>CM064864.1:83466357-84066357 GCA_032719365.1 Prinsepia uniflora
TTGGAGCATATTTTAGGAGGTAAGCAGTTTCGTATGGCTCCTTGTGCTCAAAAAGCCAGAATTCGTGTTAAAAGGTTCCAAAACGGTGTACAAGGATGGTGGAGAGATGCTGGCGATCGACGGGAATTAGATCAATGAACTAACTAGGAAGACATAAATTAGAATCTGAAGACATTGTGATAAGTGATTATGGTTTAGTGAGGGTTGAGGTTGTGTTTTGTTAGCCGTTAAAACTGCTGAAGAAAGATAATTGTCCATTGAATTTCTTTGTCGGCTTAACAATGACTCAAATCAGACTCGATACTAGGAAGTTCTTTGATATGTCTAGTGCTGGAAAATCAGACTCAATACCAAGTAAATTTTGGGATTTGTGTTCCATGATTCTTGTCTTGAACCTTGCTATGAACCAAATCCATGGGAAATTTCTAAAAATAGCTGAGAAACAATTGACCTGAGTTCTAATCACTTGTCTGGTCTATTCCCACCACTTCCAAACACAAACATCCAATCTCTCTACATAAACATGTTTTCAGGACCTATTTCTTCTTTATGTGATAAACGAGCTCCAAATTTGTATCTTCTTGACCTTTCCGAGAACCTTCAATCAGGGGAACTTCCTAATTGTTGGGAGCAACTAACTTCAAGAACTGTGATCGCTGACACTGCCAAAGAACAATTTTTCAGGAAAAATACACTCATTAGGCCAGCTACTGAATATCGTAGAACTATGTTTCGATGAGGGCAAGTAGCTGATTTGGGAGGCAACAAATTATCTGGAAATATACCAACATGGGTAGGCCAACTCCTAAGTCCTAACAAGCATTCTGTATGGACGCTTGCCGTCTAATAAATTCTATGGAAGCCATGCATGCCCCCAAGTCTATGTAGTTTAAGGGCACCCAACTTCTGAAATTCAATGCTTCTGCATATATCGGAAATGTTGGATTTTGTTGTCTAAGATTGTCACATCAATGCCCATGATGAGATGAAACAATTCAACTTCCTGGAACCACTAGTGCAAGAGAGATTTGATGGTGCTATAATGCTGGGATTTTTGGAATTTATGTTAGCATAATCCTTGGATTTTTCATAGGATCTTGTCGAGTTTGCTGGACTTCAATCGTAAGAGTTCTTGGGGATGGGGCTCAAATTGTTGACTGACATAAAAGATTGGATTTATGTCACATGGAATGTGTCATTTGGTTTTGACAAGTTCTTAATTAGAAGCTGCTGGTGATCAGGGGAAGGAGCTTTCGAACACTTGAAATACAAGGATGAATTTACGAGGTTTTTGGTTTCTTAATGTTTTACATTGTAATATCCCGGAATTATTTCATGCTACATTCAAATCTTCTAATTTCAAGCAAATTTGATCATTTTCTGTCACTTAGCTTTTTAAGCCAGAGCAAGTGATCTGGTGTTGATGGTTTTATTATGAATATACATTAGCATTTCACTTCAGAGAAAATCTGGTGTTGATGGCTTGTATAAATAGAAGGAAATCAATTGTTTGGTGGCTTAATTAGGACCTCAGGATTCAACTTTTAAATTTTTTTTTAGAGGCCCTGGAACCAGAATGAGAAACCACGGGAATAAAATACAAGGAAACACGATGCCTTGCAGTACAAGAAAACTAAGTTATGAACTTTCAAAATGTTTGAAACAATTTCATAGACAATATTCAATTGCCTATTGTCTAAAATTGATAATGAGACTTGGCCAGATTTCTAAAATTGATGATCAATCATAGACTTGAAGATTTCAAAAATCTAAGCTGCTTTAGAAGTGTAAGGAAACAGATTGAGTAGTAATTAAAGCATCCATTATTTTGTTAATGTTATTCAAATTTCCTTTACAGGAACCGGCAGCCATGATATTGGGTGTAGTTATATGTAAACTAGCTATGCATCTCAATTGGGAATATACAGTAGATGATAATATGAATGAATACGGAAAATGGTCTATATACAATTTGATCTCTTAAAAGGAGATCATATATTTACAATTGTGAACAAAAATCCAACCACAGTAGCTTCTCAAAGGACAAAGAAGAAGCTTAATTAGTAGTACTTTTCTCATCACTCAAAGAGTCAAGAAGGAAAACAATCATCCACAGATGTAAATGTCCTTGCAGGCAAAATGTGGCTGCTGCTATGTCTGTGACTCTGAGGAGGAGGAATGGTGCGAGGAATGGCGCGTGGAATGCGGTAGGAGCCAACAAAGAAGGGATGTTGAAGTGACTGTGCCGCAGTGGGCCTCCTGTGAGGCTCCCACGAAAGAAGGGACTCAATCAAGTCGATTGCTGACTCACTGGCCGATGGTATCATGGAAGAAAGAGGTCCACGGTTCCAAATTAAGTCTATCTGATGTTCTGTATCTGAACCCGGAAATAGAGGGCAGAGATTGAACAACTCCGCCATTATGGCTCCCATAGCCCACATGTCAACCTTAGAATCGTAAATGGGGGAGCCGCACAACATTTCAGGAGCCCTATACCAGCGGGTGGTCACATAGTCAGTAAAGGGACCAGACCCAATCTCCATGGCAGAACCAAAATCCCCAATTTTCACGAGACCTTGCTTCACCAACAGGTTTTCCGGCTTCATATCACGGTGAAAAATTCCATTCTTGTGAGTATGATCAAGAGCTTGTAGGATTTGGTGACAGAAGCTTCTGATTTCACTCTCACTGAATCTGTTGTTTGTGATTTGGTGCTGCCTTTTATCTATAAGCTCCAGTAAGTTTCCCTCCATAAGCTCGAAAACAAGAAAGCCACAGCCACCGTCAAAGATGACATCTTTCAACTCAACAATATTGGGATGCTTCCTTAATTTCCTCAAGCAGTGAACTTCTGGTTCATAGAGACAGTCATGGAGTGAAGAGAATCTCTCATGCTTCAAACCTTTGATGGCTACAATCTCTTGACTTTGTTTGTCAACAGCAGCATTCACAACCCCAAACGAGCCTTCCCCAACAACCTTAAGCCGCTCGTATTTCTCCATTAGTTGTGAACGGACGATGATACGGTTCAAATTCAAGAAACCCTAGGAACCAAGCAACTGAGAGAGTTCTGAAACCCAACCCAGATATAGAGGAAAAGGAATGACAGGAGCAACTGAGCAACTGAGGAGAAGCAAACTTAGAAATCCTAAGCCCTTTCCTTATAAAGGAAAAGGAAGGACTGGGAGCAACTGAGCAATAGAGCAGAGAAGGAAAAGGAAATTTAGAAACCCTTATATAAGGAAAAGGAAATCCAAGTGCTATGAAGAAAAGGAATTGCAAATCCAATGAGGAAAAGGAAAGATTGTTACTTGAGCCCTAAGTTCAATCCCCAACGGTAATATAATTTTCACCCGTCTTTTATTTTCCTTCCCTTTCACAAGTTTTGATCTTTTTATTTTATTTTATTTCAAAAATTTTCTATTTCGTTGGGCTCGGCCCACAAGGATATCCATTTTTAACCTTCTTGTTATGAAAGATGAAAAAATATTCTCTTCACTTTATGCGATATCAAATGCAGAAGTGAAGAGAGGAGAGGAGAGCGGAATGAAGCCAAGCGACGGAGGAGATCGATGGAGGCTTCGCCGTCGGCAGCGCTGAAATTATGTATTCCTCGTATTCAATTTTAATTCTTAATTTTACCTCGTATTTTCTGCACCTTTCCTTCTCTGTCTCAGATGGATGTTGTGGGTTTCTACCATGTTAAAATTCTTCATGTGCTGCTTTTTAATTTCGGGTTTCTCTGTTATTTTTCTTTCATTCTGGGTTTTTGTTCGTCCCCAAAAAGCTTAGGGTTATTGAAGTAAGAGAAAGTTCAGATTTTGATTCAATTTATGATTTTGCTATCACTTTGGTTCTGCGCTGTTTGAAAAAGAGGGTCGTGGCGGAGAGGAGGCACAGATGTTACGCATGCACCAGATGTTATGTAGAACAGTAAGGAAAAGTAATGAAGAGTTGGCTTTAAGGTGCAAAGCGCAATTGGAGCAGAGGAAATTCAAGTCTTAACAAAATAAGCAAGAACAGATTGAGAAACCAGAAGATTTACCAGCAGTGATCAGGTAAGTCTCTCCTCATGTATTTCTGTTTGGACATCTACTCTTAAAAAGTTAAATGGATCTCCTTTTCACTTTCAAATGAATTGTACTGATCTTGGAATAGAATTGGAAACTTTGGGAAACTATTTATTTACCTTGATAGGATCAATTAGGGTTGTAGAAACTTTTAAACTTCAATTGATCAAAATTATGTACTTGAAGTACTAGCTATTTCTATTACAAAGAAACGAAAACAATGTCATTCTTTTTCTTTCCATTCCTATTGAGAATAGGAAATCATCCTTAACAAGCGTAGCGGATGTAGCAATTGCTACTTTCAGGGCATTGTAAAGCTTCAAAAAACTAGTGACAAGTATACAATCATCATGAAAGAAGGACAGGCAGGAGATTTTGAAAATCAGGCAATGAATGCAATTGCCTAGTTCATTGTGGAATTCGAAAATAAGAGTCAAACATATAACACTACCTCCATCCCCAAAGAATCAACTAGTTACAGCAAAGAAAGCTGCCTCAGAATACTGACCTTATATCAGCTTCAAACCAATTGGCTCGGCCATCAAACTGGGACGAGTGTAAGAAGGCAGGCTATGATGATAATGCCCCAGTCTTCAATAAAGAAAGATAGGCTTTGACGATGGTACTTGCAAATTCAGTTGTTAACTATTTTATGTAAGGATTTATGCCAAATGAGCTTAGAAAGGTAAGTTTAGTTAACTCAAAATGCAGCCGTGTAAATAATTAATAATATGCATTGTTTGATGTTGTCAAAGATCATGCTTTTCCTTTTTTGTTTGTGTGCAATGAAACTGAACCGTGCAAACAAGTAGTCTGAATTCGAGGATAATTATAATTTCTTGTATATGAAAGTTGGTATTTTTCCTTATAGATGTTTATAGTAAGTGCCCAAATATTGTAAGGTAGAGCCTTTTTGCTTGAGCGTTAAGATTTGGAGACCCTTCTCTGTGAGACTTTTTGTAGGGGCTTGATCTTGTCATCAGGTTGCTTGTATTTGTAATCATACTGGGTTTTGTTCTTAGTGTTAAATTTCGAGAGATTTATACAGAACTCGGTAAATGTGGGATCTGGGAATTGCCAAAATTTTAAATCATTCAGACTGCTAGTAAATGTGCGTATAGAAATTGGGGTGTATCATGCTAAATTCAGAAGTGAAGATAGATGGCTCTTATGAGCTAGTTGAGTAGGAATGTTCATGATAGGTACCTAGTGATGTATCCCCAGGCTCCTTTCTCCATCTGCAATTCCATTTCATATTCACTAGCCTGTCTGAATTTCTATGCTGTTCTTAATTGAGATTATCTGCTCCTCTAATTAGTAGATGGATATAAAGGCCAGATTGGGGACAACTAACTCACAGCTTCTTTTGGTCATTTGCATGGAAGGGTGAGTGTCGAATTCATATCACAAGTTATGCTTTCTCATCGCAGTTGTTAACACGACACAACAAGAAGATGATCTAAAAGCAGAAGGAGGTAGGGGGTGAAGGTTGAAGCAAAACCAGTAGTTAGGCTTTGAAGAGCAAGAAGACTAGTTGTACCATTTGTTGAAGCAATATCCATTGGGTTCCAGTTTAAACACTCAGCCAAAGTTAAAAAGTTGAGAATAATTCAATAGAATTGTGTCATCTTACTCTGGCTGAAAATTTTCAAACTATGCATTTTTTCTATGAATTTGTTTTCGTCTTAGTTTCTTCCTAATTCATGTCTGCTAGTTTTGAGCTTTGTTTTCTCAGTGTCTTGGAGTTATATACAATGATATTAGTAAACATTCCAGTTGGAGGCATCATCACGTTTGTTAGAGCAGATATATGTATCCGAGTTCAAATGTCAACCTAGAATACCACTTGTATCTAAAAAAGGAAAAAAAAATCTGATTTATGTCAAAAAAAATATGACAACAAATTAAAACCCAATGCGTATCAATTCCAATTTCATCAGCTTTTTCAAGATGGGGGATTCAGATAGGCATAGCCGCCAAATTTAGGGAAGTAGAGAAACATGCAAGTAGATAGTGATCAACGATATAATGAATACAAGTGCTTAAGGGTTACAGGATCATATGAGAGAAAATATTCGGGTATTTCACTAAGGTTAAGATTAATTTGGATACAATTGCGTGTTTGTTACTCATCAGCAGAAGACTGATGAGAATGAAACTTTCTTCGATGACGAGATTAGATGTGAATGATCAATTTGAAGAGAATCAGAGAAAAATATCATTTTATTCATAATAACAGAGCAATATATACAGAGGGAGTAAAAAGAACAAAGGTAATTTTGCTCAGATAATAGCTGCAAATATAGTTAATGAATGAGGGCCATGTGGTCAAAGTGAGAACTCAAAGACTGCTCCTTAATTCCAATTTCGGCACTAGTACTAGCCGGAGTAGTGTACTGAGCATATCGTCGGGGGATGGCGCGGGGAATACGGTGATCACCGACAAAGAAAGGATGTGCGAGTGCCTGAGCGGCCGTCGGCCTCTTGAGAGGATCCACACAACACAGCGAAGCTATAAGCCTGATCGCGGAGGGACTCGCCCCAGGAATCAGCAAGGAGAGATTACGAACTGGAGTTGGAGTGCCCACCACATTGAGAATTCTCATTGTTTGATCATGTCTTCTCACACCACCAAATAAGGGGCGGAGGTTGAAGAGCTCGCCCATGATTGCACCCACAGCCCACATGTCAACCGCTGGACCGTACGCCGTGGAACCTAGCAGCACCTCTGGGGCTCGGTACAACCGAGTCGTCACATAATCGAAAAAGGGAGCCTCGTCAATATGGGTTGCTGAACCGAAATCCCCGATTTTAATCATGACATTGTCATTACTGTTGCAGGGCTTGAGCAACAAGTTGTCGGGTTTCAGATCGCGGTGAAGGTAGCCTCGTGTGTGCATATAATTCAAGGCTAGAAGGATTTGAGAGCAAAAATCTCTGATTTCAGGCTCACTGAAGCCGCCTCTGTTTTGGGTAAGGGAAAGGGACTTGCTGTGGATAAGTTTGCGCAAGTCAGAGTGGCAGTACTCAAACACCAAGGAGGTTGTTCCATCAAATCCTCTGATTTTATCTTTCAACTGCACAATATGGGGATGCTTCAATTTGGACAAAACCCGAAATTCCGGTAGATGAGAACACTGCTCCCATGACCGGATTTTCTCCCGCAGTTGTTTGATCGCAACTTTCTCACCGCTTTCCATGTCAACGGCTGGAAAAACCATCCCGAAGCTGCCGGAACCAAGAATCCCCGGTATCTGCATATACTTTCTTCCCATTCTAATTAAGCAACTAACTAATAAGCACAGAAGAAGAAGAAGAAGAAGCGAAGAGGAATGAAGGAATGATCTCTATTACCAGAAACCTGTGAGAAACTGAGAAACTGAGAAGTGAAGGAAATAGAAACCCTTCCCTTATTATAGCATGAAATCCTAATCCTCTAAGGAACAGGAATAATATCCTAATCCTCCGAGGAATATGAATGATCTCCTGTTACTTGGGCCACAATCATCCTACAACGGTCATCTAATTTTCACGCGGTTTTTCCTTTCTACTTTATTTTCCCCCCAAAAATTTAAATTTAGTTGGGCTGGGCTCACATTTGAATTTCTGCATTTTATTTCTCAGACTTTGGTTTTTGTCTTTTTGGCAAAATTTCGGAGACCCTGCCATAAGTTTCTAGACTGAAAGAATTCAAAGTATGGGTTCAACGTAACCCTGTATTTATTCTCATATCCAAACATATGAACCAACATATCGGAACAAAATACAACACAAATTTAGGCACAAGAGAACAAACCGGCAAATAGAAACTATCTCTATAACGCTATATCTTTATATCAAGTCTATTTTTATTTTTGCTTAGGGGCCAGTTTAGAACTTTAGATCCAGATGTCTCAAGACTTCTATTTACAGAACGGCTGGTGCTCCCTTGTGAATCTTGTAGAGCTTGCGTCAACACCTCTACCGCCTGACTCATCGTTGACCGGTCTTTTGCATTCTCGTTCAGACAGCTATCAGCCAACTTTGCAACTTTCCTAGCTGCAGATAGAGAATACTGATCTCTCAGCTGTGGGTCTATGATCATGCTGAACCTCTTACTGTTGGCAGAGAACTGTTTAACCCAATGGAGAAGCTTCTGTTCTGCTGGTGGCCGGTTCTTGTCTAAGACACGCCTGCCTGTGAATACCTCGTAAAGTACCACACCGAAACTCCATAAATCGCAATGGATTGAAAGATGGCCTGTTTGAGTGTATTCTGGGGCTGCACATCCCCACGTCCCTACCTCCTGCTCAGCAACAATACGAAATAAAATCTGAGTGAAACTGTAAAACAGAAACGCAATTAGCATTCTTACAGCAAAACCAACTAGATTTCCAGAGAAGTTCGGACCAAATTAATCAACCCTTTTAAGAAAACATAATGATAAAGTACTTGTGGCACATCTTAGAAAAAAAGATGTGACAACTTCCAGAACTTGGTTACGTTGGAGAAAGTGAAACTAATCTCAAGAACAAGAGATTTAACACCCGTCACCCTTAAACTTGGGTGGAACTAAGGATGTTTAAGTAATTGATAAGTGTCAAAAAAGGTGGCAGAAGAAGTTGGCTTCCGCAACCAGTGGCTGTGGAGATGCTACTAACTATGTTTCTGGGGGCATGTTTCAGATTTATGAGGGTCATTTCGGGAAGTGTAGCCCTTAACTTCACCCAGAATTTAACTATCTATAACCATTCTACTTACTAAGGTTAATTGATACGTGAATTCGGTCACCAGTTGGTCCTTATCTAGCAAGCATGTAAAATATCCAGGCCCAATATTAAAGTATAATCACAAAAAGCATTTGGACTTCCATATTATTGGGTTTATCAATATATTTGTGGTTATAGATTAAAGTGCATGAACCCAAGATATGTGTAGAACGTTTATGAAGGAAATAGTTGGAAGATTCAATAAATAAAGTATGTGGGTGGATAAAGTATTAATGAATACATCTAGATGGTTCCTCATTGACCGATATAAGGTGGAGATCATGACCACATTTGAAATTAAGGAGATCACATCACAAGTGAGTGAATGAGATCAACTCTAAGGGTCTTCGGGTATATAAGCAAGGTGGGTTGTAAATGTTTCAAGTGCATAGCTCTTGGGGTAGAGTGATCTTCTAGGTTGAGAGAGGGTGTACAAGGGGTATTCTATTGGATACAAGGGCTTGGGTTGGGTATAAACTTGAGTGATGTATTCTTGTACTTTGTATTTTTTCATAGTGAAGTTGAAAACTCTCTGAGGATGTAGACACGTTATTTGGCTAAACCTCGTTAAATTTGTTGTGTTCTTGGCTTCTTTATTTACTTTCTTCTATCTTTATTTCCTTTCTTTCATCTTTATTTCTAGTACTTGTGTGGCGAAAGATTAATTTTCTAACAAGTGGTATCAGAGCTCCGGTTTATCGATCGTGGCGGTTTGTCATGGCAAGTTCTAGCGTCTCACATTTCAAGGTGGAACAGTTTGATGGAAAATGAAATTTCACTCTATGGCAAAAGAGAGTGAAAGACATCCTAGTTCAAAAAAACCTTGCAAGACCGTTGAATGGAAATGATGCAAAGCCGGAGAAGATGTTAGATGAAGATTGGGACGAGTTGGAGTCCAGGTGTGTTAGCACTATTAGGTTTTATATTATTGACAATATTATAAATAATGTTAATGGTATAGATTCCGCGCCTGAGCTTTGGGAGAAAATGATAAGCATTATCTTGAGAAACGCTTGTAGACAAAGCTGAATTTAAAATGGGATATCTACAAGCTCAAGATGGGAGAAAGTACGAATCTCATGGAGCATATGAACATGTTCAAGGGATTGGTAAATCAACTATCAAGAGTTGAGGTTAAAATTGAGGAAGAAGATCAAACCCCTTTACTTCTTACCTCGGTTCCCTATTCATATGAGAATATTGTTAATACAATTGTGTATTGTAAGGATACATTGAAGATGAAGGAGGTAGAATCGACTCTCTTATCACATGAAAAGATAAGGAAAGCCGATAATTCTCAAGGTACCATCTTTATTGCTCATGAACTGAATCGTAGGGGAAGGTCAACTGCTACGGGATTTAGTGAGCATAGCATGTCTAAATACAAAGGCACGAGAAAAGGGCAAGCAATGCTACAAGTATAAAGAGTGGAGACAAATAAAACCGGATTGTCCATTGATGAAAGAAAAGGATGATAAGAGCTCATATTGCTCCTTGGTTGGTGTAGCGGAGATGTCTAGAGATTTTGGAGAAATTCTCACAATCTCCAAAGGTAATTACACTTTTTCTCAAGATGATTGGAAATTAGATAACGATTGTTCTCATCACCTTTGCTCCAGGAGAGAATATTTTGATACATTCCAAGAAGTCCAAGGATTTGTGACTTGGGGTGATGACACAAGACGTCATGTCATGGGTACGAGAACTGTGAAGATCAAGATGTTTGATGGAGCAGTTCGCACATTGGGTGATGTGGTGTATGTCCCAAAGTTCCGAAGAAATCTAATATCTTTGAGCCAACTAGACTCCAAGGGTTGTAATGTTTTGTCAGCAGGGGGAGTTATGAAAGTGTCACGTGGCTGCATAGTCCCATTGAAGGGAGAAAAATGTAAAAGTATGTTCCGTTTGATTGGAAAAACCCGGACCTTGAAGGTTGTTGGGAAACAGCGTGCATGGGAGCACATGTACCTGAAGCGGGTCTCATTTGCTGGCACAGTAGAGACGTTATCCACATGTTTCCAGGTTTTAGACGATGGTGAGATGGAAAATCCTGCTAGGGAAGAGGTAAAGTCGAGGTCCTTCTTCGAAGCCAAATGGTGATTGTTGACTCGGAGCAGCTGTACATAGCATTGGCCATTTTGAATCAGGGGGAGCTAGGACCTTGAAATCGGATGCTCCAATAGCTTCCTGGAGGTCGTATGATGATGATGGGGATGAGAATCGTGAGGTTTGGACGTGGGAACACGACTAGGAGCCCCTGCCCGCCATGGCCGATGAGAGATAAGATCAGACCTTAAATTTAAGCAATTATTTCTTCGTTTTAATCTCACAAATCACCTGCTTAGCTCGTATATATGAAGTTTGGTATTTGGAACTTTTGATTTGAACATGAAATGAATGAGGAACGACCGGGTCACGATCGCGAGTCGAACAACCCGAAACCAGGACCTAGCTGGAGCTGGACGATCAGCCCGATGTTGGACCGTGGCCACCACTCGTAGAGAAACTCCCCGGCTCGTGGCAGCACGTGCGGTGTCTGGTGGTCATCATACCAGACAAATAGAAAACACGTCGTCGTCTGGTAACAACAAAAAGCTTAGCGCCAAAACCTAATTTTCTTCCCGCCAAAATTATACCCGACGCATGATGGTCGTCGGGTAAATTGGGTCACCGTTGATGTTACTCGACGGTATAAAACAAAAGTATTCGTCGGGTTTTCCAGTGTTACCCGACATACACGATTTTGGCATCGGGTAACATGTGAGCTTTTGGTGTGCGAACATTTTTTCTTCGCGCCGATTGGTTACCCGACGGTGGTGTGTTTTGTGTCGAGTAATCCTATGTTTAGCGACAGATTTGTGTCCGTCGGGCATAATTTCGTTGGGTGTCGGAAATTTTGTTGTAGTGTAAGTGAAGAATTATGTATTTATTTTGGAACTGGGGGAATAGTAAAATAAACATAAAGTAGACTTGCTTAAGGAGTCAAGTTAGTATTTTTTGTCTTGGTCGAGATTAGTGAGTTGGATGTGGGTGGTAGCCCCGCAGGGATGGTCTAAGTTGGGCTCATTGAATAAGTTATGAAATTGGGTAAAAGTCAATAATGTCCCTTGTCTGACAAGGGTTGTCAGACGGGAGCAGAACTCGTATAATTTTTCGATTATTTTTTAAACAGGTCCTGTCACTTAACCCTTATCGAACCAATTCGATCTCCGATTTTGACATGTCATCTGTTTATGGATTGAGGAATCCAAGTTCTTCGTAACGGTCCTCACAAAACTTTCAAAAGATCTCTCGATAAAAAAGTCAACATTTTGACCATACATGAGCAAAATCGTCATTTTCTATTTTCTCAAATTTCCAGGTAGTTACAAAGCCTGTATTTCTTGTAGTGGATAAAGTATATCCCATTCCAAATTGGCCGGATATATTCAATATTAAATAATACTATATTCTAACAGAGACCAAATATATTTAGAGGGAATGAGAAAACGACAGAGATCAAAAAGGAAAAGACGTTAAAAAACAAAGTAACAATGTGCATTTTGTATTCAAATCTTATTCAGTGCTCAAATGTATGAGCTGAATACAACTGGAAAGGAGAAACCAACTTGAAACGATGCGTTAGTTCCATAACCTAAGCGCCTTCGGATAGAATAGCTTGGCCGGCTTGTAAGGAATGGTTCTATAACGATAGTTTTTATTTATTCTTCTAGCTTGACGTGCGTACACACTTACAACTAACTCGAGCAACACATACTTGTAGTTATGGGTTGTTGTTGTTACCCACCTTAGTTGCAGTTGATATGGCATCTAACAACAATTTGAAGTTTTGAGTGGAGCTCCCTTGCGGTCCAACTGCCTGTTGTGCAAGTTGTTGGACGGTCTTTAAGTTGTCTCTGAATTTGCTTCCGACCCCTTTAATTTCAGGTGATAAAATTAGGTTCAAATTTTTGAGCAAGCCCTCCTTGGTTAAAACCCCGCCCTCTACAATGACACCAATCTCCAATAAGTCCTCCACCATCCTTGCATTCAGCCCATGGTCACCGAAACAAGGCCTGCAAATCATCGGCACCCCACCGGCGTTAATAGTTTCCATCAGTGAGTTCCAACCTGTAACGACCCGTCCCAAATTCCATGATTAGATTAGTGACTAATCACGATTAGTGAGGTTAATCGGTGATTAGTTAGGCTAAATCGGACGAACGATGCGAAATGACCATTTTGCCTCTAATGGTGGCAAAACGTTGACTTTTTAATCGGGCGGTCAAATGGACTTTGACCGATGACCGTGACGTAGTTCGTGACGTCACGAGTTCATAGACAGGTGGCACGTTCAATTCCGACATTCGAGGAAGAAGTTATGACGTTCGGAAGCCCAAGGGCATTTTGGCAATTTGGGTGAATAGGAGGTCAAAAGTTGACTTTTTGACCAGGAGGTCCGATGGCCGAGGGCTGAAGACCGTTACGTAGATAAGGACGATACGAATCCGTAGACAGGCGGCACGTCGAATTCGGACGTTCGACGGCGAAGTTACGGTTCACGGAAGTTCCCGGTTACTATTCACAATTACACGTTTTACGAGGACCGTTTGTCTTTAGTGGGGCCAGTTACTTTTCAGCAACCAATGGATGAGTGACACTTGTCACCCATCCACTGGCTACCATTCCACATACATGCATCCAACCATTCACCGTGCATCCATTTTCCATTTTTCCCTCCAACCAAACCCGATCTCATTCCTCTCCTCTGTGCGATCCAAACACCAAACCCTTAATCCCAAATACTCCTGGAGAGAACAGAGAGTGAGAGAGGAGGCCAGGACGGACTGGATGGTGGCGAGATCGGGGGCCGCCGTGTACGGTGGTCGTGGACCCACGAAGGTAAAAATTTTACCTTCAAATTTCATTTTCGGGTTTTAGGTGTTAGGGCTGAGTTCTAATGATTAGGATGAGTTTATTGAGGTTGTAGGAAGGCGTAGAGGGTGGTTTGGACGGCGGTGAAGGGCTGAGCAGCCCTGGGTGCAATCGGAAAAATTGGACCGAATAGGGGAGAATTGGACGGACGGGTTTTGTGGGGTTTTTCCTAGTTTTCTTGATTAGGATAGATTGGAAATGAGAAAATAGGAATTTAGGAATTGGAATGGAGGAAATCGGACCGAAAATGAGGGAGAAGGAGGCCTGGACCGGTTACGTCGGTCCAGTTGCAGAGGTCGGACCGGACTGGCCGGCCCAGACCGGTTCGATCGCTGGGAACGACGCACTGTTCACCGGCGCGTGAGCCCACGCGCAGGGGCCTTTGGGCGGCGCGTGGCAGCGCGTGGTGGGGTTTCTGGGGATGTGTTCAACATACGAAATCATCTATTCGATGTAACGAACATTTTGGGACTGGTTTCGAGTCGATCGGACACCGTCTCGATATGTTTCGGGGCATCGGAAGGTTTAGGTTCGGGATTAAAAATAGTTAAAAATACGGGAAAATTACGGAGCTTTGGTAGGAGGTTAATTAAGTAGTTAGTAACCTTCTATTACGATTTGGACAGGTTTGGGAGTCCCGGTGACGGTGATCGGCTCGGGGAGCCGTATGGCACGCAAATCGAGGCGACAGCTCGGACGGTCTGTGAGTGGATCTTGTTTTCTAAATTGGTGCATGCATAAATGTTTATTATATGTTTTATTACTTGTTTGATGATACCATGGGTGCATTTGTATGTGGTTACGTATGAGCACGTATTTCGAGGTTTCGGCCTTATACGGTGCTTATACGGGTCTGTATTTCTTTATTGATTTAAATGAACTGGATTTGGATTTCAAAAGGATAAACTTGGGTATGAGACCCATTTGGTTTTGTCTCGGGCATATGACCTCAGATATCGGGCACGGTGCCCAACTGATGTCCTATGTTCGGGCACGAGACCCAGTCACTTTACGGTTTTGATTTCAGGTCAGGGAACCTTAAATGGATTCCCAGGTTCATGACGGTTTATGGGAACCGGCATGAACCCTTGTTGTGGTATCGTGGTTCATGACGGTTTATGGAAACCGGCATGAACCCTTGTTATGTTATTACGGTACATGACGGTTTATGGGAACCGGCATGTTTCCTGATTATGGATATGATGGATCATGACGGTTCAGGGGAACCGGTCATGAATGTTTATGTTATGTATATATATGTTCGTCTACCTTCCTTTACTTCTATTATCTCCTCCGGGAAGGGTCGTTGGCCTGGGTGGACCCCGTAGTAGTCACGGAGCACCGACTGAGTGGAGTCACCCCCCAGTTGGGTTCCTTACTCTCAGGAAGGCTATGATTACTATTACCTCGGGTAGGGTCAGTGGTCTACGGACATTGATCTTGACTTTGAGAAGACTCGGATTGAGACCTGGGTAGCGCGCGCGTGGCTTTGGATACCGTGACAGGATTGGTTGTGTGACTTATATATATGTATGTGATGGATATATGATATATGATATGTGGTGTGTACAGGTGTGCACAGGATTTGGGCAGTGGCCCGTATGGTCGTTTTTATTGTGGTCCTTTCGACCTTCGTTTATATCTGCTTTGGGCTTAGTCCCACATATGGTTGTTTTGGATAAATGGTTTTCGAATGCATGCATGGTTTTTAGTGGAGGGTACAAATGTCTTCCTTATTAAATGTTTTTATAAACTTTTGTTTTGTCCACTCACAGTTTTTAATGTTTTGACTGCCTTTCAGGTTGACATCGGATGTGGACTGTAGCAGAGACCGAGATATCACATGCCTCCTCCGGATCCTGGCGTACTCTGATAGCCCGGGAGGGCAAAGGACGAAAATATCCCTTGTCTGACACTTCGTGTCAGACGGGAGCAGGGTCATCCCGCACTAATCCCGGGGGGATTGGGATGGGTCCTGTCAACGTGGTATCAGAGCGGGGTTGTCTCTATTCGAGAAACCACAGAGCTCTTGGAGTATGTATGCTGGTCGAGGATGTGATGTCTCATTGGGCTGCAGTCCGTGGTCAACCTGATTGTCGGGGTGCCGGTACGATAGTTAGTAGGATTGGCAAGCCTTGGTTCGGCACTTGATGCCGGGGTTGCCATGGTTCTGTCAGGGTTGGCAGTGTGGAACCCTACGGAAGGCTTAACGTAGTATTACGTTAGAGTTTTGGATCGTGAGACGGTTAGTTGGGATCGTCTTCACGATGTCGTAGGATCGATTCCGACGACTGGTTAGGAGTTGTGACCATTAGATGGTCAGATTATGTTGAGTTAAATGGATTTACTGCAGTTGGCAGTTAGCAACCGGATTCAAGGAATCCGAGTTGGATTGTTGGTAGGATTGGATTGACGTCTTTATGATGTCGGACCGCAGGGTCGGTCAGATTGTTGATTTTACTGCTTTTCGCAGTTGGGTTCTGGGGAACTCTAGGTGTGATCGTGGAACCCTACCGTATGTGTATGGTTCGGAAATGGGAGTTGACTGGTGGTTTGACTTGGACGACTATTCGGATTTGGATTCGTTAGTCGGTCTAGTCATGTCAGCTTGTATTAGGACTGCACTTCGCAGTCAGGGTTGTACGTATCGGTTAGACCGAGTTGGTTGTCGTGCTACTTCAGTTGTGGGTTGGTGCAACTAAGGTCGCGGGTGACCTGGTAGACGACATTGGGATAGTCGAGTTGCGACTGGTTAGAGTTTGGTTGGACAGGTTACCAGGGTTGGTACTTGTCGATGA
This sequence comes from Prinsepia uniflora, assembly GCA_032719365.1. Classification (NCBI taxonomy): domain Eukaryota; kingdom Viridiplantae; phylum Streptophyta; class Magnoliopsida; order Rosales; family Rosaceae; genus Prinsepia; species Prinsepia uniflora. The sequence goes on from CM064864.1 coordinate 83,482,888, forward strand.
AATCCCTGAGTGGGATACAAAGTAGTTAGTACGGGCGATTGATTCCGTTGGATACGGAGTCTGGATATAGCGATGTCTGGTAGTTAGGTCTGCACGAGTCTGTGGAAGGCACTACTACCGAGAGTGGTTGTAGCTGTGGTTGTTGGGAATCGAGGATGTTCAGGGGACGTTTCCTTTTCTCGTATGAGTTGTCAGGATGACTGTACTCATAATTGTTGGGTATGAAGGAGGCAGAGTTTCTCCTATACGAGCAGAGGTACGCGATCGTCGCTCGGTATGAGCGGAGATCCAGGGTGTCAGTTTTGCACACGGCGTGTTGATACTGACACTAGTTTTGGTGATAGTGCGTGGTGCTGGTACTAGCGCTGGTACTGGTGCCGGTGATCGTGATGACGATGAGTTACGGATCGGGGTGTGACTCCGTCGAGATGGGCATATGTTCGGTATCTGTGGTTCGGGAGTGGATCACGGATAGTTAGGGTACAAGTGGTTGATGTCTGGGTACGTTGTTTCCAATCTTGTTGGAACTTCGAAATCGCGAGAGGTTGCGATTGAGGTGACGAGAGGAATGCGGGTTTTCCGCATTGGTATTGGGTATGTCGAAGTCGTTTGGGTGACTTCTCAGGTTTTACCATAATTGATGGTGGTAGATGACGTTGATGATATAGATGTTGTTGGTTGCCACTAGTACACTGATTGTGTATTGGTTGGTGGACCCGGGATTTGTTCTGAATCATCAGGAGGAGATGAGTATATCGAAGTTAGGTGACTGAGATTCCTCATTCTCTACTTGGTGGCAGACGATGTCAGGTTACCTGACGTGGTGAGTGCATCGAGTGTTGTTTGCATTCACGTAGGATGGATTATTCGATCATTCTTGTTTTGCCTTGGTGGAATGACAAGGATCGATACGAGGTAATCAGTGAGAACCCACAGTCTCGGCGTGTCTCGTTGTAGACTAATCTATTTAAGATGTGGGAAATGGTCTAGGACTTTGGTTGGCGTGACGATCCTCGATCGTGACGTCTATAGTCGTTTGACGTAGTGGTGGATCTGGATCGTGATCTTGATGATCCAGATAGGTGGAGAGTTTATCACTCTTACTTGGATGTTGGGTGGAGCATGATGGGACTGAACTTCTTTTCGAGGTAAATCCCATATGACTTATTACTCACCTGAGTAGTTGTCCGATGAGTAGTCTTCCGACGTGGTCGGATATGGTCAGTCTTAGAGCTGTGTGGATGTTGGGATCGGCTTCCCTATGAAGTCAATCAGATGTAATGTGTAATCATCTGAGCAGGTATCCGATAGGTTCAGATATAGGGTGTCTCGGTAGACGAGAACGATATTTCGGGTTTTGGAATCAGATTTCTGGATGACGATTCAGGATTTGATTTTGGAACTTGAAAAAGGATTTCTAGATTTGGGTTTTGGAATCGGATTCTGGGTGACGATTCAGGATTTGATTCTAGAGCTTGACTGTAGATTTTCTTTTATGGATTTGGGTTCGGAATAGTTATTCCAAATGCTAGCTTACGGAATAATGATTTTGGATTCGAATTTGGACATGATTATGGATATGATTTCTGGATTTGGATCTGGGCTTTCTTACGAAATTGCGGATTCGGATTTGGAAATAGATGATGGGTTGGAGTTTTGATTTGTCTAATACTGGATTGGACAAGTGAACTCCATAATTGAAACGTGTTTGACTACGACCTAGGTGGTCTGATTATTGTTGGGGTATGTCGCTGGGTAGATGTACGTACTTTGTACGTTGTTCAAGGTACGATACTAGGCAGACTTGTCGTGCCTGGTGACGGTATATAGGAGATACCGGTGGTGCGTTGGAGAGCGTATTGGTAGTCGGATTGGTTCTGATACCATCGGATTAGTTGAGGTCGTGGACTAGACATTGGATACTGTGCATTGGGTCATAGTAGTTCTGATGGGCTTGGTTACACACAGGTCGAGTGTTTTGTTAGTATGCATATACTCCGGTTGAGTGAGTTGGTGGTTAGTATAACCACAAGGGAGTATAGTGTTAGTTTTCGACTGACGACTGTCAAGTGGTGACGGTCTGTCGGAGGTGTCAGCGTGGATCGTTGAGTGAGGTCTGATGACTCCCAGTGGGAGCAGACGTCAGGATATCTTAGTGATTGAGTAAGGAACCGTAGAGTTGTTTATGTCAGCGAAAGGGTAGATTTGACAAGTGGGTCGATCATAGGATACTTGGGCTACTCTGATACTGACAGGTGGTGTCAGTTCGGAGCGTACGACTTCTGCTATTCGACGTGGTCGAATGTAGACGAGGCGACATGAGCGTTAGTGGTACGACTGGTTGCAGACGAGTATTATTCTGGTTAGTGGGTGTACTAGTGTACACGTGTCAGGAGATCGAATTAGTTCCACAAGGTGGAGGTGGAATCCGGATAGTTGGGGTTTCGAGAACGAAACTAAATTAAGGAGGGAAGAACGGTTAGAATTAGATCGGTTGGAATTTCGGGGACGAAATTTGTAACACCCCGGAAATTCGAGGATTTCCATATTGTAATTTATTGTGTGATTTGACGATTTTACCCCTGTGAATGGTATGGTCAAATTGTTGACTTTTTGATTGATGAACTAAATGGACTTTGACCTATGACCGTGACGTAGTTCGGGACGTCACGAGTTCATAGACAGGTGGCACGTCCAATTCGGACGATCAGGGTAAAAGTTATGACTATCGGAAGTTCAGGGGCATTACCGTAATTTGGACTCTCGGGGGAAAATGTTGACTTTTCTTTGGACAACTAATTTTCTGTTGACTCAAGGACCGTTGGGTAGGCCTCGACGTCCTGAGTCCGTAGACAGGCGGCACGCCGAAATCGGACTTCGTACGGGGAAGTTATGGTCAGAAACGTGAAATCGGGAAGTTCGTGTCTCGGTTTTCGTGTCGAATATTAAATTCAGGAAATCTGATTGGAGGACACCTGGTGAGTGACAAGTGTCACTCACCCATTGGCTAGATTGGATCAGATCCACTATTGGATTATTAAACATTTGAATCAGCTTTAAATTTCAGCCTTTGGATTGAAAACCCCAGATCTAATCTCAGCCCTTGATCTAATCTGGAGATCAAATCTGGGCCGTTCAAATCTTTGAGCAGCTTTCCCTCCATTTCTATATAATTCTCACCCGAACCCACACACACTGCCCATTTCATCCATCACACCCGCACTACTCCCTGTCCCTGTGTCTGTGTGTTGCTGGACTCACGGGGAAGGACGGAGGCACGGCGGTGGACGGCGGCAGACGGCGGCGCGGAAGGAGGCAGGGGAAACCCGTGGCGGTTTCAACCCAGATTTTTGGTAAATCATTTCCCACGTTTAAACTGGTCCGTTATCAATCCTAATCAACTCTAGGAACCTCCAGGAACCTTCTGGAATCGAACTCGTGGCCGGTGGAGCTCAGGGCGGTGGCAAAACTGCGACGGGAGGCCAGAGCTGTTCTTCAAGGTAGGCCCTCGATTCGATCCGTGTTTCTCAATTCTTTTTACATGGAACTAATCTAGGGACTAGGACGAGTAATTAGGAATTGAAAGGAATGAAAATGATGCAGAAATGAAGGAATGGCAACCGGGTCTCGATCGCGGGTCTGATCGACCCGAGTTGCAGAAATACGGGTCAACCCGTCTGATGACAGTGGTGCTGACGTGGCACCCTGTCAGTCTGTCAGATGACGTGGACCAACCGTGAGCCGACACGTGTCACATGTCAGTGCACAGTCAGCACTGACATGTCAGTGACGTGGACCAGTCAGGGACTGCCACGTGTCACTGACATGTCAGTGACGTGGACCAGTGCCGTGCTGACACGTGGCACATGTCAGATCTGACACGTGGTCTGACAGATCAGTGAGGTGGACCAATTGGATGTTGACACGTGGCACCTGTCAGAGTCTGACACGTCAGACCTGACAGCTGTCAGATGACGTCAGCAGGAACTGTTCCTGCGTTGACCGCCGCGTGGGGGCGCGTGTAAACAGTGTTTTTGGTGGGACCACCACCATGCTTTAGGTTTCGACGATCCGGATCCAATGGCGGTGGTTTCGGGTCGATCGGAGATCTTTAAGTTGGTCAAAATAAGGTTTATTGCCTTGGAAAGCGCGTTCGGGCGGCTTTCCCGGGTCGGTTTCGACCTAGGCTTTCATGGTTGAATGTTGGGGGTTTAATTTGACCTTTGCGAATACTTGGACTTGACAGGGATTGTACTTTTGTACCAGGACGAGGGTATACGTTCGGTTTCTAGCAGGATTGTACTGTGAGTGGGCCATTTTCTTAAACCCTTGTGTGCATAAATGTTTTCTGGTTTTATTATACTTATTCACATGCTAAAACAATGATGGTTTTGATGATATGGAAAATATGGTTATGGCACGTTTCACGGTATTTGGGCTTGAGACCCGTCCGATGAAACTGAATGATTGGTTCGGATTCTATCTATGTATATATATGTTTGCATGTGGATATCAATAAAATGTATTTGTTACTGCACTGTATAGATCCTTCCATATTGTATTGTCTCCTCCGGATGAGGTACCCCGGAGAGGTCACGGACGTCTAGAACGTCCAGCGTCTATGACGCTAAGCATCGGGGATGCTGTACCCGAACGGGGTTCGGGGATTGAACTCGGAATTGAGACCCGAGTGGCACGCGTAGCCTTGTGATTGTGACCTTATTGGACGTCAGGGACGTTAGACATCAGGGATGTTGGGATTGGAGTGTATAGTGCAGCAACTAAAATTATGGTTATGGTTTTATTATATGCCTTATGGTTCGTATTATATGGTTTATGATTTTGGAATTATGATGCACGCATGTTTGGAAAACGGAGGGGTAAATTATATGTTTTACTTATCAAACGATTTCATAAACTTGAGTTTCGGTCCACTCACCCTTTAATGTTTTTGATAACCCCTCCAGGTCGGGAAACTGAGGTAGAGGAGGAACCAGAGGCTGAGGCATAGGTCTACTTCTGCGTACCTGAACCCCTGCTGGGCGGTGTACCCGCAGGTTTACTGTAGAGTCGTGCTCGCAAATTTGTAATTTTGGATTATATCCCTTGTCTGACATTCGTTTAATTCGGATTTTATGTATGACTTTAATTTGGTTATTTATGCTTTTAAATGTTTTGAGGTTAAAATTGGTATGAATTATTGGGTGTCAGACGGGAGCAGGGCACGTCCCCTTGTGGTCCCTGTGGGATCGGGGCGGGTCCTGTCAAAATTAATTAAGGAGGGAAGGTTGTAACGACCCGTCCCAAATTCCATGATTAGATTAGTGACTAATCACGATTAGTGAGGTTAATCGGTGATTAGTTAGGCTAAATCGGACGAACGATGCGAAATGACCATTTTGCCCCTAATGGTGGCAAAACGTTGACTTTTTAATCGGGCGGTCAAATGGACTTTGACCGATGACCGTGACGTAGTTCGTGACGTCACGAGTTCATAGACAGGTGGCACGTTCAATTCCGACATTCGAGGAAGAAGTTATGACGTTCGGAAGCCCAAGGGCATTTTGGCAATTTGGGTGAATAGGAGGTCAAAAGTTGACTTTTTGACCAGGAGGTCCGATGGCCGAGGGCCGAAGACCGTTACGTAGATAAGGATGATACGAATCCGTAGACAGGCGGCACGTCGAATTCAGACGTTCGACGGCGAAGTTACGGTTCACGGAAGTTCCCAGTTACTATTCACAATTACACGTTTTACGAGGACCGTTTGTCTTTAGTGGGGCCAGTTACTTTTCAGCAACCAATGGATGAGTGACACTTGTCACCCATCCACTGGCTACCATTCCACATACATGCATCCAACCATTCACCGTGCATCCATTTTCCATTTTTCCCTCCAACCAAACCCGATCTCATTCCTCTCCTCTGTGCGATCCAAACACCAAACCCTTAATCCCAAATACTCCTGGAGAGAACAGAGAGTGAGAGAGGAGGCCAGGACGGACTGGATGGTGGCGAGATCGGGGGCCGCCGTGCACGGTGGTCGTGGACCCGCGAAGGTAAAAATTTTACCTTCAAATTTCATTTTCGGGTTTTAGGTGTTAGGGCTGAGTTCTAATGATTAGGATGAGTTTATTGAGGTTGTAGGAAGGCGTATAGGGTGGTTTGGACGACGGTGAAGGGCTGAGCAGCCCTGGGTGCAATCGGAAAAATTGGACCGATTAGGGGAGAATTGGACGGACGGGTTTTGTGGGGTTTTTCTTAGTTTTCTTGATTACGATAGATTGGAAATGAGAAAATAGGAATTTAGGAATTGGAATGGAGGAAATCGGACCGAAAATGAGGGAGAAGGAGGCCTGGACCGGTTACGCCGGTCCAGTTGCAGAGGTCGGACCGGACTGGCCGGCCCAGACCGGTTCGATCGCTGGGAACGACGCACTGTTCACCGGCGCGTGAGCCCACGCGCAGGGGCCTTTGGGCGGCGCGTGGCAGCGCGTGGTGGGGTTTCTGGGGATGTGTTCAACATACGAAATCATCTATTCGATGTAACGAACATTTTGGGACTGGTTTCGAGTCGATCGGACACCGTCTCGATATGTTTCGGGGCATCGGAAGGTTTAGGTTCGGGATTAAAAATAGTTAAAAATACGGGAAAATTACGGGGCTTTGGTAGGAGGTTAATTAAGTAGTTAGTAACCTTCTATTACGATTTGAACAGGTTTGGGAGTCCTGGTGACGGTGATCGGCTCGGGGAGCCGTATGGCACGCAAATCGAGGCGGCAGCTCGGACGGTCTGTGAGTGGATCTTGTTTTCTAAATTGGTGCATGCATAAATGTTTATTATATGTTTTATTACTTGTTTGATGATACCATGGGTGCATTTGTATGTGGTTACGTATGAGCACGTATTTCGAGGTTTCGGCCTTATACGGTGCTTATACGGGTCTGTATTTCTTTATTGATTTAAATGAACTGGATTTGGATTTCAAAAGGATAAACTCGGGTATGAGACCCATTTGGTTTTGTCTCGGGCATATGACCTCACATATCGGGCACGGTGCCCAACTGATGTCCTATGTTCGGGCACGAGACCCAGTCACTTTACGGTTTTGATTTCAGGTCAGGGAACCTTAAATGGATTCCCAGGTTCATGACGGTTTATGGGAACCGGCATGAACCCTTGTTGTGGTATCGTGGTTCATGACGGTTTATGGGAACCGGCATGAACCCTTGTTATGTTATTACGGTACATGACGGTTTATGGGAACCGGCATGTTACCTGATTATGGATATGATGGATCATGACGGTTCAGGGGAACCGGTCATGAATGTTTATGTTATGTATATATATGTTCGTCTACCTTCCTTTACTTCTATTATCTCCTCCGGGGAGGGTCGTTGGCCTGGGTGGACCCCGGAGTAGTCACAGAGCACCGACTGAGTGGAGTCACCCCCCAGTTGGGTTCCTTACTCTCAGGAAGGCTATGATTACTATTACCTCGGGTAGGGTCAGTGGTCTACGGACATTGATCTTGACTTTGAGAAGACTCGGATTGAGACCTGGGTAGCGCGCGCGTGGCTTTGGATACCGTGACAGGATTGGTTGTGTAACTTATATATATGTATGTGATGGATATATGATATATGATATGTGGTGTGTACAGGTGTGCACAGGATTTGGGCAGTGGCCCGTATGATCGTTTTTATTGTGGTCCTTTCGACCTTCGTTTATAACTGCTTTGGGCTTAGTCCCACATATGGTTGTTTTGGATAAATGGTTTTCGAATGCATGCATGCTTTTTAGTGGAGGGTACAAATGTCTTCCTTATTAAATGTTTTTATAAACTTTTGTTTTGTCCACTCACAGTTTTTAATGTTTTGACTGCCCTTCAGGTTGACATCGGATGTGGACTGTAGCAGAGACCGAGATATCACGTGCCTCCTCCGGATCCTGGCGTACTCTGATAGCCCGGGAGGGCAAAGGACGAAAATATCCCTTGTCTGACACTTTGTGTCAGACGGGAGCAGGGTCATCCCGCACTAATCCCGGGGGGATTGGGATGGGTTCTGTCACAACCACCATGTGTCACAAAGGCTCCAACTGAAGTATGTGCCAGGATATGAGGTTGTGGAGCCCACGCCACCACCATCCCATTGTCGGTCAATCTCGTCGTCAGAAACTCGCGAAGCTTTGGTGTCTTGTACGCCTCCTTAAGAGACCATATGAAAGGTGCCCTGCTGGCTTCCAACGCCTCTGCCACCGCCATAAGCTCCTCGTCCGATGGCTTGGCCAACGACCCAAATGCAACGTATACCACAGACGACGGAGCCTTTTGTCTGTCAAGCCACGACAAGCAGCCGGTGAGGTCGGTGGCGGCAGTCAATGGTGGCGATGTTGTTGAGTTAATGCCTCCTTAGTGGATTATTAATGCATTGGAATTTGATTATGTATTGAGAATAAATACATGGTGTTGTTCATTCAACCTTGTAGGAAAAGATTGATGTGGAAGCTTCATAAAGAAGAACATTAATTGAAGAAGGTGCATGAATGGACTTCAATGAAGGATGTTGAAATGTGAGGAAAATGTCCCACATTGGAAAAACACAAATACAACTTGTGCCTTAAGAACTATATAAGGTAGAGAGCTTGGCCACATTTCAACATCAAGGAGAACACCTCACAAGTGAGTGGGTGCTTCAAGAGTGTGTATAGCTCTTGGGCTAGAGTGATCTTCTTGAGCACTTCAAGAGTGTGTATAGCTCTTGGAGTAGAGTGATCTTCTCGGTTAAGAGAAGGTGAAAGAGTGTGTATAGCTCTTTGGGGTAGAGTGATTTTCTCGGGTTGAGAGAGGGTGTACAAGGGGTATCCTATTGGGTACAAGGGCTCAAGTTGGGTATAAACTTGAGTAGTGTAATCTTGTATTTTGTATTCTTTCATAGTGAAGGAGAAAACTCTCCGAGGACGTAGGCAAGTTAATTGGCCGAACCTCGTTAAATCTTTTGTGTTCTTGGTTTCTTTATTTTCTTTTTTCATCTTTATTGTTAGCAATTGCGTGGCGGAGGATTAATTTCCTAACAAGTGGTATCAGAGCTTCGGTTTATCGATCGTGAGCGGTTTGCCATGGCAAGTTCTAGCGGTTCACATTTCAAGGTGGAGCAGTTTGATGGAAAAGGAAATTTCACTCTATGGCAAAGGAGGGTGAAGGACATCCTAGTTCAACAAGGCCTTGCAAGACCGTTGAAGGGAAGGATGCGAAGCCAGAGAAGATGTCAGATGAAGATTGGGACGAGTTGGAGTCCAGGTGTGTCAGCACTATTAGGCTTTATATTGCTGACAATATTATAAATAATGTTAATGATGTAGATTCTGCACCTGAGCTTTGGGAGAAAATGGAGAAGTTTTATCTTGGGAAAGGCTTGCAAACGAAGCTGAATTTAAAGCGGGATCTCTACAAGCTCAAGATGGGAGAAGGTGCGAATCTCATGGAGCACATGAATGTGTTCAAGGGATTGATAAATCAACTATCAAGAGTTGAGGTTAAAATTGAGGAAGAAGATCAAGCTCTTTTACTTCTTACCTCGCTTCCCGATTCATATGAGAATATTGTTACTACAATTGTGTATGGTAAGGATACACTGAAGATGGAGGATGTAGAATCGACTCTCTTATCACATGAGAAGAGAAGGAAAGCCGATGATTCTCAAGGTTCCGTCTTCATTGCTCATGAACAGAATCGTAAGGGAAGGTCAACTGCGAGGGGATTTAGTGAGCATAGCAGGTATAAATCCAGAGGCAGAGGAAAGGGCAAGCAATGCTACAAGTGCAAGGAGTGGGGACACATAAAGCCGGATTGTCCATTGATGAAAGAGAAGGACGATAAGGGCTCAGATTGCTTCTTGGCTAGTGTAGCGGAGATGTCTAGAGATTTTGGAGAACTTCTCACAGTCTCCAAAGGTAATTACATTTTTTCTCAAGATTATTGGATATTAGATAGTGGTTGTTCTCATCACCTTTGCTCCAGGAGAGAATATTTTGATACGTTCCAAGAAGTCCAAGGATTTGTGACTTGGGGTGATGGCACAAGACGTCGTGTCATGGGTACGGGAACTGTGAAGATCAAAATGTTCGATGGAGCAGTTCGAACATTGGGTGATGTGGTGTATGTCCCAAAGTTCCGGAGAAATCTAATATCCTTGAGCCAACTAGACTCCAAGGGCTGCAAGGTTTCGTCAGCAGGGGGAGTTATGAAAGTGTCACGTGGCTGCATGGTTCTAATGAAGGGAGAAAAATGTAAAAGTATGTTCCGTCTGATAGGAAAAACTCAGACCTCGAAGGTTGTTGGGAAACAGGGTGCACAGGAGAACTGGTACCTGAAGCGGGTCTCGTTTGCGAGCACAGCAGAGACGCTATCTACATGTTTCCAAGTTTCAGACGATGGTGAGAAGGATAATCCTGCTAGGGAAGAGGCAAAGTCGAGGTCCCTCTTCGGAGCCAACTGGTAATTGTTGACTCGGAGCAGCTACACATAGCATTGGTCATTTTGAATCAGGGGGAGCTAGGACCGTATGCAACTGATTCGGGGTATGTGTAGTTGATACAAGAATAATGCCAATGGAATGTTTGTGAGTATATCAAGCGATATCTCAATTTGAGATGAACTTCAGGGATTGAAGTGGTGATGCAACATTATCCACCTAAGTCGGCAGGGGGAGATTGTTGAGTTAATGCCTCCTTAGTGAATTATTAATGCATTGGAATTTGATTATGTATTGAGAATAAATACATGGTGTTGTTTATTCAACCTTGTAGGAAAAGATTGATGTGGAAGCTTCATGAAGAAGAACATTAATTGAAGAAGGTGCATGAATGGACTTCAATGAAGGATGTTGAAATGTGAGGAAAATGTCCCACATTGGAAAAACATAAATACAACTTGTGCCTTAAGCACTATATAAGGTAGAGAGCTTGGCCACATTTCAACATCAAGGAGAACACCTCACAAGTGAGTGGGTGCTTCAAGAGTGTGTATAGCTCTTGGGCTAGAGTGATCTTCTTGAGCACTTCAAGAGTGTGTATAGCTCTTGGAGTAGAGTGATCTTCTCGGTTAAGAGAAGGTGAAAGAGTGTGTATAGCTCTTTAGGGTAGAGTGATTTTCTCGGATTGAGAGAGGGTGTACAAGGGGTATCCTATTGGGTACAAGGGCTCAAGTTGGGTATAAACTTGAGTAGTGTAATCTTGTATTTTGTATTCTTTCACAGTGAAGGAGAAAACTCTCCGATGACGTAGGCAAGTTAATTGGCCGAACCTCGTTAAATCTTTTGTGTTCTTGGTTTCTTTATTTTCTTTTTTCATCTTTATTGTTAGCAATTACGTGGCGGAGGATTAATTTCCTAACAGATGTTACGTTGCAGGGTCCAACATTGAGGAGGGTGTTAAATTTGGATTTCAATTCGTTTGTTGCGCGAATGTCGAGTTCATCAAAGCTATTGATGAAAACTGCGGTCGCATGTGGCAGCATTCGCCCCATTTGATGGAGCGTGTGAGAAAACACGGACTCCAAGTTCCCAAATATGACTCCTTCTGGCAAATCTTTAATTCTTACTTTGGACAATCCTGGGATATTCACACTCCTCGTGATCAGCTCATTTTCACGACCTGCAATACCTGCAAATTAAATTAATAATTAATATGAATCTTTAAATGTAATTTTAATATATAATAAATAGAGAGAGAGGGAGAGAGGTATACGCGCGTACTTTGAGTTCCAATGGTGTTGCGGATGAGATCAGTATGAAAATGAACGGAGAGAGCAGTAACGCTCGACAACCAAAAAGGGAACCAAGTAGCTCCGAAGTCGTCAGCCAAGTGGGCCCCAAACCAAATGAAGGCGTCAGTGATCAAACAACTTACTTGCTTCCCAGTGTCAGCGACGGCGGCCTTCAAGCTCCTCCTAAAGTTGTCCGGAGCAGCGTTCATGAACAACTCTATGTCCTCCTGCGGCCTCCCCACAAACACGTATCCCTTCGGTACACCGTCGCCCACATCAAGCACCCTCAGGTTACGTGGCAGCAGCTTCTGGTCATTGTCGTTGGGAAAGAGTGAGTTGTTGGATTTTGGGGTGGTGAAGAATGAGAAGAGGATGTTGGGAGCTGCGGCAGCTATGCGGTTCACGATGGCAAGCAAGGGGACGGCGTGGGAGCCGAAAGGGAAGGCTAGAGCCGCCACATGGCTTTCATAATTTGTTGATTGACCAAGGGCCGGTGGCGGCGGCGGTGACATTCTTATTGCTAGCTAGTAGCTACCTAACAAATGTACAGTTTGATGGAGTCGTTAGTAGCTACTTGCAGTTACGGGGTGGCTTTCGATCTTATTAATACTGTGCTAAAATGACGTGAGGGGTTGTGCTCCAACAAAATCATTAATGGCGGACATACATATTCCTGAAGTCAAAGTGCTACCATTGATCTTATTAATACTGTGCTAAAATCGAACAGTTGATGGAGATTCATACCTAACAAATATATTTACGAACAATAACGATATCAAAATATCCATCCATATATCCATAAATATAACGATTAATCTTTTCGTGAAAAATAATATTTATATCCTTGGTATGTATAGTCCCCAAAAATCAAAGGAGAGTAAAACCTATTGCAACAATCAATGAATTATTTCAGAAGAAGACCACATTCCGAAGACTTCAAAATAAAAATATGCCGAAAAGTCGACAACCCCTAGCACCTTATTGGTATGGATCGGAAAAAGAAAAAAAAAACAAAAGAAATAAATTTGGTGTAAAGACGAAGGGTAAAGGGCGTAAGCGGCTGAATGGCAGATCCAGCACGTTGAGAATGTCAAAATTCTGAAACTTAAAGGGTAAAAAGAGAATTTTATGGTATACAAGTATACAACTGGGTTAATGTGCTGAAGGGCATTTATATATGGATCATGACTGGTAGGTACATAGAGTAAATATATTTATGTTTAAGTATGATTTTCTCTCTAGTCGCTGCAAATCTACTTCAAAAGCATGTGATTGAAAAGAGTATGCAAGTGGCACCGAGGGGCCCCGAGTACTTAATTGATCGAGCAGAGGGAGCCGAGAGGGGCCATAGGGCTACAACCCCTATAGCATTGAGTCACAGCTGTTATTGAAGAGGACATCCCGCACATAATACATTAAATTGACTACATTTAATGACACAATTATCGGAATCCTCAATTCTACCGTTGTATATATCTTCCTACCCCACCGCGCCCACCGTTGTATATATCTTCCTACCCCACCGCGCCCAACCAGCCCCGACAACCTCTCGCCCTAATTACTAGTTCACCACAGTTGTTGGAATCCTCAACTCTACTGGCCAATGATGTTTTATGTTCTTCGGTGCGAAAGAAAAGATACAAGCACTAGAGGGCAAAGCCACTAAGACAACCTTAAGAGGTCAAATTTCCAAGCAGCAATAGGACTAATAGGCAAGAGGTGTGCTTCGAAATTATGAGGGATCCTAGATTCATGAGTTCTTTATGAACATTGGAGTTGATCTTATTTTTGATGCAAAGGTGTTGGCCAGGCTGCAGATTGCTTGGGAGATATGAGAAAATTATACTTGAAACATAAATATATTTGCTCTATGTACCTACACCTACCCGTCAATGATCCATAAATGCCCTTCAGCAAATTAACCCCCAGTTGGATACTTGTATACCACAAAATTCTCTTTACCTTTTTTATTTTATTTTTTAATTTTAACTTATTTTAAGTTTCAAATTAACCCAGTTGGATACTTGTATACCATAGATGATAATAGATTGTGTGTATCAACTGTCGGCAGGGCATGATGTCCTCTTCAATATATAACAGCTGTGACTCAGTGCTATCATCCAAGGGGTTGTTGCTATCAATCAATTACTCGGAGCCGGCCCCTAGCTCGATGCCACTTGCATGCTCTTGATAAAAACTTGGAGAAGCTGCACTGTGCGCCATGCATCTGAGCCATTGTAGGGACAAGATATATAAATGCTCTAGGTGTTACAGGTTAGTTCACCCTTTTGAAATAATGAGCCATTACTTGGGAGCTCTCTAATTTACCCTTGAGAAATAATGAGCCATTACTTGGGAGCCATTACTTGGACGGTGCCTGGCGGTGCGTGATGCCACTTTTTGACTTCTGGCTAGCGCGTGGTGGTGCATGAGGCCACCTTTCAACCCATGACAGTGCGTGGAATTGCACAGGGTAACCTTAGAGAGGTATCTTGCAATGTTTTCTTGAAAATGATTAAGTAACCATTGTTAGTCATCTAGTTAAGTTGCCTGTTTGAATTTTGAATTTGTGACTTTGTAACTATCTGCTAGTTAAACGTTCCTAGACTTTAAGGATATAGAGATATAATTCCTGTTATTTGAACGTGTAAGTGTAAATTGGGATGTAACCTTTACTTGAAAATCAATATACTGAATTATTCACATGGTATCAAGAGCCCAGGTCAAAACCCAATAATTCTCTCCTTTTTTTTTTTTTTTTTTCTTTCCCTCCGCAGACACCAGACTCCCTTCTTTGAAAAATGGCTCCCACAACCCCTTCCCCACCTACCACCTCTTCCCAACCTAATATCTCCACTCCTATCTCTATCACGTTGAAAGAAACCAGCTACCTACTTTTGGGAAGTCAAGTTAAGCCATTTTTTTTTTCAGATAAAAAGAACCCTTTCTTTTTGGCCAGAATCTCTGGCAATTCGTTGATGGCTCTCAACCGTGCCCACCCACCATGCTTCCCTCCCCCCGTACCTTCTACATCAACCCTCTTACCCAACCCCGCCTACTCGACCTGCTTTCAAACTGACCAATCGTTGGTCAGCATGTTAAGAGCTACACTCACAGAGCCCGTGTTGGCTCAAGTTGTTGGCCTCTCCACTTCTCACCAAATTTGGGAGTGCCTTCAACAAAATTTTTCCCAATAGTCGCTTGCAAATTCGACTCATCTTCGCTTCCAGCTGATGTCCGTCTCCAAAGGCACAAAGACTCTGTCTGAATACCTTTCTCATGCCAAGTCTTTTGCAGATTCTTTGGCAGCCATCAACGAACCTGTGACCAATGTATACTCAATTATTCACAACCATTTATTGGATTCATTTAGGATCCTACCAAGCTTGGAGTCCCCGACTAGTTAATGATTCGACCTCCTTTCTCTGTTTTATGCCTTTTGATTTTCTTACTTGCATTTTTATAATATTTGATTATGATGCATGCTAGACTGTGATTTACTTTATGATTTTCCGAACATACTGGTTTATGACTTACTTAATGGTTTCTCCGAGTATGATTGGTTTGATTAATCATTGCATTAGCAAGTTAGTGTTGATAGTGGTAAGTTCATAGATGTCCTAGAACAGTTATATAAGAAAGTGATTGAATAACCATCTAGGAATCGCGAGTTTGAGTATGGATTAATCACCTAAAGTACAAAGTCCTAATCATTATTGGAGTAATAGAGTCATTGGCATTAAATCATCATACTAGGACTCCATATGGTAATTAACATATGTTAATTAAGTTAGTACAGTTTGTCTTGTCTTCCTATTTAGTCTATAGGAATCCTAATGTACGTGATCATGATAGGAAATCATATTAGGGTTAGGCTACTATAAGAAGGTCCTTGCTCTTGCCAGTTTGTAATCCTTCTTTACGAGCTATATTTACGAGCTATAGACTTATTAGGGTTAGGCTACGATGTCATCAACAGGTATGTCATTAACCTTGATATCTCTAGTGATCTTGATGTAAATCTTTGTTCGTGATCTTAAAGCTTAGTTGTCTCTTATGTAAGTGGTTTATATTGTTTGCAACTTGTTACATCGCCGACATCTGAGATACCCGTCAATTAAGCAATAGATTAATTTCCACGTGATCGTTTACCACTCGCGGCACTTGTCCCAAGATCCAAGGGAGATGTGGTTGATTTGGGCTAGCATGGGCTGTGGTTGTGATTTGATTTGGGTGATTATGGATACCCATCTCATCTTCCCTCACCACAGGCTATTATATGCAAATTTGTACGTAGGATATTGCTAGTTGTTTGTAATAAATAAATGAGTCTCCACTACGAGAAAGCTGGTGAGATTTTTTCACCCACTTCAGATATGATTCACTGCAACATAAGGCATCTCGGCCAAAAACTCAAATGGTAAGAAAATATGATGAACAATGATCTTCCATTATAAGGCCAAGAACTATAGATATATTTTGATGACCAAACTAAATGCATGGTAAACGAGATAAATTAAAAAAAATGCTCGAGTGGTATTACTAGAGTACGTGGGTTGTAAATATTTCTTCGATCTCTTATATATAAGGTGGAGAAAGCTCCTAGAAAATCCATCATCCTTAGTGAAAAGCTCAGATAACCAATAAAATGGCTTTCATATGGCTTACATTTCTCTTCATCCTCCTTTACTTTTTGTACTAAAAAGGAAAAAAATCTGGTTATGATTTGAACACACCAGACAATCACTTCTCACTAAGCCCGGCGATGGGAAGCACTTCCCACCAAGCTCAAGGGAGTGGGAAGAGAGTGCCATTGGTTAGGAGGTGCTTCTCATAGCCGAGCGTGGTAGGAAGTGCTTGTTTGGTGCATTCAGGTCATAACTATATTTTTTTTTCTTTCCCCTTTTTAGTAAAAAAAAATAAAAAGTATAGGGAGGATAAAGAGAAACGTAAGGCATATGAGAGTTATTGCTGGCTATAGGAGCCTTTTATTAAGGATGATGGATTTTTTGGGTGCTCTTCTCCACCTTATATATATAAGAGAAGAAACGGGTAATATTTACAACTCAGGTACTCTAGTAGTATCACTGGAGCATTCTTTCAATTTATCTCGTTAATTTACATATTTATTAAATAAATGATTTAGCTTGGTACGTAAGAAATTGCATATTGCCCGGCGAAGGAGCTTCATCGAGCAAACAAAACTCTTCGTCGGGTAAGATGTGAACCGGCGAGCCTCCGTCAGACAACCTTCGTATCAACTGTGAGAATAGATTGCGTGGCTGTATCAACTGTCGGCAGGGCATGACGTCCTCTTCAATAAGAGCTGTGACTCAATGCTATCATCCATGGGGTTGTTGCCCGACGGTCCCTCCTCCGCTCGATCAATCAATAAATCGGAGCCCCTCGATGCCGCTTGCGCGCTCTCGATAGAAACGTGGAGAAGCTGCACTGTGCGCCATGCATCTGAGCCATTGTAATGACAAGATAAATGCTCTAGGTTATGTATGTCGCCGGAAATGTACATAAAAGTCATGTGTTTCATTGAATATTTCATTCATGTATATCAACAAATTAATCTTTTCAACATTTTAAACCTCAAAATATGACGAATTTATGTTTAAATATGATTTTAATTTAAATGGAACACAAAATAAGTAAAGATTAAGTGCAGTAGGGTATGTAATGGACACTTGGATTAACATTATGAGGTGAATATTAACTAACAAATAATATAAATAAATAAAAATCTTAACAGATTTGTTGGAAGAAAATATTAAAGTACAGACAATCTAATA
This sequence comes from Prinsepia uniflora, assembly GCA_032719365.1. Taxonomy (NCBI): domain Eukaryota; kingdom Viridiplantae; phylum Streptophyta; class Magnoliopsida; order Rosales; family Rosaceae; genus Prinsepia; species Prinsepia uniflora. The sequence continues at coordinate 83,500,454 of CM064864.1, forward strand.
AATTAAGGATAAAGAGGTAAAATGAGTAATGAAATAAAAAAATTCAAGTATTTGAATATATATTGTTGTATTTTTCATTTTAATTATCCAAGAATATTTTTGAATTTTAAAACCAACCAAAATTATCTGATTCATTGTTATTTGTTTTTATAATTCATAAATGCTAGACCACGTTCCCTAAATTCGGAAACGGGGTCTAGATTTGACCAACTTGCTCCTACGAGTTTTGTTGAGCCTCGACTACTTTGGCAAATGGATACTCAATTTGGAAACCGAAACAACATTTGACCAAATTGCCACTACGAGTTTTGTTGAGCCTCGACAACTTTGTCAAATGGATACTCTTAAGAGTGTGTGTGTGTATAACTTAAAGTCCAAAACAATTATTAAACCCATTAAGTATTTTAGGCACAATCCCTTACTTGATGTTATTATCTCTTTCCCCCCTCACCATCTCCATCTACCTCCCCGCACTCTCCCTTCCCTCAACAGAGAGAGCTACAGCGTAATACATTGAAACAAGCTACTGCAGAAAAGAACGCAATTCAGACTTCAGTCATCATGTAGTTAGGATTTTGACTTGGAAATATGGTTGGAGATGCTCTAAGTTTAGGTTCAGGGGCTCGATTTGGTTAACTAGACCGAGTAGCCAAGACTGAAAACCGAAACGACTTTGTCAATTCTATGATTTCTATAATCAAAGGAGGACTTTATGTTGAATCCGCTGTGTACTTTGATTCCCTTCCCAATTAGGACTTTATGTTGAATCCGCTGTGTACTTTGATTCCCTTCTCAATTAGGACTTTGTAATTTAATTAATCCCTTGTAATTACCTTGCACGATACGTTACCTTGCACGACACGTTAAGTCAGGAGTTTCCTTATTAATCTAGGGTCCTAACATCTTAGTACATTATAAATACCTCAATTTTTGAGATGAATAAAAGTAAGAGAAAATTAAATCGTAAGTTTCAACTCTTTATTCCAAAACAATTGGTTCGGTCAACTGATTTCTTCTGTTCAACTCTAGTTTACAATTGTAAATTTGGGAGGTTTCCAAGTTGAGGAAGGATTTCAGTAAACACGACCTCTGCAAATCAGCATAAGGGAACATCCATGACTTTCAAATAGAAATTCAATAATCAATATTTCAAGTGTCTCATCAATTTTAGATCAATAACTTTAAAACTCTGATCAAATAACAATTGATAGTTCTTACACTGTTGCAGTAACTCAAATGTTCCTCCAACCCAGAGCAGAGCTCACGTCGCCGGATTTTCAAATGGAGGAAGACCCCACTCACTTGGGCTTAAATCCGATAGGGATTTCAGAACTTGGTCTGCAATATCATAAAAACAGCTGTCCAGCCTTGGATCTGGAACCATTACAACTGACCTGCATAGTGTACCATAATATGTGATCACAATATTAGCAACCCACAACAAAATGTTCAATAGAATTAATATCAGCATGCACCAACTGTAGGTGATTTCAATGTAGCAGCAGGAAGGATGGTCGAATTCTTTGTTGCCACTAGTGGCAACGAAGTTCTTGGTAATTAACAAGGACGAAGGAAGATTTCAAAGGAAAAAAAAAGCAAAGAATGGATATGTATTTAAATCAATATAAATGCCAGATGAGTTCTATTTTGGTCATTAATTTGGAATGCCTCCAAGAATAAATCATACAATGAAAAGGTGACCCAAGGTAGGGCACTAGTAGACAAGGGACCTACTTTTTGTTGGGGCCTTCATGGTTTACATTCAATCACAATCAAGCTGACCAATCCATATTTTAACTCTCTGTCTAGGTTACGTAACCTAAGATGCTAAATGTATTTGAATAGTGGAACAATTACGAATTCGTTCCACTAACAAAGAATCATAATGCCCTTCCAGTTCTGGATGCATATTAGGCATCCATGTCTGATATAAAAGGCTAAGAGTCAAGAATTCATTTCATGTCCAAAGAAACAAGACAACACTAAGAGACCTTATGAGAAATTTCAACAACTTCCATTGGTGGTTAAGCCAAGATACTGCGACCCAATTCTGCCTAGTCACAATCTTTTTTGTTTCATGGCAATATGACCAGTGGCTGGAGCCACAGCTATGTACGATCAACCCCCTTTAGTTTGATAGGAAGATGTTACAGTAGCATAAGAAAATCTTCAGGCTAAACTCTCGATCTACATCTGCTATATTTCAGAATTTTGAAACTCATTTTTTCTTAATGATTGTGTTCAACTATAAAAATTTTCAGGTCCATACTGACATGTCGTATAATGTTTATTTTCTCCCATGTGGGAAACTCTTCTGCAATACTTCAAAAAAAATCCCCCACTGTCTCCCAAAAATTCTCTGTATATTTTCTTTTCCAATCTAGAAAAGATAAACATGTATCACATCTTTTGATTTGAGAAGTTATCAGTGCCTAGATATTTGCAGACACATAAGAATTTTGCCGACCATTTACCCCTCATGTATCCTTACTGATATCGGGCAACCAAAATAGATGAACATAGGTCTGTAGAATATCAACTTTAACAAGCAACCTGTAACATCTGAATCCAATATGGAGAATTTTTCAAACTTAGGTAAATATGACTGGAAAGCTGATTATCTATGATATGATTTATGACATGTTACATTTTAAAAGTAACACTTACATCCCAGCATTCTTAGCTGCAAGAACTCCAGCAGGTGCATCTTCAAACACAAGAATTTTTTTGGGATCAACAGGGGCACCCTGTTCACACAAATCTTACCATAAGAAACTTTCACATAATCACCATGAATCTTCACTATGTGAAAGAGTAAAGGGATGCTGCATAGGCAAACCCAGAACATGATACAAAATATTGTGATCCTGATTTCGTTTGTGTATAAGTTGTGTGCGTACATCGATCATGTGTTCATTCATATGTTATATAATTGAGTGTGCAACATGCCATCATTGACTAGAGATTTTGGGAAATCACTTCAGGGGTCATGAGAACTATCGTAACAAGATGCTTATACCTCAAATCTTTTCGCTGCGGCAAGGAATATGTCTGGTGAGGGCTTTCCTTGTTTAACTTCTGGATCATCTCCAAGGACAACATGATGCATCAAGGAAAAAAGTTCACCATGGCTTTGTGTTTTCAATTCAAAATGTTTCCTGTGAGAACTGCAAGAGAAATTTTCAAACAAGTGATGCTTGTGATAGCCTTTGTGATTTAAATCATTCTATAACTCCAATCATAATGCTCAATTAATATGGAACAAGAGTTCAAAAGACTTGGAATGAAGAAACATGCTATAAACTGCTCCAAATCTCCCATTGGTAAAACCGGCCATAAGAACAAAATAAAAACATAAAAGAAGGAAGTATACCCTGTTGCCAAGGCAAATGGAATTCCTTTTGCATGAAGATGGTTGATCAAGCGGCTGGCCCCTATAATTTAGTGTAGGAAAAAAACATGAATCCCCATCCAAAGAAAGTGAAAATTCCATTGGCATATGATCTAAGAAATGCTACATACATAGCCAAGCTATAAAAAGCTAATCCAGATTGCTTCCAATTAGTATATTATAAGGCATAAGGAGTGCAAATCTAAGTAGGGTTTTTCTATGCATTCATAAACGGTAGTACGGTACCTGGCATGAGCTCACTCGTTGGAAACATATTCTGCAGTGTTGCCTCTCTTTCAACTAGAAAGTCCTCAGCAGTAAGGCTGTCACTAATTCCAGCCTCTTCTACAAAGACCCGAGCAGCTTCAATTGCTTTTTTCCCCATCATTTTTGCTTTGAGAGACCAATCAAAAGTTTTATTATACCTAGCAAGTATAACTTCCTGAACTTCAGTATAGAACTTTTCAGTATCTGAATCAGTAGAGATCATGTCAGATTATTAGTTTCTTTCCTAGAATCTGAGAATAAATTAAAAGCCTGCAACTTACAACCTATCTATTTGACATATTCTGATCAAAAAAATCTATTTGACATATTACGAATCAACAACATGAAAATGATATGGCTTTCATCACAGATTAGCAACCTCAACATAAAAATTCATTCTTGACACAGAATTAGCATTAAAAAAAAATTCGAAAAAGATTAACCATGCACGCCAAGTGTTCGATAAAATTACCGAGTAAGAGGCCGTCCATATCGAAGATGACATGACTAATTGGCCCTCTAACTGAGACAGCTTGGGAGGGATTTTCCATTGGACAATGGAGTCTGTGATTCTCTGGGTTTGTGGTGAAATGTGGATGGTTTTTGGAGAAACGCAGGAAGGAGCTTGAAGGATTCGGGAAAGCTAGAGTAGCTAGTTGTTGACGGACTCCAAAGGGCCCGTTTGACAGGAGGCAGGAGGGATCGGATTAGAATCATTTTTAATTTCTAGTTAAATACCAATCCAATAGGTAGGAGGCCTAGGACTAGGAGTGATTACGATTCAGTTTGATACGGATATTGATAATATTTAAATTTAAATCGTAAAAGTTTTAACGGTTCGATATGATTTGGATCGAAACAAACCGTTAAGAAATAAAAAAAAATTAAGGATATAGAAAAAATAAGAATACAAAAAAAAATTCAATACTCAAAATTCAAAATTTTATATATTAAATTTGTTAAGTATTGAATTGCAAACATTATCACTATACTAAGATTTATCAAACACATAAATTATTTAATAATTTTTTATTATACTGTTATATGAGTATATCTAGATATCTTTTTATTTTTATTATTTTTATTTTGTATTAATAATAGATTTAAATATTAATAAAAATTAATATATTCTTTAACGGTTTGATTTGGATTTAACGGATTTTCAAAATGAATTGAAAATCTACATCCAAGACTTTTATCCGGTCAAATCTAAATCATTGGATAAATAACGGTTTGAAGCGGATGAATCAGCGGTTTTAATGAATTCATGTCTACCCCTAATAAGCCCAATTTTGTATTGTTTTTTGGAAAAAAAAAAATCTGCTTTTACAAAAATTCTTTTAATGTCCAAATATTTTTCATAAAAACTGTTTTGTTGGGGTTCGAAGATCTCTTACAACTGCAACTACCTAGAAAACCCGTTAAAACGGCAAACCTCTCTCACTTGTCTTTCGCACGCTCTCAAATAGCAATTTTCTTAACCTCAATTCATGAGAATGGAGAAAGCCTTCACACTCGTTCAGACAATTGTCACCGCAACAGTCTTTTCTGCGGTTTCGGGCTGGTATTTTCCATTTCTTCATTTTCCTTCGGAATTATAGGCTCCCCACATTTCTCTTCTTTACCATCTCTAATCTTTTCCTAGGTATGGGTTCATGTTTGGAAGAGAATCTGCCCGCAAAGAGCTCGGCAGCGTGATCGAAGACCTCCGCCGCCAAAATCCCAATTCCGATCCACATCCGCCTCCAGATGCTTGAATTCAATGGGGGTACTTCACTTTCTCACTCCCCATTTTTCTATTTTTAACAATTCTAATTGTGTATTCCTAGTTGGGCTTGATTTGTGCTATTTTTGGAAGCAATTGTATGTTAACCGTTTAAATTTTAAGTAGTGGGTGAATACTAGTCACTGATCTTACAAAATGCTATCAAGTTTAGTGCTTTGGTTTGGTGTCTTGATTGTTTCTGATTAGTCTGATTGTCTGATGACTAAACACAAGAAAAAGAGAAGATATTTGTGATATTCATGTTAATTTGAAATGCCAACAATTTGTATTTTCGGTTGATAAAATGTGCCAAAGCCTTGCAGTAAAGTTCCCATGCTGCAACTCAGTTTAAATTAGTTCAGAATTACCATCAGGGTCGGTACTTGCTGTAAACCTATTTACATGTTCCATCAATCCATCTTGCTCCCTTGTTGAAATTTTGATCATATCTTACAGGAGGAACATGTATTGAAACTTTATTTTCTTATAGCTAATGCTTTTAACTAATTCTTTAGTTTTTTTCCTTATTGAATTCATTATTCAGGGGAATGTTGTATCAATTCCGTTTCTTTCAAAAACCATGTCTTGCTTAAATCCCTCTCCTCGTCAGAATGGTGTTTGGTCCTAGTTAGATGTCTTTTTGTTCCCCTCTTAGAGGTACATGCTTACTCATTGATTGTCTTTTTGTTGTTATTGGCATTTTTCCATTGCTCCTCCTTTGATATATGATTGAATTGCAAGAGAAGTTAGCTGGATAAATTTCTTATTCAAACTTTCAGAGCATGAATTCACCTTTTTTAAAGCTCAAGTTTAAATCTTAATTCATGCATAAACTATGGAACTTAATTTAGATTGTGACATATTCAGGTGCTTGGGTCAATGTTGATTGCATCAAGTGGGCAGTGATAAACCACTTTCATTCCTATAGCTTGGACTGAAAAAAAGAAATATGTCTTCTGGCGTTCATTGAACGCACTCATCTGGGCCTTATTTTGCCTTGTTTTCAAGTCTTCTGGCGTCATCAATGGTGGAGGTATCTGCCCTCCTGTAGAGTTTAGATTACTTTCAAACCTTTTATATGCTGACTGTCAAATCCAGATTTCTGTCGTGAGATAGTTGTTAAAATAGGAATGAATTTGGATTGATGTTCTGATTTCAGTGCCTTTTCATTTGCCTTTAGTCTTAGATGTGCTCATAGATTTTCTTATGCGGACTTGTTCCTTCTGTTGTAATTTATCTTAGTAATGAAATATGTTTTTGATGGCTAAAAAGTACGAATGAATATTAGATAAGGTAATCGATTACTTGTTATTGGCCATGGTCTTCGTTCTAGATTCAAATTACTGAAGCGCATTCTCAGAATTAGCCTTCCAGTGTTACTTTGTCTCGTTTAGGCTTTGGTGGTATAGATAATTTAAAATTTCTGCCTTTTTTTCTATTCTTTTCTGAAAAAAGTAGTAACAGTAGAACTAGTAGTAATAGATATGAGGGGAAAGGTAAGCAATTTAATAATGATTTATTGAAATTAAAAATTACCGAGTGAATATCCAGACTGTCCCCCTAATGCAGTTGAAGCAGAAAGAGATGATTCAGAAGTATTGTTCTTATTGTGAAAGTTCGTCTCAAAATGTAAAGCCTCTTGGCAGGAATTTTCATGGCAATCATAAATATAAAATGGTGGACAGCAGAAGGATCACTCAATTGTGTTAAGTTGGCTTCTAGCCAAGACAGTTGAGGAGATTTCTTTCTGGGGAAGAATAATCCACAGCTACTTTTCTTCTTTTGGGCAATTAGATGAGGGAAAAGGTCCAAAGAACTAGTAATATACTAAACTATGTCTGGTATGCCAGCTTAGTTCTTCAATAGATTTAACAGAAACTAAGTGAGGTGGAGACCCTAGGATTAAATCTTCGTGCATGTAATGGGAAAAATAGGATTGGAGTTGGGAATGCAAGTTTTGTGAACCCAACTCCGGAGCCATATGAGCTTAGTACAGGTCCCAAAGCCATGCATGGCTCCATTATCCTCACATAAACATGAATTATTGGAAGTGTCCAAAAAAAAACATGAATTATTGGATTGATGTGTTACTAGCATTCCCTAGATCAGATTGAACCTTGTAATTTTAGTCATCCATTTCTAATAAAAGAACAGAGAAACCGAGGAGAATGTTAATTCAAAATTCTTTATTCAAAAGCATAAGGATTTGAACTAATATTATTATCTATCATGCTGGACTCACAACCATTTCAAATAGGCAGCCAAACATCACCTAAACTAAATTAATGAATACATGTAATGGAGACATATACAAGGAATTTTTTAAGCCATGTTACATCATAGAAACTGCCATTATGATGTTTGCATAGAAGTTTACTTTCTCTTCCTATGTGGCAGTCATTAAACCTTACATAGATCCACATAAAAAAATTCTAATTTCTCTACACAAGAACAGTTTCCTTTGTTTTCTTGACATTCTTCTCGTTGATGAAACGAACAAAGACGTTGCTTCCCGTAGAGTCACATTCTGAGAGATTTCTATTCCGGCCGCCTTCTGCCATGCTTCTCACGAATTCAACCATGTTCCTCCAGTTGCCCCCCTCGAACAATCTCTTGTTCATCCGCAGGTATGTAAATGCACTTAGGGCATTGCCAGAATCTGATCTACTTGTTGCCAAAACTTGTTCAAATGCACTATCATCGTACCTCTCCAGTGCATTTTCTCCTGCAAGGTCAATCCCAGCACTTTTGGTTGCCATCTTCACCTGCCGCACCAGCCCTTCTGGTGAGCAACTTGCATATTCAGGCTGTTCCCTGTCTTTCATTTCCATGCAGGTAAAGTTTAATACAACCCCACTTTTACTGAACATTCTGGCAGTGGGTAGGTAACCGTCTCTATGTCTAGTGTTGTAGTAGCCAGCAGTTAATTCAGCAGCATGTGATCTAGATCCATAGTGCCAGTGAATCCCAGCAATTTTTCCAGATAGTTTAGCCCCGGTTCCTTGGAATACTCCTTTTGCTGCATCAAGGATTCTATCTCCATGTCTTAGTAGCTTGCCGGAGTACCATTCGAGGAAGAATTCTCCGTACTCAGTGTTCCAAGTTCCCTCTCTTTTGAAAAATCCGGTGTCTTCGGGAAATTGATTGTACTGGCCGGTGTCATGAGGTCCGCTTCTTCCCCAATCTCTTTTCCCCAATGCCTCTGCGGATGCTTCCAGGGATGCTCTCATGTACTGCATGACAGAAAATCTTTTGATTAGCAATAAAAAATATTCCAAAAATTTCTCTTTTAAGTCTTTCAGGTGCCCCTATGGGTTACCAGTTATGATGTGGTTCATTGTCGAGCCATTTTTTTGGGGTCAAGGTAAATTGAAAAGTGCTTTTTGTAATAAGTACCTTGTCATAACATTGGAATTCCCCAATTCCTGGAAACTTCCAAGTTCCATTGCTTTCTGGATAAGCTGGATATCTGAGCTCCCCACAAGGACCCATCCCCACTTGAATTTCCTGCGTTAAGTAGTTGAACTTGAGTTTCTATGTTGAAACAAGTTCCAAGTAAACTTTGAATGGACGAAAATATTGATTGAATTATTAGCATATTGTCGTAGTCCGAATTAGTTATATTCTGTTTGATGAATTATTTTTCCCTTTTTCATGGAAATCAGTTAAAATCTGTCTAGTTTTTTTGCAATGCTGAATTCGTAGTACCAACATAATAGCATCAATTAGATGACATGTTTGTTGCAAGATAACTACGTACCACAACAACGTTGCCCAAGTAATCTCTGAATCTGTCATGGAAGCTCCTCATGTAATCGGTGTAAACCTGAATGGGTGTTCTTCCTCTAAGAACAGGCAATGAATCACATCCCAGGGATATGTACTCCGGATTCCTCATGCCTGATTTGTCTGTGTAAACAAGGTCAGGGTTCTTACTGATTTCTTCTAGCACCCATGGAGGTAAAGGAATGCTGAAAATTCATAAAAATTATTGTTTAGAAAATCAGGGCATAAATCCACACTAGGTGGAGGTAGATTAACCTTTCAACAGAAACATAAGTAATACTTATTACACAGAATTTCTTTAGTCCTAAGTGAATAGTGATTAATGACAGAGAGTTCTAAATCCCAAAATATTATATATGTAGGTTAGAACTACTAGTAAGAGATGTTAGGGAGGAAGCACTTTTCCCTTGAGGACTTTAGGGGATGCAAGTTGTTATGCTTCTCCAGGAAGCACCTGCGGGGTGCTTCTCGGAAAAGCACTATAAAGTGCTTTTGCTTTCCGAAATTGCCTAGAGTTTTGTTTGTCCAACACTACCAAAAATGCTTTTGGTTATTCTAAATTGCTTTTAGCAATTGTAAAAGCACTTCAAAACCTCTTTTCTTTTACTAATCCCAGAGCATGACTTTGTTGTTCAAAATTATAGAGAAAATTACACATAACATAGTAGTGCAATAGAGCAAGAAGCATACCTGCATGAGTCTCCAACATTTCCTCCACACTGATGGAAAGACATAACAACTTGGATCTTCAAGCCGTGCTTTTGTACCATCTGCACGAGCTCAGCATACCCTTCCCAGTTGTACTTGGAAGGTCCATCTTTCTCCACCAATCCCCACCAGGCATCCACCATAACTCCTTCAACGCCGGCATTCTTCAAAGCCATCAAACTAGCATTCATTGCTCTTGGCTTGTTCAAATGCCCTCCATGACTCACTGTGTCAAGTGGAAGCATCACAAACACAGGCACCTTGGAACCATTGCTGCTGTGAGAAGTGTGGGGGAGTGCATGAAGAATCTCCCTCCTTCCATCGGTCATGGTCATAAAGGTTTTCTCCTTAAAGATCTTTATTTCTTGCATTGAACTCTTTGCCCGGAGACGGCATGATGGTTTGATTTGCGCAAAGCAAATTGTGCTGGTGGAGTCATCGGAAGCTTTTAGGCTTTTGTGATCTTTAAGATTGACGAAAGACGTCGATGAACGTAGAGTTAACGTCATCTAATTTCTGTAACTGTCTGTGTTTTCAAGGGAAGAGAGGAAAAAGTGATGAGAATGGATGAAGGGTTGTGTGCCTATTTATAAAAATAAATTCCCTCTTGAGGTTTTTGAAGGAAACAATGCTGGTGGGCTCTCTAGCTTTGTTATTTGGCCGGTTTGGTGGGCTCCAATTGAAAAGTGAAAAAGTGCAAACGATCAAAATTGGTCAGCTCATTTTTTCTTTTTTTTCTTTGGTCTGAGTCGGCTAACCTTTCCAAGTCATTTCCTCCACATACGCGATTACGTGGTTACACTTACACCTCTTCCATGCTTATCAATTTACAGAAGATTTGAATCTCTTAGTGGGAATTCAAATTTTTATTTGTGCAGGTGGTCCTGATGTTATTTTTAAAGTTCCTTAATAAACTAGGTTAGGTATCTTAACCACTCTAAATTTTTTTGTTTCCCCTGTATTTTTGGGATATTCGGATGCTGCTTCAGATTGATCAGTTTGCTCTTACTTAGGTGTGAAGTTTCAGGATATTTAGTCACATGATATTTTTGGAAAGATCTTAGATCTTTTAGATTGCTGAACAGTAAACTTGCTTGAAGCCGTAAACATGATTGTCTCTTAGTTGGATATTTTCATTTGATAAATATCTTCAGCTCTTCTCGTCTTAGAACACCAATATCTTGAGCTAATGATACATATATGTTTACACCCGAAAAATCTGCACGGAGGTTCAGTTAAGGTTGCCCTAGGACACTCAGCTCGTAATACGAGAAAAATATTTTGGGCCGGAACAATACCCTTCTGATATTTTAAACCAAAACCCATGTTAATTGTATCTGTCATACTCCATGCTTCAATTCAAGTCTCTTCACTTGAACCATGTCAAGTAATTGAACTGAAAATTTGAAACTCATGCTTGGATCTCAACTAATTTCAATTCTATTTACGATTTTCAATTTGGTTGACTGTTATCGTTACTGTCTAGTATAGTGCATAGTTCATACTTCAAAAATATCTACAATGTATTGCTAGCATACAAGAATATCTTTTAGGAATTTTGTTTTTCTTTTCTTTTTCAAATGTTTGCTTATTTTCTTTCATTAGTTTATTTCACATAAAAATATTACTTATAACGTAACAACTTTAGCTCCGAAAATAACAGTATCGCTGTCGAAAATGTACGTAGTAGCTATCTTCTGGTGTGATAAGCATTGGGTGGTTTTGTTTGCTACAAACAAGCTAGGTTTTCTTTGGTCTATGCTCTCTCTCCCTCTCTCTCATACGCTGCATTTTTGTGGATCAGAAAATATCTCAGATTTAGAAAAATTTCTTGGTTTTGTTTGATTTAGGCTAAGAAAGAAGGAATAGCATGTCTTTTGCTTTCACTTGTCTTGGATTTGGTCTTTCCCCATATGTTCTCAAGTGTAGTATTCAAACTGAATTTGTTCAGCATATGTTGTTTTCCATGCTCCTTTAATTGACTGGTTCCAATTTGATTGGCACTTCATTTTATTTTAATTGGAGAAAGTTTAGTCGACGCATTTTAAGTTTTGAGAAAGTTTAGTAGTCTACGCATTCCTCTCACAATCATGCCAATTGGCACACACGTGAGAGGTAGGCGTATAGGACCGGCCCCTCCCAGAATTCTTGGCATTTTTCGACGGATGTTCTGTTGTGTAGGTAGAAGCCATTGTAAGTTAATAAGTATCAAATAATTAATAAAAAGAGTATTTTTTATCTCACGATTCAATAAGATCAAGAAATCCGCATATACAATCAAAAAAGCAAACAAAAAATTTTAATATGTAATATATATATATATATATATATTATATAAAAATATATGTTATTATATCAAAAAGATGGACAATCAAACCTATACTCCGTTTTCAGCTGCTCCCATTTCGCTCGCCGTTACTACGGGAATCACTTTTGCTTTCTTTACATTTGGCTACTAAGATGTTTCAGGTCCATTTAAAGAAGGATCGTATATTTTTTGTAAGCATTCTTTTTTACTTTTATCATTATATAATTAAGTTCTTTTTTTTTTTAGTATATTCATAACAAGTGCTTCCTTATTTATTTAGAGTTTTATCAAGAGCTTTTACTCAAATAAAAAATCTTTTACTTATGGCTTGCTTTTTATGACCAGTCATATAATTCCAATGATTATATATAAAGACGAGTGTTAATGAGGAAGTAGCTAAGGATATGACAAAATCTTCCTCTTTACCGTTAATGACTTTTTAAATTTCGGAAATGGCTAAGATTAAGCAACAAAGACGTGAACAATGGGTTTGGTCAGGAGAAGAGAAGAATTGGAATCATTGTGATTTTGATGTCGATACTTTGGTCATTGGAGTAATGATTTTCCATTTGAGCTTATTGTAGGCCTATGATTAGTATGTGGAGGTCATGAAACCTTATCATCTGATTCTGAGTCACCTCTCTCTCTCTCTCTCTCTCTCTCTCTCTCATTGTCCATTCATGAGTCATGACATGAGGTGGAGGCTGACGAGGACGAAGCCCCACGGAAATTACAAGGAAGAGGAAATGGGAAAGGGACTTGTGGGACAATAGGGTATGAGAGGGAATTGTTTGAAAAAATTTAGAGCCAAGAGAAAAGAATGGAATCAATAAACATGTATTATAAAGCCACGTCAGCCAAATGTTGATGGGTAGATATGTGTTATTAATTAATTAATTAATTAATTAATAGGGGTGGGTAACTAAATCCGAGGATCCGAATCAACTCAAGAATCAATTTGATTTGATCCGATGTAAATCGATTTGTTTTTTTTTTTTGGTCAATCGCGTTAAAAAACCAAGTCGATTCAAATTATTAAGGTTGTTTCATAGTTTGCAAAGATAAAATCCGTTAAAATATGACTCGATTTAACTATATATAAATTTATGTACTTTGTTATGTTTACTTATTGTTTATTAAAAAAAAACATAAATACACAATTGAATGTTTAAAAATAGGGTAATTTACATTTTACTATTCTGTGATTTACTTTTTGTAACACATCCATACTTAACTTTTAAAATTTTCCAAATACCCCCTATATTTTTTTAAAACATAACAATTTGGCCCAATCGTTAAGGTTTTTGTCTGAACTTCTGTTAAATATTGACGGTGTGTGTCTGTGAGATTCATTTTCTAACTATTACAAAGCAAGTTAACAGAATCCCTTCCGAAAAACTTAGATAACCATGAAGAATCCTACTCTTGTCTGACAGTTAATACTAGAAAGCAAAACCAACCTCAAAAGTATCACGCAATATTGATAAAACTCACCAACTGTCAGACAAGGGATATTGTACACATCTATTTACAGAGCATAAGTATTAAAATACAACTCAGAATGTTTAATCCTACCCTAATAGGATGAAGAGTACATAGTGACTAATTTGCACCTCTCATCCCAAAGTGGGTCCCCGTCCTCGTGCCATGTTCTAGAGGGTAAGTGAAAAGCCAAAGCCATCATTTACCATGTTAGGGTTTCGACTATTGTGGACTTTGTGAGTTTGGTTTGTAATTTTATATAATTTTAGTGATGTTGATTTGTTAGCCGTTAGTATAGCTTCGATTTGTCGTACTGTTATCATATTGACTTGTGAGGTTATGTTATAATATAATGATATCATTCTCCATTTATTAAAAAAACAAAAAAAAAACTCGTACTAAAAGGAAATATAAATGGTACTCACTTATTTACGATGTAAGAGAAATTGGGATCGAAGAAGTTGAAAGAAATTAAACATTTAAAAAATGCAGATAATAGTACTCTTAATCTAATAAGATCTGTGTAGAAATAGACAAACATTATTAGAATGTTGGACATAAGTCCATAACCATGAAATCAAATGAAACAAAAGCACGAGAGTAAATGGTAAAATGGTAAATACTTACCACAAAAAAAAAATTGAGACACTCCAACTATAGTAATTTTAAATGGAATCAAATTCTAATCGAATCGATGATTTACCAAAAAACAAAATTGAGAAGTTAACCCTCTAATCAGTTTTTTAGTAAATTATCGATCGACTAGAGTTCACCTCCAACAGTATCCCAATGTTAAAAAAAAAAATGGAATCAAGCTCTAATGGTATCAATGATTTACCAGAAAGTTAATTGACAAGTTAACCTTCTAACCAATTTATGGTAAATCATTGACCGGTCAGAGTTCACCTCCAACTCTAGCAGGACTACACTGACTTTCATGATGGAATCAAACTCTAATCGGATCGACGATTTACCAGAAAACAAAATTGAGAAGTTTACTCTCTGACTAGTTTTTTGGTAAATCATCGACCGACTAAAGCTCACCTCCAACTCTAACAATTTGAAGAAAGCAATATATCACTTGTGCAAGCTCTCTTCTATTACATTGGTATTTATAGGATCCACAGTGGCTCTTTACTAAATATTGGCCACTAAATAAAATTAAGAAAATTAATTGCATTCTAATAATTAAGCTAAGCTCATCAATATTCATTGAATCAAGAATTTGTATCAGTTGATAAGGTGATTAATTTGTTTGGATCCAAAAATCCTAAGAAAATAATGATTTTATTTCTGGTTAACTAAAGAGGAAAATTCATGTTAAAAATGTATATAACTTGGTCGAGTCCCTCTTTACCCTCCTCATTAGTGGTGTAGTATTCACCGAAGTTCATTCGTAGTTTGTTACCTACTTGTTATGGATAGAGTGTGTCATTTCGGACGAGGTTCTAAATCACCAATTACTTTAATACTATATTTAGTTACGAGTCCACGCTACTGGGTTCGGCGTGTTATTTCACATTCATCAAACATCTAGCTAGACCAAGCAAAATTTATTTAGAATTTAAAATCAAATTAACCTTCGATTAATTATTGGCATTTTCTTTCTTTTAATCTATTGGTGAATATTTAGCACGGAGCCAGTATGCATGATCACTATAGAAGGGAGTTTGGACATGTGATATTGCTTTGTTCAAATGGTTAGAGTTGGAGGTGAGCTCTAGCCGGTCGATCGGTGATTTACTAAAAGCATGAGACTCAAAGAGTGAAATCTTACTAATAGGATTGGTAAAATTGATTAAGGAAATAAGTTTCCAATATAATTTTTTGGTGGATCATATCACCAACCAACTATAATTCATCTTCGGAACTATAGTGAATTTAAAATGGAATCAAGCTCTAATCGAATCGATGATTTACCAAAAAGCTAAACTGAGAAGTAATTAATCTCTAATCAGTTTTTTGATAAATTATTTATCGGTAAGAGTTCAACTCCAACCCTAATAATTTAAGAGAATGCCAATTACAAATTTGGGACCCCTCTCCACTATTAGGGGATTAATAGTGGATCGGGAAAGAGGAATTCCCGACTAGTTTTGGGTTCGATTTCTCCTAGATTATATCCTGATTGTGGCTAGAAGCTGTGCGTTACGCATATGTGAATCTTTTTAGCCCATCTGTACAAATTAGTCATTGGTTGTCGGTTCTGAAATACAACGTGTCAATAAATGAAGAAAGTTATTCAAACTTGGTATCTTTGATCAATTTGGAAGATAACTATTACTCAACTAATTTGATTAGTTTTTAAAGATAATAAATCACCTTATCGTTTCATGTGAAATTTAATTCAATGAATATTGTAGTATTTATTAAAATATACTTTTGAACGAAAATATCTCTACCATGGACAATCATGAATTACCTTCTATAATAAATAAAGGGGGATAATATGATATTTGTTAAGGTGCCATTGTCATTCCAATTATGCAAATCATTGATGAGCTTATCTTAATTAGTAGAATTTGATCCCTATATATACATACCCATGAATATAAAAGAGAGTTTGCACAAATGATAATGCTTTCTTCAATTTGTTAGTGTGGGAGGTGAGCTCTAGTCGGTCAAATGATTTAACAAAAGACTAATCAAAGGGTTAACTTCTTAATTGGATTTTGGTAAATCATTGATTCGATTAGAGATTGGTTCCATAGTATGGCATTTCTACAACCATAGATTAATTTGGAGCCAATCAGGGTATCACCGTGTGGCAAACTGTATCAGGCGCGCAGGAGATAGAAGAAATATTAAGCAGATTCCTCTTTCCAATGAGAGCTAGACACGCACTGTTAGAGAGGAAGATGAACTCTAATTGGTCGATGATTTATCAAAAACCTAGTTAGAGGGTAAATTTCTCAATTAGTTTTATGGTAAATCGTTGATTCGGTTAAACATGGAAGGCATTTCTCATTACAACTAAAGCATATAGTCAAGTCAGCTGTAAACCTGTGCATAAACCACCAAGCCATGAAAAATAAGTAAATAAATAAGAGAAATGAAGCTTTCCTAAAGATTTATATGTAAATGAAAAATTATAAATTTGTATTTATTGATCACTAGCAGGGGAAATTGAAATACAAGACCTCGGTGTCCTTGATAATAATATTCTTAACGGTGGCTTGAGGTATAAGTTACAACAATTATCACACTAAAAAATAGATAAATTATTCTCATTGGCAAACCCTGATTCAAGATTCTGCCATAGGAAATACCGACCCGATTCTGTCTCCAAAACGGTAGCATTTGATGTTAACTGGGTATGGACCTAGTTGAATATGGTTGTCCTCTCCACCCATGTAGAAACACATGGTATACAATGCAAGTTCAAATTCTGGGCTCACTCCAACTAAAGTGCTTGATACGGCTTTCAAAACACCGTTCCATTCGAATTGGATTGTGAGCAACTGGGTTTCAGAGTCTGGCTGCAAAATTAAAACAGATCAAAGTTTACATTTCAAAGTCTGGATTCAAGCTAGGCACCTGTCAAGGCAATGAAATCGAAAAATAAAAGTAGAATGGGATATAAGCATCAGATCGAAACCATTAAGAGTAGATGAGAGCTTTGAAGAGTTATACAATCAAATCCAATCCTACTCAACAAACGTGGCCTGGAATTCACGGCATTACTGTAGCATTTACTTTTAATAGTTCCTCGAATGTTTGCTTACTTCAAAATCCATAAGAAGTCAAGCTATACGTAAGATTAAAAGTAAAAACCAGTAAATGAGATTCATGTGTAACCCGGCTATATTTCGTTTCAAGTCATCCTATTTACACCATCTCATCCCAGTAGCCTTGAAGGCAGAACATAAGACAGAATTACTTACAGTTTGGCCACGTCGACGGGGGAAAATATAACCTTGGTAGTCAACCCTCCCTTTTGCTTCTTCAAGGTAGTACTGAGAAAGATAAAATCAATAAAGATATTAGCACTTACTGGGAAGTTAAACTAGAGAATACAAGGAAAATCAGTTTTCTTGGTACAAGAAGAAATGATAGAGATAAAAAGAAAACAATATAGACAAAGAATAGGTCATAAAAAGACAACCTGAAGCCAATTGTGGAAGCCAGAAACCTGTTCTTCACCATGTTGCTTGATTTCTCCGACAAAAACATGTTCAAAAGCAGAGGAGGAAGCAGACGAACCACCGCGGCCATAAAGGTCAAACCAAAGAGTGGACAATGTTCTTTTAAAATCTTGATAGCTATCTGATACAATGCCCTTGCATGAGAGATACTTGTGAAGGTATTTAATGGGAGCAGTTCTGCTGATTTCTTCTATGAATGCTGCCTGCTCTTGCTTCTCCTCAGATGTGATAACTTCTTTGCACCCCTCATTTGGGTTGTAATTATCTAAAAGAGAGCAGAAACGAGAAAAAGTAGGTCTCCTGAATATGTCTTCACTTAGCCAAGTAAATAAGCTCCCTTCAGCTAAATCTTCCCTTTGGTGGACCTTCTTCCCTCCACCACAATCAATTTCATAGTCATTTCCAGGCACTATTCGGTTTAAATCAAGTTCCCAAATCTTATTGCATGCTATTGACAGATCAGAAAGCTCTTCTTCTGAAGGTAATATGTTAGAACCTACTTCAACCTCTTCGGAGTATTCTTGTTCCGCGGCAGGCCGTTTATATCCATTCCATTGCTCCATTTGAGCCTGTTGATTTATTAATAGGACTGAATTACATTGTAACAGTAAAAAAATCATTTCTTACTTAAAACTATTAAACAAGACTTACAAGAAATAGAAAAGATCAGAATGTCATGATTTTGCACAATCAACAAAGAAACAGAAAAAAAGGGAAGCATTTCCATTTCTTGAAGAAGTATGTATAATCTATATAATCCAAGTTTAAACTCTAATAATTTCAAATCCATAAAACTGCAATTTAGTTAATGATCTACAACTTCTCTGATCCAACTTCATCAAATTAACTGATTACGACGTATCTTGAAAACAGTAAATTAAGCTAGGAACGCAGTCAACTGTCAGAATACAACCCAAAACAAGCATCAAAGAGTTCAGACCAAAGTTTTTGACAGTTTATGGATGATGGTGGTCCAAGTAAACTAAGATCTTAGGCCTGTTCTTATGTTTGATAAACTGGAAGAAGACAAACCTTGTGTGGTTGTCGCCTTGGAGGCTTCTTGCCAACAGTCTCCCAACCATCATTATTTCCTTCTTCATCCTTCAGGACGAAAAAGTGTTAGCCAAAATGTTTGAAATGAATCCTACCGACTAAAATGAATCCTACCGACTAAAATGAATCATATGATTAAAAAAAGGCCAACCTTCCTGCTCGAGTAGTTTTGGTTATAACCATGTCGCCCACCATCATCATTCTGTTCATATTCCCCATGTGTAGGCTGCATTTGTAATATCAGCCAAAATATGACCAGTAAGTCTGATGATCAAATCATAAAATCTCTCCAAATTATATACTGCTAGCGTAGAAGAATAGATAAATAAGAGACCTTGTCACCATTCATATTGTAGATATCAGTTTTCACCATAATTTGGATACCAAAGTCTGCATATTTTTACTTTTCATAAAAAAGGGGTTCTTCAGATTTAAAACAATCAGCCTCAACAAATCCTATTACCACCAATTCATACCAAATGCTTAAAATCCACAGAACGAGATTAAAAAAAATTGACCTTGTAGGGTCGCCTTGAAGGTTCTGAATCCAAATTGTCCCACTCTGCAGGCCCCAGATGGCTTTGTTCCTGCAATTTAAAACAGACAATTCGTATAAAATTTCACACTAATTAAAACCCAAAGTCCCAAATTTCAAAAGCTCAGTACAGTCCAATACAATCGAATATAATCCAATCCATTCCAATCCAAAATCTGACCTGTCTATTCCCATGAGTTTGCATGCCATGAGGGTGAGGGCGATCACTGCTATCCTCATCCTGCTCCTCCCCGGACACCACCTGCGCATTTTAGCAGCACCACCAAACTTAAACTCTCTAACTCTTAACTTAGGATGGAGAATTTCAAAAAGCTTTTGAAAAATACAAGCGGCGATAACTAACCTGCGCCCAACTAGATCTCGACTGTTCCTCTCGATCCCATGGGCCCCGCTCTTCATCCCGGTTCTCGTCATGACCGATGGCCGCGCCGATGAGACCTTTGATCAGACCCTCCATGAATTGTAGAGAGAACTTTTTTAGGCAGAGAGAGATCCGAAAGGCTGAAGATGAAGAAGGTAGTTGAGATTACAGAGTGACTGGCGGGTAATGGCAACTTTGTAAATAAGGAAACTCCAAAATCTGATGGATTTGATTGAGGGATGATTTACACGATTGGATTTTGGATGGCGTTTTCCTTTTTTTATTTATTTTTTAATTTTTTATTAATTTAACTTTTGGATTTTGGATTTGGCTGTAATTTCAAATTCCAAAATTATATTGCACCTTTTAAAATTTATTTATATTTCATATTTTGAAAATTTTAATACGTTACACTTTTAAATACATTTTTTCAGAAAAAAAAAAAAATTCCGTCAATTGATTATTTCTGAGGAGATCTAGATCATAACGTGGTTGGTACAAGGCCGGGTGTTGGATTTTTTTTTTTTTTTTTTTTTGATAAGGAAGTGTCGGCAAATCTTATTATGGTTGGGACATTAAGCATTCATTGTACTTAGCAACTAGCAACATTATTTTCCTATAAATAGGAGGCTCCAGTCAGAGCTTTTTGAATCAAAAGACGACGATGGAGGCTCCAGTCAGAGCTTTTTCATCCAGCTCGAAAGTAGCAGAGGACTGGGAAGACGACGATGGGTTTACAGAAGAGAAGGCTTCAAAGTCTTCATAGGAGAGGCAAATGAAGGAATTGGGTAGGGACCCAATATTAGTCCTGACATTTCTCGACGGATTGGTGGTGATATTGGATTCGAGACAAAAATATAAGGGCATTTTTGAAATTTCAAAAATACTAAATATCCCAAAAACCCCCATAAAACTTATGGCACAAAAATAGAAGGGTATTTTCGGAATTTCAAAAATACTGAATATCCCAAAAACCCATAAAACTTAGCGAAATCTAATAATCTGGTCTGTAAGAGACTTTTGGAGCAAAAAATAACTAGAATATTCTTTGTAAACTTCAAAAAAACTTACAGGAGAATTGAAATAGAGTAAAAAAATTTACGTTTCTGTCGAAAATCGACTAAAAATCCTGAGCAATAGTTCATAATTTGTGTGAAAAATATTTTCATCTAGATTTCGTGAAATATTTTAACCGCTATTAGAAGTAAATTCCTACCCTTCATTAATTTAGCATTTTGAATTATTTAAGCTAAAGAATGTGGAACTCGAAAAAAAATCTCATAATTGCGTCTTATAGAGACTTTAGAGTCCATAAAGAATTAGAAATCTTCTTTGTAAACTTCAAATAACTTATAGGGTGCACCTAATGGATATAGAATAAATTTTTAAATGTTTTTGTTAAAATTTCTAAAACCAACTAAAAATCGTGAATTGCATCATTCATAGTTTTCATGGAAAAAACTTCCGTCGAGGTTTTGCAAAATATTTAACCGTACATCAACCAAACTGTTATAATTCATTTGCAACAATTTCTAATATTTAGGGTGTCACGACACGACGATGTGGGATTGCTAACCCTGCCCCCCAAGGCACGGGTCCTCACAATCCACCCCCCTTGGGGTCTAGCGCCCTCGCTGACACAATCAATTCTGCCCGAGATTGGGCTCTGATACCAAATTGTCATGACCCGACGATGTGAGATTGCTAACCCTGCCCCTAAGGCACGAGTCCTCACATAGGGTGCCCAATAAATAAGTGTTTTGAAAATTTTAAGCCAAAATACGTGAAATTTGATGAAATCCGTGATGTGGTTTGGAAAGGACTTTAGGGGCCGAAATAACTACAAATATTTTATGTAGACTTAAAAATAACTTACACAGTGATAGAATGGAAATAGAATAAGATTTTTTTATTTTTTGTCAAAATTTTTAGAAAATATTAAAAATCATGAGTTTCAGCTTATAGTTTTCGTTTTAAA
The DNA here is from genome assembly GCA_032719365.1 of Prinsepia uniflora. NCBI lineage: Eukaryota > Viridiplantae > Streptophyta > Magnoliopsida > Rosales > Rosaceae > Prinsepia > Prinsepia uniflora. The sequence goes on from CM064864.1 coordinate 83,522,254, forward strand.
AAAATACTTGCTTCGAGATTTCGCGAAATATTTTAATTGGACATTAGCCACTTTTATAAGCATTTGAGTCAATTTCTACCATTTAGGGGTTTAAAATTTTTTAAGGTAAAACATGTGAAACTAGATGAAATCATGTAACGTGGTTCAGAAATGATTTAGTTGGGATTAGGCGTGGGCGAGCCTCAACTAGCTAGTGTTGATGTAAAAAATTACAAAAAAGAACTTATTCCATTGCATAAGGGTCGAAAATATCTAGAAATCTTCTCTGCAAACTCCAAAATGACTAACCGGGGGTGAATGGAAATAGCATAAGAATGTTGATATTTTTATAGAAAGTTCTGAAACCAACTAAAAATCGTGAGTTATAATTCACAATTTTCGTGAAAAATACTTTCGTCTAGATTTCGCGAACATGCTAACCAAACATCAATTAAATTATTATAAGTTATTTGAGACAATTTCTGTCATCTAGGGTGTTCATTAAGTTAGTGATTTGAAAATTTTAAGCTAAAAAACATGAAATGAAATGAAATTTGGCAACGTGGTCCAAAAGGGACTTTATTTCCTGAAACTCGCCAGGAATTTTCTCTACGTAGTTGAAAATTACTTATAGGGTGATAAGAATAGAAATAGAAATATATTTTTGATATTTTTTTCGAAATTTCTAAAAAAAACTAAAATTATGCATTACGCTCACAATTGTCAGTTTCCGTCAAGATTTCGCAAAATATTTTAAGGGCACATCAATGAAACTTTTATAAGTCATATAGGATGCCCTCTAACTATGTGTTTTGATTTTTTTAACCCAAAATCTTCCGCCTACACCTCCTCACTCGCCCTTCTCCCTTTCCTTTCCCCTCTCTAATGTAACCTGTTTCTCCCCTCATCTCTGGGTTGTTGGTTCTAGCCCCTTCATTTTTCTTCTAGCAACCTTGGCGTTGGAGCTGGTGTTGGTGGTGATGTCCGATACTCGAGGTGGAAATTCGGAGATCGGAAATTTTTAAACTTAGCGTTCATCACCAGTTTTTTTGGGCTTGTAGGCCATTTACGATAATCTTAATTTTGGCCCTTTACTTTCCAGCCTTTCTCCTTAGTCACAAAACCATCCTTCATCCCCTACAAACTTCCACCCTCCATCCACATTTTTCTCCCCTAACTCCATCGTCTATTGCTCTATTTTGGTTTCTTTCTTGACCCTTTTAATGGGTATGGTCACTACTATTTTTTACGTACAACCCTTCCCCAAGTTTCAAGTTTAACTGTTTAAGCGTTTGGGTTGTGGAATTTGTCGGTCACTCTTGGCTTTACTAATCGCTTGAGTATGACAATCCTTGGTGGCTTAGTGTCTTCAAAACTTGCTTTACTTATCGATCTTTTTGGTTTCGAACTAGAATGTGTTATGCAGCGATGGATGGTTGCTCGGAGGTGGCGGCTGGTGGAAGCTCGTTTAGTTTCTTGGGTTTCTTTGGATTTGTGATGTGGGCTCGTTTAGCTTTTTATTTCTACTATAGGCTTGTTTGTTGTTAGATTGGTCTTTTACTTGTTGTTTGTATTATTGGACTTTTCTATTGATGAATATCATCCTTCTTGACAAAAATAAAATAAAATGTAAAACTCGATAGAATCTCATAAATGACTTAAATGACTAGATATCTTCTTTGTAAACTTGAAAATGATTTACATGTTGATGGGAAAGGAAATAGCTTAAAAATTTTCATTTTTTTTGTTGAAATTACTAAAACCAACTAAAAAAATGCAGGTTAGCTCTTCGTGAAAAAATGCTTACATCGAGATTTCATTAAATATTTTAACCGTACGTCAATAAAAAAATTATAAGTCATTTAAAACAATTTCTGCCATTTATGGTGTCTGTTAACTAAGTGTTTTGAATTTTTTAATCCAAAATACGTGAAACTTAATGAAATCTCATGAAGTGGTCCAAAAGACACTCTAGGACCCGAAAGTAAGTAGAAATCTTCTCTATAAACTTCAAAATAAAGTATAGGTGATGGGAATACAAAAAAAAATAAGAATTGTGAGTTTTTGTCTAAATTTTTAAAACCAACTAGAAATAGTAAGTTATATAGCTCATAGTTTTCTTGAAAAATGCATCCATCGAGATCCCGAGAAATGTTTTTACTGCATATCAAACAAGCCGTTATAATTCATTTGAAAAAATGTCTGCCATTTAGGATTCCTAATAACTAAGTGTTTTGAATTTTTTTAGTCAAAATTCGTGAAACTCAATGAGATCTCGTAATATTGTTCGTAAGGGACTTTAGGGGCTAAGTAACCAAAAAATCTTCTCTATAAAATTCAAAAAACTAATAGATAATGAAAATGGAAATAGAATAAGATTTTTTTTTTTTTTAAATTTGTTGTCGAAATTTCTAAACCGACTCAAAATCGTGAATCATAACTCAAAGATTTTGTGTGTAGAATTTCTGGAATGTCTCATTTACATTCATAGCCGAAGGGCTTATTTATACAAGTCTGTGAGAGAGATAACTCTGAACAGTTATCTCTCTTTATCAAGAAATAACTTCCTAAAGCTGTCTAGGTAACTAACTATGGACATCTGTCCGAAACCTGTCATAACTGTCTACATGTGTACAAAGTGTACAAGTGTACTGTCAGATAAGCCTAACTAGTGTATGCGGCTAGTGTATACATATATCATCTTACATCCCCCCGCAAACGAGGCACCCCTTGGGTGACGAGTTTGGATGCAAGAGAACAGTGTCTGTGAATAGAGAGGCCTTTGGTAAAAAGATCTGTAAGCTGTGCAACAGAAGGGACAAATTGGACTTTGTGAGTGCCGGAGGCAACTCGTTCTCGGAGAAAATGGTAGTCCAGTGCGATGTGCTTGGAGCGGGCATAGAACACGGGATTGCTGGTCATGTATTTGGTGCTGAGGTTGTCACAGTAAAGAGTGATAGGCAGGGCTGGAGGAACACCTAGTTCGTTAAGTAGACTGAGTAGCCAGAGACTATCTGCACATGTATAGGCGAGAGCCCTGTATTGTCAGGACCCACCCCGGTTTCACCCCGAAACCCGAGGTAATCCTGCTCCCGTTTGACTCCCCGACACAAAAACAGCCAGTACAACTCACGCCAAATCACTCAAACTCAGTCAGACGCAGGAGAAACTATATAAAATATCCCGAAGTTATAATTTACAGAGCATAGTACGAAACACAAGGAAATTAAAACCGACAATAAGTACACGCACGCGGAGGAAAACTTAAGCACTCGGAAATCCCGCTCGTCACTTCTATGCCTCAGACACTGCCTCGACGTCAAGACCCCGACGTCAAGACCCCGCGCTATCTCCACAACCTGGAGGGCAATTTAAAACAGAAGATGTGAGTGGACCATAATAAAAGAAAAGTTCTAAAACCATTTATCAGAAAAACCGAGTTTAACCCTCCGTTTTGAAATCACATGCATAACCCAGTTATCAAAACAGTTAGAAATCGATCATCATAAAACATCATAAGAAACAGAAACACTATAAAACAGGTATAGAAATCATAGCATATGAATCATAAAACCGTATCAGAAACCATGAACATCCAATCATTATTTTTCCGATCAAACCTGCTGGACCTATCCGAGTCTTTAAACTCCCGAGTCTTTAAACTCAATCCAGGCCTTAATCATATCCAAGTCTTTAAACTCCCGAGTCTTTAAACTCAAAGGCCTATGGGGGAAATATCAATATATCCGAGTCTTTAAACTCCCGAGTCTTTAAACTCAATCCGGGCCCGTCCCCCGTCAATCAATATCCGGGTCTTTAAACCCAATAACCAGATCCAGCAAATTCAATCAAAACCATTTGAAAACCATTTTCCATTTCCATATCCAAACCCGAATCCGAAATCACCGGTCCGATGCCCTTCTAGCATCCCGAACCGTCATTCCGAACCCAAATCCGGAAATTCACTTTTCAACTTTAAAACCAAAGTCCGCTTTCCGAAATCCGATTTTAAAACCGAAAACCCTTGATTATCGAAATCATGTTCCAAGATCCCTTTATAATCATTGAAATCATTTATCATTTGAAATCCCAAAACTATAACATTCTAATCAGAAATCAACCTTTTATCGTAAAACGTGCCAAATACCGTATTTTCTCGAAAAACGTGCAATTATGTAAAATCACATCATAAATCCAACAATCATGAAATCACATCTATAAAACAAGTATAGAAAACAGTTATGCATGTTCGAGTTTAAGGAAAGGATCCACTCACAGTACCGAGCCCTCAATCACGTCCCGAATGTCCTGCACGTTCCTTGGCTTCCTCGGGAAATCCCGATCCTGTCAACAACCACCAAATTATGTTACTAACGCGTCCACGAGTATCCACCTAAATTCCCTCAAAAATCCTCGGGTCCTAAACGTAACGGATCGGAACCCTAAACTTTCACCCTCGCGGAACTACTTCGATTCGACGTCTGATTAACCCGAAACTAATGCCAATGGACTCGTCACAACTCCTAGACCAAAAACCATGTTGACCGTTTTCCCCATCGCCGCCGCACGCGCCCCCACGCGCCGCCCAAAGTGGCTGCGCGTGGCCCTCACGCGCCAGCTACAGTGCATCGGCTACCTTGAGCAAACCCGGTTCAGCACAGTCTTCTGCAACTTGAACCGGCGTCAGCGGTTCACCGCCGTGCCTGCACCATTTTCCTCCCTTTCTTCACCATTCTCATCGTCCAGTCCTAGGCTATCTTTTTCCCAACTCCAATCACCTCGACACAGCCCCGTCCTTGTCGACTGGAACTCGAAAGAAAACCCGTACCATCCTCTGTCTACTACTCTGGCCACCCAGGTCACCCCCCTTCACGGTGGCTACTCCAAACTCTTCCCTGGACCTCTCTAAGCCTAACCCGACTCACCTTGACCGTCGACTCAACCCCACACGTCACGACTTCCCGTTTGAACATCACGGCAAAACAGAGCACACAGGTACTCTTATCATGCCAACCGCTACCGTGCACTCCCCGTCACGGCAACACACTCAAACGATTCCTAGGACCCCCAGGAGTCTCACCCTAACCTCCAGATCCCTCGACTCTAGCCCTAGGTCCACGATTTAGCTGCTGAATCCAAACGACAAAACAGAGCAAAGAAACGAGGGTGAGGATTTACCTGTCCTCCAGTCGCCGTCGCGAGCTCAGCCGTGTACCACGGTGTCCAACAAGTCCTCTGCACTCGTCCCAGCCTCCTCTTGACTTGAATTGAGTCACCTCACGGCACAACCACCGTCTCTGTCTCACCGTCTCTCTGTTTTACCAGAGAACTCAGCCTCACCAACCACCGTGTCTCCGTGCACGATCTCGGTCTCAAACTCGATTATCAACCTCCTTTCTTCTTCCTTTCACCCTCACAACTCACTAGACTCACCAACCTACACGATTACCTTCTCAATTCCTCTCAATTCCTCCCTCTGTTTCACTTTGGTTCAAGAACACACACACGGGCACGATTTAAGTCCCAAAATAATTGGACCCGTGCACAAGTGTGTAGAACCCACTACACACTTGCCACATGTCACCAATCTGCCCATGCCTTCACCATCTGGCCCAATCTCAGCCATCCATTTTGCCCTCTCTGTGCACAAATCCCCAGATAACCAAAAGACCAAATTACCCTTCTTTTTAACTCGAATTTACGGTTATGCCACTGACTTCCTAGACCCGTAACTCACACTTCGTAAGTCCGATGAACACGTGCCGCCTGTCATCGAACTCAGGACGACAAGAGCTATCTAACCATCCTAGGTCAACATATCTAAACCCGATTACACAAAAAGTCAACTATTCCCCCTAAGTTACCCAAAATTACGATAATGCCCTCAACCTTCCGAACATCACAACTTCCTCCTCGGATGTCGAAATCGGGCGTGCCACCTGCCTATGGATTCGTAACGTCCTAAACTACGTCCTGGTCACCGGTCAAAGTTCATTGAACCATCCGAACTAAAAGTCAACTTTTTGCCTAACTAGGGGCAAAATCGTCATTCTAACTTACGGACCTAGCGGGACCACCTAACCACCAATTAACCTCACTAATCCCACCTTAATCACACTACTAATCCCGGTTCTCGGGACGGGTTGTTACATGTATTCTGCCTCTGAACTGGAGCGAGAAACTGTCTTTTGTTTCTTCGCACACCAGGATATGAGGGTTGAGCCAAGAAAGATGCAGAAGCCTGTGATGGATCTTCTGGTGTCTTTGCAGCCAGCCCAATCTGCGTCTGAAAAAGCATGTATACGTAGGGGAAATAGGGATTTAGTGATGTTGATTCCATGACCAAGGGTGCCTTTGAGGTACCTAATAATTCGCTTCACTGCTGTGAGATGGACATCAGTGGGGGCACTGAGGAATTGTGCAACCTGTTGTACTGCATATGAGATGTCCGGACGTGTGAGGGTTAGGTAGAGAAGTGCGCCCACTAGTTGTCTATAGGCAGATGCATCCGTGAGGGGTTCACCAGTAGTGGTAGAGAGAACCTGTTTAGCGGCTACTGGAGTTTGAGCTGGCTTACACTCTGTGAGGTCACTGCGTTGTAGGATGTCCAAAGTGTACTTAGTCTGAGTGAGGTGGAGGCCAGTGGCAGTGGATGTGGCTTTAACGCCCAAGAAGTAGTGAAGGAGGCCTAGGTCTTTGATGGCAAAGGCATGAGCCATGGCTCTCATGAAGGAGGAGATAGCTGGCTGCGAGTTCCCTGTTAAAACAATGTCATCGACATAAAGGAGAAGATACATGATGATAGAATCCTTACTGTATACAAACATGGACGGATCTGCCCTGCTTTGTAGGAAACCATAGGTGAGGAGGAATTGGCGAAACCGATCAAACCAGGCCCTTGGGGCTTGTTTGAGGCCATAAAGAGCCTTATGAAGTCTGCAAACATGATTAGGATGAGAGGGATCAGTGAATCCAGGAGGCTGGACCATGTACACTTCTTCATTGAGGGTACCATGGAGAAAAGCATTGGTGACATCTAATTGTCTGAGAGGCCAGTTTTGTGAGACAGCAAGGGCTAGAACTACCCGGATGGTGGGGGGTTTTACCACAGGGCTGAAGGTTTCAGTATAGTCAAGGCCTTCTTGTTGGTGAAACCCTTTGGCGACTAATCTGGCTTTGTATCGTTCGATGCTGCCATCAGCATGTCTCTTAATCCGAAACACCCACTTGCAGCCAACAGGGTTTGCATGTGGTGGTAAAGGAACCAGGGACCAGGTCTGTTGTTTCATTAAGGCATCATATTCATTTTGCATGGCTGCTGTCCATGTGGAGTGTTTAGAGGCTTGTTTGTAGGTCGTGGGTTCAATTTGGGAGGTATCAGCTAGGAAGGCTTGGGGAAGGGGGTATTTGGTGGCAAATAGAAGATGTCTAGACTTGGAGATGCCTACTTTGCTGCGGGTGACCATTGGATGAATGTTAGGAGGCCGAGAGGTGGTAGAGACTAGGTGTGCAGGGGATGGTTGAGCTTGGGGCAGGTGGGCTGGTGTAGATGGTTCTGGTGGGGTAGTGGGAGATACAAACCTGTCTGTGGAGGGGAGAGTTGGGGTACAAGTTGTGTTGGATTCTGCAGCATTTTCTGGTCGGGGGCTATGTGGGGAAGATGGAGGAGGGGGAAGAGGTGACGTTTGGACTGGAATCTGAGAGGGAATAGGTGGAGTAATAGGAATAAAGGAGAAATTTGAGGAAGGGGGGTTTTTGGAAGGGGTGGTAGGAGTGGAAGGAAAGTGGTGTTCATTGAAGATGACATGCCTACTGATGTAGACACGGCCAGTGGGCATGTGGAGACACCTGTAACCAGCATGGTGTTGGCTGTAGCCTAGGAAAATGCAGTGGAGAGAGCGGGGTTCTAATTTATGTTTGGTGTATGGGCCTAGGTAAGGAGGTTGACGGCCATGTAAAGTGTAGTAAGGGGTGGACCATTTTAGGACTGGTGTAGGTAGCAAATTTATGAGAAAGACAGCAGTGGAGACAGCCTCTGCCCAATAAGAATAGGGCAGACCAGCAGTGAGGAGTAAGGTCCTGCCCATTTCAGAGATGTGCCTGTGTTTGCGTTCTGCTAGGCCATTTTGTTGGGGCGTGTGTGGACAGGAGAACCTGTGAAGAATGCCGTGTTGGTGACAGAGGTCTCTAAAGGCATGATTTTCAAATTCCTTGCCACCATCACTCTGAAATTGCTTGATGGTGGTGGAGAATTGTGTTCTGACATAGTTCAGGAAATGGGAGAAGTGAGAAAAGACCTCTGTCAGGACCCACCCCGGTTTCACCCCGAAACCCGAGGTAAATCCCGCTCCCGTCTGACTCCCCGACACAAAACTCAAGTAAAACTCTGTCTAACCCAGTCAAACGCAGGAGTAATTTCAAAATATCCCAACCTTATCGTTTACAGAGCATAGCACTAAATTACAAGAAAAATAAAAAAAAACGATAAAGTACACGCACACAGAAGCCTTTAATCTATTCTGGGAACTCTCACGTCGCTTCTATGCCTCAGACTCTGCCTCGACGTCAAGACCCCGCGCTAGCTCCACAACCTGGAGGGCAATTAAAACAGAAAATGTGAGTGGACCAGAAAGTACAAAAGTTCAAAAACCATTTTATAAGAAAACCGAGTTAAACCCTCCGTTTTGAAACCACATGCATAACCAACAGTTATAAACACATTTATAAAGAATCATTCTTAACATCATAAGAAACAGAAACACTATAAAATATCATAAGAAACCATAATATGAGTATCAGAAACCGTATCAAAAACCATAACCACCAAATCATCATTTCCTCGATCAAACCTGCTGGACCTATCCGAGTCTTTAAACTCCCGAGTCTTTAAACTCAATCCAGGCCTTAATCATATCCGAGTCTTTAAACTCAAGGCCTACGGGGGAAATCAATATATATATCCGAGTCTTTAAACTCCCGAGTCTTTAAACTCAATCCGGGTCTTTAAACCCATTCCGGCCGGTCCCCCGTCACATATATCCGGGTCTTTAAACCCAATAACCAGATCCAGCAAATCCAATCCCAAAACCATTTGAAAACCATTTACCAAATCCTCATCCAAACCCGAATCCGAAATCACTGGTCCGATGCTTTCCCGGCATCTAGAACCGTCATTCCGAACCCAAATCCGGAAAATATCTATTTTCCTACCAAAACCCCATGTAATCACAAATCATATTTCATAACCCATTTATCAAGATTTGAAAACCTTTATCGGTGGAAATCCCCAAATGTGGCATCAAAATCCGAAAACCAACATTTTCTCGAAAACCGTGCCAAAACCGTCTTTTCCTCGAAAAACGTGCCAACACATAAAATCATCATTTCATATTCAATAAACATAGATTTATAAGTAAAACCATAAAACACGTATATAAAAATAGTTATGCATGCTCGAGTTAAGGAAAGGGTCCACTCACAATACTGAGCCCTACTCGCGTCCCGAACGTCCAGCCCGTTCCTCGGCTTCCTCGGGAAATCCCGATCCTGTCAACCACCGTCAAATTACGTCACTAATACATCTACGAACACTCTCCTAAATTCCCTCAAAATTCCCCGAATCGAAAACCGAAAACCCGGGACCCTAAACATTCTCCCTCGCAGAACTACACTCAAACGACTTCCGATTGACCCGAAACCAACTCCATTAAACTCACAACAACTCCTAGACCAAAAACTATGTTGACCGTTTTCCCATCCGCCGCCGCACGCGCCCCCACGCGCCGCCCAAAGTGGCTGCGCGTGGCCCCACGCGCCAGCTACAGTGCACCTTCAACCTCACGTCGACCCGGTTCAACACAGTAGGCTACAGCTGAACCGGCGTCAACGGTTCTCCGCCGTGCCTGCACTAAAACACCTCCTTCCTTCTCCTATAGCTTCGTCCAACCTTACTCTAAGCATCCCCATCCTCCAATCACCTCGACACAGCCTTCTACCCGTCGTCTCAAGCTCGAAATCAAACCTCCCCAAAGCTCTGTTTCACGATCCGATCACCCAGCTCACCACCCTTCACGGTGGCGACACCAGACTCTCCCCTGGACTTCTCTAAACCTAACCCAGCTAACCAGAACCGTCGACTCACTCCCCAACTGCACAACTTGCCGTTCGAACCTCACGGCTAAAACAGAGCACACAAGTGCACTCCGTCGTACCGGCCACCCCTGTGCACCACCCATCACGGCAGCACACTCAACCGGTTCCTAGGACCCTCAGGAGTCTCACCCTAACCTCCAACTCCCTCGACTCTAGCCCTAGACCCACGACTTTCCAAATGAAATTCAATGGAAAACAGAGTACCGAATCGGAGATGAGGAAATTACCTGCCTCCTGCTGCCACCGTGAGCTCCTCCGGGGCTGGTCGACTCCCCACAGCCCTCACGACACCACCGCGGTCTTCGTTGCACCGTGCACGGCCACCGCACCACCACAAGCCCTCAATCTTCTCCGTTTTCCCCCCTGAGTTCCTCTCTGGTTCCCGTGGCTCCCCTCTCGCACACACCACGATTTCTCACCTCCCAACCATCTCAACTGCTCTCTCCCATTCTCTAATCTCCCTCACACAATCACAAACTCACCAGCCACCACAATCAGCCTTCCAATTCTCTCAATTCCTTCCCTCTGTTTCTCTCTGTGTCGAGTAACACACACACGAGCACACACGGTTGCACCCCAAATAATGGAACCGTGTACACACCAGAGAACCCCCCAGAACCCACTACACACTTGCCACATGTCACCATCCTCCACTCTCTCTCACCAACTGGCTCCATCCCAGCCGTCCATTCTTTTCTTCTGTGCACAAATCCCAATGTGCCACAATGACCAAAATACCCTTCTTTTTAACACATTTTTACGGTTTTACCGAAACTTCCTAGACCCTTAACGCTCGCCTCGTAAGTCCGATGAATACGTGCCGCCTGTCATCGAACTCAGGACGACAAGAACTATCTAACCATCCTAGGTCAACCTACCAAAACCCGATTATTTAAAAAGTCAACTTTTCCCCCTATTTTTTCCAAAATTACGGTTATGCCCTCAACCTTCCGAACATCACAACTTCCTTCTCGGATGTCGGAATCGGGCGTGCCACCTGCCTACGGATTCGTAACATCCTCAACTACGTCCTGGTCACTGGTCAACTCCCATTTGACCACCCGAAATAAAAGTCAACATTTCTGCCCGACCCAGGGGCAAAATCGTCATTCTAAGTTCCCGGACCCCTCGGGACCACCTAACCCTTGATTAACCTTACTAATCACACCTTAATCACTCTACTTATCCCAATTCTCGGGACGGGTTGTTACAATCTACCCACCTAAAAAGAATTTCGTCCCCGAAATTCCACAGCTAGTCCTCGACACCTAGGGTCTCTTAAGGAACAACCTCTCCTAGGTTTCCTGTCTATCATCTCCACCTTGGGTATTTCACTCCATCCCCAGCTACTGTTACCACAGCCAACCCTAGCTATGTAACAACTACATGGTGTACGCAAGGGAAACTCTATGAACAGAAAACAAAGATATTATAAAATACCTCATGTCACAGTACCCGACAGAAGTCATAGAGTACCTCCTCGTATACAACCACCCATCTCCCTCGGCTACTACTCCGGCCACGGTCGGACTAACTTCACAAAGTCCAAAAGGCAAACTCTAGCTTGTGGGTTCTCTCCTTCCACAGTCTCCAATCGATCAGTTATAGTCACTCATTTCCTATACCTTCCGTCACCCTCCTACGAAACTTAACTCCTAGACTCTACCCCGAAATCCAAACACCAAACCTACAGGACAACCAAAAGTAAAACAAGTACCTGTCTCCGTATCTGGTGTCGACTGATCCTCCTGCCGAGTCATCGAGAACACCCGGGCCTGAGATCCCGACGCTCTACCACGTCCCCTCGAACCACTCGTGGCTGTGCCACCACCTCCTCTCGTGCCCGCTGTCCCTGATGCTGTACTCTGTCCGGACTCCGCTACTCATCTGCCTACACCACCTTCCTGTGGTAACAGTGGACACTCACGTCGGAAATGACCTCGCTCCCCGCAGTAGAAACACACATTCCAGCCTGGTCCACTACTCGGTCTCCCCGTGGACGCTACCGACGTCGCACTCGCTTGCGGAGTCGGCGGTACTCGATAACCCCAAAATCCTGAACTCTGGGCACTACCAGGCCTACCAAAACGATCATCGCCCGACGAGGACGATCCACCGAAGTTACCTCTTTTCGGTGTCCGCTGGCTCGAAGCTCCAGGAATAGAAGGTTCCCGGCGTCGCACCGGCAAACTAGCCTCAACTCGCACCGCAGCATCCGACAAGTCTCGGAGGGTAGCAAAAGATCCAGCCGTCACTACGGCTCGAACCTCACCGCGCAAGCCCAACTCAAACCTACGGCACTTCTCGGCTTCAGTGGCCACAAAAGCAGGAGCAAACCGAGACAACATCTGGAACTTCCGTTCATACTCTGCCACTGTCATATTCCCCTGCTGGAGCTGCAAAAACTCCGCCTCCTTGGCATCTCGGAAAGAACGAGGGTAGTACTGCTCCAGGAACCGTTCCCTAAACGTCTCCCAGGTCACACTATGGGCATCCCATCCGGACAACTCGAGGGTATACCACCACTCGTACGCCGCACCATCGAGTAAAAATGCAGCCAACAATACTCGCTCCTCCGGCGGACAATGCATCACCGCAAAAATCCGCTCCAGTCTAGTAATCCACCTCTGGGCTTCCTCAGGATCAGCCCCACCACTAAAAGTAGTAGCCCCGAGCCGCTGGGCTCGCTCAATCGTGGCACTTTCCGTCTCTCTGGCTACTTCTTCAGGTTGTGGAGAGGGTCTACGTCTCGGAGGCATCGTCAACCGCACGCTGAAAAAGGCATAGAAGTAGTCAAACAACTGAAACACAGCCTCACAAACCGACAGACCCAACAAACTCGACAAACCTATGCTCTGATACCAATTGTCAGGACCCACCCCGGTTTCACCCCGAAACCCGAGGTAAATCCCGCTTCCGTCTGACTCCCCGACACAAAACTCAAGTAAAACTCTGTCTAACCCAGTCAAACGCAGGAGTAATTTCAAAATATCCCAACCTTATCGTTTACAGAGCATAGCACTAAATTACAAGAAAAATAAAAAAAATGATAAAGTACACGCACACAGAAGCCTTTAATCTATTCTGGGAACTCTCACGTCGCTTCTATGCCTCAGACTCTGCCTCGACGTCAAGACCCCGCGCTAGCTCCACAACCTGGAGGGCAATTAAAACAGAAAATGTGAGTGGACCAGAAAGTACAAAAGTTCAAAAACCATTTTATAAGAAAACCGAGTTAAACCCTCCGTTTTGAAACCACATGCATAACCAACAGTTATAAACACATTTATAAAGAATCATTCTTAACATCATAAGAAACAGAAACACTATAAAATATCATAAGAAACCATAATATGAGTATCAGAAACCGTATCAAAAACCATAACCACCAAATCATCATTTCCTCGATCAAACCTGCTGGACCTATCCGAGTCTTTAAACTCCCGAGTCTTTAAACTCAATCCAGGCCTTAATCATATCCGAGTCTTTAAACTCAAGGCCTACGGGGGAAATCAATATATATATCCGAGTCTTTAAACTCCCGAGTCTTTAAACTCAATCCGGGTCTTTAAACCCATTCCGGCCGGTCCCCCGTCACATATATCCGGGTCTTTAAACCCAATAACCAGATCCAGCAAATCCAATCCCAAAACCATTTGAAAACCATTTACCAAATCCTCATCCAAACCCGAATCCGAAATCACTGGTCCGATGCTTTCCCGGCATCTAGAACCGTCATTCCGAACCCAAATCCGGAAAATATCTATTTTCCTACCAAAACCCCATGTAATCACAAATCATATTTCATAACCCATTTATCAAGATTTGAAAACCTTTATCGGTGGAAATCCCCAAATGTGGCATCAAAATCCGAAAACCAACATTTTCTCGAAAACCGTGCCAAAACCGTCTTTTCCTCGAAAAACGTGCCAACACATAAAATCATCATTTCATATTCAATAAACATAGATTTATAAGTAAAACCATAAAACACGTATATAAAAATAGTTATGCATGCTCGAGTTAAGGAAAGGGTCCACTCACAATACTGAGCCCTACTCGCGTCCCGAACGTCCAGCCCGTTCCTCGGCTTCCTCGGGAAATCCCGATCCTGTCAACCACCGTCAAATTACGTCACTAATACATCTACGAACACTCTCCTAAATTCCCTCAAAATTCCCCGAATCGAAAACCGAAAACCCGGGACCCTAAACATTCTCCCTCGCAGAACTACACTCAAACGACTTCCGATTGACCCGAAACCAACTCCATTAAACTCACAACAACTCCTAGACCAAAAACTATGTTGACCGTTTTCCCATCCGCCGCCGCACGCGCCCCCACGCGCCGCCCAAAGTGGCTGCGCGTGGCCCCACGCGCCAGCTACAGTGCACCTTCAACCTCACGTCGACCCGGTTCAACACAGTAGGCTACAGCTGAACCGGCGTCAACGGTTCTCCGCCGTGCCTGCACTAAAACACCTCCTTCCTTCTCCTATAGCTTCGTCCAACCTTACTCTAAGCATCCCCATCCTCCAATCACCTCGACACAGCCTTCTACCCGTCGTCTCAAGCTCGAAATCAAACCTCCCCAAAGCTCTGTTTCACGATCCGATCACCCAGCTCACCACCCTTCACAGTGGCGACACCAGACTCTCCCCTGGACTTCTCTAAACCTAACCCAGCTAACCAGAATCGTTGACTCACTCCCCAACTGCACAACTTGCCGTTCGAACCTCACGGCTAAAACAGAGCACACAAGTGCACTCCGTCGTACCGGCCACCCCTGTGCACCACCCATCACGGCAGCACACTCAACCGGTTCCTAGGACCCTCAGGAGTCTCACCCTAACCTCCAACTCCCTCGACTCTAGCCCTAGACCCACGACTTTCCAAATGAAATTCAATGGAAAACAGAGTACCGAATCGGAGATGAGGAAATTACCTGCCTCCTGCTGCCACCGTGAGCTCCTCCGGGGCTGGTCGACTCCCCACAGCCCTCACGACACCACCGCGGTCTTCGTTGCACCGTGCACGGCCACCGCACCACCACAAGCCCTCAATCTTCTCCGTTTTCCCCCCTGAGTTCCTCTCTGGTTCCCGTGGCTCCCCTCTCGCACACACCACGATTTCTCACCTCCCAACCATCTCAACTGCTCTCTCCCATTCTCTAATCTCCCTCACACAATCACAAACTCACCAGCCACCACAATCAGCCTTCCAATTCTCTCAATTCCTTCCCTCTGTTTCTCTCTGTGTCGAGTAACACACACACGAGCACACACGGTTGCACCCCAAATAATGGAACCGTGTACACACCAGAGAACCCCCCAGAACCCACTACACACTTGCCACATGTCACCATCCTCCACTCTCTCTCACCAACTGGCTCCATCCCAGCCGTCCATTCTTTTCTTCTGTGCACAAATCCCAATGTGCCACAATGACCAAAATACCCTTCTTTTTAACACATTTTTACGGTTTTACCGAAACTTCCTAGACCCTTAACGCTCGCCTCGTAAGTCCGATGAATACGTGCCGCCTGTCATCGAACTCAGGACGACAAGAACTATCTAACCATCCTAGGTCAACCTACCAAAACCCGATTATTTAAAAAGTCAACTTTTCCCCCTATTTTTTCCAAAATTACGGTTATGCCCTCAACCTTCCGAACATCACAACTTCCTTCTCGGATGTCGGAATCGGGCGTGCCACCTGCCTACGGATTCGTAACGTCCTCAACTACGTCCTGGTCACTGGTCAACTCCCATTTGACCACCCGAAATAAAAGTCAACATTTCTGCCCGACCCAGGGGCAAAATCGTCATTCTAAGTTCCCGGACCCCTCGGGACCACCTAACCCTTGATTAACCTTACTAATCACACCTTAATCACTCTACTTATCCCAATTCTCGGGACGGGTTGTTACAATCTACCCACCTAAAAAGAATTTCGTCCCCGAAATTCCACAGCTAGTCCTCGACACCTAGGGTCTCTTAAGGAACAACCTCTCCTAGGTTTCCTGTCTATCATCTCCACCTTGGGTATTTCACTCCATCCCCAGCTACTGTTACCACAGCCAACCCTAGCTATGTAACAACTACATGGTGTACGCAAGGGAAACTCTATGAACAGAAAACAAAGATATTATAAAATACCTCATGTCACAGTACCCGACAGAAGTCATAGAGTACCTCCTCGTATACAACCACCCATCTCCCTCGGCTACTACTCCGGCCACGGTCGGACTAACTTCACAAAGTCCAAAAGGCAAACTCTAGCTTGTGGGTTCTCTCCTTCCACAGTCTCCAATCGATCAGTTATAGTCACTCATTTCCTATACCTTCCGTCACCCTCCTACGAAACTTAACTCCTAGACTCTACCCCGAAATCCAAACACCAAACCTACAGGACAACCAAAAGTAAAACAAGTACCTGTCTCCGTATCTGGTGTCGACTGATCCTCCTGCCGAGTCATCGAGAACACCCGGGCCTGAGATCCCGACGCTCTACCACGTCCCCTCGAACCACTCGTGGCTGTGCCACCACCTCCTCTCGTGCCCGCTGTCCCTGATGCTGTACTCTGTCCGGACTCCGCTACTCATCTGCCTACACCACCTTCCTGTGGTAACAGTGGACACTCACGTCAGAAATGACCTCGCTCCCCGCAGTAGAAACACACATTCCAGCCTGGTCCACTACTCGGTCTCCCCGTGGACGCTACCGACGTCGCACTCGCTTGCGGAGTCGGCGGTACTCGATAACCCCAAAATCCTGAACTCTGGGCACTACCAGGCCTACCAAAACGATCATCGCCCGACGAGGACGATCCACCGAAGTTACCTCTTTTCGGTGTCCGCTGGCTCGAAGCTCCAGGAATAGAAGGTTCCCGGCGTCGCACCGGCAAACTAGCCTCAACTCGCACCGCAGCATCCGACAAGTCTCGGAGGGTAGCAAAAGATCCAGCCGTCACTACGGCTCGAACCTCACCGCGCAAGCCCAACTCAAACCTACGGCACTTCTCGGCTTCAGTGGCCACAAAAGCAGGAGCAAACCGAGACAACATCTGGAACTTCCGTTCATACTCTGCCACTGTCATATTCCCCTGCTGGAGCTGCAAAAACTCCGCCTCCTTGGCATCTCGGAAAGAACGAGGGTAGTACTGCTCCAGGAACCGTTCCCTAAACGTCTCCCAGGTCACACTATGGGCATCCCATCCGGACAACTCGAGGGTATACCACCACTCGTACGCCGCACCATCGAGTAAAAATGCAGCCAACAATACTCGCTCCTCCGGCGGACAATGCATCACCGCAAAAATCCGCTCCAGTCTAGTAATCCACCTCTGGGCTTCCTCAGGATCAGCCCCACCACTAAAAGTAGTAGCCCCGAGCCGCTGGGCTCGCTCAATCGTGGCACTTTCCGTCTCTCTGGCTACTTCTTCAGGTTGTGGAGAGGGTCTACGTCTCGGAGGCATCGTCAACCGCACGCTGAAAAAGGCATAGAAGTAGTCAAACAACTGAAACACAGCCTCACAAACCGACAGACCCAACAAACTCGACAAACCTATGCTCTGATACCAATTGTCAGGACCCACCCCGGTTTCACCCCGAAACCCGAGGTAAATCCCGCTTCCGTCTGACTCCCCGACACAAAACTCAAGTAAAACTCTGTCTAACCCAGTCAAACGCAGGAGTAATTTCAAAATATCCCAACCTTATCGTTTACAGAGCATAGCACTAAATTACAAGAAAAATAAAAAAAATGATAAAGTACACGCACACAGAAGCCTTTAATCTATTCTGGGAACTCTCACGTCGCTTCTATGCCTCAGACTCTGCCTCGACGTCAAGACCCCGCGCTAGCTCCACAACCTGGAGGGCAATTAAAACAGAAAATGTGAGTGGACCAGAAAGTACAAAAGTTCAAAAACCATTTTATAAGAAAACCGAGTTAAACCCTCCGTTTTGAAACCACATGCATAACCAACAGTTATAAACACATTTATAAAGAATCATTCTTAACATCATAAGAAACAGAAACACTATAAAATATCATAAGAAACCATAATATGAGTATCAGAAACCGTATCAAAAACCATAACCACCAAATCATCATTTCCTCGATCAAACCTGCTGGACCTATCCGAGTCTTTAAACTCCCGAGTCTTTAAACTCAATCCAGGCCTTAATCATATCCGAGTCTTTAAACTCCCGAGTCTTTAAACTCAAGGCCTACGGGGGAAATCAATATATATATCCGAGTCTTTAAACTCCCGAGTCTTTAAACTCAATCCGGGTCTTTAAACCCATTCCGGCCGGTCCCCCGTCACATATATCCGGGTCTTTAAACCCAATAACCAGATCCAGCAAATCCAATCCCAAAACCATTTGAAAACCATTTACCAAATCCTCATCCAAACCCGAATCCGAAATCACTGGTCCGATGCTTTCCCGGCATCTAGAACCGTCATTCCGAACCCAAATCCGGAAAATATCTATTTTCCTACCAAAACCCCATGTAATCACAAATCATATTTCATAACCCATTTATCAAGATTTGAAAACCTTTATCGGTGGAAATCCCCAAATGTGGCATCAAAATCCGAAAACCAACATTTTCTCGAAAACCGTGCCAAAACCGTCTTTTCCTCGAAAAACGTGCCAACACATAAAATCATCATTTCATATTCAATAAACATAGATTTATAAGTAAAACCATAAAACACGTATATAAAAATAGTTATGCATGCTCGAGTTAAGGAAAGGGTCCACTCACAATACTGAGCCCTACTCGCGTCCCGAACGTCCAGCCCGTTCCTCGGCTTCCTCGGGAAATCCCGATCCTGTCAACCACCGTCAAATTACGTCACTAATACATCTACGAACACTCTCCTAAATTCCCTCAAAATTCCCCGAATCGAAAACCGAAAACCCGGGACCCTAAACATTCTCCCTCGCAGAACTACACTCAAACGACTTCCGATTGACCCGAAACCAACTCCATTAAACTCACAACAACTCCTAGACCAAAAACTATGTTGACCGTTTTCCCATCCGCCGCCGCACGCGCCCCCACGCGCCGCCCAAAGTGGCTGCGCGTGGCCCCACGCGCCAGCTACAGTGCACCTTCAACCTCACGTCGACCCGGTTCAACACAGTAGGCTACAGCTGAACCGGCGTCAACGGTTCTCCGCCGTGCCTGCACTAAAACACCTCCTTCCTTCTCCTATAGCTTCGTCCAACCTTACTCTAAGCATCCCCATCCTCCAATCACCTCGACACAGCCTTCTACCCGTCGTCTCAAGCTCGAAATCAAACCTCCCCAAAGCTCTGTTTCACGATCCGATCACCCAGCTCACCACCCTTCACGGTGGCGACACCAGACTCTCCCCTGGACTTCTCTAAACCTAACCCAGCTAACCAGAACCGTCGACTCACTCCCCAACTGCACAACTTGCCGTTCGAACCTCACGGCTAAAACAGAGCACACAAGTGCACTCCGTCGTACCGGCCACCCCTGTGCACCACCCATCACGGCAGCACACTCAACCGGTTCCTAGGACCCTCAGGAGTCTCACCCTAACCTCCAACTCCCTCGACTCTAGCCTTAGACCCACGACTTTCCAAATGAAATTCAATGGAAAACAGAGTACCGAATCGGAGATGAGGAAATTACCTGCCTCCTGCTGCCACCGTGAGCTCCTCCGGGGCTGGTCGACTCCCCACAGCCCTCACGACACCACCGCGGTCTTCGTTGCACCGTGCACGGCCACCGCACCACCACAAGCCCTCAATCTTCTCCGTTTTCCCCCCTGAGTTCCTCTCTGGTTCCCGTGGCTCCCCTCTCGCACACACCACAATTTCTCACCTCCCAACCATCTCAACTGCTCTCTCCCATTCTCTAATCTCCCTCACACAATCACAAACTCACCAGCCACCACAATCAGCCTTCCAATTCTCTCAATTCCTTCCCTCTGTTTCTCTCTGTGTCGAGTAACACACACACGAGCACACACGGTTGCACCCCAAATAATGGAACCGTGTACACACCAGAGAACCCCCCAGAACCCACTACACACTTGCCACATGTCACCATCCTCCACTCTCTCTCACCAACTGGCTCCATCCCAGCCGTCCATTCTTTTCTTCTGTGCACAAATCCCAATGTGCCACAATGACCAAAATACCCTTCTTTTTAACACATTTTTACGGTTTTACCGAAACTTCCTAGACCCGTAACGCTCGCCTCGTAAGTCCGATGAATACGTGCCGCCTGTCATCGAACTCAGGACGACAAGAACTATCTAACCATCCTAGGTCAACCTACCAAAACCCGATTATTTAAAAAGTCAACTTTTCCCCCTATTTTTTCCAAAATTACGGTTATGCCCTCAACCTTCCGAACATCACAACTTCCTTCTCGGATGTCGGAATCGGGCGTGCCACCTGCCTACGGATTCGTAACGTCCTCAACTACGTCCTGGTCACTGGTCAACTCCCATTTGACCACCCGAAATAAAAGTCAACATTTCTGCCCGACCCAGGGGCAAAATCGTCATTCTAAGTTCCCGGACCCCTCGGGACCACCTAACCCTTGATTAACCTTACTAATCACACCTTAATCATTCTACTTATCCCAATTCTCGGGACGGGTTGTTACAACCTCAGATTTGAAGCGCATTGGAAAAATCCAGGTGTACCTGGTGTAGTCATCTGTAAAGAGAACATAGTATCGAAATCCAGAAACAGAGGGGACAGGGGACATCTATACATCAGAGTGAATAAGATCAAACGATTTTATTGATTTGTGTACAACAGGAGTAAAGGACAAACGAGTCGATTTTCCTAGGGCACAACTATTACAAAAGCTGAATTTATTTAAGTTAGCAGCAGGATTGAGCAGATGTTGAGAAGCCAAGACTTGAAGGACTTGATGAGAGGGATGACCTAATCGACTGTGCCACAGAGATGGGGAACTGGTGGACAGCAGGGCTTGCGGTGGGAGTGATGCTTGTGGATGGATGGGGTACAAACCCTCTTTACATGGGCCCTGAAACAGAACAGCTTGTGTGTGTAAGTCTTGAATGATAAAGTGAGATGGGAAGAATGTGATACTAACTTGCTGGTCCTTAGTAAATTGTGCCACAGATAAAAGGTTTTTACGAATGGCAGGGACATGGAGTACATCAGAGAGGTTAAACTCATAGTGTCCAGAAGAGAATTTTACATTACCAGTGTGATGGATTGGGAGAGTTTCTCCATTGCCAACCATGACATTATCATTGGAAGAGGGTGGGGTTGAGCGTGGAGGGGCGGGTAGGAGTGTCATGTGATGGGTGGCACCACTATCGGGGTACCAATTTGGATCAGCAGCAGGGGCCAAATGAAGACCAGCAAAGGCTTGACTGAGGTCATGGTCATTGGATTGGGTGAGTTGCGGGCATTGGGCGGCAATGTGTCCATGTCGATTGCAAGACGAGCACTGTGGGCCAGGTGGACGGTTAGGAGGGTTGGGGCAAGGGACAAGGATGCCTGCAGAAACTGTTGGGCTAGAGAAGCGGGGAGGACCCCTGCGAAAGGAGGCCTTGGAATTGCGGAAGGGTCGTGTTGTAACAACCCGTCCCGAGAATAGGGATAAGTGGAGTGTTTAAGGTGTGATTAGTAAGGTTAATCAAGGGTTAGGTGGTCCCGAGGGGTCCGGGAACTTAGAATGACGATTTTGCCCCTGGGTCGGGCAGAAATGTTGACTTTTATTTCGGGTGGTCAAATGGGAGTTGACCAGTGACCAGGACGTAGTTGAGGACGTTACGAATCCTTAGGCAGGTGGCACGCCCGATTCCGACATCCGAGGAGGAAGTTGTGATGTTCGGAAGATTGAGGGCATAACCGTAATTTGGAAAATTAGGGGGGAAAAGTTGACTTTTTGAATAATCGAGTTTTGGTAAGTTGACCTAAGACCGTTAGATAGTTCTTGTCGTCCCGAGTTCGATGACAGGCGGCACGTATTCATCGGACGTACGATGTGGGAGTTACAGGTCTAGAAAGGTAGTGGCAAAGTTGTAATTTTGGGTAAAACAGAAGGGCATTTTGGTCTTTTGTGCTCTGGGGTGTGTGCAACAGATAAGGACAGATGAAGGGTTGAGATTGAGCCACATGTGAGATGAAGGGTAGGATGGTGACACGTGCTAAAGGTGGAGTGGTTTCTGGGGGGTTCCAGTGTGTGCACGGTCCAATTATTTGGGTGCAACCGTGCAAGTGTGTGTTACTCGACACAGAGAGAAACAGAGTGAGGCGGTGAGGAAAATTGGAGGATTGATCGTGGATGTTGATGAGTTCTGGTGAGTGAAGAGTGATCAGAAGGAGGTTGAGAGATGCTGGGGTGGTGCTGAGAAGGTTAGAAGTGTGCAGGTGGTGTGTGAGTGAGGTGAGAGCCACGGGAACTTCAGAGAAAAACAGAGAGGAACTGAGGGAGCTGGTGGTGCTGTGGCCGTGTGTAAGTGCGATTGACCTTGAGAGGAGGCTGAGGGGACGTTGTAGACTCCAGGAACCGCGGCGGCGAGCACGGTGGTGGACGGTTGCAGGTAATCCCTTATCCTTGTAAACTTGCCCTGTTTTCCCGTCGAGTTTTGAATCGAAAGTCGTGAGTCTAGGGGTTGAATCGATGGGTCTATAGTGGTTTAAGGGATTTAGTTGAGTCCTAGGAACCGTCTGGTTGTGTTGCCGTGACGAGAGGTGCACGGTGGTGGTTGGCGTGACGGAGGGACTCTGTGTGCCCTGTTTTTCCGTTTTGTTTCAATCCAAGAGTCGTGATCCCAGGGACTGAGTCGAAGGTTTAGAAGAGTTGGATTAGGTTCAGTGGGGTCCTAGGAAGAGTCTGGGACAGTCACCGTGACGGGGGGTGACCGGAGTGGCTAGATCGCGAAACAGGGGAGTTCAGGCCGTCTGGTTCGAGCTTGAGTCGACGGTGTAGGGGCCGTGTCGAGTTCTAAGGAGGAGGGGGATGGATAGCTTAAGATTGGACGAAGAGGATGGTGAAGAGAGGGAGGAAAATGGTGCAGGCACGGCGGTGAACCGCTCTCGCCGGTTCAAACAGCAGGTACTGTGTCGAGCCCGGTCTACGTGAGGTAGACGGTGACACTGTAGCTGGCGCGTGGGGCCACGCGCAGCCACTTTGGGCGGCGCGTGGAGGCGCGTGCGGCGGTTCTGGGAGAAACGGTCAACATAGTTTTTGGTCTGGGAGTTGTTGTGAGTTCGATGGAGTTGGTTTCGGGTCAATCGGAAGTTGTTTGAGTTGAGTTCCGCGAGGGTGCAAGTTTAGGGTCCCGGGTTCTTACGTTTAAGATTCGGGGAATTTTGAGGGAATTTAGGTGAACCTTCGTAGACGTGTTAGTGACGTAATTTGGCGGTATTTGCAGGATCGGGATTTCCCGAAGAAGCCGAGGAACGGGCTGGACGTTCGGGACACGAGTAGGGCTCAGTACTGTGAGTGGACCCTTTCCTTAACTCGAGCATGCATAACTATTTTTATATACGTGTTTTATGGTTTTACTTATAAATCTATGTTTATTGAATATGAAATGATGATTTTATGTGTTGGCACGTTTTTCGAGGAAAAGACGGTTTTGGCACGGTTTTCGAGAAAATGTTGGTTTTCGGATTTTGATGCCACATTTGGGGATTTCCACTGATAAAGGTTTTCAAATCTTGATAAATGGGTTATGAAATATGATTTGTGATTACATGGGGTTTTGGTAGGAAAATAGATATTTTCCGGATTTGGGTTCGGAATGACGGTTCTAGATGCCGGGAGAGCATCAGACCAGTGATTTCGGATTCGGGTTTGGATGAGGATTTGGTAAATGGTTTTCAAACGGTTTTGGGATTGGATTTGCTGGATCTGGTTATTGGGTTTAAAGACCCGGATATATGTGACGGGGGACCGGCCGGATTGGGTTTAAAGACCCGGATTGAGTTTAAAGACTCGGGAGTTTAAAGACTCGGATATATATATTGATTTCCCCCGTAGGCCTTGAGTTTAAAGACTCGGGAGTTTAAAGACTCGGATATGATTAAGGCCTGGATTGAGTTTAAAGACTCGGGAGTTTAAAGACTCGGATAGGTCCAGCAGGTTTGATCGGGAAAATGATGATTTGGTGGTTATGGTTTTGATACGGTTTCTGATACTCATACTATGGTTTCTTATGGTATTTTATAGTGTTTCTGTTTCTTATGATATTTATACTGATTATTTTATAAATGTGTTTATAACTATTGGTTATGCATGTGGTTTCAAAACGGAGGGTTAAACTCGGTTTTCTTATAAATGGTTTTTGAACTTTGGTACTTTCTGGTCCACTCACATTTTCTGTTTTATTGCCCTCCAGGTTGTGGAGCGAGCGCGGGGTCTTGACGTCGAGGCAGTGTCCGAGGCATAGAAGTGACGTGAGGGTTCCCAGAGTAGAGTAAAGGCTTCCGTGTGCGTGTAGTTATCGGTTTTATTTTCTTTGTATGTTCTGTAAATGCTACCTTCGGGACTTTGTGTCTAATTACTCCTGCGTTTGACTGGTTAGAATACGAATGAGTTTTACTTGAGTTTTGTGTCGGGGAGTCAGACGGGAGCGGGATTTACCTCGGGTTTCGGGGTGAAACCGGGGTGGGTCCTGACACGTGTGCCACGGTTGTATTGGGGACGCCCACGAGTGTAGTAGGTACTGGCATAGGGTTGTGGTGCAGGTTGAGGAGAAGCACCATACATGGCTGTGGGAGGAACTGCTACGGCTGGATTTGCAGTGGCAGTTTGTTGGGCTTCAAAAGAGAGAAATCGGGCTCTGAGATCAGAAAAGGGAGGCAAGGGTGGGAAATTTAGCATGGCTGTGACCAGCATGTTGTATTCAGGACCTAGTCCACGAAGAGCAGCCGTGACTAGATCAGTAGATGAGAATGGTTGATTGATGGCAGCAAGGGAGTCTGCCAAGGATTTGGCTTGAGTGAGGTATTCTGAGATGGTTTTATGTCCCTTGGTGAGGGACATTAATTGGAAGCGAAGATTTGTGGCATTGGCAAGAGATTGCTGAGAGAAGTTTCGACTGAGACATTCCCAAATGTCTCTTGAAGTATTGAGTCCAACAACTTGTGACAGAACTGGTTCAGTTAGGGTGGCACGGAGGAGACTGATCAGAGTTTGATCAATCTGAAACCACTGGTTATAGGCAGGATTCAGCAGAGGAACAGAAGGGGAAGTAAGAATAGATTCAGAACCTTCAGATTGAGGGGAAGTAATGACAGGGGTCTGGGGTGGTAGAGTAGGGGAAGGAGGAGGGTGAGTTCCATCAATGAAACGCCAATAATTGTGACCAATGAGGAAGGGTTTGATCTGGCTTTCGACGGAGACCAGGTTTGAGACTTGGTTAGGGGAGATTGAAGGGGAAAAACAGGAGTCAGACGCCATAACAGGAAGGGAAATTGAAGGGATCGGTTTATGGTGGTCAGACTTAGAGCTCTGATACCATGTAGAATTTCTGGAATGTCTCATTTACATTCATAGCCGAAGGGCTTATTTATACAAGTCTGTGAGAGAGATAACTCTGAACAGTTATCTCTCTTTATCCAGAAATAACTTCCTAAAACTGTCTAGGTAACTAACTATGGACATCTGTTCGAAACCTGTCCTAACTGTCTACATGTGTACAAAGTGTACAAGTGTACTGTCAGATAAGCCTAACTAGTGTATGCGACTAGTGTATACATATATCATCTTACATTGTGAAAAACGCTTCCGTTAGAATTTTACGAAATATTTTTTCCACACACAAACAAACTATTATAATTCATTTGAAACAATTTCTGCCATTTTAAAATGCTCATTAAGTTTGAAAATTTTAAGTCAAAAAGGTGAAATTCAATAAAATCTTGTTACATAATTCGAAAAGAACTTTAGAAGCCAAATTCACTAAAAATATTACGTGTCAATTTCAAAATAACTTACATAATGATAAGAATAAAAATAAATTAAAAAGTTTTATCGATATTTCTAAAAGCGACTGAAAATCATGAGTATAAACCATTATAACTGCACTTCAAGATTTGCTGGACATTTTACCTGCACTTCAACTAAACTATTATAAACCATTGGAATTCTAGCTTGTAGTGTGTGCTTGTTAACCAAGTATTGATTTTTAGGGTACCCATCAACTAGGTGTTAAATTTTTTAAGCCAAGGAACAAAGAACTTAATGCAATCTAGTTACTTGATTCGGAAGGGAATCTTTAAGAGCCGAAATTCCCTAAAAATCTTGTGTCAACTTCAAAATAATGTACATGGGAATGAAAATGAAAAGAGAATAAGAAATTTAATGTTCGAAATTTTTAAAACCTTGGGATCAACGAGCAAAAGTGAAAATCTCTTTCAATTGAATCAAATTCCAGAAGTCATAAAATAATATGTTCTGGGCAGATGGAGCCTGACATAAGAATATTACATGCTATGAAATGAAACAAATTTTTGTTCAGCAGTAATCAAGCTCGGGCAAAACATAACCCGGCAAACAACCATAGAGAAAGAAGTAAATACAAGTTGCCCAATTTTCTGAACCATTGCCAAGGTCCAGCCTATCTTGATGCAAAAAATGCACCAAATGCTATAAGAAAAGAGAACATATGCTATACAGTATACAATACTGTACAAGCGAAAAGAAAGCAAAATTTTCCAAAACTTTTACATTATAAACCCGGATTTCAGTTCTCTTTTAGAGATTCCAATAGAGGACGAGGATCATCAAGAACGCGCAAGGGTTTCCACTCAGATTCTTCTTTCGGTTGTCTTAGAGCCACAAAGTGAAGAGCATCACTGTGGACTTGATAAATGTGACACGCCCATGGGTAGGAATCGTGGGCAGACCAAACTTTTTGAGCTTCAAATTCCGCCTCTTCAGCAAGTGATTCAGCCACGCAGTACACTACATCAGGTTCCGGCTCCACAAAACTAGCCACCGCAATGCATCCAGGAGATACGTATCCCTCTGGAGCCCGAGGATGCCAAATCGACACCGGTGTCAAGTAGTCATCCAGGCAGTTCCTCCATACCTGCATATGTACATATAAAACCGTTGTACAACAGATGACAAAAAGATGGCCATTAATTTATGAAGAAATGAACAGCCATTGTATCATAAGAATTATAAAGCTTATCAGGAAACTTATTATGCGGCTCATCGTAGTCACCAGTCACTGCAGTGATAAGACTATATTGAACAAACTTAATCAGATCATGATTAGAATGTCTACTTCTTTCAAAATGAGTAGAATGATTTAGGATCAAAGTTTCCAATAGCTCCCTACTTTCATTTCGATTGGTTTTAGTGAAACAAATCAAATTGTCTCTCGTCTATTCCGCACATGACCTGACTGACATATGAAAAGACAAAACACAGTTTTCTACTGATGATGATAATGTGATCAGCAATGACTACAGTTGTATAAAGGCACCAGAAAACAGTGTTTCACCAATCCCTTTCCATTTTCCAGGAGGATATTGAGAATGGCATATTAGAGTGAGGCCAAGCAAGGATATGGTCTACATGTTCTAATAATCCTTGGAGACTAGCCTAATTCAGGTTATACGCTTATTATCGACTATAAATTTCTTACCAGGTCATAACCGACTGGAAGTGCAAACAGTTTGTCAATCTTCCGGTAAACAGCGGCAACATTTGGAGGATGACTGCCAATGTGAGCAATATCACCGATGGAGACATACCTGGATAAGAAAAGAAACCCTCTTGAAATTTCACAATAACAATGAGCAAGTTAGCTGCATTTGGTGGTGAAATGTATACTTTACAGAGACCGAAATATGAAATAAGAAAATTATTCGAAACCTATGGTTAATTTATCACCTTAATGGGAAACCTGAATTCCTTTTTTGGTAACTACCCCATAGAAAAGAAATCACAAATGAACATTTTTGTATTCTTTTTTTCTTCACTGTCCTGATTGGGGCATGCCCTAGGGTGCGAGGGTTTAAACTTGGGGCATGCCCTAGGGTGCAGGGGTTTAAACTTGTGATATTGCCTAGCCACCAGCTTAGCTCAGCAAGAGAAAATGTTCTAACCAAACTAAAGTAAGCAAATTAATGCAAACAAAGATGCAATCGATAGTCGCTGATAAAAAAGAAATAAAAATCAAACAACATCACACAAAGATTTCAAGAAAAATAAAAATGAAATCAATATCAGTATTACCCGTCTGGACAAATGGGCCTCCAAATGCTACATATTCCACCATCTTCCGAAACCTATTATAAGAAAAAATGTTTCATCTAAGATTGCAGCATCGTAGAGATCCAAAATCCTGACCGGACGCAATGAAGTTCCAAAAGTATAATCAAGTAAATCAAGATGAACACTAAAGCACCTGCTTTCTGCACAATGTACATCGGCCTCTGGATTCTTGTTCACTGCTCCAAACCTTCGAAAAGTTTATACCATGTTTAACAAATCTCCTATCATCCAATGCAGAACTAGAAGACGGGAGCTCTCTCAGCCTAGTAATGGCCTTGTTTGGTATACGCTGTTCTCTTCCATCAGCTTCAGACCAGGAAAAATACACATGTCGCTGGCTTGATGGAACCTGAGAATGGAGAAGCAGCATTTTTTAGATATTCCCTTTAAAGGAATTAATATGTATGTACAGTACTGACCTTCAGAATTACACTTCTCATGTCAGATTGATATGCTTTCCACATCTTACGTACTACAGAACAGATCCTAAGAGCTAGGAGTTCTCTTCCCTCAACGTCTTCTTCAACACCACACTTAATAACCCGAACAAAATTTTCTGATCTCCTAAAATTTTTGAGATGGAGGATCAAGTGAGATGGCTGATTGCAGCCTGCCTTCGCCAACTCCACAGCCATAAGTTCTTCCCAAGGTACATCCCACATGATCTTGCAAGGTTTCTTATCCATTTTATCTGGAGCCAAACACTAAGAAAAGGAAAAGAGATTGGATGTCTGACAAAAAATTGGTAGCATATAACAAACGTACTCAGGGTCATAGTGAAGACCAATTAACCAACCTGAAGCAGCATGACTCGCTTGTTAGTTACTAGAACAATCCGTTGGTAAGGCACAACAAAATGATCTTCATAATAATCAGACCAAGCGAACTTTGAGGGCTCCTTGAATAATTCAGTACAACCAAAATGCCGATGTTCTTCTGCAAGGTATAAAATCATCTACAAAAGATACAAAGTGCAATGAATAAGAATTGTCCATTAACATAATAGTCACTGATTAAAGCTAGAATCATTTATATCAACTCAATTCCTAAAAAATTCAGACGTAGCTGACATCGTTTTGGGTGTGAAAGTCAAACAAAAATAACCAATACTCACAGCGTTTTATAGTAAAAAGGTTCAAGAATTAACAGATACCTTTGATTCATATATCATACAACATGGAACATAGAACATGTACTTCGAGCTTTCCAACAATGTTCAAATTTAAGTTAAGAATTGAAATCAGAAAAATTCCATAAGACCATCCTGAATTATTAACTATCTGAGGTCCTCAAATTTTTTTAAAAGAAAAAACCCCTCAAATGTATGGATACAGTATCCTACTCATCCAGACTAACTATAACAACAATGGGAACAGTTACATTAGTTCCCAAGTTACCCATTTCACGAATGAAGTCACAGGCTCTGTTGTGAAGTTCCCATAGTTAACCAAATTCTCATAGTTTCTTTCGCTAATGTGAGTAAGTTTCCAGCATCACATGTACAATTTCTGTAAAAGCAATAAAAAATTACCTGCCCAACAGCTTCTCTCTCACAATACTCTCTAAGCACACCATCAGCGCGGAAAGCTCGAGGATTTCTAATTCTCTGGAAGGCTGTCTTGCTATTGAAACCCTCTAAGCAATTGGAACAACTTGCTCCAATTCCATCGACAGTTAATGAGAAGAAGTCCAATGCGCCACTGACTGGTTGCACTATCACGCCTAGGAAAGCACGTCCAAGCCCATGAACGAGTCCTATAAGACCATTCTGTCTTGCACTCTCTACAGGCTTTTTCACTACTCCAGACACCCCAAAAGCAACACCTTGCATAAATGCTTCTGTCCCTTGCATAATTCCATTACCCACCCCAGTTATTCTCCTTGACGATACCTGAACCATGCCAAAATCAGCCATCAACAATAACATTGAATTCTAGAAGTTTTTTCCTTCTTGGTGAAATTGGAAGCATACCTGCTTCGAACGTAGTTGCAGAAATTGTCCATCAGTTGACAAGTCAGCAAACCCTTTGCTAAGAGAAGCCAACGTTGAACTTGTCATACCAAGTACATCAACCGAAAATATCAAATGCAGAGGGTTATGGATCAGATCTCTCCAAATACGATTACCAATGGCAGAAACAATGGAACTCTTCCGCATGAATCTATCTTTATGCATCACCCTCCTCAGATGTACCTGCGATAACGAGTACTAGTGTCAAGGATAGTGTGAACCCATGTTACCTCAAGAGAATAAATAGTATCTTCTTATAATATTTTGGACTTGTGTTCTGGAGTCTGCATATCAATTGCTTCAAATATGAGAACACATGCATATTTGAATATTTCAGTAAGAAAATTGGAAAAGAAAAAAAGTAAAGAAAAAAACTGGATCGAAGATCATAGTATTGGTAGAGAACAAGGCATCAGAATACAATGTATTGCTATACAGAGTGCTTCAATTATGGAAAGTATAATATATATGGCCACCCCAATAAGCTAGAGAGCTGACCTGAATCTTGAATGCACTTCCGACAGCTGATAGTACTGGGCTCCAGACCCCTAGAACCCCATGAGGTCTTTGAGCTGGTGCTGTTTCCAATGACACCTTCAGCCTAACTTCTGAAACATCTATTAGGCTGGCAAGAATAGGAGAAAAACAAAAGCAAAAAGGAAATGTCACTATTACGGTATTTCCCCAAAATCAAATTCATTGGTAAATCTATTTTGATTCTCTTCAACTAATTATGTAAACCGTTAGCACGTTTAATCACAACAATTTATTCTGCTGCTGGCACACAATTTCATTATCTCCAGTAGTAGGCAGAGTTGGAAGGCTTGCAGGTTACTTGCAACGCCATATAGCTACAAAGAAATCACTAATAATTCCAGATGTAAAGTTCTTTTCTGCATTTACCATCTCCCATCAAATACCATTACTACTCGAATTTAATCTGTGTTTATTCTGTACCTTTCTAATATCATATGAATTCTATGCAAGTCTGTTTATTCATTGCTTCTAGACAAAATTAGAAGTAGCCAACTTACTCAATGCGCATTTCTGGATCAACTACAGTAACACTAGAACTTTTCGGCAAGCGATCTAACTGTAGATTATTGTAGAAATCCACCAAGGCCCAAATGACTGGTTCATGAATATTAAGCCTCAAGCACTTCTCAGTTACCTGTAAAGTCACCACAAATTTTGGTTAGAAATTAGGCTCACATCTCACTGTTACAATTGACAACATACATTTTATGAATTGTGTAAAGAAGCATTACCCGTATATAAACATAAGGGTACACCTGGACGCCATCGCTATTTTCATTGCGCATTGTAATAGTCATCTTGAACAATGGATGATGGACGTCAGAGTTCAGTTCAGGAGACAACAGCACCGGCATCAATGTTAGAGGGAGCTGGTTGTCCAACTGCAGATGACCCAGTATGAGCTTGAACCTGGCAGAGGAGAGCACAAATGTTTGGTGTCAGCATCATATCCAATAACAAATGGCACATTCAAATGAAGATGGGCTAAAAACATGGAGTTAAACAAAGAAAGAAGGCTGTTTATCCATGATGGAGGCAGAAGCCAAAATTGATAAGAAGAATTCGGAATTGGAAATTGGAAATCACACAAACAATTCCAGTAAAGTCCAAAGAAATTTTATTTTATATACACATGTAGCTATATCTTTGTACACACATTAAAGTAAAACAAACAGAGTAACTCTCTCTGTTAAAACAGTAATTTTCCTCCTGAAAGTGTAGGCCACACATGGAAATTTCTG
Source organism: Prinsepia uniflora (assembly GCA_032719365.1). NCBI lineage: Eukaryota > Viridiplantae > Streptophyta > Magnoliopsida > Rosales > Rosaceae > Prinsepia > Prinsepia uniflora. The sequence goes on from CM064864.1 coordinate 83,554,452, forward strand.
TTTTTCTTTCAACTTGGTAACATGTATCTATTACCAAATACATAATAACGGAATTTTAGCAGTGTCCCTAAACTAGGCAGGCAAGTGAAGCAATTTATTTACGCGTTTTCACATGTGTCTAGTATGGCCTACTGGTGTAGTGAGGTAACTGTCTGTTGGTTGTCCTGAAATAATTCATAGCTTATTTTATTTGGATAAAATATTTCTCTCACACCGCGCCCCCCCCCCCCCCCCCCAAATCCCAAAAAAGAACCAGTTGGAATCAGAACTTTAGCCTGAATAAAATGTTAACAGGGAAGTATAATACAGTGATGCACTTACCTGGCCGCTGTCCCACCATCATAACCGGTTGAATAGGATACAAAAACTCTCTCTAAGTACAAGTAAGAGAGCTCTTTCGGTCTATGGTCTATGATAGAGACCCCTACAACTCCAAACTCAATAATAAGCTCAACAGGTGAAGCAACATTATTTTGAATCGTGTTTTGCATGTGAGAGTGCCCCAAATTAGCTATCCCTGAAGTTGCGGCTTCCGTGAACCTTCCTACCTTAATATCACCCATTTCTATAACATGGAACTGTAATCCAACAGCCTCCTCGGCACAACATATACCAGTTTTTTCCAAATCAAGTTCCCAAGGTCTAGTTCCCAAGCCATCGTCAACCTTAGCTTCTATGAATCTTTGGCCATATGGATCCTCCCAAGAAAAATTTGTTGTTGAAAGAGGTTTTATGGAAATCCAGGTATCTTCATCAAACCCAGACTGACAAATGCTAATTGTTTTGCTGATCGTTCTGTTCTCGATTCTGCTCAAGCAAAGGTTTAACAGGTTAATCACATCTCAGGTTTAACAGGTTAGTCACATATGTATCACAAACGATAAATATAAATACCTGATGGGGCCACTGGTTGAGCCAAGGCGGAATACAACAATGAAACGTGAACCTTCTTCATATCCACGAATTTCTGTTCTCAAAAATGTCCGCATACCATTATGCTTCCTCAAAACTAGACAAATGGTGTCCTCCTTTACAATTTGAACAGGAAATGACCAATTGGTGTCTTCTAATCGAACCTAGAAATGACAGAAAACGATCATAAGAAAGTTTGCCAGTGTGCGGAGGATAAAACCTTGGGATTCATAGTGTATTTGAATAGAATGTGGGCAAACGGAAAGTAACTGGACGATGAAATCAAGATTGCCGTAATAAGTAGTTAATTGATTAATTATTTGGAAACACTAACAGAGCAGCGTGACTCCAAAAGGAAATGTCCGTTCATTCAGGATATCACCTATCAAACCTGACTATTAAGGTAAGCCAGCATTTTGTGCAGTTACATTTGCTTCACAAATTTAATAAAAAAAAGATTTAAGGTGACAGATTTGGTTCTCTCTTTCAGTGATGAAAGGGGACTTTGTTTGCTTTATTCTACTAGTTGCTGCAATTATTTATCTATTCAGTTTTAAACAGAATGATGTATTTTATTGAAGCTAACTTCATCCTATGCTTGGATGAGGAACTTCAAAGTATCAAGTATTTAAGCAAAATTAGTTAAAAATGAGGAACTTCAAAATACCAAGAAATTTGCAAATGATTAGATGCAATGCATTTAGAAGGATTTGTAAGTATTACTTTGGAAATCCCTTGTATAATAAATTTTCAAATGATTAGGCGCAATGCATTTAGAAGAATTTGTAAGTATTACTTTGGAAATCCCTCGTACGGTGGCTTTTGTTATGATCATATAGTGCATATGCCCTCGCCAGTTACTTAATTGGACTTACAAGCACTCAATTCAATTTTTTGTACTGCATTTATTACTATACCCTAAATCCCCTTGATACTTTGATGTTCCTCATTCAAACAAACCCTGAGAATTGCAACCCACCAAAGGATACTTTTATTTTCCAAGTACCATACGATGATTCTTAGTTCTTGAACCTATTTCTCGAGTCATGCAACAAGCAGTAAATGATTGAGCTTGAGAGGGAACAAAGGACACTGCAATTAGACTATAAGAATATTTGACTTCCAAGTAACTTCCCAAGTATGTTTGGAAGTGTGATCTTAAGTAAATCAGTTGAGTGATTTGGACGTTGACTAGTTCCCTACCAGTGCTACGAGAAGTTTCTTAATGTCGATAGGTTACAACTTAGTCAGATCCTATTAGGTATGACATTAGTGTACCTCATACGCTCCCTGTATGTAGCCAACAATAGGAACAATTTTAAATTCATGTCTATAGGATTGTCACCTCAAGAAGCAAAGACACATGGATGATTGAGACATTGGTCCGTATAAAGATAATAATACTACAACATATACTCCACTGACCTGAAGTTTATCAGGTCCATCTGATTCACAATGTACAAATGAGACTCTAGCATCAGATGCTCGAAGGACCTTTGGTGCATCCTCACTGCATAACTTAATATATATGTCCCGACCAAGTCTGTTGGTAAAAGTCATGTAAGGTCGGACAGAAATTACCTGGAAACAGGGTAAGGAGTAAATCACTAATACTAAGATTAACTACAATCTCTCATGTTAATAACTACCTTACCTTTGTGGGTACAGATTGATAGGGACATGGTTTCGTTGTAATAAAAAACCGCATGCAATTGCCTTCACCATCATAAGCATAGAGATCTAATGACCCATCCTAAAAACAAGAAAAGAGAAAAGCTTAAGAAGACTTATTTTCCAATAATAGCTCCATATAATATTGATATTGAGTGACATCTACCATGTCACCGAGGGGAGAAAGATCTTTAACAGGTCCAAACTGCTCCTTGCCAGACTGATCAATGGACACCGCAATGCCCAACAATTTAAAGTTCAAAGCTGAAGCAATTGTATGGCCTTCATATATTTCCTCTTCGGTTATTTCCTCTAGGATAGCTTCATTGTTCTTTTTAGACTGAAATGGGCTACCAAGACTTCGTGTATGTTTCTTTCCACTTGTATCTATAAGCCTTAATGTGAGTGAGAGGCACCTAGAAATTGAATACCAATAGGGAGCATAGAGTCTAATGATCTTAGCCAAGAGTGGTCGTTCTTTGTCAAAATTCTGTTCAAGAATGATTTGAACAATCCTGCAGAAACAATAACTAAGGAGATCAGACCATCACAAAAAGTACTTTGATAAATGTGCAAAAGAGCCAAGATATTCAAAAAAATGTGAGAAGCATATATTTTTTGTAACCTTCCAGATATTGAACTTCTTAAACTTATGGTTTTTGACGGAACTTCATGGCGATGGGATAAGAGAACAGCCTCCTGCAAAAGAAATAATGAAAATGTCGGATTTCACAAACATTTATACCAAAGAAAAATGGAATCACAAGAAAAGGGCAAGGACTGCATTGGGTATTACAAGCTTACCTGTATGGGCAGCCACCCTCTTTGTGGAAGCAATGAAAAGAACAAAGGATTTCTTATGTCGGCATCATAAATATTAACAGATTTTCCTGGAAAAAATACTCCTCTGGAGCAGGCAACAAAGTTACCACTGTCTTGCATCTCAAGAACAGAAAATTCAGCTGCAAGAGGTAGAAAATTGGAAATAGACACTGGGGACTTGATTACAAGATTCCAATCCTGGATAGGATCAGAATGAATGTCTTTTGCAATATCCGATGCTTGTACATTCATACAAAACCATAAATTATGCAAACCACTTGAAGAGGTACCACTTATCTGGGTACAATACAACAGTTCCTCTGACTCAATGAGAGAGGACACACTTATCTCAGAAGAAACTCTCGACTTACTAGAATCCTCTGTTTTTTCAGACCCATCCACCACTGAACTCCAAGAATATTCAATAGGATTGCTGATATTGGTGGGCCTTAAACGCAATACATACATTCCAGCTTGTGATAATCCAGAAAGAGGAAGGGGCATCGTATCTCCAGGTTTCAAAGGTCCAATATATATATCCGGATTTGAAATATTGCGCTTTCTATTCCTGATCCATCTCCTTTGCCTTGCATTGTTTACAAACTTCAAGGGATCAAATGATTCCGGCCATTTCAAACTTTCAACATCTGGTGCATAAACCCAACCATCGGCAGTACTAACCGATGCCATATCCAAATGCCAATCATCAACCCATTCCCAGCCCGGTCGTAGCTCCACCGCAGGAATTCCCTGCATAAGTGATAGCAATCAGACACAAGTTAAAAGCTCCAGTAGTACCATTCAAACCTGTCTAATAATCCCAATGGATTACAAAGGAGTTTAACTCATCCCCTAAATCAATATAGAGAAACAAATTACATACCTAAATTAGAATAAAATAAAAAGCATGGGAGGTCAAAATAGGCGCGTTCAATAAAGAGTGGTATAAATCTACTGTATTGAAAAATAGATGGTGGAAGAAGGTACAATAATTTGATGAATACTAAGGAAACAAGCGTGTTTGATAAAAGAGTGAGATGCACTCTATACTGCATCATGAAAAAACTGGTGGAAGAAGGGTTCATCACAGTACTGTGATGACAAAGGAGGATGAAGACGATAACATTATCCCTTCGATATTTTGTACATTCCTTTGAACTTTAGCCTCTTAGGATTGAAGCATAATCCTCTTTCTAATATTCTTCTTGATTAGGAGACTTACAAGTGTGTCCCCTACCAAGGTGAAAAGTGTAGAATAGTACACGTTCTGTCGCTATTCAGTATACTGTACACTGTATTTAGTAGACAGCAACAGCAGTTATTGGACAGATGTCCATAGACAGTTACCTAGGCAGTTACTCTAGCAGTTATACTTAGATTCAGATAAGGGAGAGATAACTGTTTGTAGTTATCTCAATCCCAAGACCTGTATATATAGGCCTATCGGCACATCAATGAAATCATCAGATTTCACAGAATTCTACATGGTATCAGAGCTTATAGTCTGACCACCAACCCGATCCTCTTCCTATCTTTCTCCCAACTATGGCAACAGATTCCTGCTCTTCCCCCACCGTCTCTCCCACCACCATTTCAACCCTAGTTTCGGTTAAACTCAATGAGAGTAATTACCTTCTCTGGGAAAGCCAGATTAAGCCCTTTCTCATTGGGCATAATTATTGGCGTTTCATAGATGGCACACATCCTGCCCCTCCTCCTACCCTACCACCCCAAACGCCTACTGCTTCCCCTCATTCTGATACTTCTGTTTCAGATCTGATCCCTGCCCCTATTCCTGTCCCCAATCCTGCCTATCACCAATGGTTTCAGATTGATCAAACCTTGGTCAGTATGCTCAGAGCCACCCTCACAGAACCGATCTTGTCCCAGGTTGTTGGCCTCCAAACTTCCCGTGCAATCTGGCAGTGTCTCCAACAAAATTTCTCCCAACAATCCCTAGCCAATGCCACTAACCTCCGTTTTCAACTCATGTCTCTCACCAAAGGTCAGAAAACTATCTCAGAGTACCTTTCCCAAGCCAAAACCTTGGCTGATTCTCTTGCTGCTATAAACGAGCCTTTCTCCCCTACGGACCTTGTCACTGCTGTCCTTCGTGGCCTCGGTCCTGAGTACACCATGTTGGTGACTGCCATGCTGAACTTCCCACCCCTCCCTCCCTTCTCTGATCTCCGGGCCCGGTTACTTTCCTTTGAGGCTCAACAAACTTCCTCTGCAAATCCAGCAACCGCAGTTCCTCCTACTGCTTTCTATGCCAATTCTACCCACCCCACTCCAGTCCCCTATGCCAATGCCTACTACAGCACCCGTGGAAGACAACCCTACAACCGTGGTGCTCGCCCAAATCGTCCCCCACGGTCCTCCTACCGCAAAGGCTCTGGCCGTCCCTCTCCTATTTCCAATGCTCCAGGCATTCTTGGAACTTATCCAACCAACACTTCCCGTCCAAATGGCCCCCTATGCTGGTCCTGCAACCGCCATGGACATATTGCCGCACACTGTCCCCAAATTCAACAGAGCCCTGATCATGACCTTGCCCACGCCTTCGCAGGACTACATATTACCCCTGCTGCTGCTGATCCTAACTGGTATCCTGACAGTGGTGCCACTCATCATATGACCCTCCAACATGCTCCCCCTCACACTCCAGCCCCTTCCTCCACAGATCACGTCATGGTAGGCAACGGTGCCACTCTTCCCATTGACCACACTGGTAATCTCACCTTTTCCTCTGGTCCCTATGTCTTTCATCTCTCAAATGTTCTTCATATTCCTACACTACGCAAAAATTTGTTATCTGTTGCACAGTTCACTAATGATCAGCAGGTCAGTATAACATTCTTCCCCACTCATTTCCTCATCCAAGACCTAAACACCAAGGCTGTTCTCTTTCAGGGCCCCTGTGAAAATGGGTTGTACCCCATCCGTCCATGTCGCCCTACCCACCCTCAGGCCTTGCTGACAAGTGCAACAAGTTCTCTCTGGCACAACCGCTTGGGTCATCCATCTCCTCAAGTCCACCGTGTCTTAGCCTCTCAAACTGCTGTCATTACTTCTGCTTCCTTAGATAATATAGGCTTCTGTAATAGTTGTGCTACAGGCAAATCAACTAGACTATCTTTCAATTCTGTTGTACACACTGCAATAAAACCTTTTGATTTAATCCACTCTGATGTCTGGATGTCTCCAGTCCCCTCTGTGTCTGGTTTTAGATATTATGTGTTATTTACAGATGATTTTACCAGGTACACCTGGATTTTTCCACTCCGCCAAAAATCAGAAGTTTTTGCACACTTCTCCACTTTCCTCACCTATATTAAAAACCAATTCTCTACCACCATCAAACAATTCCATAGTGATGGTGGCAAAGAATTTGATAATCATTCTTTCAAGACCCTCTGTTCTAACCATGGCATCCACCACCGTTTTTCTTGCCCTTATACCCCACAACAGAATGGCCTGGCTGAGAGAAAACACAGGCACATTTCTGAAATGGGCAGAACTCTACTGATCACTGCTAACCTGCCCCACTGTTATTGGGCCGAAGCAGTAACTACTGCAGTTTTCCTCATCAACCTTCTCCCAACTCCAGTGCTCAAATGGACCTCCCCTTACTTTAAACTACACGGCAAACAACCTCCCTATCACCTCCTTCGAGTTTTTGGCTCTGCTTGTTACCCATATATTGGCCACAACACTAAACACAAACTAGAACCCAGGTCCATTCCCTGTACCTTTCTCGGATACAGCTCTCATCACAAAGGGTATCGCTGCCTTCATGTACCTAGTGGTAAGGTTTACATCAGCCGCCATGTTGTTTTCAATGAACACCACTTTCCCCATGCCACAAATCCTTCCCCTCAAGTTCCTGATTTCTGCTTCATCCCTGCGATTCCAGCCCCTCTGAACTCCCACCACACCACAACTAATCCGCAGCCACCTCCCTCTACACCTCCTCAACCCACCCTCCCCCCCACTCCTTCCACCACTTCCCCCACCCACCCTAACCCTACCACATCAGTTCACACTCAGTCTGATCCACCTACATCAGCCCCTCCTACCCCTGTTCCTCCAGCCTCTAGACCCCCAAACACTCATCCCATGATAACCCGCAGCAAGGCAGGTATCTCCAAATCTCGAAATCTCCTATTTGCCACTAAATACCCTATTCCCCAGGCCTTCCTTTCCTTGGCTCAGACCATCATTGAACCTACCACCTACCAACAAGCCTCTAAATCTCCAGAATGGACCAAGGCAATGCACACTGAGTTTACGGCCCTTCTCAACCAACAAACCTGGTCTCTTGTTCCCTTACCACCTCAAGCCAATACAGTTGGCTGCAAATGGGTTTTTAAACTCAAAAGACATGCTGACGGCACGATTGAGAGATACAAGGCCCGTCTTGTTGCCAAAGGCTTTCACCAACAGGCCGGCCTAGACTACACAGAGACATTCAGTCCCGTTGTGAAGCCCCCTACCATCAGAATTGTGCTTGCACTTGCTGTTTCTAACAACTGGCCCCTACGACAAATGGATGTCACAAATGCATTTCTCCATGGTACCCTCACTGAAGAAGTATACATGCAACAGCCCCCTGGATTCACTGATCCCCACCGTCCTCACCATGTCTGCAGACTACACAAAGCTATTTCTGGGCTCAAACAGGCCCCACGGGCCTGGTTTGACCGTTTTCGATCCTTCCTGCTTCTCTACGGCTTCCAACAGAGTAGAGCTGATCCCTCCATGTTTGTTTACCGTCACCAATCTACCCTTCTGTATCTCCTACTCTATGTTGATGATATAATCTTAACTGGAAACTCCCAACCTGCGGTCTCCACCTTCATGACAACATTGGCCCGTGCCTTTGCCATCAAGGACCTAGGTCCTCTCCACTACTTCCTGGGAGTCGAAGCCAAGTCCATAGACACTGGCCTCCACCTCACTCAAACCAAGTATACACTGGACATCCTGCAGCGCAGTGGTTTAACTGATTGCAAGCCAGCCCTCACTCCAGTTGCTCCAAAACAGGCCCTCTCTGCTGCTGTTGGCAACCCCCTCCACGATGGCTCTACCTATAGACAACTTGTCGGTGCACTACTCTACCTGACTTTAACAAGACCAGATATATCCTTTGCTGTTCAGCAAGTTGCACAGTTTTTGAGCTCTCCTACAGATGTCCATCTCACCGCTGTAAAAAGGATCATCCGCTACCTCAAAGGAACCCTTGGACATGGCCTTCACATCCGCAGGTCTCTATTTCCCTTGCAAATTCATGCATTTTCTGATGCAGACTGGGCTGGGTGTCGCGACACTAGGCGGTCTATCACAGGTTTTTGTATCTTTCTAGGCTCCACTCTGATTTCCTGGTGTGCAAAGAAACAAAAGACTGTTTCCCGCTCTAGTTCTGAGGCAGAGTACCGTGCTCTAGCCTATACCTGTGCAGATACCCTATGGATACTAAGTCTCCTGCAAGAACTAGGAGCCCTTCCAGCGATGCCGGTGCAGCTGTACTGTGACAACCTAAGTGCCACTTACATGACACGCAACCCAATCTTTCATGCTCGGACAAAGCACATCGCCTTAGACTATCACTTCCTACGAGAAAGGGTCGCTTCAGGAACTCATCACGTACAATTTGTTCCCTCTACAGCACAACTTGCCGACCTCTTCACCAAAGGGCTTCCAGTCAATCGCCATTTATCCCTTGCTTCCAAACTTGTCACCCACGGGGTGCCACGTTTGCGGGGGGATGTAGAATAGTACACGTTCTGTCGCTATTCAGTATACTGTACACTGTATTTAGTAGACAGCAACAGCAGTTATTGGACAGATGTCCATAGACAGTTACCTAGGCAGTTACTCTAGCAGTTATACTTAGATTCAGATAAGGGAGAGATAACTGTTTGTAGTTATCTCAATCCCAAGACCTGTATATATAGGCCTATCGGCACATCAATGAAATCATCAGATTTCACAGAATTCTACAAAAAGCACCATATTGTCCACGGACATCAGTTAATAATCAATTTGACAAAGCTTGTATAAAAGAAGCAAAGGTAACGTAATCAACCTACATGAGTCACCAACAAATTCCAAGAATAACTTGTAATAGCAATATCTTACCTGATTGGATCCTCCAGTTTCAAACATATCTTGGCTTGTTTGAACCATGCAGCCAATCCAGCCAGTGCCTGGGCTGTACTTTTCTGTTTCAAGGAACTCATCTGTCTGAAGTTTGTTACTATGAATTTGTGAATTTTCAAGGGCTCTTGCATTATCACTTGATGTTGTGACTTCCATGGAAACTTTTGAAACAAGGCACAAATCAAGTACGAACTCTGTATTGTTACGTACAGAAACAAGAGACCTAATAGTCACAAATCGGTTGCCATCCTCCACGTGTACTTCACTGGCAACAACATCATCCCCTAACCGCCAACAAGCAGCTGGTGCAGCATAGTTCAGCCTCACAGTTGTCCAGGGTCCTTCTTTGCGTGGACTGATCTGAATAAATCCAGATTTTCTGTTGCCGTTATCAGATTTATCACTTATCTCATCTTCAGATTTTGGTGACAAAAGCGCAGCACATCTGATTCTCCCACACGGCTTTTCGCTATTGTTTCCCTGAATCACAGTTGACATAATACAAGGTTAAAATAATATAACTGTCAATAAAACTTTTAAAAACATCCACCCAAAAAGGACAAGAAAAAACATAATACTAAGATAAAATTAAAAATTAAAAAGAGAGAACTCTACAGCAGAAAGAGTCGAGGATAAGTCAACCCAGGTCCATTTGTTCACACTATCATATGAGCATGAATTATCATCCATGTTCCTTGCAATCTGATTCAATGGGGCGGAAAAAGATCCAAGGGGGATACCTACAAAATCAAACATGCAAGTGAAATGCATCTTCCCCAAAAGAGCGGCTAACAAGGTTACTGTAATAAATATTCCATGCAGCAAGTTAAAGGTGATGCTGAGCATAGTGCACGGAAGGTAGGAAAAGGAAAACTCGGCGAACATCTTAAATACTAAAGTTCAAATAACATAATTAATTGGTCATGCTGAATATCAAATTGTATGTATAGATACTGGCTATACATCATAAACGCGTCATGCAACTAGAACATGATAGAGGTTGCATTAGTCTGTACCCAATAGGGAAAGACAGAGGATGGGTAGGTTAGATGTGATGTAATTAAATAGAAATATTGTCCTCAATCTTTAAACCTCTATTACAGGTTATACAATATAATAAAGGGTATAGTCTACATTTCCAACATAAGATTGACAAAGACAATGGCCCCAGCCATCTCCTTGCGATGATTCCAAATCCAGGATAGGAAGAAAAAGTTATTCCATAATAATAGGAATGAAGAAAAAATAAAGGTACCTTTCCCCAGCTCTGTTACAATTAATTCAACCGAGTAGTAATCCTGCAAATTTGGATATGTCAGCTTGTGGTGGTCACAAAATGGGAACAGAAAAAATGAACGTAAAATGTTATCAGCAAGGAGGATAATTGATGTTCATAATACGTCCAAACAAAAGATATAATGAATCAATATGGTTTACACTGAAATAACCATAAAGAAATAGCAGACATCAATCAATTTCAAGAGTAGCGTTACAGAAACAAAAGAGCCAAACACAAGTACAAATTCATCTTACTACAACTAGAAGGCAGTTCCTACAGTTTCCTTACTTTACCAGTAAGTAGCATTAGTTTTTAGGGTGTGATGGCTCAGAAATCTGACGTTGCTTGCAAGCAAAGAGAAGAGAATTATCCAAATGCTATTTTAATTCCAATGCTATTGTGAAGTGCCCACCGGAGCAAACTCCTTCATGGACAGAAATCTCAAGATTTTGAGTTGCAAGATCAAATTTTGGTAATAACAAATGTGAAAATCCATGTGCAAAGATCTCATGCATGCAAAAGCAGAGCAGTCGTTTAAGTGGGAAAACAGCAAGAAGAAACATTCTACATACTGGGTCATCGACTTTAAAGAAAAAGATTTCATTCCACTTGACCAACTCAAGCTCCGAAGACAAGTGATCCGAGCTGCTACCACAGGTACGTGCACTTTGTTGATTGATCAGTGATTCACTAGGGAGACTCGAGTCAGGCTTGAGGCAGATTGCTACGGTATATTGGGGTGGTGTTAACCCCCTAACCTGTGGAAACTGCATTTACGAGAAGATATGAGTAAGCATTTCACTAAGTAATACAACGCGCATACGCACATATACATGTGCCAATTTCCTGGAATTGACATAATATTTAAATATTAAATAAATGGAAGGAATTCTGATCAGTCGACTCCAGGAGTAAGGAGAGCGTATATACCTCCCCATCCACTATGATAAGAGTCACCATTGTTCTAACTCTGTGGAAACATTTTCCTTTCAAGTGAGAGTCCAACATATTCTTAGAAACTGGAACTTTCACAGCCCTCATATCCCCAGATGGCATCTCAGTTATGTTTGCAAGTCCTCTTAATTCAGTTGCTCGAATAAAAATATTCTGACCAAGTTTATTTTGTGGAATTATATAGTAGTTTTTCCTGTGACGGATGTCAACAACTGATATTCCACCATCTGCTGGAGAGGATGCTTCCTATCCAACGGTAAAACCAAACAGAAAAATTTGAATGGTAAGCATGAACGCACAATCGACATAAAGGAGAAAACACGTACAAGATAAATTTCATAATACTGAGGAAAACAGAAGGATTTACTCTTTTCGTATCATATTCATGCACATGAATGAGACTGTTCCAGCTTGCATAAGCTTGAATTATCATATTAGCATTAGACACAGAGATATTCAGGTTCAGATCCCCAGTAGAGGTAAGACGTATCTGGGAAGCTGCAGTTGGAGCACTGGGATCATATTGATACCTGTAAGTAGCTCTTAATTAGGGAATAAATATACATGATAGATGTGAATCAAATATAATCATAACAACATCAAAACTCAGGAGACAGAGAAATCACAAGCTTCTCTCCCGTCTGACAAACAGAAAAATGAAAGATGAAAAAGAACAAAAACACTTGCAGATCAAATGTAAAAAAAGGACCTAACAACTAGTGGAGGCTTCCTAAGCAAGAAAGTTATAAACATTTTGATTTTTTTATCTAACAAACTAGCGGAGGCTTCACACTATACACCTGCTGTATATGGGAAAAAAATGTCTTCACCCAACAAGCAACAATAATATGTTGTTGGCTCATAATCATGATCAAGTTTGCAAGAGGTCCTAGGGCCCCCCCTAGGAAACCCACCATCAGGTAGGGATTTTGAAATTGAAGGATTTTGGTAGGGAGACGATTAATTAAATAAACAGCCGTGGCCATAGCCTCGGCCCAATAAGAAAGGGGCATAGAGGAATGGGCTAAAAAGGTGAGCCCAGATTCAACAATATGTCGGTGTTTGCATTCAGCAAGTCCGTTTTTTTTGGGGGTGGTAGGAACACGAAAAACAATGGTGAATTCCATGCTGAGAAAAAAATTGTTCAAAGGCAGGATTAAGATATTCACCACCACCATCAGATTGAAAAGATTTAATCTTGGAATTAAAGAGGTTTTCGACCAAAATTTTGAATTCAACAAAAAAGGAAAAAACTTCCGATTTTAGTTTGAGAGGGTAAATTCAAGAGTAACGACTAAAGTCATCAACAAATAACACATAATAGTTAAAACCAGAAGATTTAACAGGAGAACACCACACATCAGAGTGAATTAATTCAAGAGGAGAAGAAGAGACAGAAGAGGAAGAATTAAAACGTAATTTACTACTTTTGCCCAAAGGGCATGAATGACAAATAAATTTCTGTTTGGTTGATGAACCAATTACAAGCAACTGGTTTTTGGAAAATAAAAACTCTAAAATAGAGGAAGACGGATGGCCAAGGCGGGAATGCCAAAGGGAACCACCAGCACGAACGCCAACCAAAGCAACATGATCCAACGAGGGATTTTTATTTGATGAAAAAAGAAAGGGGTAAAGACCATTCTCACTCGGGCCTCGAAAAAGCGTCTTCCCGCTCGCCAGATCCTGAATCCAAAAAGCCCAAGGATCACAATGAAACGAACAATTATTGTCACGACATAATTGATTAACAGAAAGAAGAGAGGTAGAAGCAGTAGGGCAATGTAAAATGTTACGAAGAGAAAAACGTTTATGAGGAGTTAAGAAGGACGAGTAACCAATATGACTGATACCTAAACCGGGACCACCAAGGACGCCACCAACATTATCAGTGCCAGAGTAGTCCCGAGAAGTGGAGAGAGTTGATAAGTCCTGAAGGCGTTGGGTAGGAACACGGCCTTCATAGGAAGCATTCATAGGGTTGTAGCAGTACAGAGCAGAATGACCAGTGCGACCACAGATCTAGCTGGGAGGCCTAGGTGACGGTGAAGAAGAGGACTAAGAGAAGGTAGGAACAGCGCCGAGAAGACCTGGCTAAGAAGAAGATACAGAGAAGCGAAGAGCAGAGCCACCGCAGAACTGCCCACGGCTAGAACCGCCACACGGACCACCGCAAAAACTAGAAGACCCACGAGGGGTGAAGCCACGCGAAGAGGAGCTGCGACCAGAGGTACGAACGGCCATGGCAGAGAGACTGCCGTCAGAGGAGGGGTAAGTAGCAATTCGACACTCAGTAGCGAGTAGGAGAGCCTACAAGTCAGAATAAGTGATTGGAGTGTCACGGGTCTGAGCAGCAGCAACTGTGTTCTCATAGAGGGGACCGACGTTCATGACAACCGCCACGAGGTCTGTGTCCGGAACAGGGGCACCAGAAAGAGCAAGGTTGTCGGCGACAACAACGACGCGATCAAGATAGTCAACGATGGAGGAATCACCACGCTAAGTGCGAAGAAGATCACTTCACAGCTAGAGGATACGATGCTAGTTCTGAGAGGCAAAACGCCGTTCGAGAACCACCCAGGCGGCACGAGCAAACTCAGAAGGAGCCACTGTTGCAAGAACAGAATGGCTGAGGGAACCATTGAGCCAAGACAGAACCATCTGATCCCTCTGAAGCTAGAGATCAAAAGCAGGAATGGTCGTGATGGTCAGTTTCCCAGAATCTTCAGGAAGAAAGGGAGGGGGACTATGAAGCTTGACGGGAAGTTGGGCTGCAGTGTTGATGGTGACGAGGGTGGGAAGATTAGGGTTTGGTTCACCGGCGGTTGGTGGGAGGGTGGTATTGACAGGGGCGGCAGTGGTTTGAGCAGCAGTAGCGGTGGGTTGAGCGGCCATGGATTAGGGTTTGTGTTTTGGTGGTTTTTTTTCTTCTAAGGTTTGCTCGGTGGAGCTTTTAGGGCTCTGATACCATATGAAGGTATAGAAGTTTTATGTTGTATTGAATTCATTAGAATGTACAGCAGTGGTGTATTTTATACAGACCTAGACTAGAACTAACTAGGAAAGAAGTAAAGGCTATCTAGACTAGGAAGTAAATACATTAGGAAGGAATCAGTATTGATTCCTGTTGACTAATCCCAGCAGACCAGGGAGATTGGATACTCAATCTCCGGTGATCTGTTGTATCCTAGGAGTGTCCTTAATAGGGACAAGGGTTGGAGCCATCGATGAAAGACATCAATTGACGGTTGCGAAGGAGAGGAAGAACCTGCGCAAGCCAGAGAGGGTAATTGGTCCTATCTAGACGAACAGTAAGGAAATGGGAGAGATTGGGAAGGGAAGCATCTGGGCTGGTGGTAGGAGGAGAAACAGAAGTAGAAGACATGATGAGAGGGAGAAAAAAAAAATTAAGGACTGATGTATAATCAGTAGGCTCTTGATACCATGAAAACAATAAGATTCAGGCTTACACAAATAGTTTGACGTGCTTGTGCTATTTATAGAATAAACATATGCATGATTGATAAGTGATAAGTATAGAATAACTAAGTACAAAGGTTGGAGCCATCGATGAAAGACATCAATTGACGGTTGCGAAGGAGAGGAAGAACCTGCGCAAGCCAGAGAGGGTAATTGGTCCTATCTAGACGAACAGTAAGGAAATGGGAGAGATTGGGAAGGGAAGCATCTGGGCTGGTGGTAGGAGGAGAAACAGAAGTAGAAGACATGATGAGAGGGAGAAAAAAAAAATTAAGGACTGATGTATAATCAGTAGGCTCTTGATACCATGAAAACAATAAGATTCAGGCTTACACAAATAGTTTAACGTGCTTGTGCTATTTATAGAATAAACATATGCATGATTGATAAGTGATAAATATAGAATAACTAAGTACAGTCCTAGGCTAATAGTATAAGCTATCTAGATAAGAGACTTAGAAGGATCGGAATGATCCTGACATATTGGATTGGGAGTCCTGGAAGGAGTCTCGTCTGAAGGGAGAGACTTAATAGGAGTCTCCTTTGTCATGCAGCCTGTATTCTACATTTTCTGCCACCAGGTTTCCAAACGTTATGTGCTTTAGGATGGCCCCAGTGCCTGAAAGACCCTGAATCCATGATCCACCACCACAGCCCAAGCATTTGCTAACCCTTTCACCTACGTATTATACGAAATCTGATCCCACCCGTGAACACTTTAAAAAAAAAATCAATCCAGATAATCCACAAAGCAACAAAAAGAAAAAACACCTCTGGCACAAATAGGATATCACCTTACAGGTGCTAAAGTGATTCCAACAACACATTCGTTGTTGAAATACCAAAGTATTTCAACATTTTCGGGCCAATTGGGGGGCAATATGAAAGAGACCACCAATTCAGCTTTATTCTAAATTAGAAAACATGGGCAGAGGAAATTTATGCTGCTACTGAAACCATCGAGCTAGAAACAATTCTACAGTATTAGAAATTGAAGCAGGGAATGAATTGAATGCTTAATGTAATTGAATGATTAATGCAACACTGATAAAGCTAATGCATTCCACATGTTTAGATTTGATGTAGCATGGTAAATTACCTCAAGAATCCATCTACTGGCTCAACAAGAGGCTCCCAAATTTCATACTTATCATTGTATGATCTAGCAGCTAAAGAGAAGTTCACGCTAGAATTCAAGTAGTCCGTTCTTCCGTGCAAACTGAACCCAATTCCACTTAAAGAGACATTGAACAGTGGAACCATCTGCCATATTCCATGAGTCAAAACCATTAGAGAAATAGCTTCAATCAATAATAAATTAATGAAAAGTACCACTAATGAATTCCATTGAAGAACATGAAGCTGACCAAATCCAGATCAAAACTGAAGCACAACAGAACACCAAAGAAATCCATTGGAGTGTGCTAGGACAAAAAAAGAACCCTCTGCATCCATATATATATATATATAGAAAACATCTAAATATAACCCTGTTCTCTTCCATCTCTTGTCCAAACCCCGATCCTTACTCTTCAAACAAGCTAAATTGAACATAAATCCACTACCTTTCTAGTGGTAAACCCCATCCTCAGAAAAGTTTCCTACCCGATAGCTTGTTTTAAAGTAAGAGGTCAGCAGATTCTGATCCCTTTAATGTGTAAAAGAAACTTCATTTCTTTTCCAACAAAAAGATAATATTTCTTTTCTTACAGGAGATAACATTTCTATGAAGACAAAGAAGAAATAAAAGAAAAGAAAGACAAGAAGTCCAGTGAAGCTAACTGAAAACGAAGAGTTACAAACAAGTGAACAAAATATAACAATCAAAGATGATTTGCACCTAAAAGAGATATGCCTAAATGTATTCAATTCCTGAAAACAAGCAAGGTTTCTTATTTATTCAATGCCTCCAAGAAAATTCTCCGACGAAATGATTCCTTCACCAACAATGCTCTCTAGCAATATGGCGGCCAGTTGTCAAGGAAATATAATTAACACGTAGAAAAAAATAACTCATGCTCGTTAAAATTTCCACACAAAAAATCACCAACTCATACTTTTAATGTTTCAACATTCATATATGTAACACCTACTTCAACCAGGAGAAATTTCTGCATGTACCCATTAATTTAAACTTGAAGAAAATGAGTTTATATGACACTTTTGGAATATTAATTCTCACCAAGCCACCGTAGTCATCGAAAAGTGCCACAGAAAAAGTCCTCAGTTCTGCATCAATTACAGTATCATCTGAAGCACATGGCACATTTGAATCAGCAAGCTTTAAAGCGAACCTTCTTGGAGGTTTCTTGAATCCCCCACGCACTAGAAAGGTCCCCAAATCATTCCCAACTGCCCATATACTAAAAGAATCTCTTGTATGCTTTGCATCAGATGTATCCCACACGCTTTCCTCCAAAAAATGATCCCCAGTTACCATGTCACTGCGCATGCATCTTAAAGAGCTGAAATCAGATTGTTTTGGTGTGCCCTTACATGCAATACAACCCAGGGCAACAAATCCTGGTGGAGCTTGGGGAAGCCAGAAAGATATACTCTCCATCCCCCTCTGTTTCTTAATTTGCCCAACAAGTTGGAAATCAAGAGGAGATTTAAATATCCCTTCATCTACATTGTCATGAAGAACAATGCAAGTATTTGGAGGCTCATACCTAAGTTCAGTAACCATGAAAATTCACGTTAGCTAAGGCTGGAAAAAATAAACTTATTAATAAGAATAAGATATCCATCAAAATCATTATCATATACCCTTTCATTGCAATATCACCAAAATATACCATCCCATGAGGGACAACTGGACGCCATATGGACAGTTTCTTCCTAGAGTTCGGTCCCTGATTCCACCATATCAACCGGAAACTAGCCACAGTTTGAAAACGCCGAGCAGAGTTTACAGTTGCTGATCTTTCTGATTCAAGATTGTGACTGTGAGAAGCAGCTTCGGCATCCAAACGATTTGATGATTTTGCAGACGCTTCTGGAAATCTAAATAACATGTGACGCAGGTCATATGCTGTACCCATTACACTAGAAGTATTAGGATCTGCTGGCAAAAAGGTGCCAACCGAGTTATCCACACGCCAAAATGCTACACTTGAAGAATATCTGCAATTTAAAGTGGAATAGAAAATCAAAATTCAATCAGTTCTTATCAAAGCACATGTTTTTCGGACAAAAAAGATGAGAATCAGTCCATCAGAATATAATTCCTAGCATTACAGTTACCAACGAAACCGAAGAAATTCCATAACTATCTACCTATAATTATAGTGCTCTTTACCCCACAAATGATTATATCTGGATTCGTAATTAAACATACTATAAAACTACAATGTCCGCATACTATAATATGATTCCAACTGTTGGGGGATCAGATTTACTAATTTTTAAATTCTGAAATGAGTTTAAAAAAACCATCACATCTTTCCGATGCCCTTAGTGGAATTTGAACTTAATATAAGTAACAGAGTCTGAGATTATGACATACGGATTGGTGGTGCTGATTGAAATACAATCCCTTAAGGAACAAGAAGAAACTAATGACCCCAAGATGCAAAAAGCGGATGATAGCGGTGGTGGTGTTCCTCCGGGGGAAACCACACAGCCCATAGCAACATATCCGTTAGGTGCTTCAGGAAACCAAATGGAACAACTCTCTCCATCTGAAAGAACATTATCTGATAATGAATCAAAATCATTCACACCATGGACAGACAAGTCCTCAGAAGGTAAAGGTGGCCAGATAAGTTTAAAAGATATGGGCTTCTTGACTCTAGCAAAGTTCGTATTTACAGCAAGAACTGCTTTTGTAGGTGGCTTGTCCCTGCCATAAGAAAATGGTATTATTAATGCAAAATCAGAATTACGAAAGAACGTGGTTTAAAGAGTACCATGAGGTACAACTTGCAACTAAAATATGACATTAAGACCATTAACATGAAGAAAAACAATGGTCTTAATATCAAGGAAAACAATTGTAAATAATGTCCACTAACAACGGTGTCAGATAATCCCCAAGAACTGCAAAACCAGGAGGTGCGTGAGGCCTCCAGAAGGCATATATTTGGTCACTGTAAGAATCTGAAAGGAGAAAGAAGCATGGAATACATCAACAGAATGTTATTATGGGCATGCCAAAACATTCTAGCAACAACACAAACAAAAAATTTGTTTACTTTTTATTGTTCCAATTTTGTCAAACTGCGAGCAGACCACTGTCATTTTCTTTGATGTTGTCCTTAAAAATGCCAATATATCATCTTCAACTGCTAAGAACAGTCTGAGGATGCTGAATGAAAAATTCATAAATACATCTGAAACAGCTAGATGTATGTTGGTCTTTCCAGAAGCATTTGAATATTTTACAGAGGTGTCAAAAGGCTCCAGAATCGTGGTTCCATTACTTTCCATAGTAAAACCGAGAACATTTGCATTCATCTCAATGGTATCGCCCTTTAA
Organism: Prinsepia uniflora; assembly: GCA_032719365.1. Classification (NCBI taxonomy): domain Eukaryota; kingdom Viridiplantae; phylum Streptophyta; class Magnoliopsida; order Rosales; family Rosaceae; genus Prinsepia; species Prinsepia uniflora. The sequence goes on from CM064864.1 coordinate 83,574,211, forward strand.
AACAAGCCTGGAGGTAGAAAGAGCAAGTTGTATGTTACTTTTCCATAAAAGTAATAGTTTGAGCATTCAGAAAGAGGAATCGAAAGCCAACATGACAGGTAATAAAACCAATTTTTCTTTCCCTTTAATTCCTAAAAGAGAGCTGATTCCACACTCCACATTCAACTCCTGCACTCCACTCTTTTTTAATTGATTCCCCACATTATTTATAGTTGTACTACCACAAAACATACCCTTGCGTTTTTTCTTTTGTTTCTTAAGTAACCTGGGATGCTGTGTGCCATGTATGTTAATTATGATTAGGTACTAGAAATATTAATTATTTATGGCATAACAAGAGAACACAGCCTATGCCTTCCGCAGACCTGAAGCCATGGAAGCCTCACTTGGTTTCTTAAACTTAATGCTCTTTTTTGGCCCACCTTAAGTAGTAAAAAAATTAAACCTCTTTTTTATTAATGGTATAATGGTTTATTTGTATTGAGTAATTGAGCTTGATAAAAGACAAAAAGAAGAATAAAAGGAGAGGCCTGAGAAGGAAAGGAGAAGCTTGGGAAAGAGTAGAGATGATGTTTAAGGAGAAGCAAAGAAGGGGCACTGTTGGGAGTTACCAGGTGGCAGTGTTCTCTTTCATTTTCCAGAATTTAATTTCTTTTAATTGTAAAATTTCCTCATTTCAAAGAAAAATGGTAAAACTGGAAGTAGGAAATATGAAAGGGTAAAAGAAACAGAAAAATAACAGAGAGTAGTGCAGGAGACGAAATATGGAATGTTGAAACCAGCTCAATTCCTCCAACCTATGGAAGCAATATATAATGAATGCAGGATGCAAATGTCGCCCTAAGTAGAGATGTCAAAAGACTCATATGCATAGGAATAGAGCAAGTACCAACGAATTGCCTTAAAATAACATAAATTAATCAAAAATATTAAACTTCTGAATAAATTAATCAAAAATATTAAACTCAATATTTGTGTTGTTTGGTCAACCAAAATACAACCCTAAAACAAAAGAATATGGGGAGCAGTTGAGACCTATGAAGAACCGAAAAGTTTTGGAAAATGATGCCAATACGAAACTCCTCCAAAACTCCTGGATAAACGTTTTGGGAAAAGAAGAAATTCCAAAACTTCACGAAACGTGGAGAAAGGTTGGTTATTTTATAAAAATCTTCTAAAAAAAACAAATAGGTAAATTTTGAGATTTTTAAAAAGGGGTAATCTTTTGTAAACCCAAAGTTAGAGGTGATGCATTTGATTCCATGAATGTAGCAAATGTTGGTTTGCTTGAGATTGCAAACCCAACTCCAGATGAACCGTCATAGAGCAATGAGGGAAATGGGGATGCCAATAGAGAGATGTCGATGTCTAATGAAGTTTGTTGGGAAGTAAGCTAACGTAAAGTTTGATAGTACTTTTAATTCAAATATCTCATGGTTGATTATTTGGACTTAAAATTTAAAACTTTGATATGCTATGATGGAAGTAGAGTATTTGAATTTTTTAATATGTTTATTATTTTTTACTCAGCATATCCCAGATGTATCCGTATCCTGGATATTTTAAAATTTCATTTTTCCATTTTGTATCGTTTCCATCTCAATGCTTCATAGCTTGAGGCTACATCCCACTCCTAGTTATTTTGACTAATATTTCCGACTACAGAAATAAAATTCAAATTTTGTGTCATTTGGTAACCCACTATGCAATGTAAGAAACCCAAAATAAAATATAATTGCTAAATTGTAAAGACAAAGGAAGTACTTGAGACCCTATGAGAAATGAAATGACACCCAATTCATAGTTATTTTTACTCATATTTCCAACTAGAGGAACAAATGGAAAATTTAGAAATAACATAAAACATTCATAAACTTTGTGCACACATGATAATCAACATTGTAAGATGATATAACTTGTATACACTAGCCGCATATACTAGTTAAACTTATCACAGTACACTTGTACACTTTGTACACATGTAGACAGTTAGGTTAGTTCTTGGACAGATGTCCATAGTCAGTTACCTAGGCATTTTCTAGGTAGTTATTTCCTTAGAAACAGATAAGGAGAGATAACTGTTCAGAGTTATCTCTCTCACAACCTGTATAAATTAAGCCTTTCGGCTATGAATGAGAATAGACAATCCAGAAATTCTACATGGTATCAGAGCACTAAGTCTGACCACCATAAACCGATCACTTCAATTTCTCTTCCTGTTATGGCGACTGACTCCTGTTATTCCCCTTCAATCTCCCCTAACCAAGTCTCAAAGTCTCTGTCAAACTCAATGAGACTATCTTCTCTGGAAAAGCCAGATAAAACCCTTCCTCATTGGCCACAACTACTGGCGTTTTATTGATGGAACTCACCCTCCTCCTTCTCCTACCCTGTCACCACAGACCCCTGCCATTGCTTCCCCTCAATTTGAAAGTTCTGAATCTGTTCTTACTTCCCCCTCTGTCCCTCTGCCGAATCCTGCCTATAACCAGTGGTTTCAGATTGATCAAACTTTGATCAGTCTACTCAGTGCCACCCTAACTGAACCAGTTCTGTCACAAGTTGTTGGACTCAATACCTCAAGAGACATTTGGGAATGTCTCAGTCAAAATTTCTCTCAGCAATCTCTTGCCAATGCCACCAATCTTCGCTTCCAATTAATGTCTCTCACCAAGGGACATAAAACCGTCTCAGAATAACTCACTCATGCCAAATCTTTGGCAGATGCCCTTGCTGCCATCAATCAGCCATTCTCATCTACTGACCTAGTCACATCTGTTCTTCGTGGACTAGGTCCTGAATACAACATGCGTGTCACAGCCATGCTCAATTTCCCACCCTTGCCTCCCTTTTCTGACCTAAGAGCCTGATTGCTCACTTTTGAAGCCCGACAAACTGCCACTGCAAATCCAGCCGTAGCAATTCCTCATACAGCCATGTATGCTGCTTCTCCCCAACCTGCACAACAACCCTATGCCAGTGCCTACTACACTCGCGGGCGTCCCTAATACCACCGTGGTACATGCCCAACTCGAAATTCCAGGGCCTCCTTCCGCAGGGGTCCTACACGTTACTCCAACCCAACCATTTCTACCCAACCATTTCTACAGGCATTCTTGGCCCCTGCCCCAACCCTCCTAACCGTCCCTCTGGCCCACAGTGCTGGTCTTGCAATCGACATGGACACATTGCCGCCCAATGCCCACAACTCACCCAATCAAATGACCATGACCTAAGTCAAGCCTTTGCTGGTCTTCATTTGGCCACTGCCGCTGATCCTAATTGGTACCCCGATAGTGGTGCCATCCATCACATGACACTACTACCAGCCCCTCACTGCCCAACCACACCCTCTGCCAATGACAATGTCATGGTTGGCAATGGAGAAACTCTGTCAATCCATCACACTGGTAATGTCAATTTCTCCTCTGGACACTATGACTTTCACCTAACTGATGTACTCCTGTACCTTCCATTCGTAAAAAACTATTATATGTGGCACAATTTACTAAGGACCAGAAAGTTAGCATCACATTCTTCCCATCTCACTTTATCATTCAAGACTTACGCACACAAGCTATTCTGTTTCAGGGCCCATGTAAAGATGGTTTGTACCCCATCAATCCACAAGCATCCCTCCCACCATAAGACTTGCTGACCACCAGTCCCCCATCTCTGTGGCACAGTCAATTAGGTCATCCATCACATCAAATCCTTCAAGTCTTGGCTTCCCAACATCTGCTCAACCCAGATGCTAACTTAAATAAATTCAGCTTCTGTAATAGTTGTGCCCTAGGAAAATCTACTCGTTTTTCCTTTAATCCTATTGTACACAAATCAATAAAATCATTTGATCTAATTCATTCTGACCACCAATCCACAAGCATCCCTCCCACCATAAGACTTGCTGACCACCAGTCCCCCATCTCTGTGGCACAGTCAATTAGGTCATCCATCACATCAAGTCCTTCAAGTCTTGGCTTCCCAACATCTGCTCAACCCAGATGCTAACTTAAATAAATTCAGCTTCTGTAATAGTTGTGCCCTAGGCAACTCGTTTTTCCTTTAATCCTATTGTACACAAATCAATAAAATCATTTGATCTAATTCATTCTGACGTATGGATGTCCCCTGTCCCCTCTATTTCTGGATTTAGGTACTATGTTCTCTTAACAGATGACTACACCAGGTACACCTGGATTTTTCCAATGCGCCTCAAATCTGAGGTTTTTTCTCACTTCTCCAACTTCCTAAACTATGTCAGAACCCAATTCTCCACCACCATCAAGCAATTTCAAAGTGATGGTGGCAAGGAGTTTGACAATCGTGCCTTTCAAGAACTCTGTCACCACTATGGTATTCTTCACAGGTTCTCGTGTCCCCACACACCCCAACAAAAAGGCCTGGCTGAACGCAAACACAGGCACATCTCTGAAATGGGCAGAACCTTACTCCTCATAGCTGGTCTGCCCTATTCTTATTGGGCAGAAGCCATTTCCACTGCTGTATTTCTCATTAATTTGCTTCCAACACCAGTCCCAAATTGGTCCAGCCCTTACTACTCTTTACATGGATGTCAACCCCCTTACCATCTTCTTCGTGTATTTGGTTCCTCATGTTATCCCTACCTAGGACCATACACCCAATATAAATTAGAACCACGATCTCTCCCCTGCATTTTCCTAGGCTACAGCCAGCACCATGCTGGTTACAGGTGCCTCCACATGCCCACTGGTCGTGTCTATATCAGTAGGCATGTCATCTTCAATGAACATCATTTTCCTTCCACTACTTGCACAGAAAACTCTTCCTCTGATTTCTCTTTCATTCCTGTTATTACTCCTCTCCCCTCTCACAATCCAGCACAGACATCAACCCTTCTCACTCCCCCATCTTCCCCACATAGTCCCAGACCAGAAAATTCTGCAGCATCCAACACATCCTCTTCCACAGCTCTCTCCCCATCAGACAGATCCGTGTCTTCCACTACCCTATCTCCCACTACCTCCCCAGCCCAACCAGCCCCTGCACAGCCAGCCTCTACAACCTCTCAGCCTCCCAACATCCATCCAATGGTGACCCGCAGCAAAGCTGGCATCTCAAAGCCCAAACATCTTCTGTTTGCCACCAAGTACCCTCTTCCCCAAGCCTTCCTAGCTAGTACATCCCCAATTGAACCCACAACCTACAAACAGGCCTCTAAACACTCCACATGGACAGCAGCCATCCAAACTGAATATGATGCCTTACTGCAGCAACAGACCTGGTCCCTGGTTCCTTTACCACCACATGCAAATCCTGTTGGCTGCAAGTGGGTGTTTCGGATTAAAAGACCTGCTGATGGCAACATAGAACGGTACAAAGCTAGGTTAGTTGCCAAGGGGTTTCACCAAAAAGGTCTTGACTATACTGAAACCTTCAGCCCTGTGGTAAAACCCCCAACCATCAGGGTTGTACTCGCCATTGCTATCTCTCAAAACTGGCCACTCAGACAGTTAGATGTGAGCAATGCTTTTCTCCATGGTACCCTCAATGAAGAAGTGTACATGGTCCAGCCTCCTGGATTTACTGATCCTGCTCATCCTACTCATGTTTGCCGCCTTCATAAGGCTCTTTATGGACTCAAACAAGCCCCCAGGGCCTGGTTTGATCGATTTTGCCAATTTCTCCTCAACTATGGTTTTATGCAAAGCAGGGCCGATCCATCTATGTTTGTGTACAGTAGAGATTCTATCATTATGTACCTTCTTCTTTATGTAGATGACATTGTTTAAACAGGGAACTCACAGACTGCTGTCTCCTCCATGACAACCATGGCTCATGCCTTTGCCATCAAAGACCTAGGTCCATTTCACTACTTCATGGGAGTCGAAGCCACAACCACTGCCAATGGCCTCCACCTCACTCAGAATAAATACACTTTGGACATCCTACAACGCAGTGGCCTCACAGAGTGTAAGCCAGCTCCAACTCCAGTAGCTCCTAAACAGGTTCTCTCTACCACTATTGGTAACCCCCTCACAGATGCATCTGTCTATAGACAACTAGTGGGCGCACTTCTCTATCTAACCCTCACACGACCGGACATCTCCTATCCCGTACAACAAGTTGCACAGTTCTTAAGTTCCCCCACTGATGTTCATCTCACAGTAGTAAAGAGAATCATTCGGTACCTCAAAGGTACCCTTGGTCATGGAATCAACATCAACAGATCCCTCCTTCCCCTACGTATTCAGGCTTTTTCAAACGCCGACTGGGCTGGCTGCAAAGACACAAGAAGATCCATCACAGGCTTCTGCATCTTTCTTGGCTCAACCCTCATCTCTTGGTGTGCGAAGAAACAAAAGACTGTTTCCCATTCCAGTTCAGAGGCAGAATACTGGGCTCTCGCTTATACATGTGCAGATAGTCTCTGGCTACTTAGCCTACTTCGCGAACTAGGTGTTCTTCCAGCCCTACCTATTACTCTTTACTGTGACAACCTCAGCACCAAATACATGACCAGCAATCCAGTGTTCCATGCCCGGACAAAGCATATTGCACTGGACTATCATTTCCTCCGAGAACGAGTCGCCTCCGGAACTCACAGAGTCCAGTTCGTCCCTTCTGCTGCTCAGCTTGCTGATCATTTTACCAAAGGCCTATCTGTTAATCGGAACTGTTCTCTTGCATCCAAACTCGTCACCCAAGGGGTGCCTCGTTTTCGGGGGGATGTAAGATGATATAACTTGTATACACTAGCCGCATATACTAGTTAGACTTATCACAGTACACTTGTACACTTTGTACACATGTAGACAGTTAGGTTAGTTCTTGGACAGATGTCCATAGTCAGTTACCTAGGCAGTTTCTAGGTAGTTATTTCCTTAGAAACAGATAAAGAGAGATAACTGTTCAGAAATATCTCTCTCACAACCTGTATAAATTAAGCCTTTCGGCTATGAATGAGAATAGACATTCCAGAAATTCTACAAACATCAAGAGAAAAAAAATAATAATAATTAACTTACCTGCAGAATCCATCCAACTGTGCGTGTAAAAGTTGGTTAGAGAGCACAAGTGATTCCCCAACATCCTCGGAAGTATTATAGAATGTCAGCTCTGGGCCAACCAGCTGCAAGGAAATATTTTAATCACAAAAGACACTTCACAGTTCCGAAGATTAAGTATCACCCCAAATTAAGAGAAAGAAATTAATCGAAGTAATATTGAACCTGAAACTCTATAATAAACTCTGTAGACCTCTTGACTGCAATACTTGGAGATGTCACATTATGAACACTTTCTGTTGAGGCATCCAAATTAGGAACTTCATTGCCTCCTACTAAGTACACTTGATCTTCCTTTAAAGCTGAATAGCTACTATTGGTTCCCATAGAAATGCATGAATCTAAGTACAGCCCATTCTACAACAATAAAACATAAATTATTAATTAACAAGAAGTGTGTCTTTCATTACTAGCATGCAGGTCAACAAGAAAAAGATATGACAATACCATGATAACAACATTTTTGAATTGCAATCTTTTCCCATCTCCTACATATATCATAGGCTCTGTACTAGGCCCTGAGAGATCGAACCCCTGCCTGTCTTTCAAATGCAGTGTTCCACCATTGCCATCATAGACCAAAAGATCATGCCTTTCATCGTCAACTATTAAAGGTCTTAAAGGAGAAAGGGAAAATTCAGAAGAGGGTTGCTTGTAAGTTGACTCATCCAAAATCACTGCATTGATTCCAGGGACAGAGTTATTTACTTCTTCGTTAGACTGCACATTTCCGATTGTAGGAACAAAGAACTCAGCAACTCCAAGAAGAAAATCAAGTGCAACAAGAAGTTGTGGTCGTTGGATGCATAAAGAAATAAATGTTGACAGCTGACAAAATTTTGCATCAAGAATGAGCATGGTTGGAACTAATTCGACATCAGTCCCCTTACGAACATTTGCACCGGTGACGTGCTGAGTGTCCTCATCAATCACAAAAGCCAGGGGACATGAACCAACATTCACAGGCTTTCCGATTGCCAATCTAAACTCGGGTTCAGTACCCTCACGATCATCAAACACAGTAAAGCCCTTTAGTGTTGCTGAAAGGAAACCTTCTCCTAGTGTATTTGACTTGTAAATTAACCAGGCACCGCTAATCTGTACACCAGAAAATTTAAAACTGGAAATAGTTATAATAACATATAATAATCAATTGTTGACTTGAAATGCAGACATCCACCATAGTGAATTTTCAGACACGCCTACACACAAAATTCCTACCATGATGACGTAATCCCCTTGATTTCAATAATCGAACCCAAAAACCCAACTGTGATGCACCTTATAGGTAGGCAGAGAGGAGAGGACTAGGGAGTTAATTGCTTGAAACTTCTATGGTGAGTTGAGGTGAATATCATCTATCACATCTAAATATGAGACTATCTTTACAGGGAAGATGGTTGGGTTTGATAAGTTGATCATTGTTGTATTATATGGCTTAGCATCACGTAACAAAAATACTTTTAAGACCCTGAAATATCAATATAAAGAACAGACAAGTATTTTTAGCCAATTGGTAAGCTAGATTCTGAATTTGGAAACTAGCTTTTAGTCATGTTGGTCTTCCCTTGGGTTGTATTCCATGCACCATTAACTTCTAGTACCTCTAGTGGAAAAAGCTAGGAAAAGCTTTAGAGGGATGGAAGAAAGGTTCAATCCTTACAGATTAGCATATGCCCACTTATTGTGTTCCGAGCTAAAATACGAATAAAATTGATGGGGGGGAATTTCATTGATATGGGAGTGAAGAGAACAAGAAAGATTACTTGGTGGTTGGGACCTAGCGCAAAAACCAAGAGATAAAGAGGCAAAGCAATTGAGAAGCTTGTGTTTTGAAGGTTTTGAAGGCTTTGAATCTGCATCTTATTTTGGTTAAGATACTTCGTATCTTGTAATTTAGTTTATGTTTCTTTTGACTGATCGAACAGCAGGTTCCCCTTGATTGGAATCTTTATTGTCACAATCATCCAGTTTCCCGAAAGAAAAAATGTGACCAATTTTACAATTATGTTCAAGGACTAATCTCAAATGAAGGCCAGACAATTTGAGCAGAGAAGAAATAAATACCAATGCAAGGATTCAAAATATATATATACATATATATATAGATGGACAATCAATCATATTTAAGTGACTTATAGGCCAAACTATATGTCGATCCCTAAAAAAAGCAAAAATTAAAAAAAAAACGAAACTAGGATTTCAGAAGAGATAAATTATAGAAATGTAATGTACAAAATTTAGTCAAGCAATGAATACTATGATACCATGTACACAACAAAGGACACTGCAGCAATCAGTTAAAGCTAGAATATAAAAATATATTCAATCTTCAAGGGATTCAATGTACAAGACGTTATAGTCAGCTACCAAGAGTAAACAAATCCACCAAAATGAGAAACTACCTGCACGGTGGCCAGAGATGCATCTCTTGATACGCCAGTATGTAAGCACAATTCAACCAAATCAATGACAACTGAGACTTTCATCATTACCCACACACCTCCATTTGCAGTTTGAGATGCAATACCATCTGGAACCTGAGGAGTGTCAGCCTCTTCAACATCAACTGAAGATGTCATAGAATCATGGTTTAATGGAGGCACAATATGTGGAGTTTCAGACATATTGGACTGTGCACAATCGGTGATAATCTGGTATTCCCTGTTCGACAAAGCTGCTTTCAATTTCTCCATCTGAAAAGAAACAATAACAAAAGCATTTAAAATGCGACTTCACTTATTTTTGTTTTTCCCCAAATAAAAGCACAGAGGTGCAGCCAGCAAAAATATACTTCGCTTTGGCCTCCAGTCAATGAATATGTGCTTCATTACCTTGATTACAACATCGATACTTGGTATTTGATGCAACAAGTCTCGAAGTGACCTTTGAATCACAACAGAAACTCCCTTCACATCTTGAATTATGCTTTCACCTAACTCTCCTTTAGTGCCAACATTTAGATTGATGTCCTCTACCTACATTCCCATCAATGAATATCAATCGACATACAAACATAGTCTATTAAAAATAACAGATCCAACTGTGCCAAGCACAGAGCATGATAGATTTCTCAATTCATTCCAACCACATACTACTTAAAAAATAAATTTAGCATGGATTAGTCAGTAAAAGACAAGCAAAAAAGTGCCTTCTCACCTGAATTGTTAGCACTTCCATATGAACAGCATTAATTTCACTTCTACATCCACCAAACCAATTAAAGGTGTTCCGGACAGTAATATGAACAATGTCAAGCTTCAAGTAACTGAAATAGAGAAATTCAAATAATTAGAGATTGTCAATGTTTATAAAATTTAGATATGAATTACACCAGTGCAGCCACAGAAAAAGCTGCCAATAATCTAAATCTACAATGCATAATCTAAATTATAATATAAACTTACTCAAAACTGTCGGTTCTCTGTGGCATCAAAATAATAGGCTTCCTAAGAGACACATCTAACTTCAGGGCAGGTGATCCTTCAAAATCAGTAGTTGTAAACAGCTTCTCAGAATTTGTTACTTGATCTTGTAGCTTGACCACACCTTTTGAAGTGTTGGGAACAAGACCCATGAAGTAACTCGCTACCTGCAAATGATTTTTAAAGACATAAGAGAAGTTTAAATGAAGTAGAGCATATAATTGACAAAAACTAACGTATACTACCTCCTGGATGAATCGATTCAAATAAACAATGCGTACTTCGGAAAGCTGCCCATAAAGGCTATATTCATAACCTTCATAGTCTTCATCATCAACACTGAATGAAGTAAAGACCAACTGCACCGTAGTGACTGATATTTGTTAAACTATCCTTGGTAGTCTATAAAACATATAAAACAGGACAAGAACAAAGAGAAACAAAAAAGTAGCAAGAGAAAAAGAACATCTAGCAGATATTACTAGCACTGACCAGGTAGTATGTTTATCCATTTACATTACCAATTAAATTTAATTGGTTGTTTTGTGTTAACAGTTTTTTAGTGCAATTATTTCGTTATTATAGTTGCTACAAAGATAATTACCTCAACAAATGAACTGCCTCCAGGATTTCTCATATCACATGCCCAGAAATACATATGGCTGGTTGGAAGACTCTCATCACTTATTTTGAGATTTCCAAGGGCTGCCTTAATGCTAAAAGAGGATGGAAATACCTGAAAATAAGGAAGTTCTTCAAAAGCATGAAACAGGTAGTTTCAATGAAAATGAAAATGCTAGCTAAGGAAGTAAGAGGGGTGAAGTAGAGAAACCTTAATATCGGTAACCAGATTATCTTGGGACAAAACAGCAAGCTTGGTTTCATCTTCATTCATTAATATAATTTGAGCACGAGCCATACTTAATGTTATGTTAAAAACGACTCTGGACTTTCCCTTTCCAAGTAATCCTTTAATAGAAGGCTCAATGACTGTCTCAGATGGTGGAACATCGAATTCATCATCTCTGGAGATGTCCTGTTTCACAATAGCTGCCGAAGAACTATCGCTGAAAGATTCACAGCTTTCATCCTTAACGTTAATAGCACTAACAAATTCCAAGATGGCAAGAATTGTCGGTCGACGACAGAAAAATGATAAGGTAGTCAAGGTGAGTGAGACCTAGCATATCCATTTAAAGAATCAATAGTCAAAAGACGACGTAATCGATAAGTGCTCAGATTTAACACAGAATAATACTCACCTGCTTGTCCATATTCTTGTACAGAGGAGAGTTTTGGTCATATATAACTATTTGAGCTTTCACAAAACTATCCAATGAATCTTCGAGTTCAATATCCTCCTTATATGCTTGAAGACCATTGTCGGGGAGTAGACCAGCAATACGAGTAAACCTTGGAGATTTCAACAATAAAGTGTCAGGGTCAACCAAGTTTTCTGGAGCCTCATAGAATTTATCTCCTTCAACTGGGATTTGTCCACTGCCTTCAAAACTCTGATTTTCAGTGACACCAGAGGCTAAGTGTGTTTCTGCATTGTGGATAAAAGATCTTGCCAGATAGCAAGGCTGAGACATGCTGTGGCAAGAAACTAAATCTTCAATCTCCAAAGACTTCAAAACAGTTCCAATGAACATGTCACTCGACCTAACCGAAAGCTCAACCTATGTTCAAAATTATAATTTGAATTATAATTCTCTTGAGTCAGAACTAACCAAAACATTTCAAACATAGATAAGTAAAAACCAACATTAACTAGCGTATCACCTGGCCGCCTATGGCTCTAAATTCAAACAAACGCCTTTCTTTGGTTAGGAGCACTTTCATGAAATTCTGGTCATGCTGGACAAAAGCAGCTCTCTGTCAGATATGTCTCTTACAAGGAAAAAGGAATTCAAGTATATAGTCTGATCTTACCTGATAACTATAACTGAAGCAGATTTTTAGTTCATCAAGAACACCAGTAACAAATACTCTCTCCATTTTTGACAAATCCAGAATATTATCATTGTCAATAAGCTCCATTACTGAATCCTCAGACTCCGATGAAGTTTCAGATAGACTAGTTACAGGAGCAGAACCCTGCATATAAAACTACTTAGGATCTTGCCTATGAATTCCTTACAGTTAAAGGTGCTGCCCACCGAAGCACCGAAGCAAGGGCAGTCAGTCATCTATTAGTACTGTACTTCAAAGTTTCGGACAGCATTATACCATCATAACAGAATTTGAGTAAAATAGGACCTCCATAGCCCGAGAGAGACTACATAAACGTTTAAAATTACCAGTAAACTCGGCAACCAAAACAAATCATCTTAGCCTCCTTCATGCCTTGAAATAATCTAACGGTACATGGATAGGACATTTTCAATGCATCTTTGATAGGAAAAATTTCAACAGGAAACTAGACCTGTTCCCTTATCGCTTCTAGGTCAGATAGTACACAAGACATGAATGATGATCAGTTAGATTTTTATATGCTTTGTGATTATAATGGTTACAAAAAACATGGATCTGAAAAGATGAAGGTGCTAGGAAGGCCAGCAATTTGTTAATACTCTAATACTTCCCCTCACATGTGGTCTCTCTCCAGCAATTGAACTGATAATCGGAACTACAAAAATTTAACTGTTTCAGATGGGGACCAAAAAGTACATTATATTGTTAAACACAACAGTGTACAGAACAGTGTACACTTGTCTCTAAGACAGACCCGTGTACACCTGTTCAAGAATAATTGGATATAAGAGTTAGACTAGACACCTGTTTAGAACTAAACACCTATACCCTAGTTATTTTATAGCAGTTAGTTACTTAGGACAGATATCCTAATCAGATTTAGATGGAAGAAAACTGTCAAATCTTATCTCCCAAACAGATGTGTATAAATATGCCTATTTGGCTTGTAAATCAGATATCAGAAATTCATACCTTTCTACATGGTATCAGAGCAATTTGTCTGAACACCATAAACCGATCGCTCTCAAACACTTCCTATGGCTGCCGATTCCTGTTCCTCTCCTTCCATCTCCCTCACTAACGTATCTACCCTGGTTTCTGTGAAATTGAGTGAAACCAATTACCTCCTATGGGAAAGTCAGATTAAACCTTTCCTAATTGGCCATAAACCTCATCCAGAGTCGAGCTGACCCATCTATGTTTGTGTTTCACCACAACACCTCCCTCATGTTCCTACTTCTCTATGTTGATGATATCATCTTGACAGGTAATTCTACAACTACAGCATCATCCTTCATGCAAACCTTAGCCCGTTAATTTGCCATCAAGGACTTAGGTCCTCTTCACTACTTCCTTGGTGTTGAAGCCACCAAGACAGCAGCTGGCCTTCATCTCACTCAGAATAAGTACACAACCGACATCCTACAACAAAGTGGGCTCACTAATTGCAAACCAGCCCCCACTCCAGTTGCTGCCAAAACCAGCCTTTCTGCCTATGATCAACAGCCCCTAACGGATGCCACTATCTACAGACAACTAGTAGGTGCTCTCCTCTATTTAATCCTCACTAGGCTAGATATATCCTATGTTGTCCAATAGGTTGCCCAGTTCATGAGTTCCCCCACAGATACCCATCTCACTGCAGTGAAACGTATCATCCGTTATTTAAAGGGTACATTTGTTACAGGCATTCACATCCAGTGCAGCCCCTTGCCTCTCCACATCCGTGCCTATTCAGATGCTGATTAGGCAGGATGTCATGACACAAGACGCTCAGTCACTGGCTTCCGTCTCTTCTTGGGTCCAAACTTGCTCTCTTGGTGCGCAAAGAAACTGAAAACTGTCTCCCGCTCCAGTGCAGAAGTCGAGTACCGTGCTCTCGCCTACACCTGTGTATACACCCTCTGGATTCTCAGCCTACTTCGAGAACTCCATCTTTTGCCTCAACTACCGATTATACTTCTCTGTGACAACCTCAGTTCTACCTACATGACAAGCAACCCTGTTTTCCATGCCAGAACAAAGCACATCGCCTTGGACTATCACTTTCTACGTGAAAGAGTAGCCTCTGGAACCCACCAGATCCAGTTTGTTCCTTCTGCCCACCAGATTGCGGATTTGTTCACCAAAGGCCTCCCAGTGGCAAGACACCGCAGCCTTTCCAACAAACTCGTCACCCAAAGAGTGCCTAGTTTGCGAAGGGATGTTAAACAGTGTACAGAACAGCGTACACTTGTCTCTAAGACAGACCCATGTACACCTATTCAAGAATAATTGGATATAACAGTTAGACTAGACACCTATTTAGAACTAGACACCTGTACCCTAGTTAGTTTATAGCAGTTAGTTACTTAGGACAGATGTCCTAATCAGATTTAGATGGGAGATAACTGTCAAATCTTATCTCCTAAACAGATGTGTATAAATATGCCTATTTGGTTTGTAAATCAGATATCAGAAATTCATATTCATACTTTTCTACATATATTCTAAAAACAGAAAATTTTAGCAATACCACCTGAACTTTACCCTTAGTGACACTAAACCACATAAAATGTTTGCGACATTATACCACCTAAACAACTGTTTTGTGACAAAGAACCACCAACTGTTAAATTGTGTAACTTTGGACAACTGTTATGTGTGAGTCATGTGCTATCTTTTTCAAGATTATTTTCGTCAAATAAATTCTTATGGTTATTCCATTCACCCAGCCGCCCTAACCTCACTGTTCCCACCATCAAATCTCCAATTTCCAGCCCAATTCCCTCAAAAAATATGGACATAACTCAAATATGATTGTTTTCTGATGGAAAAACCACCAGATTTAATGGTAGGTGATTATTTGCCACAAAACATATGTCCAGATAGTAAAATGTCACAAAAAAAAGTTTGGGCAGCCAAGTGTCACAAGAGGTAAAATTGAGGTGGTATTGCTAAAAGTTTCCATCCCAAAAAAATATTAATTTTGAAAATTGGTTAACAAAGTTTGAAAAGAAACCAAAAACAAAAAACCAAGAATTTCACACTGAAACCTTCTTTTAATTCTCAATCATTTCAACGAGACTCTGAATCCCCAGTCATTCAATCCTCCAACTCTTCCTTATAGCTTCATAGTCGATGTTAACCACAAAACAGTACAATATTTTTATTCAGAGAGTAAAAACTAATTTCCTTTAAAAAGAAAAAAAAATAGCAGAGCACCAAGCCATTGACAAACCAAAAATTCCACAATAAAACACCAAATACACCCTGACTCTCCAGAACCACAAAGTAACAACCTCAAAACCCTGAAGACAATGAAAACAAGAGAATACAACTGATCTTCAGACACGTCATTTGTCTGCAAAGCTCAACTCACAGCTACATTCCAAATTGAACTCCAAATAAATAGCAGAAGATAGTTCTTTAAATCACCCAGCAAGTGAAGCCCATACAAGGAACCAAAACTCAAATTTCCCATGCTTTAACCACTCCAGCTATTTTTTCTCTTCAGCATTTCACCACTTTTGCTTCACAAATAAGCCCATATACACATTGCGTCATACATTCCCCGAACAAAATCCTTTCTCAACACATTCACCTCCCTAAACAGCCTCCACTACAGCCTTAATATCATAATATGACTGGAGGTGGCATCATAATCACCCTATCCTTGCACACGGCACAAGGAGGAGGATCAAGAACTAGGATTTTTGAGCGACATCACATGTAATAGACTCCCCGGAGTCAGTACCCATGCAAAGACTTCCCTTTACATTGGTCCTTCGCCTTACAAACCTACCCAACATGTTGAACAGAAGGACCTCCGCCGCCCACAATGAAAACTAATAATACAAAAACTAAAGAGACAGTATTACATCTTGGAAAGTCTCAGGCTCAAAATCCAATAAGATTCGGATCCTAAAAACTGGAAACAGCATGCTTTAGTTCACATTATTGTCCATGCCTGAGCCCAAAAATGTATGTTCAAATGTACATAAAGCATAAATAAGAGTAAAATGCACATCTATCCATCTAAATTAGAAAACAAATTAAGGAATATATGAGCTTTTGTGGACTTCTCCCTAAGGAATAACAAAGGAATCCCAAAAGTGTGACATCAGCCAGAACAATATGCCCAGCAAGAAAGATAACAACAAGAAATGCTTCATTCAAAGAAGGAAACAGCCTCCATCATTAATAAAAAAAATTGCTTACGTGCTTATTGGTAAAAAAAGATTAGGAAATGTAGGAACACAAATCAAGAATTATAATAATGGAGAATGAAAACAATGCAGCAGAAGTGAAAACACCTTATGACTATATTATCCTAGTAGTCAGGAAAAGATAATCTATATTATGTCAAGCAGACAGCTCATAAGAGAATTCTGATTACAGCATTAAGGACCTGATATTGCAGAGTATAGATTTATGGGGGACTAAAATGACAAACAGAAACTAAACAAGGATTACCGATGCACGATAGACAGCCCCCTGCAAACGGCTCTGCCAAATTTTCTTCGAATCCTCAGAGTCACATTGCAATATTAGTGCATTTGCATCTTCCACAACCTATATAAGAGAAATAAATATAAATCATGCTCCAAAGTTATTTTATACAGGGCTATACAAAAAAGTTGTTTTTTCAAAACTATATGGGTGGAGTTACAACCTTACTATTCGCTCGTGCAACATCACAGACAGCCAACACAAGATCGGCACCACCAACAGACTCTGGGGGAACCTGATATATGTGTTTTCCACGTAAGCTGCAATAATTATCAATTGAAGTTAATAAAAACTTTAGGAAATACCCTCAAACTAAATATAAAGCAGGACATATAAATAGTAGTTACAAAATGTTAAGTAACTACTTCAAAATTTTCCAGTACAATCTAGATAGCAACGAATGCATTAATAGAGTCATTTAAATATGAAAAGAAGTGAATGCGGTGAAGTAAATCCATCATAAAACTAGTGATACCAGTAGTCTATGCACAGGCCACATAATGAACTCAAGAAGAATGGGAGAGGGCGGGGGGAGGGAGAGGAGGAGGAGGAGGAGGAGGAGGAGGAGGAGGAGGAGGGGGGCGGGGGGTTGGGGGGGAAGGGAGAATAACATATCAAGCACTACAAAATGAAAGTACAATATACGACAAGCTAGACGTAATGCCTCCAAGAGTATTTAGAAGTCTCAAAAATAAAAAAAATTCTTACAATTCATCATAGATAATACTTTCAAGAATACTCTATTTCAAATACTAGCAGCAGCACTTTTTTTCTAATGAGATACAAAATTTAATTATAGAGCTAAAATCACCATACAAAACTTGGTGAACCAGAAGTACATCATCAACACGACACAGCCCTAAGCCCCTCACAAAGAAAAGAGAACCAACAGCAGCCTATTAACCACAATTGTTATGAAGCAGGTAGCCACCCCTTGAGCAGGAATTGCACAGTGCTCAACCAGAGGTTGCCACCTGACATTAGGCAACATTTTAAATACAATTCCACTAGACAGATGCACACATTTCTAAACAAATATTTCCATCTTTTTTTCTTTTCAGAATCAGGCTTTTTGAATCCAAATATTAATTTTATATATACATACACCAACATTCATGCCAAATACAAATCAATTGGAAAAGTTGGCATCACAACCTGATACACTGTTTGTACGATTTAGAGGTAGGATTCTCAAGTACATAAAGGAAAGGCCCGACTAAGCATAGGTAGCGCCGCTTCCAAACTGCTTCCCTGTTTCCAAGACCCTGTGGCATTAAAACAGAGAAATGAGTATGCTTTGCTAGATAAGACTGAATATACATCTTTCGGCAAGTGCTCTTTCAATTGGCGGTGAGTGGGGAGAAGGGTAAGAAGGATTTAAAGATGACAGCTGAGAGAGAAAGAGAGAGAGAGTAACCTTCCAAGCAAGAAGAGACAACCAACCCTCAAAGTCAGCCTCATTCCAAGGGCATGAGAGATCCGAGTCCTCACTATCATCCTCAAACATCTTAGCAATTTGCATCAATCTATGATACCGAGCTGGAGAGAAGTGAAACCCTAATGACGGCAGGCGTACAGCGACTCGTGTCGAAGGGTGGGACGGGCTCTCTAGCCTAATCTGGATATAATCACAATTTAACATCAGATACTTTAAACCTAACGTGCCATGGGAAAAGAAGCTTCATGTTTAAGCTAACGAGGTCGAAGTATATACCTGTTGAAGCATTACATTTATCCCACACTTATCAATAACAGGCAACAAACTAACACCAGTTAAGTTGGCAGAACCAGCAGGGTTTTTTAAAGGACCTTGGCTCCAACAGTAGTCACCATCAACCAGAAAAGCAGATACATCCCTTAAAACCAAATTAAACCGCAGATACAGATCTAGCTCTTCTGAAGATCCATTTTCATAGTCATCCTGCATGTATTTCAGGCTACGCATAAATGTCCAGAGAAACAATGACATAATTAGATAAAAACGAGTCAACTTTTGTATTAACCTTGGTGCCAATGACCAAATTTCCCAAGTCAAGCATAAGGTTTGTTGGATGTGTGTTGTCAGGACAAAAATCAGTAGGAATTGTAATCTTTGGAGCTGCAATATCCAAGTCCAACAAAAACCTAGCAGAAGATAATATATAATAATAAAAAATTAAACAAAATACATCTAAAAAGCTGAGCATCACAAAATTTTATTAAGAGAAGAAACAAAAATCTCAATGCTAGATGAAAAATCCATAAGAATATGACCTACACTCGTCAAACAAGAAATTCTAAAACCCCCAATTCATATGAATTGTACTATAAGTGAGAAAATATAATAATATATCACACAATTCATACTAAATTTAATAGCTCCACCTTCTAATATAAATAAAAAGAAAAATGCTATTCATTTTCAAACAAACAATCCATGTAGAGGCCTAGTACACAACGTTAAAGAGGAATGCCTTTCATTGGACTCCAATACCCAAATAATCTTCCACCAAAAAATAAATAAATAAAAATCTGATGTGAAACCCACAGCACTACATACAACCTAGTCCATGCGGCACAACAATGCAAAACAAAAATTCATATATGTATACTCCTCTACTTAAGAAAGACCGCAAGATTATTGTATAATGCAAATATATAATTAGTATCCTGCCCTCACTTTCTCAATTGCAACATTAACATGTTATTGTCAATTCTTCCTCAGTCACGTGATTAATATAATTTAAGGGAAGGGACTCAAGGTACTCACAAAAAAGAAAAAGAAAAATTAAAAAAAAACAAATAAAAAACTTGAAATGGATAATTCTTCTCTGTAACATGATCAATATAATTTTATAAAGGGGCTCAACAACTCCAAAAAACAAAATAAGGAACCTTGAATGGTCCTTTAGTGCTCTATTCACTTGTTGCTGAGCTGTGCGCTTAACTCCATTAATTGTCATCTGGTACAAAATGAACAAGAGAATTTATACACCATTAACTGAGGCATTGGTCAGCATAACAAGCAGCCAAAGCTCTAATGAGACACTTGTAAAATCATGCATAAGTAGTGTTCCAATTGGGAAACAATATATGCCTAATTCTTTGAATTGTTACTTAATGATTCAACTTTCAGCATGCTTCAAGAAATCAATTACAAAGCTAAGGTAAGTCACAAGTAGCACACATAGTTTCCCAACATTAATCTTCTCATTATACGATAAATTTTAAAAGCCTAAACAACGATCTTCAACTAGAAGAAACACACACATGTACACATGCACATATACACACAATCATTGAACGTTTTGATATGGTTAACATGTCCCAACACTTGAAAGTGGACGGCCCTGAAAGAACTATTTAAGCATATTTTGAAGAACGGGAATAAGTTAGATCCAACCTGCACTGCAGCAGCAGTTTCCATTGCCATCGTCTTGCTAACAGCGGTATTACTTCGAAAGAATTTAATAATTTGACTGATTGTTTCCTTTAGATACTGCCAAAGAGAAACAGTAAACAAAAACTCCTTGAAGGAAGTAATAACTTTGGAATAAAAGAAACAGAAACATACAGTCACGTAACAAGGAGAGGCCTTAGCAACCAAGCTCCAGTCCACTTTTGCATCAAAAGGCTTATAACAGAATGTACCAACTAAGGAATCACATGAACTTGCACTCTGCAGAGAGGTAAGTAGAGACTTATGGTTTTGCTGAAGAAGGGGGGAAATTATGCCACAATTTTGGAGAGGAGATGTCAAAGAACACAGCTAGAGAAAGAACTACCTCAGCAAGGAGACCATTCGGCGTTGATAACTTATATGATCCCAAATTCAAGTCAAAAACTTTTGTCTCTGGATAAAGCTTTATAGAACAATCTAGGACTTCACATGATAATTCAGCAAGACACTCCTGTGACTCATCAATAAGCTTCGTGGCATTATGTCTCATACAAATGCTCAAGGAAGTCTGAAGAGCATCCGTCTTGTCATTATTTACAACCGACAGCCCATCTTCATTTTCCTTATACCCAATGATGTTATTTAACTGCTTCCAGTCTTCCTCACTGAAACTAAATGGCTCACTCTCATCTTTCTGAGACTGATTGCCCCTGAAACAGTAGATAGAAATAGTTAAACAACAACTAGGCTCAAGCACCAGTATATACAAACACTTGAGGGGTCAAGAGACCTAATCTCAAATCTGAAGGTAGAATTATTACCATCCAAATGACCACCATGATTTCTTTGCCATCTGTTTCCTCATGTCAAGGTCTGACTCTAATGACTGCTGTACGAACTTGTGAGCCAACATCCTGCATGGGCAATACAACAATACAGCAATACAACAATATACTTCCAAGAAAAAAACCATTTTAAGTAACATATAGCGCTATATCTACAGAAATAAAAAAAATTAAAAAAATTAAAAATTCCAGCTATGCAGCTGCTATTTGTTACGCTTTGTATTGTTTATGGTTTTAATCTTAGAGAACATTTCTTCACCGTTCCGTTTGGTATATTCTTTACATGTTGTGACCATCAACCGGTAGAGAATGACCAATTTAATACAACAAATAACTATCAGAAACTAATACATTTAGAATAAAGAATACCTCCACTGGAGTATAAGCTCAATATCAAGCCCACGATCCAGCTCCTCGATGTCTCGGTTGTCACCAACTACTGCCCGACTAGGATCAGATTTTAGCAGTGAAGCATATAGAGAGATATATCTTTTACGTAGACTTGCGTACTTCAAAACTTGATCCCATGACAATCTCCCACTGCCACAAATATTATGCTTTAAGCAAATGGAACAAAATTTATGCTTTAAAAGTCACTGCATCTTAATTTTTTGAACAAACTCTGCATACGACCAAAAAAGAAAATAAAATTTGCATAAACTAAAACGAAACATAAAAACATTTTTTTTTATACAATCGGGTGGGGAATAAAAGGTATGAAAAGTTTTATGTTTATTTAGATGTATAAATTGTGTACAGAGGTTCTTTAAGTAGACTTCTAGAGAACTAAACTAGGTAAGTACATCTTAGACAAACTAGGAAGGAATCAAGTAGATACAAATTTACACAGGAAAGAATCCAGGTGATTCTGTGGAGTTAGGCCCAGCAGATCAGGGAGATTGATCCTCAATCTCCTGTGATCGGCTGGGATCTTTATCACGCCCCCGCAAGACGGTGGTGCCATCGGCAACGCCGATCTTGGATCGTAGGAGTTGAAAGCGGGGTCTGGGCAGAGCTTTTGTGAGAGCATCAGCAAGCTGGTCGTCCGTGGAGATGTGGGAGACATTAAGTAGACCACAGCTGACTTGGGAGCGAACAAAGTGATAGTCGATTTCAACATGCTTCATGCGAGTGTGAAGTGTGGGACTGGAGCAGTAGAACGTAGTACCAATGTTGTCGCATGAGATGTTCGGCTTGCCTGCTGTGGAGATGCCCAGGTCACGCAGCAACGCTTGTACCCACATAAGTTCTGCAGTGGTGGCTGCCACAGCACGGTATTCAGCCTCGGTAGAAGACCTGGAAACAACGCGTTGTTTGCGTGAGCTCCAGGAGATTAGATTACCACCCAAGTAGACAAGGTAGGCAGTGGTGGATTTGCGGTCTTCTGGGTCACCAGTCCAATCCGCATCAGAGTAGGCATGCAGGGTGTGATAGGAGTGGGAGACGGCATGCAATTGGTTGGTGGAGGCACGGTGCAGGTGTAGTCCATAGAACAACGTGCCCTTCAAGTACCTTAGCACCCGTTTGAGAGCCTGCCAATGCTACTCAGTAGGAGCATGCATAAACTGTGACAGTTTGTTCACAGCAAAGGACACATCTGGCCGTGTGAGACTTAGGTACTGAAGACTGCCTACTATTTTCCGAAAGGGAGTGGCATCAGTGGGTGGGGAGCCGTCCTGCAACATGAGAATGGGGGAAACAGCCAGGGGGGTGGAGACAGGTTTGGCACCATCCATGCGTGCCATTGTGAGGAGGTCCTAAATGTATTTATGTTGGGACAGAAACAGAACAGTGGCTGTGGGCAGAACCTCAACTCCAAGGAAGTAGTGAAGGGCTCCCATATCCTTGACCGAAAAGCGGGCAGCAAGGGAATGGATGAACTTGGAGATTAGTGCTGGGCTGTTTCCTGTCACAATTAAATCATCAACATAGACAAGGAAGTAGAGGACAGTAGAGCCTTGACTGAGAATGAAAAGGGAAGCATCAGATGGTGCTGGGTTAAAACCATGGGACACTAGGAAGGACTGCAGCTCCTGATACCAGGCCCGAGGGGCTTGTTTCAGGCCATAAATTGCTTTGCGAAGCTTGCAGACATAAGACGGGTGTTGAGAATCAACAAAATCCGTGGGTTGTGCCATGTGAACATCCTCATGAAGGGTGCCTTGAAGAAAGGCATTGTTGACGTCCAGTTGGCGTATGGACCAGGCCTGAGTAACAGCAAGGTGAAGAACAGTCCGGATGGTGGTGGGTTTGACTACGGGACTGAAAGTGGCCGAGTAGTCTACCCCTGGCCGCTGGTGAAACCCCTTAGCAACTAAGCGGGCTTTGTACTGGTCCACAACACCCGTGGGAGTGCGTTTGATCCTGAAGACCCATTTGTTACCCACAATGTTTTGGGCAGGATGAGGGGGAACTAATTCCCATGTGCCATTCCGGATAAGAGCATTCATCTCTGCTGACATTGCTTGGCCCCAGTAAAGATCCTTGACAGCCTGAGATACACAAGTAGGCTCAACCATTGGTGAGAGGGATTGGGTAGTTGTGGCCAAGGCATAGCTGGGTACAGGCGGTACAGTGCCGGTTTGGGTGCGGGTCAGCATAGGATGAGTGCGGGTGGGTGGTTGGGGTGGGGATGGGGAAGGGGCAGAGGGGTCGTTGGTTGGGGATAGAGCAGGGGAGGTGTTTAGTGGTGCAGAAGAGGGTGGAGGAGGGGACTGGCGGCGGCTGTAAGTGCGGAGGGGAAAGGGTGGAGGGGCTGCAGGTGCAGGGGGGCAGACAGGAGGGCTGCCAGGGTCTGGGATGATGGGAGGCAATGACGGAACTGCTGCAGTAAACAGGTATGAATTTCCTTGTTAATTAACTGAATAATTACTTTACAATTGGAGAGTCCTATATATACAGTTCTTAGGTAAGTCTAAGTAGGAAAACAATTATAAACTAGGTAGGAAATCGTGGTCCTAACTAGGGAAGTATCTACAGAGAACCTAGGACAGTTTTAGGAAGGAATCTGCTGAATTCCTTTGACTACTGAGATCTGGGATTCCCGTGTATCTTTATCACGCCCCCGCAAGATGGTGGAGCCGTCTGCGACGCCAATCTTGTCACGGAGGAGCTGGAAACGTGGGTGCGGGAGGGGTTTGGTGAGATCATCTGCAAGTTGATCATCAGTGGGAACATGTTGAACATGGAGAAGGCCACGGGTGACCTGATCACGAACAAACTGAAAGTCAATGTCCACATGTTTCATCCGGGAGTGTAGAGCAGGATTGGCACAGTAGAACGTGGTGCCTAGGTTGTCACAGGAAATTGTGGGTGTTCCTGTGGCCTGAATACTGAGCTCCCGCATGAGAGATTGAACCCAGAGTAATTCTGCAATGGTGGAGGCAACAGCCCTGTATTCAGCCTCGGTGGAAGAGCGGGAGACTGACCGTTGTTTGCGTGAGCTACAAGATATTAAGTTACCACCTAGGTAAACAAGATATGCTGTGGTGGACTTGCGGTCGTCATGGTCACCAGCCTAGTCGGCATCGGAAAAGGCACTGAGTGTGCTGAAGGAGTGTGCAACAACATGTAGATGAGGGGTGGCAGTGCGGCGGATGGGAAGGCCATAGAGTACGGTGCCCTTGAGGTAGCGTAGAACACGTTTTAGGGCCTGCCAATGAAGGTCCGTGGGAGCATGCATAAATTGGGAGAGGCGGTTTACAACATAAGAGACATCCGGGCGAGTTAAATTGAGGTACTGCAGGCTGCCCACCACTCTACGAAAGAGAGTAGCATCAGTTGGCAGGGATCCATCATTGAGAAGGAGAGGTGGAGAAACGGCCAAGGGTGTGGACACGGGTTTGGCCCCCTCCATATGTACCATGGTGAGAATATCCTGCAGATACTGATGCTGGGACAGAAAGAGACCATCAGAGGTGGGCAGAACTTCCACGCCCAAGAAGTAGTTCAAGGTGCCGAGATCCTTGATAGAAAACCGGGTGGCCAATGTGGTGATGAACTTCGAGATGAGGGAAGAGTCACTGCCTGTAACAATAAGATTGTCAACATAGACTAGGAAGTAAAGAACTTGAGAGCCTTGCCTGTAGAGGAAAAGAGAGGCATCAGATTTGGCATTGACAAAGCCGTTGGCCAGAAGGAAAGAATGAAGCTCTTGGTACCAGGCCCGGGGTGCCTGTTTGAGACTGTAGAGGGCCTTTTTCAGCTGACAGACATAAGTGGGGTTGTGGGGATCCACAAATCCAGCAGGTTGTGCCATGTAGACAGTCTCGGTAAGGGTGCCTTGCAGAAATGCACTGTTGACGTCCAGCTGTCGTATGGGCCAACCATGGGTCACACTGAGATGGAGAATCAGTCGAATGGTGGTGGGCTTGACCACTGGGCTGTAAGTAGCAGTGAAGTCCAGGCCTGGGCGTTGGTGATAGCCCTTAGCCACAAGTCTGGCCTTGAATCAGTCAACAGCGCCATTGGGCTTCCGTTTGATCCGGAAGACCCATTTGTTACCAATGACATTCTGGGTAGGCTGAGGAGGGACCAGGACCCATGTGCCATTATGAATGAGGGCATTCAGCTCTTCGGACATGGCAGAGCGCCACTGTGGGTGTTTCACAGCCTGGGAAACACAAGTGGGTTCAAGGAGAGGGAGGGGATGGGCGGTTGCCGTGAGGGCATAGTTGGGGATTTGGGGAAGACAACCAGTTTTGCTGCGGGTGAGCATGGGATGAGTGGGTGCTGGTGGTGGAGGGGTTAAGGAGGGAGGGGAAGCCGTGGGGGCTGGCTGGGGGGGTGGAGGAGCAGGGGTGTGGGACGGCCGTGAGGACCGCCATGTATATGTACGAAGAGTAGGTGGTGCAGGGGGCGGAGGGATAGGAGGCGGAGGGGAGGCCGTGGTGCTGGTGGTGGTTTGTGGCAGGTTCTGTGCTGGAACTAAGGCAGGGGCAGATACAGCGTCAAGAACAAGTGAGGAGGATGAATCCAAGTGGCCTTCAGGGGAAGGTGTTGACTGTGCAGGCACTGGTGAAGCAACTGAATCAGGCACGGGAAGAGTAGAGACAAGAGGCTGGGAGGAGAGCCATTGGTGGAAGGCTTCGGAGGAAACATGAGGTACAGCGGACGGGAAACTAAGACCAGGGTAGGTGGACTCATCAAACTGGACATGACGGGAGACATATAGGCGGTGAGCTGAAGTATCATAGCAGAGGTATGCACTTTGATTTAGTGAGTAGCCGAGAAAGAGGCAGGGAGTAGATCGAGGCTGCAGTTTATTGGAGTTGTAGGGCCGGAGCCAAGGGAAACAAAGACAACCAAAGGTTCTGAGACGGTGGTAGTTGGGTGGCTGTTGGAAGAGGGCAGTATATGGAGATTGGTTGTGGAGAATGGAGGTAGGAAGCCGGTTGATGAGGTATGCGGCTGTTTTGAAGGCATAGGTCCAGAAAGTTAGGGGTAGGTTGGCTTGATGAAGGAGGGTGAGGCCGGTTTCAACAAGATGACGATGGCGTCGTTCGGCCACACCATTGTGTTGGGGAGTGTGAGGTGGGGTAAGGAGGTGATTGATGCCGTGGGTGGCAAGAAAGGGTTTGAGTTTGGTGAATTCACCACCACCATCAATGTAAAGAGTCTGAATTGGATGTTGAAAGCACTTTTCGACAAGAGTTTTGAAATCAATGAATGTGGAAAAGACATCAGATTTTTTCTTTAGAGGATAAAGCCATGTATACTTTGTGTAGTGATCAACAAAGATAATGTAATAAGAAAAACAGTCAATGGAAGTGTGAGGGGCAGGACCCCACACATCGGTATATATTAATTGTAAAGGACTATGACTGTGAAGGGAGGAGGTGCCAAATGGCAGCCTATGACTCTTATTACAAAGACATGACAAACATGGGGACTCTTTGAGCTTGGGAGACAGATTGATGGAGGATTGACGAAGGACGTTGTGGAGGACTTTGGAGTGGGGATGACCAAGACGACGATGCCATAGATTGGGTGAAACAGCAATGCCTACCAGTGCCTGTGGTTGATGTAAGGTTGCAGGTGACCACTCGTAGACACCATCCTTACTCGGGCCTTGAAGGAGAACCGCCCCCGTGCTTAGATCCTTCACATGAAAACAAGAGGGAAAGAGTTCAATAGAGGTATTGTGCTGTTTGTTAAACTGAGAAATAGAGAGAAAATTTCTAGTTATTTGAGGTGCACAGAAAACATTATGGAGAAGAAAGGATTTATTGGAGGGAGAGGACAGAGTGGTGGAGCCGACATGGGTGATGTCAAGCCCTTTACCGTTACCAATGATGATCTCGTCTGGGCCCTGGTATTCAGAAACAGCAGACAGATGGTGAGGGGAGGCGGTCACATGGTGAGATGCACCAGAATCGAGGAGCCAAGGTGAGGTGGTGCCCGGGTTGGTTGGATTGGCTACGGGTTGGGGAGCAGAGTTTTGTTGAAGTTGTGGACAGCGCTTGGCGCTATGCCCCTGTATGCCACACCATTGACAGAACCCTCGATAGCCGCTGCCTTGGATTGGATTGGACCTGCGATTGCTGGTGGAGGGCTGGGAAGAGCGGTTGGAGGAGTAACCACGGTTGTCAGACTGCTGGTAGGAGCTCCGGTGGTCAGAAGAGCCTCTGGGGTGACGGTTATAGGAAGTGCTATGGGCTGTGTTGGCCGGATTTGCAGTGATGGGGGGTTGGGGGGAAGCAGGGGCTTCACGTGTGGTGGCAGCCTCATGCTGTACCAGCATATCGTGCAGGTTCTCAAAAGAGACAGGAGTGTCTCGAGAACGAATAGCAGCAGAGATATCCTTAAAGGCAGAGCCGACGCCATTAAGGACGTAAAGAAGGAGATCATCGTCTGAGAGGGGGGCATCAATTGCAGCCAGTTCATCTGAGAGAAGACGGACTTCCTGCAGGTAGTCAGTGACAGGACGATTGTCACGACGAAGGAGAGTCAACCGCTCCTTAAGGCCTAGAACACGAGCTCGAGCCTTGCTGGCATAGAGCCGTGTGAGGCGAGTCCAGGCTGCTTCTGAAGTTTTGGCAGCAGCGATCAGGGTTACTACCTGAGGAGAGACAGAGCCAAGGATCGCATGGAGGATGAGCTGATCCTGGCGAAACCACAGAGCACGGGCTAGGGTTTCAGTTGCGGGTGGGCAGGGACGGGTACCATCAACATACCCCATGAGATCGTAGCCGAGTAGGAGAGCATTGAATTGTGCTCTCCACGGGAAGAAGTTGGTGGCGGTCAGTTTCACAGGGAACTGGGCGGCGTTGATGGAGATGAGAGATGAAAAGGGGGAGGTGGTGTCGGTGGTTGGTGGGGGATTAGGGTTAAGGATGGCGGCTGCAGAAGTGGGTTTGGCGGCCATGGATTAGGGTTTGCTTTCTAAGGTTGCTCGGTGGAGCTTTTACTGCTCTGATACCATAAACAGGTATGAATTTCCTTGTTTATTAACTGAATAATTACTTTACAATAGGAGAGTCCTATATAAACAGTTCTTAGGTAAGTCTAAGTAGGAAAACAATTATAAACTAGGTAGGAAATCGTGGTCCTAACTAGGGAAGTATCTACAGAGAACCTATGACAGTTTTAGGAAGGAATCTGCTGAATTCCTTTGACTACTGAGATCTGGGAATCAGGGAGATTGATCCTCAATCTCCTGGGATTCCCGTGTATCTTTATCATGCAGGAGGTGCTGTTGCTTCAAGGCCGGGCGGGAGTGCTGTGTCCGAGGGGTCCAGGGGGACTGTAGGGGTGGCAGGCGAGCTAGTAGTTGTTGCTGGTGAGCTGGCAGGTGCAGTGGTGTCGGAGGAAGGAAGGTAAGACACTGGAGGAAGGGTGGACAGCCAAGCATCAAAGTTGGCAGAAGTGACATGAGGGAGATAGGAGGAGGTGGCAAGACCCGGGAAGGTGTTTTCATCAAATTGAACATGGCGGGAGACAAACAGTTTGTGAGAGGAAGGTTCAAAACAGAGATAGGCACTCTGATTGAGAGAGTAGCCCAGGAAAATGCAAGGAGTGGAGCGAGGTTGCATTTTGTTGGAGTTATAGGGTCGCAGCCATGGAAAACAGAGACATCCAAAGGGACGAAGTTTGGTGTAGTTAGGGGACTGGTTGAAGAGAGCAGTAAATGGAGTGGTCTTTTGGAGAATGGGAGTTGGAAGCCGGTTAATGACATAGACAGCAGCCTTGAAGGCATACGGCCAATAGGTGAGGGGGAGATTGGCCTGATGAAGGAGGGTGAGACCGGTTTCAACTACATGGCGGTGGCGTCTTTCAGCAATACCATTATGTTGGGGGGTGTGGGGAGGGGTGAGAAGATGGTTGATGCCATGAGTGGTGAGGAAGCTTTTGAGTTTGACAAATTCCCCACCACCATCAGTGTAGAGTGAAGCAATGGATGTGGTGAAGTAGTTTTCAACCAGGTTTTTAAAGTCAACAAAGGTTGCAAAGACATCAGATTTTCGTTTTAGAGGATAGAGCCAAGTATACTTGGTATAATGGTCTACAAAGATGACGTAGTAGGAAAAACCATCAGGGGAGGGATACGGGGTAGGACCCCATACATCAGAAAAGAGTAATTGAAGTGGACGGGTGAGAGAAGAGACACCAAAAGGAAGCTTGTGGCTTTTATTGCATAAACAAGAAGGACATACAGAATTGATAGTTTTGGGGGGTACATTTAGAGAGCAGAATTTAAGAACAGATTGGAGAATTTTTGGACTAGGATGGCCGAGACGACGATGCCATAACTGAGGAGAGACCACCACACCCACCAGAGCTTGAGGTTGTTGATGGGAAGAGGGAGACCACTCGTACACACCATCCTTACTCCGGCCTTGAAGCAAGATCGCCCCCGTGCTGAGGTCCTTCACATGAAAACAATCAGAGAAGAATTCAATGGAAGTATGGTTAGTTTTGTTGAACTGGGAAATGGATAACAGATTGCGGGTCATATGAGGAACACAAAGGACGTTACTTAGGTGAAAGGAGTGAGAGGAGGAGGAGAGGGAAGTGTTACCAGTGTGGGTGATTTGCAACCCCTTACCGTTGCCAAGAAGAATCTCATCAGGACCATGGTAATGAGTGGCCTCAGAGAGCTGTTGAGGGTGAGGTGTCACATGATGTGAGGCACCGGAATCAAGTAGCCAAGGGGAAGAGGAGCTCTGGACAGTTGGATTAGCCACAGGAGGTTGAGAGGATGAGTGCGGGAGCTGGGGACAGCGCTTAGCACTGTGGCCTTGGGTGCCACACCATTGGCAAAACCCACGACAGCCACTGTCTAGGGTGTTGTTGGACCTGCGCTGGTTGTTGTGGGGCGGTCCAGGGCGCTGGTTGTTGTGGGGCGGTCCAGGGCGCTGGGAAGAAGAACCACGGCTGGGAGAAGACTGGTGGGAGGGTCTGGTGTCTGAAGTACCACGGTTGTGGTAGTTATAGGAGGAGCCACGGGCTAATTGGGTAGCATTGGCAGTAATGGTGGTGAGAGAAGATTTAGGGGCAGCTCTGTTAGCTGCGGTTTCATGCTGAACCTGCATGTCATGTAGGTTTTCAAAAGGGACGGGAGCATCCCTGGATCTGACAGCAGCAGCGAGATCTTTGAATTCTGGACCAACACCATTGAGAACATGAAGGAGGAGATCATCATCAGACAAAGGCGTGTCAATTGCTGCGAGTTCATCA
This sequence comes from Prinsepia uniflora, assembly GCA_032719365.1. Taxonomy (NCBI): domain Eukaryota; kingdom Viridiplantae; phylum Streptophyta; class Magnoliopsida; order Rosales; family Rosaceae; genus Prinsepia; species Prinsepia uniflora. The sequence goes on from CM064864.1 coordinate 83,605,055, forward strand.
GCAATGGTACGAACCTCCTGAAGGTAATAAGAAACAGGCCGGGAGTCCTGGCGAAGGAGAGTTAAGCGTTCCTTAAGTCCCAGTACACGAGCCCGGGCTGTGCTCGCGTAGAGACGAGTGAGGCGGGTCCAGGCGGCTGCTGAGGTGGGTGCAGCGGCGATGAGGATGATGACCTGGGGGGATACGGATGCCAAAATGGCATGAAGAAGGAGCTGGTCCTGACGGATCCAGAGGGCACGAAGTGCAGTTTCTGTGACAGGTGGGCAGGGATGGCTGCCATCCACATAGCCCATGAGGTCATACCCACGGAGGAGGGCATTGAACTGGGCACGCCATGGAAAGAAGGTGGTAGAGGTCAGTTTGACAGGTAGCTGAGCGGCTGTGTTGATGCTGATGAGGGAGGGAAGGGTGGGGTGGTTGATGTCAGTTGGTGATGGTGGGATGTTGGCGGCTACAGGATTAGTGTTTGGGGCGGCTGCTGGATTAGGATTTTGGGTGGCTGCGGGATTAGGGTTTTGGGCGGCCATTGAATTAGGGTTTACCTAGGGTTTGCTCGGTGGAGCTTTAGAGCTCTGATACCATAAAAGGTATGAAAAGTTCTGTTTATTTAGATGTATAAATTGTGTACAGAGGTTCTTTAAGTAGACTTCTAGAGAACTAAACTAGGTAAGTACATCTTAGACAAACTAGGAAGGAATCAAGTAGATACAAATTCACATAGGAAAGAATCCAGGTGATTCTGTGGAGTTAGGCCCAGCAGATCAGGGAGATTGATCCTCAATCTCCTGTGATCGGCTGGGATCTTTATCAGGGAAGACGTGGTTTTGGGCTAAGCGATACGATGGCCAGCCAGCAGCCACAAGGTATTAAAAAAAAAAAAACCACACAACTACAAACCATCCTCATGATTCATGGGAGTCGAACCTGAGACCTCTCACCTAAAACATGAATAGAAATACGACAACACCATATTAATTGTGGCCATGGTAGAAAGACCTCTCTGTCATCTAGACTAATTCCACACAGCTAAAAAGATAAGAACCCCTTTCAGTCATCTAGATTTTGGTGCTTCCTAAAGAAACAAAAAACATACGTAACACTTTCCCATGCTCTTTTGAATAAGTATTTCACTATTTGGGATTGGGATAGAAGCTCACATAATGGGAAACCTCATAGGGAAGGATTGACCTTTTCAAAGAGGAAATAACACTAAAGATAAAAGAAAGTAGAAAACAACATGGCCAAGATGTCCACTAGAAACACAAAAATTCACGGATCAGGAAATTATAAGAAATTTAACAGATTCTGATACCTCGCCTTCTTCAATTGATCAGAAACAACTCTATAAGCATACTTCCACCAAGACCTAGGATCAGATTTTAAAGGGACATGTGGACGATAATGCGCATACTTCAAGCGCTGATTAAAGGCAGCAAAATTATCAGCTAACTTTAGCGCATCTCTGTATCCATCCTGCAAAAGAATTATACTTAATTCCTTTTAGAGCATCAAATTACCTCAGTGCATTAAATCCGAAGGAGTAGACAAAAAAAACTGAAACTGAAACTAAAACTGAAACTGAAACTGAAACTGAAACCTTTGGCAAACATAGAGTAACATCATCCAAATTAACTGCTGCTTTATGTAAAGCCTGGCCACTATCAGCAACTTCATTTGGCCGGAGCTTTGAGTACTTAGCATTTCCAGACACAGGTTCCAGAACGTAAGTGTGCTTTTTAGTTAATCCAGCAGCTGGTTTACCATATTTAGTACCAAATCTGAAAACCTGAAGCGCCGCAAAAGTGAATATAAGTGAATATAAACATGCGTATATGCGGGTGTGTGCAGCTTCATGTGCTCTATTGATTACAACATTGAAGAGGATTGATTGGGCACACCTGGACCCACTCTGATGGAAGCAAATCTTCCCATGGTTTGTTAACATGCCACGGAGCAATATCAGAATCCAGATAAAGTGCAAGTTGATCAAGTTCAACAGACTGAAAACAATGACAGATTATAGCATGAATAGCAACAAAGGACCAAAATATTGACGAAGCCAAGTCATTCACAATTTCAAGAAACGCTTTTTTCGCCTAAAGGATAGTTTTAATCAATGATCAAGTGGATCCCATGAATATGAGAAGTTAATACCAACAAATCAAATGATATGTGACAATACAGTAATTTTCCATCTGCAGCATCCATTGTTCAGCTTATTATCAATACATTTAACATTTTGGGTCGTCTGGATGGAGAAGAAGACATAAATATATGTAAAATATTTAATATGAATATTCGGGTCTAAGAGGGGACCACCCGTAGGGCTTACATTTGGATCTCATTATGGGTTACAGTAAATTCAGGATTTAGGGGATGGAGGTCAGTGAACACCTTTTCCTGTTTGATGCCTTCTCTCATTTTCCATTATGGAAGTTTTTTTTTTATCTGAACAGTATATACAGATATAACATTTCAAACGTGCAAAAAATCTGAAAATTGTTGTGGCAATTAGAATTTCAGGTGGTATGATAATAAGGAACCTTCTGAATACGGTCTAGGGCACCCCCAGTAACAAAGGTTTCCTTCCCATTGTCATCAACTGTCATAGCAGATAGTCTTTCCAAGGTTATCCCTGCTGCAAATGGATGGCCAGGATTGCTGCAACATAGAATACATAAGGCATAAATACAAGATATAGTAATTAAAATGAAAAGTAATTCTCATTTACCTCTCAAGATCCTCATATCTGATGTGAATATTTGAAATTGAAAGTTTCAAATTTCCGATTATTGTGCTAATCAGGGATCCCAACCATGATGTATTCTTTAAAGATGAACAAATTATCATTAGCATAATAACATCATAATAAACAAAGAACATATAGAGAAAAAATATATATACAACAATGTTACTTCAATATTTAGCATAAAAAAAAATGGAGCAAAGATCGTACTTTAGACCCATGGGAGCAAAGGTAACCAACATTAAGGTATATCATATTCTAAAGCACAAGCAAACTCAGATTATGCACATATACAAAAGTAGGTATGCATGCAAATTTAACATCAAACTTTCAAAATATCGAAATTCATATTTCTCAGCACGGCTTAGGCCAAATCCTACCATTTCTGACTTTAGTTGTTGCGCCTTCTCTAGAAGCCCCATTTCCATTTCCTATTACAAGAGAGAAAAAAAATTGGTCAGACATATATTGGGAAAAAAAAAAAAAACACAAACCTGTTCCACACATTACTGTGCCTTACCTGCACTCTGTTTTTCTTAGCTTCCTGTACAGCATCCTCGCTATATCCTTCAACTACAGTTTCGGGTTCAGCTAAGAGAAAAATCCGATCCAAAGATACTAAAACTGGATCCTGGCCCAGCCTGCTCCATGGAACCTTATTTCACCAAAACAAATAAATAAACTTATTGGAGAAATGCAATTAGTGACAAACATCATATGGGGTGATTACATCCCACAAAGTAAATATACTCAAGACTAAAAATGAAATGGCTGGTGATAAGAAAGTTCGTAGGAAGTGAAAATTGAGACCATAATACAATATGTTACGCATAATCTAAATCAACTATATATCTAGTACAACTTTTGGAGATATGTGTCAACTTTTCTGTCTTTTTGCCAAAGACAAGGAAGAAAATCTGAGACCTATGTCAGCTATCTCCATACTATGTAATTACACGAGAGTTTAGCAGAGGGTTTTCAGAAAAGAAAAGGATTATATAAGAATAATACAAATTATTTCTTGAGAAAAAACAAAGTGTCTTGAACAAAATATTTTATAACATAATAAATAAGTATAAGACCAGAAGTCCAATGGAAAAGGTAAAAAAAAAAGACAACGGAAGCCAAGCCAAACAATAAGTGAACATCAGCCTTCCATTCTCGTAGAATGGATGAAAAGGAACATGCTTGCATTTAGATGAAGTCGAAGCCCAAAGAGAAGAAACTGCCCTAACTCTCTCCCATATTAACACAATGCCCACTCCCCTAGAATCATCAAAAACCCTTTTATATTTTCTTCCCAATCACCCAAAAGACAGCCAACCTACAGAATCCCCAAAACATATTTTCAGAGAGTAAAAAGTAGTACTCCGCCAAGGATCACCCACTTTTTTCTCTGCTTCTCAAAATAAGGCATATCATAAAGCTAATGAATTTACAATGAACACATGGTGATCAGCATCTTTCCTTTTTAATATAATTTGCATTATAATAAGAAAAATAAAACAAGTTATTACAAGTGTTTAACTTAAATCAATTGAGAAGGAAAAGAAAACAATTCAAACTTTCAAGGAAACACAGAAAGACAGAAATACATATCAAAGACCTTAGGATGCACAATTAAGTACATAACCTTCCAAATTTGCAAGTTAGATGCGATGTCTTGATAATTACAAGAGTAACTCAATACATAACATTCCAAATTTGCAAGTTTGACATCATATATTCCAAACCAGACGACTTCACAAAGCTAACATTGCCAATCCCATTCAAAAATAGATTGTTCATTTTACGACTCCCAAGTAACTCTATGCCTGAACCCTCACTTCACAAGTAAAGCCTCAACAGGGAAAAAAAAAATCAATTATGCCTCCAGCATCTTGCAGTCAATATTTACATTTCAAAGTTGTCTTTTCTATACCCACTGACAATAAAATTTAGCTTGCCCCTTAACCTTATGAATCCACAGTACTCTACGCTTGAACCCTCATTTCACAAGGAAAAGATCAGCAGAAAAAATATTTTCATTCTATTCTACCTCAAGCATCTTGCTATCGATTTACATTTCCAAATTGTTCCCTGAAAACTCAAGAATAGTAGAAATTTCATCTCTTAGTTAGAATACACAAACATTTTATCACCTAACAAAGATTACGTAGGAGTGGAATTGGAACCCACTTTAATAAATAATCAAATAACACAACCAAGATGTTAAGGACTCTAAGTCAACGGAGGAGATTGCAGATCAATCTCCTCCTTAATATCTGCTCTTTCTAGTTTAGACACTTACCTAGTTAGGACTCTATTATTCTATACCTAGTTAGGACTCTACCTATTCTGTATATATATTCTGCCTACGCTGTACATCCATTTTAAGTGAATATAATATAAAACATTCCATACCTTATATGGTATCAGAGCACTAAAGCTCCACCGAGCAACCCTAGAAAATTAACACTAATTCCATGGCCGCCACTCCTACAGCTGCCGCCACTGCAGCTGCCACTGTTGCAACCGGTATTCTTAGTCCCACTCCCCTCCCACCCACCGACACCATACCTTCCCTGATCACCATCAATACCGCTGCTCAACTACCTGTCAAACTGACGGCCACCACTTTCTTCCCTTGGCGTGCTCAGTTTCATGCCCTTCTTCATGGCTATGATCTGATGGGCTTTGTGGATGGCACCCGTCCCTGCCCTCCTCCCACTGAATCTGCCCAGCGAGCTCACTGGTTCCGCCAGGACCAGCTTCTCCTTCACACCATTTTGGCGTCCGTATCACCACAGGTGATCACCTTAATTGAGGCTGCCCAGACCTCTGCTGATGCATGGGGGCGTCTCAGTCGTCTCTATGCTAGCAAAGCTAGAGCACGGGTCCTTGGTCTCAAGGAGCGGCTGACTCTCCTTCGACAAAATGGCCGCCCTGTTTCAGATTATCTCCAGGAGGTCCGGGTGCTTGCCGATGAACTGGCTGCCATCGATACACCCCTTTCAGATGATGACCTCCTCCTCCATGTCTTGAATGGTGTCGGCACTGATTTCAAGGATATTGCAGCGGCTGTCCCGTCACGAGACACTTCTGTCTCATTCGAGAATCTCCATGATATGCTTGTTCAGCACGAACTTGCTTCCAGCCGTGTTAATCCCACCCCTGCTGCCCCCATTACAGTTAACGCCGCTCATACCTCCCGTGGCACCAACCGTTCCTCCCGTGGATCCACTTACCGTTCCAGTCCGCGCCCCTCTGCTCCTGCTTCAAACTACAACCGCCCTTCATATTCACATGGCAACGGCTACCGTGGTACTTGCCAGTGGTGTGGCACTCCAAGGCACAGTGCCAAACGTTGCCCACAACTGCAGCCCCAAACAGCACCCCCACCTGTAGCTAACTCCCTCATGTCGGGTTCCTCTGCTCCTTGGCTGCTTGACTCAGGTGCCTCTCACCATGTCACCTCCACTCCACACCAACTCACTGAAGTGCATAACTATCATGGCCCTGATGAAATCATTCTAGGCAATGGTGAAGGATCACAGCACGGGGGCGGTCCTTCTTCACGGCCCGAGTAAGGACGGTGTGTACGAATGGTCACCTCCCTCCCCAACCCCTCAAGCTCTCGCTGGTGTGCTGGCTTCCCCTACCTTGTGGCACCGTCGTCTTGGTCATCCTAGTCAGAAAATTCTCGAGTCTGTTTTTCGTTCCAATTCCATTCATGTACCTTTCAAATTTCCAACATCTGTTTGTTCATCATGTCAATGCAATAAAAGTCACCGTCTCCCATTTGGTGAGACTTCTCTTACCAGCACACGACCTTTGCAATTACTGTTTTCAGATGTTTGGGGACCTGCCCCCTACATTTCCCCCGAAGGCTATGCCTACTATGTCATTTTTGTCGATCACTTTACAAAGTATACCTGGTTATACCCCCTGAAACGTAAATCAGATGTGTATCCTACATTTCTTGATTTCAAAAAATTGGTCGAAAACTATTTCCAAACCACCATTGCTTCTCTATATACCGATGGGGCCTTTGAATACGTTAAACTCAAAGCTTTTCTTGCTAGTCATGGTATCCACCACTTGCTCACCCCTCCTCACACCCCCCAACACAATGGGGTGGCTGAACGGCGCCACCGCCATGTGGTGGAAACTGGTCTCACCCTCCTCCACCAAACCCGTGTTTCACTTCATTACTAGCCGTATGCCTTTAAGGCTGCAGTTTACCTCATAAATCGCCTCCCCACCTCTATTCTTCACAACTCCACTCCCTATTTTGCCCTGTTTCACCAGTCCCCCAATTACACCCGTCTCAAGGTGTTTGGATGTCTGTGCTATCCCTGGCTGCGCCCCTACACCTCCAACAAACTGCAGCCTAAGTCCACTCCATGTGTTTTCCTTGGTTACTCTCTCAACCAAAGTGCCTACTTGTGTCTTGATCCAACCTCCAACCGTTTGTACGTGTCTAGGCATGTCCAATTTGATGAAACTTCCTTTCCTGGTCTTTCCTCTCACCCTACAGCTCCTACAGTCACCTCTAATCATTTCCAGGAGTGACTTTCCACTCTTCCAACCACGTCCTCAACCTCCCCCTCCACCTCCCCCTCCCACCCTTCCCCCACCATCCCCACCATCTTCCACTCACCCTATGCTCACCCGTACCAAATCTGGTGCAATCCCTCCTGTCCCCTCCTATGCCATGGTCACTACCACCCATCCCCTCCCCCTAACCGAGCCCACATGTGTCTCAAAAGCAGTCAAGGACCCGCATTGGCGCTCTGCCATGTCTGCAGAGCTCACAGCCCTCATTCGGAATGGCACCTGGGACTTGGTTCCTCCTTATCCGGACCAGAATCTAGTGGGCAATAAGTGGGTGTTTCGCATCAAGCGTCATCCGGATGGCACTATGGACAGATACAAAGCTAGACTCGTGGCCAAAGGATACCACCAGCGACCGGGCATTGACTTTTCCGAAACCTACAGCCCTGTGGTCAAGCCTACTACTATCCGCATTATCCTCCACCTGGCCGTGACTCATGGCTGGCCTATCCGCCAGCTCGATGTCAACAACGCATTCCTCCAGGGAACTCTAAATGAGGATGTCTATATGGCCCAGCCAAAGGGGTTTGTTGACCCACATACACCTCCTTACGTGTGCAAGCTCAACAAAGCCCTCTATGGTCTTAAACAGGCCCCTAGGGCCTGGTACCAGGAACTTCATGGGTTCTTACTTCAACAGGGTTTTGTCACAATACACTCTGATGCTTCTCTTTTTGTTCTTAAGCAGGGCTCCCAGGTACTCTACTTCTTAGTCTATGTGGATGACCTCATTCTTACTGGTAATGCCCCTCATCTTCTCACCACCTTCATTCAGCAACTGGCACCCCGGTTTTCAGTCAAGGATCTCGGCCCTCTTCATTATTTCCTTGGGGTAGAAGTCATCCCCACCCCCACCGGACTTTTTCTCTCCCAACACCGATACATCCACGATCTCCTCACCAAGGCTCACATGGAGGGTGCTAAACCGGTTCCAACTCCTCTAGCTGTGGCACCCCCTCTGATCCTACAGGATGGCTCCCCCCCGGCTGACTCCACCCTCTTTCGCCGCATTATTGGCAGCTTACAATACCTGAGCCTCACTCGCCCAGACGTGTCCTATGCCACCAAGAAGCTGTCTCAATTTATGCATGCCCCAACCGACACTCATTGGCAGGCCCTAAAACGAGTTCTCAAGTATCTAAGGGGCACTCTTCACTACGGTCTGCATCTACACAGCCAGTCCACGCATGATCTGAAGGCTGTCTCTCATGCTTTCCACACAATAACAGCCTTTTCAGATGCTGATTGGGATGCCGATCGCGATGATAGGAAGTCCACCACAGCCTACTTAGTATATCTTGGTGGAAACCTCATTTCTTGGAGCTCCCGCAAGCAGAAGTCGGTCTCCTGGTCCTCCACTGAAGCAGAATATCGGGCTGTAGCTTCTACTGCTGCAGAGCTACTTTGGGTCCAGTCCCTCATGAAGGAACTTGGTCTATCTCTCTCCGAGCCCCCCAATATCTCCTGTGACAATATAGGCACAACCTTCTATTGTGCCAATCCGGCCTTACACTCGCGTATGAAAAATGTGGATATTGATTTCCAGTTCGTCCGAGACCATGTCTCTCGTGGCCTCCTCACTGTCTCTCATGTGGCCACTGATGACCAGCTGGCGGATGCACTCACAAAGCCCTTACCCAGACCACGCTTTCAGCTCCTCCGAACCAAGATAGGCATCGCAGATGGCTCCACCTTCTTGCGGGGGCGTGTTAAGGACTCTAATTCAACAGAGGAGATTGCAGATCAATCTCCTCCTTAATATCTGCTCTTTCTAGTTTAGACACTTACCTAGTTAGGACTCTATTATTCTATACCTAGTTAGGACTCTACCTATTCTGTATATATATTCTGCCTACGCTGTACATCCATTTTAAGTGAATATAATATAAAACATTCCATACCTTATACAAGAGACAAAAATATGGCCCCATTTACACTTCCCAAATGGACCCAACTCCCAACTTATCTAGCATCCTTCAGCTTTCTAATCTATAATAATATCTGTAGCAAGCTATTTTGAACTCTCTGGCAAGAACCAGAATGTAACTGTATCCCAAGGATACCCAGAACACTGTAAATTTCAAAGTTTCACATATCCCTCTCCATTCAAAATCCAGTTTACTTAGAAAACCACTAAGAATCCACATCCCCACAATAATTTTCCTCTATATCTTCCCTGATTCTGCAAAGCCTTCATACATTGAAAAGCAAATCCATTTTGGAAAATTAAAGAATATCAGCAATTTTATCTTCCAACACCACCAATATTAAAATATACATAAACACATTTATTGTGAGTCCAATTTGAATAAAAAAGTACCAAAGTTTGGGGATACTTAAGAATATCAACTAGCTTATCCTCTGCAGACCAAAATTAGTATATACATTAGCTCATTTTATATTATGAGATGAATCCAAATAATTCAAATGCAATTTCTGGAACTCAAGCAACCATAAATGGGTTTAGAAAGACAGCAAAAATGCTACTTTCAGGAATTATAGAAACAAAGACAAAAGGGAAATACTTCAACATAATCATTTAAATAAAATGTTAGAACCACACCTTAAGTTTAACTGATCCAAGAAATCCTGCCTTAACCTTCACTGGCAATTTTAATGCATTTAGTGCCTCTGGCTTCAACTGCATATTTGTCAGCTCCACATCACCTGATTCATATTTTAGGAAATAATACATAATAAGCTCCTTAAGCTTCGTAAACTTACGTTAATCTAACCTAGGGAAACCATGCATGCATAAAGCCAATGATAACAGATAAAATTATAAGAAACTAAGAGAAACCATACCATGACAGAATGAAAATGAACCATTGCTGTAACAAGAATAGATTCGTTTGCTTTCCCTTTGGTTTTTTTTTCCCCTCTTCTTTTTTTTTTTTTTTTTTTGGTTTAAAACACCATCACATTTTGACAACATAAAAACAAATATTTGATCTTACTGTGAATATGCATCGGACCTTACTGTGATGACCACATCAGTAATTTTTTCTTTTTTTGCTTTTTTTATCATATAGTTACTACCATGACGTCAAGGTATATGAAGTCAAAAAAGATAAAAATAATAGTAACAATCCCAAGTAAAGAAGGAATGAGGGCATAGTTCTTCGTCTTTATAATCCTAAGTTAGCATCATATTGCTAGACAAATACAAACTCTCAAGAATTTGAAATTAATACATCGGAAAGCCCTATGAGAATATTATACAGATCAAAGGGAGGCTGCTTATTTTTATGCAGTGGAAAATTAATAGACATCAAAAAGGTTCAAATCTGGCAGAAGGAAAAAAAACAAACAGCTATGGTTTGGTACACATTCAATATTTTTTTTCAGAATTATGTGCTTAGAGGAGGGTGAGAATAATAGGCTTTATCCTATGTAAGAAACAAACTTTGGAAAAAGGAAATTTGAAGAGTACAAAAAAAAAAAAACTTTTTGGCCTATAAAACCTGGCTACTAGTGTTGAATAGATAGAAAAACAGCAACTAAGAAGAATATACTGATAGAAGACAACAAGAACAAGACTCTAAGACAGTACAGTTTTCCAATCAGACATAAACAGTCACCGAAATCTGGGGATACCGAAGCTCGTAAAGATTCCCAATCGGACTATGTTTCCTAAAGAGAGGGAATATCACTCTTACTCTTATTTATTGTTCAGTTGATTCAAAGCGATGCTCAAATTTCAGGCATGTGCATATTGCTTGGGCACCTGCAGTGCATTGTTGTCTCGGAGAGTAAAGTTAATGGTATGGTGGAGGAAAACAAACTGAAGATCCTGTGGAGCTGCGTATTTAGGCTGTTTCATTGTTCATTTGGATTTTTTAAAGGGACAGGATGGTTTCTAGTTTCTCTTTGTGGGCATCTGTTTCAGGTGCTTTTAGGGGTGTAGGTCTTTTTTCCATTTTGTTGGATCTGAAGGCATTTGTTACTTAGATGTTTGTACTGCTCCGTTTGTTTGTTACTGATTTGTTGTTTTATTTTGTATGCATGTATGTTGAGTTTGCATTCATAAAGCTGGTTATTCATGTTTGATTGCAAAAACTAAAGGTGCTCTGATGGTTGTGTTTGCTATTCAAGTTGGTTTTCATTAGTATATTGGGGCCAAAAAACTTGGAAATTCCATAATATGGATATTTTAGAATAATGCCCACATTTTTTCTTGATGTCTAGGCAGATGTGTGTGTTGATGTTGAAGATTGTTCTCCATTATTGATATCTATGCAGTGGCTGTTTTCGACGAGGACCTAAATCAAGCACTTATCTTGAAGCCTACATGTGGGAACCGACCCCCAATGTCTCTGAACCCTATATTACTTAAGTCTCTTCAAATATTTTCATTAAATAGTAACCGAATTGAAAACGATTTCGTCATTCACATTTGGTCAAATAAAGGGAAATGGACATATTTTTTCTTATAAACACACAAACGAGCATCAGCAATCAAATGACTGAATATTTTTACTTGGCTACCTTTCCGCAAGGATGATTTGTACTTCTCCAATAATGAGATCATTTTAGGGGATAATGTGGCCAGTAACTTAAGCCCTCAACTTGAATCCTCATTATACAATCAGTATGCGTGTTGATGAACTTAAGTCCTTAACTAAGGCCCAAATATGATATAATATTTTGTTGACCCATGCATCACATCTTCTTCATATTTCTTAACACGACAATATAATGGAAACTAACAACAATATAATGGAAACTATCGCTAAAGAGATTAAGGCAGTTCCATTGGCAACTAGAAAAAACTCCTTTTTCCTCTGTCCAACTTTATTTTTCTCTTCCAAACCCATTTCCTCTTCTCCCTCGGCTTACATTACAGCCTATATTTGTATTTCAATCTAAACAACCCCAAGTAGCTAGTAGCTACACTGTCACCATTCAAATATTCTGAATTGAGTATAGTAAACTAAAACACTCCATTCCAAACCAACAGATCCTAAAACCCCAATAAAACCCTCTTTTTTCCACTTTGGCATAAAACACTTTGCGAATGGACAGACACTCAATTCGAAATTGAAGAAATCAATCAAGCACAGAAATAAATGCATCATCAACAAAAAAACCTGCACACAAGACTGAAAAATAAGCAAAATGAAATCGAAATAGGAGTAGCAAGAAGATTCTCAAACCTCGCCAAACACTGATTTTGAGGGCCTCCTTGTTGAGCCCCCTCACGTAGTTGCCGAGGTACCTCTGCAAGAGGTACGCCACCTGATCCTCCAACATCTTCGAGAAATTTGAAATATCGCTATCTCACTCCCGCGATTGCATCAAAATCTAAATTCGCAAGAAGCATCGAGAACTGGGAAAAAAATTTAAACTGAAATCAGAGATTGTGAAGTCAGTGTTGGCGAAATGATAAATAGTGCAACAAAAGTTTTGGTTCCGGTTCTGGTTCCACTTCCAGAGCACGCTACTTCCGTGGAAGACTGTAAGATGCGGCCTAGAGTTGGGATCTCCTGTACCACGCAACAAATTCTAATTTGCTCTCCCCAATGATACCTGGACGTGTATGTGAGGACACAGGTTCTGTGGGGATACGTGGCGGGTAATGAGACGATTTTCGGTTGGACCGGCGGGTGGGAGTTGGGTCCTCACCGGTAGAAGAGGATTCTTAGCTGATGTGGATTTTGGATGGTTTGTTTGCGTGGCCGACATGAAGGTAGAAAACGGCGTCGTTCTGGTGGGTTGCTTCGTTTGGGCCAAAGTGTGAATTAATTATTGGGCTAGGTTTGTATAGGGGTCTATTTGTGGGACAGCCACGGTCCAGTCCACCTCATGCCATGTGCATGTAGATCCCAATAATTTGCAATTACCTTTTCTTTTTCTTTTTTAGCTTACGTTTCCTTTTTTCTTTTTCTTTTTTTGGTCCAATTACAAATTTACAATCCCTCTTTTGTACTTAATTTTCTTATCCAATAAATAAATAAAAACCTTGCCATTTGTCCTTTAAGTTGGAAAATATTTTTATTTTTTAATATTGTGATTAAATGTCACGGAATCTTTTAGAAATTCAATGCATGTCGATCAATATCGTCAAATAGTCCTTTTTTTCATTTTGTAACAAAAATTTAGAGTTCAATTATAATAAAATAAATAAATAAATATTCATCAATGCATAAATTCTTATTTTAATATATTTGTATCATACAATAACAGAAAATCGGTTGTATACTCCACTTAGAATATCCACATCATACTTACTAAATTTTTGAACAAATTTAACTTGAAATTATCCAAAATTTATTAATAACTAGCCCGTTTTTACAACTATCAAAATCAGACTCTCTATATTTTCACCAACTTTGATATTAAATCCATTCTTTTCAAATTTAAATATATAAAAACAAAATTTGTCTACAACGATTAGTTTTTAACATTATTTTTTAACGGTTCAAATAAATATGTTGAATACGTTCAAATTATTCAATGTTTTTTAACGCCTAGTTTTCTCTATTTATTCCTCTTAATTGTTAAATGTGTTAAAATTATCATAGTCAAACTCTATTCATTGCAACTCGATCTTTCCAATCGTCACCTAAAAGCTGCAAAATATCAAAACTTCATTTCTCAGATACCAGAAAGTATCAAATTTTTAATAACTCTATATGAAAAGTCTGAGTCAATTAATGACCCAAAACAAACAAAATTTGAAATTCTTTTTCTTTTCTTTTGTTTTGAATTTTTCAATAATTCACAAAAGTTTATAACTTGTGAAAGCATAAGTTTTGAGAATGAAGTGGAGAGTTTGTGGAGAAGAGATGGCGTAGATGATGAAGGAGATGAGGGGAAAATGAAATGAAGAAATAGCTAGCGAGAGGCGACTAGCTATTAGTAGTTAGTCATAATAATAAAAAGTTAAATTTTAGGTTAAATTTAGCTAATCTACTACATGCTCATTTTGATACTTTTATATAATAAAAAATTGTTATATTTGTTCAAAATTTAAATTTAACTAGTCTACTGCAGATGTTGCCATATCTATTATTTTTTATTACCCTCCCTATTTTCTCTCCCCAATTTTCTCTACTTCCTTCGTAGATCCACCATGTCTATATCTTTGACTTTTATTTTCCTCTTTAATTTGGTTCAATTTCCTTCTTAAGGTTCAATGTCCTCCTTAATTCGGATTCGACTTCCTACCTTTAATTTAAAGTAGGTGCGAAAAATAAATAGAGATAACTATTCTCTAATTTCAGAAAATTCCATAAGGGTGCATTTGGATGAAAAAATTTAAGATTATTAAAGGGGTGAATTGAATATAGAATTTGGACAACTTTTATAAAATTTGATTTATTTCTATTTCTAGGTGTATTTAATTGAGAGTTTTAGAGAATTTGTATAAGTCACCAAGTATTTAATTTAAACTTTTTAAAACTTTTAAAAAACTCTAAGAAAATTTAGAGGTATTCAATTCTGATTTTTAGCCAGTTTTAAAAATTATATGAAAGTTGAGAGGTATTCAATCATAATTTTGTAGGAGTCAATAAAACTTGAGTGATATTCAAAATTAGATTGATATTTATTAAATTTATTAAATAGTTGATTTTTGTAGACTTGGATGTATAAAGTATAAATAGCAATGTGTATTCACAATCTTATCTTTACCCCTATCATTTTCATAAACATTTGAACGTGAGTTTTTTTTTTTTTTTGCATGGGACGTTTCGTTGAACTAGTTAGTGTATTTTAATTTTTTTTTATATGAACAATTTTCTTGGTTATTGGTTCTCATAATTAGGGTTTCAACTTTTGAATTCTATCTAAGGAATAATTGTAATTTTTTTCTACTGTCAAACCCTAATCAATTTGGATTCGTCAATGAAAAAGATGTTACGGAACCAGATTGTCAAACTCAAGAGTAACAGCGAGAGAATGGCTATCTAATATTACTAATGTTATGTGGAGAGTTACTTGACACAATGATAACGGAAATGACAGACAATAGATATATTTTTTTAAAATTTTCAAGAACACTATACCTTTTTTCCTATTTCTTATTGTTTTGTTTGCATGTGATTATAATGACAATGTCAAATTATCATATATTTGTCACCATGATGGCTAACCTTTTATTGATGGTTTGGGTTTTGAGGGTACTATTATGATATATTTATAAAAATATTCAAATTTACTCAATTAAAAAAACTTCTAATTAAAAAAACAAATCAAATTCTACAAATTTCAATACAAAACTCTATCAAATTTTATAAATATCAATATTAAAATGTACAAAACTCAGTAACGTAACTTTGTATAATTCTATCATTAACTCTATTAAAATTAATGTAGGTTAATAAAAAATTGCTAACTCTATAAAAATCAATCACTTAAACAATTCTACGAAATTCTATATAAATCTTTATACAATGCACTCCCTCTAAAAATTTATCAAATGACGGAATTAAAATTATCAGAAATTAATTTTTCAGAATTTGTAGAATTTTATATTTAAATAAAAATAAAATAAAATTTAAACATGTAATTTAATATTTATATATAAATAATAATTATACGGAACCTAAATCTCATAGGCTCATAGCTCCTTCGCAGCCCCACCATTTCTATTATTTTTTGTTACCGTCTCTCTTTTCTCTTTTTTCTGTCCCATTCTATCTCTTATTTCTCCCATTTTCCCTACTTCCTTTGCCGATCCACCATTTTTTACCTTTTTGGTCCTCTTTAATTTGGGTTCAATTTCCATCTTAAGATTTAAAGTCCTCCTTAATTTAGGTTCCACTTTCTACCTCTTATCTTGAATAAACACGAAATATAATTGAGAGAATTTTTATATATTCTCTAATTTCAGAAAATTCCATAATTTTTATGTATATTATATGTTTTAGTTTTTAATACTCATACAACCATATAAATGAAAATCATTGAATTTAAACTTTTAAATCACTAAAAAAGGCTACGAAATAAGAAAATTATGCTCTGAACAATTATTGGTCTAACATGGAAATGGAAAGATAGATTGATTTAACTTTAGTATTGAACTATTTAACCATCTATAATAATAGAGATAATTTATTTTCTCAATTTTGTAATGTGCGCTTTTGGTTTTCTTCCCACCCAACCTCACACGTGGACATCATATCATGGGTCACACGTGTAGCAAAGATTAATCCACATTGATCATTAAGCAAGAAGCAAAGTAATGGTAAACCGATATTTTCCCCCAACAAGCATACTCGCTTGGATTCTTCTTGTAACCTTTTGTTTCATTGGGAAGAAGGAAATATGTACAATATATTCAAAGAACTAAAACTTGATAAAACGTGAGTCTAGGCCTGTATTTCACACGGCACGTCTTAGATTTGAGTTGCTATTGCGGTGAAAAAAAAAAAAAAACATGACTTTATGAAGGGACGGAGTGAAACTCCCTCGTATTCCAACCCAGAGGTCTCGGAGTGGGATGGATAACTCTAATAGCTGGCTAATCATCTATGAGGTCTTTCTTGGAATTTCTATGCTGTTGAACTACCAAAATAGAGCCATTGACGTTGAAGTCTGAAGAAGCCAAGAGATCCCCCACGGTTCCAAGTTCGGGGCACTCTTCCCAGTCACTGAGTTCTGTTGTCAATGGAGAGTGTCCGCGGCCACCTCTCCCCACTATAAACAGTGAGTACATGTCACCAATATCTCTGAGGGCTAACACTGTTTCTGCCCCATTGTTCACTTGCTTCTCAACGTAACCAACTTTACCAGATGCCACATACCTAACCAACAAATCGACACACAAATGTTTATAAAATGGTTGTTAATGTCTTCGAACGTAAAACAAACGTAATTTTAGTTACTGTCCTTTAATTTTATTATTAGTAACAGACATTCATGAATTATGTTTAAATGTATAAAGACAATAATTCCGTTAAATTTCTTAACAAATTCTGTTAAAAAAACACATATATATATAGACAACTTTACCTTTAGATTTAACGGAATAACTATTCAGTACACATTTAAATATAACTCAGGGATATCTGACACTAATAATATTTTAGAGATAATATTTGCACTTATCTTAGCTAAAGTGGATGTGCTCGTTTCGTCGATGATGATTAATTACTGATTTTGTTTTATCCTTAAAATGAAGCAGGATATTTGAATAGGTAGATGTGGTACGTACCCATTATAGAAGTCATTAAGAAAGGCATTGTCGATGTCATTCCCAGTTTCTAAACTTGACAAAGCCATGAAAACCTCAATTTCACTGTTGCCCCCCATCTCATTCTCCACCCTCATGTTCCTTGTGTTGGAAGATTCTATTGGCAAAAACCTAATCACCGTCAAGTTAACTCTCGGGTGGTTCGCAATCCTTGTGCTCCAAGCAATCGCCTCTCGATCATCCGGTCCCCCGAAAAATAGCGCCGCAACATGTTGCACCATGTCCACGTTAAACAACTGTGAAAACCTCAGCGCCCCGGCGAGCCCTTTCTCCACCACGATGCCCACCGAGCTGGGCGCGTGACGGAGAATCTTTTGGTTCGTCGTGCGCACCGCCTCCCTACCGGATTCCATCTTCCCGTCTATTCTCTGGTGCTTGTGAAACGGCAATAAAATGACGGTGGCACGCAAGTCCTCCGCCGCGTTGCACACCTCCTCATGCAAGTTGGACACCGTGGACACCGCCTTATAAAGGTTGATTAGGATTTGCGTCTCGACGGTGAAGGCGTCGATGGCTCCGTGGATTTCGAGCACGTCGTTTCCACCGTACTCTTCTTCGTCGCTAATTTCTTCAGCTTCGAGCTCGTGGTAGGAGACGTTGTTTCGTCGTTTGTGGTTGAGCTCGATCAGGTGGGACATGTAGGGCATGATGGAGGCTGTTTGAGGCCCCCGCAACGTAGCTATGACAGAGAGGATAGCTGATACGTGGCGGGGACTGTAGACACAGGCAAGGAGGCGAAGGTCTTCTTGGTCGGGCTTATCGTCAAGATCAAAGCCAAGGGATGTGTGTGTATGAGTGAAGAGTCTTTCTTCTCTTCTCATTAACAAAGCCACAACTGGCCCTGATAGTACAGTGTTAATCACAATTGTCATTAGTAACAAATTGTAAGCCGTTGGATTCCAACTCTGAAATAATTTACAAAAAAACAAGAAAAATAAAAATTAATTAATTAATAATTTAGAGCTAAGGTAAGAAAAAAGAGATGAGAATAAAGATTATAGGGAAACTTCTGGTTTACTACCATATATTTTACATGGGTTATATCTAAATTGTCAAATTTTACATTTATTTAGTTTAGGGTAATTAAACATTATTTTACACCTCAAGATTTGGGACTCAACATAAAAATGGACCATTAGGTTTTAATTTCATCATTTTTCTCCATGTGGTTTTGAGATCACATTAATTTATTTCATCGGCATATTTCACTAGTAAATCATCAATTAAGTTAAGACTATTATTATTAATTACAAATTTTTACCGATTTTATTTCCGATAAGACTAATTATTTTGATTTAGTTTTTTTTTTCTTTTCAAATTAGTGCGTTTAACAAACTATAAACACATTACAATTTCATGTACATTAAGTTTAATTAATTATACTCTTATAACTTGTTTAAATACACTGATTTAAAAGATTAGCTAAACCAAAATAAATAGTCACTTAATGAAAAATAATATGAGTAAGAATTTTTAATTAAAACCAAGAATGCCCTTAACTTAGTTGATGATTTAATTGTTGAAATATACAGATAGGGTAAATTGATGTGATCTCAAAACCGCATGAAGTAAAATAATGAAATTGAAACCTAGTAGTTCATTCTGATGTTGATCCCTAAATCTTGGGGTATAAAATGATGTTTGCTTTTTACTTTAAATTCTTTATAACTTTTCACCCGAGTATATCCATTATAATGTACATAATAATTTTGTTAATTAATAACGTGTCTCATGCGGAATTCAACAAAAAACAATTTGAAGGGGCAAAACATCCATGTTTCATCACTTTAAAGGCAAAATATCTATTATCCATCATATTTGGGCAAATTAGCAATGAAATATGGGAGTTTTGCCTCAAAACTCTGCTTCAAAGTCCTCTTTTCGGTGGGTGATCGAATTTTATGATAGAATTTATATGGGTATATGTGAGATCCTAGTTGTGAAGAGTTAATATAAAATATAAGAGTAATATTAAATAACGAAGATTTGGCCCTTCAAGTTAAAGAAACTTACAACGAGTCCCTTTGAGGCGCTGCCGACGAACAAGAGATCAGCATGTCCCCTCAAATTCAACACAAACCCAAGAAAAACCCCCTCGTTCAATGGAATCTTCAAGTAATGACAAACTACAAGGGACCCACTAATCTTGCTTCCAATGCTCATGGCCACAAGTGCGAGCACGACCAACACATTCGTCAAGCTGTTCAAATTACTCCCATCAAATTGAAACCCTATGTACCCAAAATACACCGGAAGCACAAAATTATGCACCGAGTAAGTAAGCTTGTGCAACAAGGTCCTCGCCGTCTTGCCTTCCTTGGGGAACGCCAGCCCCGCCACGACGCAAGCCATGACGCTGTTAAACGTCAGCATTTCGATGATCATGGAGCCCCCGATGAGAATCGACAGAATGAGGAACACCTCCGGGTTTCGGAGATATTTTTGTTTCCTGTTCCTTTTGTTCAGCCAGACTGCCAGGTACCGGAACGCGAACACGGTTCCGACCAGGATGACCAGAATCAAGAAGCCGTACCCCATTGTTTCCCCGGGTTTATTGAAGGTGATTATGAGATTGAAAATGAGCAGGCAAGTGAGCTCGATGATCATGGCGGAGGATGTTGCCAAGCGGCCGATGTCGGAGGTTGCAAACCGGAGCTCCGCCGCGAGGCGGTTGACGACGGGGGAGGCGGTGTAGGAGAGGAATAGCATGATCAAGAATACGAAAGAAGCGGTGAGCTTTGCTTGCTCTGCGAGGAAGTGCTTGTAGAGGAAGAAGGAGGCGGCGAGGCCGAAAAGGGCGCCCATGGCGGCTCCGCCGCAGGCCATAATGCACACTAGGCGGAGATTGCGGCGGACGTAGGCGATGTCTATTTCCAAACCGAAAAGAAACATGAAGAGAATCCGGCAGAAGAATCCGAACATCTCGTAGTATTCGGCGGCAGAGGCTTGGAAGAAGAATTCTTTTATTTCCGATAAATTGGACAACCCTGAGGGACCCAACACCAAACCAGCCTGAATATATAAAACAACATAATATATAATATGCATTGACGTAATTTTAAGCCATAAAAATGTCATGTAGATACTCTGAATTAACCACATCAGGTGACTAATTTTATAGCAATCAATGAATTAACGATGTTATTTCAATAAATAAAATCGATATGTTTTGAAATAACATTATTCATTGATTGTTACATCACCGTGTTATGTTATGTTATATCTGATCAAAACGAGAAATACTTACGAGAATCTGAGCAATCGGCCCTGGTTGGCCCAAGGCCTTGAGCAAAATGTGGAAAAAGTGTGAGATGACAAGAATGCAAGCTACTTGCATGCCCATGGAGGAAAGGGGGTTCACCAAATCATCTTGGCAAACGAATTTGTGAGTGGCCTCCATTGATTTTCTTTTTCTTGATCAGCAAGAAAATCTGCAGATTTGTTGTCCGTGGTGCAACAAAGAGGTTAGGGTTGGGAGAGAAGAGTTTATATATATTGCCGTCCACTGGTGGTTTAGAATCCCTCTATTTAATTTGTGCTCCTTCTGGAACCGTAAAAAATCTGCGGTCTTAAATTTATCAACTCTTAAATCAATATATGCTCACATATATGCTTCCGATCGACTTTATTAATTTTGTGTTTTATTCCTCACAGTTGACTCTTTCCTACATTTTGATTGCTATATATATAATCATTGGTGAGTTATTTATCGTTCATTTTCTATTTGGGCATTTGGTTTGAGTAATTTGTCGGTCGATTTTGATTTAACTGATCGCTTGAGTATGATATTATTGGTGATGTTGTTTCTCCAATTCGTACTCTAGTGATCGATCTTTTTAGTTCCATATTGTGTTGTGTTTTGCAGCGGTGGCTTGTTGCTTGGGCAAGGTGGTTGGTGGAGGCTTCTGTTATTTCTAGGGTTATATGGGTTTATCAGTTGTGGGCTTATGTTATGTTTTGGGTTGTTGTATTTTGGCCGTTTTTGTTTGCTTTGAGTTTAAGTAGCCTAGTAGTTTCTGTGTAATGTTTTGAGTTGGATTTTAACGTTTTAGGTCTTCTTTGTGTTTCCATTCCTTATTAAATTTCACACTTTGACCAATATATAAATATATATATATACATATATATAATAAGCTCTAGTTTTTCTAACAAATTATAAAATAATAAAAAACTCTACGGGCACGTTAATTGATCGTTTCGGTTAAGTAATTTGTCATTTTTTTTTTATTTGGGCGTTTGGATTAAGTAATTAGTTGATCAGTATTGACCTAACTGATCATTTGAGTATGATGGTCATTGGTGATGTTGTATCTCCAATCCATACTCTATTGATCGATCTTTGGTTCTCCACAATGTGTTGTGCTTTGCAGTTGTGGCTTGTTGCTTGGAGGAGGTGGCTGGCGGAGGCTCGGGTTATTTTGGTTTATCATGTTATGGGCTTATGTTTTGTTTTGGGTTGTTGTATTTTGACCTTTTTTGTTTGCTTTTGAGTTTTAAGTAGCTTAGTAATTTCTATGTAATATTCTGAGTTGAATTTTAACGTGTTAGGCATTTTCTGTTATTGACACCATATTGAACCGAGTAACAGATTTGTCAAACACTACATTGGACCACAAAATAAACCCATCAAGAAGGCTTCAAAGATCACACTAAGCTCATTATTAAGGTTCATGCCTAAGGCCCATGCTTGAAAAGCTCATCACTAGCCCCATGACCCAGGGTCGGCCATGGCTTAGGAGGGCAAGAACGACCGCCGTGAGCCGACGAATAAGGAGGGCCCAAAGTTTTTAAATTTGTTTTATTTTTACAGGGAAAAAAATAAAAGAATATTTAAAATGTTGAAAAATATTTAAATTGAATTTGAAGAAATATTTTATTAAAAAATTGGTTTCATATTCTTGAAATATTATAGGACTTATTATGATTAATATATAGTTATCTAACTTGTCTTATAAAGTCATTAAGACTCTTACTCTAAATTTTTTTATAAAATTTTACCGTTTCTTAAAAATATAATATTACAGAAATGACTATAATTTTAATGCATGATTGACGTACTTAAATTCTTGAATTTTTTTGGTATATTGCTATAGGAGGATGAAAAAAAAATTGAAATTTGAAAAAATTATTAATTTTGTATATATAAATTTATATTATAGGGACACTTTTATAATTTTCGCCATAAACCTCCAATTTATTGGATCGGCCATGTCATGACCTAAAGTCTAGTTCTTGCCTATATAATGAGAGCTGATCTCTCATTTGAGGGAACCCTAGTCTCTCACTAAAGAAACCACTCTTTCTCTAACTTTGAGAGCTCTCACTTCTCTCTACACTTTCCTTTCTTTCTCTAAAAGGCTTTAAACCTATTGTGTTATGTACACATACATTACTACACTAATGAAAATGGGGGTAACACCATGGACGTAGCATGAATTGGATAAACCACGTACATACTTGTGTTCTTGGGTGAGTGTGGTCTTCCTACTTTTAAGTTGGAATATTTTATGCTTCGACACCTGTTGAGAATGTATTACAATATTATTGATTGATGTTATCAATTCACGTATTAAACTAAAAGTGAATCATGAGCAATATTGATGTTTTTCACTTTTGCACATGCATATGAGAATTTTGTTAGTGTTTTATAATGATTACTTAATATCATTAATCTATATGTTATAATGACAATGAAACTTTGAAAAATAAGTTAAATATCAATTTTCGATGTTAAATTAAAATATTAATAAATAATATAAATTTAAATGAAATAATAACGTAACTAATTTTTTTATTTTTATTTGTTAATATGAATGTGGAATGCAACTACTGGGCTGACATTCAAATGGACCGGAGATTGGTGACCACATTCATGAATATGAGGTATAGAGGACCGCTTTTTTAATTGTGTAGTCAATTTATTAATTGTTTTTTTTTTTTAAAGCAACGACAAAGAGGGAATTAAGAGCCGTAAGCCAAACTTGTACATAGAAAGGGAAATTTGGTGATGTTTTCGGCCGATGCAAACAAAGAAAAGGAAACAACAAAACAAATTAAGACACTTTTCGTACTGTGTCTACTGACAACAACAAAAACTCAACGACCCTCCTAACTCTATTCAAAAGCCCCTAGTTTAACAAAACCAGTTGGTTTTCTCAAATCTTCTAATAATAGGCCTATGGGGACCTCAAATCTTCTAATAATAGGACCGGTCCTCGGCCTTTAAATCTTCTGACAATAAGTAGAGTCGGCCCTGAGATATTAGAGTGAGGCGAACGAGTCAATCCTCAATGTGACTCGAACAAGAGCGTGACCAAGTCAACTCGCCCAAATAGATAATCTGATTATTTCTAAAGTAATACGATTATATATCAAATTAATATAACAATGATTATATATCAAATTAACATAATAAATAAGTATAAAATTAAAAAAATACGTCATTATTTAGAGATGAGGATTTGAGGCGGCCGTCTTATTCGGTTATTCTCAAAGTTAGTCCAAATAATATACTATATGATTGGTTGAAAAAACTTTATCAAGAATTTAGATTAAATAATTATTTAAAAATTAGGAATTTTAAAATATGAAAAGATTTCAAATAATTAGATTGGAGTTTGTAGCTTGAATTAGAATCTCATTTTGTGGGTTTTTTAAAAAAAAAAATAAATAATAAGAACGCAAGGCTCATTGGTGATTTAAGATTTGTTTCCGTTATATATAAATATTATTTTTCCTGACTTTATTATTTTTAGGGTTTGTTTTTGGCTCTTTTGTTGGTATATGAGAGTGCTTTTGGTGTAATCTCTTGTTTGTAAGTGTTAAAATCTTATTTGCTATTCATGGAATTTCCTTGTCATATTGATTTGTGAATGGTGAGGTTATTGCATTTGCATATGATCAAATCATATGCTTTGTTTGTTGTGCCGAACTTTCTTAACTCAAGGTAGGTGCATAGCGATTCACAAGCTCATTCATGATTACAATCAAATTTGGCAAGGAATGATCACCCTTTTTGCCTATAATCGAATGCTTAGACAAGTTTTTGTTTACCTAAAAAAATAAAAAGTTAATAATATAATGAATTTTCATTTAATTACTTTTTTATTATAGGGAAGGGGAATTTTGAATTTTTTTTATATAATATGTTATCAGAGTTAGAATTTAAGATTAATTATCTATAAATTAACGTTAAAATCAACTGAATTAGACACGCTTGACAACTTCCGTTTACTCTTTGAGATGGCATAACATAAAAATAAAAATACAAAAATGAGATGAAAAATTATATTTCCCTAAAAAATAAAATGTCAAGAAAATAAATAAAATATTTTCATCAAACGATCCACCACCTAATAATCGGCGATCTAGGTGGTGCTTAAGATGCTAAAGGAATTCCCCTAAAATTTGAGACGATTTTCTAAAATAGCGAGTATTAAGTTAGTTTAATTAACTATATTTAATGAGATATTTTTTAAAATAAAACTTAAATACTAAATAATAATATCGTCCATTTATTTTTACATCAGAAAAGTAGGTAACAATTATGAAGTAAAAGTAAAAAGTAAGTTGGGTATGATAACTTCGACGGTAAGCAAAAATCACTAGGCAGAAGCAAGAAAGATATTCCCAAAAAGCGATCCCAGTTGCCCAAATCTTACGTCGTAATAACCGAAAGGGCTCCTCTCCTTGTAGCTTTGCACCCGCTACCAAACAACACACAATTGGCCGGGGCCCTTTCAAGTTTTTCAGACCCATGCCCCGATTCGATTCTTCTTCTATACTGCGAGTTTCAATCTCTCTTTACACAATTTCGATGGGAATTTTAAATTTTGAATTTAAATCACTCCCAACAACATGAACATAAGTGGAACAACTTGCCTCTTTATAATTCTTCTCCATTGTAAAGCTTCAAGCTTTTGCTTGCATTACATCAGGGGAATGAAAATATAAAATCTTACAACTTGTTTCTTTATAATTCTTCTCCATTGTAAAGCTTCAAGCTTTTGCTTGCATTACATCAGGGGAATGAAAATATATAACCTTACATATATATATAATATTTATATATCTAGAACCAAAAATTTCTAATTATAGAAGAAAAAACAAATTCAAAAAACAAGCCATCTCACAGAGACCTAAGAACACACACAAGGACACACCTTTTCACAAATCCCTCAACCAAAAAAAAGGGTCCTGCTTTGCCTCCTTTCTTCTCTCCTTGGCTTTCCAACTCCCTTGAACACAAATCACCCTTCAACTTCGGTTCCTTCTGAACTTGTTCCTTGTTCCTTTTTTTATCTTTTGTTAATAAATAAACTGACTGCTTGCTTCAATTTAGTTTCATTGACTAAGCAGCTGCAACTGTGTCTGTGTGGAAAGGATAGTCCTGTGTGGTGGTGCTGGAGGA
Source organism: Prinsepia uniflora (assembly GCA_032719365.1). Taxonomy (NCBI): domain Eukaryota; kingdom Viridiplantae; phylum Streptophyta; class Magnoliopsida; order Rosales; family Rosaceae; genus Prinsepia; species Prinsepia uniflora. Next base: position 83,631,005 of record CM064864.1, read on the forward strand.
TGTGTTGTTAGATTTCCTCTGCTCCCTTTTTCTCAAAGTCTTCATGGAAGAAGACATATTCCAGTTCTTCTCCTTGGCCTCGTCTATTTCAATCTGCTCGCCTCTGCACTCTTCACTACAGAACGGAGTATCACCTCTGCAAAAATCAAACCAATCACAATTACAATCAGACTCCAAATCCCAGAAATACCCAGTTTACAAAAACATGAATTAAAGATTACACAAATGGTTTTTCTCCGATTCCCTAGCGTCTGTTTGGATGCCGGAGAAATTCAACAAATTCCTAGATTTTTACTCTAACTAACCAGAACAATAGGAAATTAAATGGAATTGCTTGTTGGGTTTGAATCGGCCAACCTGTACATGAAGATGTCTCTGTTATCACCGAGAGGTTTCTTGCAGAGGAAACACGCTTCGAGGAAATGGGGCTGATGGGGCTCCTCAAATCTGGAATCGAAAAACCTCCCGGATCTCGGGGAAAAGGAAGACGAGTTAGAGAAGGAAGCGAGGCGAGAAACGTTTCTGAAGCTGTTGCTCCGCCGTGCGTAACACATGGGCCTTGAAAAAAAAGGGTGGTGGCTGCCGGAAAAGCCAGCTTCCATATCCGCCAGTGAGGCCAACCCATCGTCTTCTTCAACGAAACAAGGGCTTCTCGCGGCGGAAATTGAGTCCATGTCTAAAGCTTGGTGCTTTCTTTGATCTTCGTCTCCCGAATACTGAGAACCAGTTGTGATTTGTGTTTGGGGGGGGGGGGAGAGAAAATGGAACAGAAAAACACAGAGATGTGGGAAAATGAGGGCAATGTGGTGGGTTTTTAAAAAGAGGTTGGTGAAGAGAGAGAAAGGTGTAAACAACAAACAATAAAGAAACGGCAGATTTGCGAAAGCCGTGCTGGTGAATCCATTGGCTCAAAATACCTGCATTCCCGAGTTTCAAATATTAAAATCGTTCCTACTTCCGACCCCAACTTTCCAAATATTTACGTTGGTGCCATTTTAGTAGGCGTAGGAGCTGCGAATGAGGGGGGGTGGTATTCTCGTGGTTTTATTAAGATATCGAGGGTGGAATGGGAAACGTAGTGGGTTGGTTGTCCTATGTGGCGGGGCCTGAGATCCATGAGTCCGGAGCAACGTGGGGTCCGCGTCTCGTGACCTAATCGCACTCAACGATACCGCGCGTGACCGCGGTGTTTGGAGTCTATGGGCGAGAAGGGGGACTGATCCGACCCCACTCGCGAGGACTTGGCGCGTAAGCGTAACGGTCACACCGCCACTTGTACATCATTCGCCTTCGAGTAAATACGTGGACATTTTCGTCCTTTTGTATTGCCCTGATGCCAACGACTTTGCCTACGCTCTCCTTTTCTTGTTTCAAAAGTTAAAAAAGTTCAATTTCTCAATTTCATAATTCGTACGACACATGAGTTTCGAAATGGAATTCAAACTTTACCAAATTAAAATGTACGTTACTGCATTGGATTCTCTAATTTTTTTAAATATTAATATATAAAATAGAAGAAATAAGATTCGGATTTTACATTTTCTACTTTATCACGTAATACCAAAACAGGTTAAATAGTAAAAAGTATTCACCTTGAAATTTCTGGCGACCTTCCTCGTTAAACAGAACTTTCCAACACTTTATCCTCTAGTTCTTACCATGATTTCCCATCTTTGATCTTCCTCATTCATATGAGCCGCCAAGACTTTACCCGAGTTTTTTTTTAAATGAAAAATATTTATATCTCATTTTAATAATATCTTCTCATACAATTATTTTAATTTATTAAATAATTTTTATATATAAATTATATTTATAATTATTTATTTTATAAATTATTATTTTAAGATCAAATTATTTGATGAATTGAAATAACGATTACCATGGTAAAATATAAAAATTACCTTTTTTTTTATATACAAATAGATAATAATTAACTATAATCTTGCATTCTCTCAAGTACAACTTTCCTTAATGTGATAGATGATAACTTATTTATTATTTTTACCTCTGTGTAATTGATGATTCGTGTTTACTTATTAAATTAAAATATTAATATTAAATGCATCCTATAATTAATTTGAATAATGGGGGAAATTATATAAAGAAGGAACATAGTATTCTCCTTTTTATTTATATATAAGATAATCTTAAATTTAAATTAAATTTTAGTCAAAATAATTTTCTAAAATTACTTTAAAAGAATTTACTCTAATAGTATCCCCTAATTTAATAAATCTTAAATATTTTATTATTTCTTTTAAATTAGACGTTTGAATATTCTCAAATTACCATTATTTTAATGAAACTCATCAAATTTTGAGGAAAATAGAAACTCTCTACTTTCTTTTTTATTTTGGTTAAATTTTACAGATTTAAAATCTTCAAAATAACAAAATATTAAAGTATCATGGATGTTCTAAGAGTCAAGACAAAAGAAACTTGAAATGATGACTGTTGATGGGACTACGTTCCCGTCGCGCGCCATTGAGGACTAATTAATGAATAGGCCTTAAATAAATATACCCGTCAGTACTTGTACTACACCCTTCTCCAAACCAAAAGGTCCAAAACCCACGGTTTCACTTTTGCCCACTCACACTCCCTCTTTCTTAATGACATCACGCACCACCTGCCCAGATTCTTTTGTCGTTTTGAAACGGAGGGCCCCACATCCGCACAAGGCCATCTCAGCTAGGCCCCACGGCCCATTATGATGGCGTGGGCAGCGCTAAGTGGTGTTTTTATAGAGGGAAGGGTGGGATTTCCTTGGGATTTGTTTATTGTGCGCTGCAGCTCGTTCTCCGAGGTTTTTGTTCCCTTCTACGCAGGGCTGCCCGCAAAAGAGCCGGGCAGCTGACCACGTGTGCCCGTTACATGATGACTCACCGCATCACACGTGTGGCGGTCTGCTTGTTCCACCGCACCTTCTTGGGAGTTATGCACTTCTGCCACGCGGTGTGCACAGAACAAAAGTAAACTGCGTCCGCTAGCTGACTCATGGTGAATGGTCTAGGAAGGAGGTAACCGCGGAAGATTCAGTGCTGCCGTAGAGCTTTTCCTTCCTTCTTTTATAGCCGTTGGATTGTATTACTCGTCAGATCCTACTAGAATCTTCCAGTTTCTTCATTACTATAATTTACTCCTTTTTTCTTGCTTGTTTCTGAACGAAGGAGAGACGGGACTTTAAATGATACAATAAGACTCACGTACCTTTGCGTGTGTGTATTATTACTTTTATTTTAAATTTTTTAAAATAAAAATAAATTCAACAAAAAAAAATATAGTGTTACAGTAATTACTACTTCTCTATTAAAATATTTATCTATTAATTTTTTAATTTAGATATTTAATTTTATTATTATATTCTTATATATTAATTGTATCAGAAAATTTAATGAAGTCTTTTTCCCATAAACTTTATAATAATATAAATAATTAAAAAAATTCAAATATTGAATAATAAGAATATATTTAATCTACATATCAAAATATAACACAAATTTAAAAACTATCGTCTAAAAAAATATATTTAAACAATTATCGATCTCCATGCTTAGTTTATAGGTTTATGGGTGTTAATGAGTTATAAGATTAATTTTAAAGATTTAAATTTATTAAAATTTAACTCAATATTTTTAAAATTTTGCTCAAGAATAACTAAATTTTTCTTTAATTACCTTTATATATAACGCCAGAAGTTTTATTCGGTTATATTTTCCTTAATCTCAAAAAATTCCTAATATGTCCTTCATATATAGGATTCTTGTCCTATATTAAGAGTTAATTTGATATTACTGTATTTTTTTAGAAATTATTTCTACTATATTGTTTAAAAGTTATTTTTATTTTTACTTCATAATAAATAGTTGTACATTAAAATAATTTTAAATAAAAACAACATAAAATCTGTTTTTTTATAATTTTTTGTATTTTTTATTCTTATCAAATATAGTATTATTTTATTTTTAAATAAAATAATTAAAAAAAAAACAATAGCAAGTTGGCCCTAATATTAAATCTTAACATCCAATACTTTTATAAGACACCATTTGAAGTATGCTTGCATAAGAGGTAGTCATATTTGTGGGGTTTGGAATTGAAGCGATGGCCCACAACCGTTGTATTCGCTTCTTGAAGCTTCCTTTCAAATTTGATTGAAGGTTGTGTGGACTCTTCTTCAATTCTTAACTTTGAGTTTGTCTTTTAGAGCATTGTTGAAGTAATTAGATTTAATTGTTTGCATTAAGTATACGTTGTGGCGTAATCCATAATCAAATGGCATAATCCATAATCAAATGGCATAATCCATAATCAAATCATAATCAAATGGCATAATCCATGAGCAAATCAAAGTACCATACCCTACAAAACTTTTCATCATCAAATTTGCCAGTGCAATACCGATGAACCTTTTCAACGGTATTTGAGACTTTTCTTTTTACTAAAAAAACTAAATTTATGGGTATTTTTATGGTGTTGTGGTAGTTTGACATTTTATGGATTTGAAATAAAAGATAGTATAAGAATATCCAAGGATTGCACAACCAACTTAGCTGGCCCAACTTAATTGAAAATATAAGCAACAGTTTAATATATAAAGTTAACAAACTAACACTTTTAACAGTCATCCCTTACCTCCAGCGGGTCTGTCATTCGTGTATTTCGACCTGCGGCATGATTCGACTGGAATTCTCTTGTTTTACGTCCGATTTTTGTGAAATTTAGTATTTTTTCGATAATTTTAATCAAATAATGAGATATATGAGCTTAAAACAAGACAAAATTTCGCTCAATTTCTCCACCCACCCCCCCCCCCCCCCTCTCTCTCTCTCTCTCTTACGTGCAATTTTAACGAAATTTCACCGATAATTAGCAATTTTTTCATCTATGAGAATATGAGGCCTTTTATTAGTATTTGAAAATATATTATATGAGTGCAACTTTATTTACGTCTTTCTTATGGTGATAAATTAAAATACGGTTAGAATTCAAGTGAGATTTGAGTAAATTTCTAGTCTCTCAAATAACAAAATTGGGATTATAATTTTTCTTGTTATTTATGATAAGTTTTATTGTGCTGTAACAAGCTCCTTGTTGAATCAAAGATTGAACCCGTCGCGAAAAGTCCTCACAATTCCTGCAAACAGCAAACAATTAGCTATCGTTGCCTCGATCGATTTACCCGGGGGGTTGTTCGACCAAGAACACTCCGATGCCTAAGTTAGCTTCGAGAGAGGAAATGGATATACTTCGAAACGAAGAATCAACGTACCTTGGAAATGAAATGTGCCTTGCTATTTATAGGAAAATCTTGGGAGCCTTGGAGCGTTCTGATTGGTCGGTTGAATATTTAATTAGTAAATAATATATTATTATTAAATATATTATTTAATAATTGTAATGATAGCTCATCATGATAGTAATGATATTTATTGTATTTTAATATTAATATTAATTATCCGTTATTAAGAATAACGATAATTAAGAGAGTATCAATATTACAGACACTTTAACCAGATCAAATAACGTATTTAACTGGTAAATAGATTATTTAATGTGTGGGTGTTTTTTCAAATGATCAGCGTTATTTGCCAAGGGCAATTTGGTCATTTTTGGGAATTACGGGACACGTGGCGGCTCCATAATTTTCGGATGATTTTGGGTTCCACAAATGCCCCCACATCGATTCGGAATTCAGGGAATCCGAAGGGATGTACATTGTTTGGAATCTTGTTTTACCATGTTTACTTGTTACTGCTGAGTAGGTACCGAGGCGCTGAATCCGTAGACAGGCGGCATGCGTCAATCGGAGGTCGGATGCGAAAGTTATGGGTCTGCGAAGGCGGGGTGTAACGATCTGTCCCGAGTATCGGGATGAAATATTAATTAATTTATGATTTAGAATGACTAATCTGGAATTAGTGGAGTGAATCGGACAAAATGTGCAAAATGACTGTTTTGCCCCCAAGCGTGGGAAAAATATTGACTTTTAGTTCGGATGGTCAAATGGATTTTGACTGATGACTATGATGTAGTTTGGGACGTCACGAGTTCATAGGCAGGTGGCACATTCGATTCCGACATTCGAGGAAGAAGTTACGACGTTCGGAAGTCGAGGGGTATTTTGGTAATTTTGAAAGGTAAGGGCGAAATGTTGACTTTTGACCCGGGAGGTCCAAAGGATGAGGGCCAAGGACCGTTACGTAGGTCGAATCGATACGAATCCATAGACAGGCGGCATGCCGAAATCGGAGATTCGTAGACGAAGTTGTGGTCTCGGGGACGAAAATGATTAACCGAACAAACCAGGATTTCGATTAAAATAATATTAAATTGTGAATAGTGACCGTTGATTGTGAACACTTGGATGAGTGACAAGTGTCACCCATCCCTTGATTTAAGGACCCTTAAAATGTGCTCCATGTTTCATGGAAAACATCATCATCATGTTTTAATCCATGTTTCATAGAAAACATCATCATCATGTTTTAATCATTTTTTAATCCATCTCTAATCCTATTTAAACACCATTAATCTTCCTCTTCCTTCATCAATCCGTGAACAACACAAATTGTTCATGAGAGTGAGTATTTGAGTGTTTGAAGAGTCTGATTACTGTAGCACATCACTGTTCACCGTGCACTGTAGAAAAACACTATCTACCGCGCACTGTAGCAAAACACTGTCCACGCGCACTGTAGCAAATCACTGTTCACCGAAGGTTTAGGTTATGTTTTAAATTAATATTTAGTACCCAAAAAATTGTGGGAGATTGATATGATACTCATAGAGTTATTATTGACATTTTATGATGTTTTTGGACAGGATTAGAGATTCCTGGAAAGCGTCGGAAATTACGGAAACGCGTGCAGCTTAGAAAGCGAGCGGTTTGGATGGTGTGTGCTAGCATTGGTAGGCTGGCTCACATTCAATGTGATTCTTGCTAGTACCACAAAATGCTTCCTATACGTCAAGAATCCGTCGAAGGTGTTTAGAAACTTTGTTGAAGCGGGTGTACAAACAGCGCCACGTGGTGGGCGGAGTTTGGCTGAACAGTCGACGGGGATTTGGCGGTGACTGAGTGCGCTTGCGGACGTGACTAGTGAGCATTGGTAGGCTGGATCACATTCACTGTGACTCTTGCTAGTACCACAAAATATGCTCGCCATGCGTCAAGGTGCCGAGAGACCCAACAAACTTACTTTGTGGGAGCGTGGCGGTTCTTGTTGCCTTAGTCCATTCCGAGGGAAATATATGGAGTTTTGAGAAACCCGAAATCTTCAAGGAATGGAAGGCTCGCAATCAAATTGCTTTTCCAGATGATGTTTTTGTGGAGCCTGGCGACAGATGTTCTTCCATGAAGGCTTTTTAAGCATGAGAGGAAAAAAACCCTATCGGCGGTCGGCTTTCTCGGGTCGTACCTAAAGCGGAGCTATTTTTTAGGACGGAGTTCAATGACAGCACGTACAGAGTTAACTGTATCGAAGTTGGCGGTGCATGGGACAAACACGCCTCCCCGGACCTGAGGATTGCCTCACACTTCTGCTTGTCACGTTGAAAATGGAGTTCAGATGCGAACGTTACGGGTCACGGAAGGCTAGGGGCAAAATGGTATTTTGTCGAACCAGGGGCAAAATGGTCTTTTAACCTTGATCAGACAATGATACATGTCCTTTGTCTTCTTCTTACCCCAGATAACATGGAATCCGGTTTTGGGGGTAATGATACTCACCTTTAATTAAGGGTAATTGTAATCATTTTGTCCAAATTGATCCATGATATCCCACTGTCTCACCGTCATTGAGCAATTTAAAAGCTTAAGGAACTGAATTGAGAGAGAGGAAATCGAGGGACTGAGAGAACTGGGTGTATCCAGAGTTCGAAAATTCAGAAAATCAAGGGAAATTCGAATTTGAATTTGTGAGCTAGGAGAAGGGAATTTGAGGTTTGAATAAGCTTCTGGGATCAAAACGAAACTCCTTGCAACAAAAACGAAGAGGAATCGTGTCGAATTGGGGAAGAACAGAAGACGGGAATTTGGCGGTGACTGAGTGCACTAGCGGATGTGACCAGAGAGCATTGGTAGGCTGGATCACCTTCACCGTGACTCTTGCTAGTACCGCAAATATGCTCGCCATGCGTCAAGGTGCCGAGAGACCCAGCAAACTTGCCTTGTGGGAGCGTGGCGACAGACGTTCTTCCAGAGTTTCGGGACATGAGCCGACTACTTTCTCCATGAATGGCGAGAAGCTTTTAGACATCCCAATCAAGGAGTGGTTGTGCGTTCCACTGTGCTTGAAGGAGACCGTTGTTCAGAAGAAGGACAATAAACAAGGGCTTACTGGTTCTTGGGAGAAAAAACCATGCCGAGCAACTTCTTTCCTAACCCATAAGCATACCGAGCAACTTCTTTCCTAACCTTTCCGTTCTGGCCCTGCGAATGTGCCATCTTGATGCGAAGGGCAGGCGGAAATGGAAAGTTATGTTGTTGATGTGAGATTGCGATAACTTAAGAAAACTTGAGATCTCAATTTCACATCGGAAGCCAAAATGGGCGAGTTGGAGATGAGCCGTGCAGAGAGGATGCTGATAGAAAATGAGCGAGATACCACTCGAGATGAGCTCTCCCTGCTGCACAGAAATTTGCAGGACTCAGAAGGCTTTGATCCTTCGATGACGAAGGCTTGAATGCTTCGCAGGGCGAAGGCTCGGATGCTTCGATGACGAAGGCTTAGGTGCTTCGCATGGCGAAGGCTTAGATGCTTCGCAAGGCGAAGGCTTGAATGCTTTGATGACAAAGGCTTGGATGCTTCGATGACGAAGGCCTAGGTGCTTCGCATGGCGAAGGCTTAGATGCTTCGCAAGGCGAAAACTCAGATGCTTCGATGACGAAGGCTTGGATGCTTCGATCATGAAGGCTTTTTACACTAGACAGAATAAGCTTTGAAAATTGTACATGGTGAACAAATCAATTTGTTAATCTCATTTCATTGATACTTGAATTCAGAAGGCAACTTGAAAAGCAAAATTGAAAAGCTCCATAGAGTTTTATGTCTTTCTAATGTTGACTTGCATCTAGTTGATGCGGATCACCTTTGACGCTGGCTCGTTTGACTCTTTGTTCTCCATGTGATTTACAGTCTTTTTTTTGATGTAGTCTGTACAATGCCCCTCCCTTAGGAGATTTCAGAGATATCTTTCGAAAGATATACATGTGCTGATATTGTGCCCATAACATTCATGATAGGCGCACCATTTGGTTTTATCAGCATTCTCTTGATTGCCTTTGACTGGCTCTGGCTTCTTAAACCATGGCTTGTTCTTAATTTCATTGTGGATCTGATGGGCTGGTAAAGATAGCTGAAAGTTAGGCTTCCCCATAACTGGCGTTTGGGAGTGTTGCCCTGCCTTTCTCTTGTTGAGCTTTCCAGTTGCAGACTTTCCATGGGGTTCATCCTCATTGGAGGCCTTTTCGCTAGTCCCAGCATGGTCATGAGTATGAGCGGCGCTCTTTTCGTCCTCCCAACTTGCATGTCGCTCTGCTAGCGAAAGTATTTTGGAAAGACTTCGCGCATTGCTCATGACGATGTCCCCGTAAAGCTGGCTGTCTCGAGGGAGTCCCTGCTTGAATGCCATTGCCGCAACAAGGTCATTACAGCCGATAATGCGAGATTTCTCCTCACAAAATCTCCGTATGTATTGTCGCAGAGTGTCTTTTGCTCCCTTTCGGACAGAGAAAAGATGGTCGTCTTTCACCTCGATTGTCCGAAGTTGTGCGTATTCCTTCACAAATGTCAAAGCCAACTCTTCGAAGGACTTAATCGACCTCGGGGGGAGATGATTGAACCAAGTCATGGCTTGGCCTTGAAGGGAAGCTTGAAAAACTTTGCACATGAGCGCATCGTTAGACCTGTGAGGGATCATGACTCCTCGATAATAATCAATGTGTTTTACCGGGTCGGAGGCTCCTTTGAATGGAGTGAAGTTTGGTGTTGCGAATCTCTGGGGGAATGGCTCCTCCTCAATATCCCTTATAAAGGGCGTAGAAAGCTGTATCTGGCGACGTAGATCGTCCTCTAGATCGCCACCTTGTTGAGCACGAAGGTGCATGTCCAGTAATTTTTGAACATCATTAGCCCGCAATGCTCCTTGCCGAGGCGATGAGTCCATTTTTGCTAATCGTTGAGAACCTCTTTGAGCTTCTCCCCCTGATCTCTGGGATCGTGCAGGGGAGTAGGCTTCATCTTCCCCTTTACTGCCGTGGGCAGATCGTTTTGGGTTTTTGTATAGAGCTCGAAGTTGCCCTCTGCTCCCATGTGAGTGTTGTGAGTGCTCTGCCCGTGAAGTTGCCCCAGTCCTACCTCCTAGCCGTTCACGTACTAACGGCTTTAGGCGTTGTGGGCTTTTCGATCGATGAGCGTGACTTTCTTCTCTAGAGTCGCCTAGCGAAGTATCTCGTGACATTGTTTGGTAGCGGACCTGCTCTTTCCCAGGACGTCTTTGGGCACTCTCTTGTCTTCCACGTGACGTGGATCGTCTGTCCTGCTCCTGGATTGGTCTCCCTGCTAGGAGTTGCTGCAAGAGCTCTGACTGAAGTTGAACTTGTTTGCTTAACCCTTCAACTTGCTGCGCCAAGTTGTCCTGGGGAGGTTGGTGACGACTTCTCCCTGAGATGTCATGACACCCGTCCAGAAAGTCCCTTAGGACCATGTTTGTTGTGAGTTGATCATGTCGTGCTGCATTTCCTATCAACCTCTCGTTTGCCTGTTGTAAAGTCGAAGTTCCATCCCCTAGCGCGGGTACTTGGTTAGCTGGAGAGGGGAATGCTTCAAAACTGAAGGTTGGTCTCCCTTCGAGTGTCTCAAAGGGCGCTTCTATGGACACACGCCCGAGTCGAGCTGGGCGCTTCTCCGGAGTTTCTATGTGAGCTTCATTCCTCGTCTGGGCCGTTGAGGCAGAAACACCTTCTCCGGCTGACTGAACGGATCGACGAACCTTAGCCATGCTGATTCGAAGAATGTTGAGTTGGAAAGCTGTTGATGGATAATTTGAACAACGTTCAGAATCTTCGAACAATGTCGATGAACGACGAACGAAGGGAGATGAACGATGAACAAACGTTCAAAATCTTCGAACAATGTCGATGAACGACGAACGAAGAAAGATGAACGATGAACGAATTCTTGATGAGTGATGAACAACGTTCAAAATCTTCGAACAATGTCGATGAACGACGAACGAAGAAAGATGAACGATGAACAAATGAGAGAGCTTCTTCTGAGTATATCTCAATAGCTCTCAATGAAAGCACCAATTGTTGAATCAAAGATTGAACCCGTCGCGAAAAGTCCTCACAATTCCTGCAAACAGCAAACAATTAGCTATCGTTGCCTCGATCGATTTACCCGGGGGGTTGTTCGACCAAGAACACTCCGATGCCTAAGTTAGCTTCGAGAGAGGAAAGAGATATACTTCGAAACGAAGAATCAACGTACCTTGGAAATGAAATGTGCCTTGCTATTTATAGGAAAATCTTGGGAGCCTTGGAGCGTTCTGATTGGTCGGTTGAATATTTAATTAGTAAATAATATATTATTATTAAATATATTATTTAATAATTGTAATGATAGCTCATCATGATAGTAATGATATTTATTGTATTTTAATATTAATATTAATTATCCGTTATTAAGAATAACGATAATTAAGAGAGTATCAATATTACAGACACTTTAACCAGATCAAATAACGTATTTAACTGGTAAATAGATTATTTAATGTGTGGGTGTTTTTTCAAATGATCAGCGTTATTTGCCAAGGGCAATTTGGTCATTTTTGGGAATTACGGGACACGTGGCGGCTCCATAATTTTCGGATGATTTTGGGTTCCACACTCCTCCTTAATGTGGTTGTGTTTGTCATGGTTACCCTTTTGAGTCTTGACAATTGTACATTGGAAGAACATTGGATGTGTACGAGATTTCAACAATAATGTGGGAGTAAACGAGAAAGAGAAAATGAGAAGAGGGCGAAAGAGAAAAGAAAAAAAAAACAATGAAATAAATGGGGAATTATTTGATCATATTCGATGTCATTATGAAACTTTGTTTATTTCTAATAATGAAGATTGTGTCATTGTCTTCCACCAAATTATTTGATCATTAAATAAATATTAAGGTACCTCCTATACCTAGAGGCCAAAGCAAAGAAACCCCAAAGTAAAAGTCAGTGGGAATCTTATGCCTAAAATAAAATGGAGAATCTTAAACCACATTTTGCTAGCTAACAAATTTTTCACAACCGGATTGAAAACGACTCTAATAGACCCAGAGACTTTGAGGTTATGCAATCATGACTTTTAAGGCTAATTTATGTCTCAACATAATGATATTTTGCACCGTCTAATATTGTGAAGACAGTCGAATTGATGGGGTTTTTTTTTTTTTTTACCATAACACGAGATGTAAAGGACCTCTCTAATTTATGAGGTCCGGCTTTTTCCTAAGAGATTGAGAGATTGAATTTCAACCTTCTCCAAAAAAAAATTGACTATTAATTGAGAATGATTCTTTTTAGACCAATTTGAGAATTCTAGATACATGCAAAAGTAAAAAAAAAAACTGTAAAAAAAATTAAAAAAATTAGGCACCCAATTGTAAAAAGCTTTTGAGGATATAAAAACTAAATTGCACAATGTAAGTGAAAGGGGAGTCGCATGAACATTTGTTTTTTAATTGTCCTTATAGCTCTTGTATTTGGAGGAGAATTTTGGCGATTGTAGAGTCTGGTTGGTCTTCCTCTCATTGGCCGAATTATGTTTTTTCTGCTATTGAGCATTGGCGTGGGAAAATGATGGCTCAGGTTGCTAAGCGTCTTGCCTTGACTGTGACTGTCTACCACATTTGGCAGGAGCGAAATAATCGGATTTTCAGCAACACCAGGAATCCTCCTGATGTGGCCTTTAATGTTATCGTTGCCATGATCCGCAGTAAGCTTTGTACTCTTAACTTTAGGCATAATTCTTTCAATATCCGTACTGCTAGGAATTGGAATGTTATTATTCCGTAAGTACTTTTAGTTTGGTGTGTTCTCCTACGAGAGGTGTGTTGAACTCTTGTGAGTTGTTATTTTTGTGTCTTGCGCATTGTGTTGGGTTTTTACCCTTTAATATAATTTGATTTAACAAAAAATAAAAAAAAAAGGACCAAGGACCCCATGAACACTCCCTCTCTCCGCCGCTGATCCCCACCAGCATCACTCCCCACTATATTGAATTATCATAGAGATAATACTAAAGTGGGAAATAAATATCATCCTGATAGATTTGGTATGAATTAAACAAAGAGAAGATGGGGTTGGGTGAGGGAGACGATGGTGGATCCGTTGGGTAGGTAAGATTTTACTACACCTAGTTGGCAACTTGTAAATCAAAATGATTAAAGAAAACTACGTGTAATTTATAATGTGTCATTTTTAGAAATTCATTACGAATAATTTACAGTAAAAAAATAAATTGTATAGTAAAAATTAGCCACTCTTCAAATATGTGGAAAAATTTCGGAGTATTTATTAAAAATAAAAGATTTGAGACCAACCATGCAGTGTTCACATGGGTGAATTATACATGTTAGTGGGAAATTTTAACTGATTACTCTAAAACAAAAAAGAGAAAGCGAAAAGGCTTTTTAGTCATGATTTGATTCTCAAGGAATAATTGAGCATTGAGACATGACAATCTCAATCTCCTTTTTCTAATATGTGCTTTTTTGGGTGGAGTCTCTTTCTTTTCTTTCGAAAAATATCAATGTGTCTTTTTTTTTTTTTTGGAGGAATTGAAAGGTAGGCAGTAGGCTCACCATGATGTCCATCTTGGCGGCTAGATACTTGCTGTTGTTGTGGCTCAACATTTTTGGGGTTATTTGTAATAGAAATTCTTGAAATTTCATCTACAATTTATGTCTAATTTAAAATTAAAATATAGTTTAAAATTTCATTTTATAAAGGACGGTATAAAATAATATAGTATAAATTTAATATTTGGTATTACTCGTATTAATTAATTATCGTATAAATTAATACAGTTGAGTACTTTTAAACGATCCAAACACGCTAAAATAGTACCCTCGAAATTTTTAGTATTAAATAATCGAATGATTAGCAATCTTAAAAAATGTAATAATAATAATTATTATTTAATAAATAGTAATAATAATAATATATCAATAATTAATTAAAATAAATAATAATAATATACATAATTAATATTTATGATATAAATATTTCATATCACATAATATCTGATCAGTATAATATAATCGACGTTTTAATCTAGTAGAGCATCAAACGCCCAACTAAATAATCACTCTATCCCCGTAGATAGATTAGTCTATCCGACTGAAATAGTCAGTACAATACGGTGTACCAAACGAGGTCTAATACGGTATACCAAAATGAATAATATTCTGTCTAATATGTAACACATGCATTCAGTTAAATGATGAGAAATTCTATTTGTTTGACGATGGATATGAGTGTTTGGAAATTATAATTGTGGCTATATTGTCATTTATGGGTACTTGAAATAATTTAGGTTGCCTTGTAGGCGAGGGCGGACCAAACAAGGGGCAAAGAGTGTCACTTGACTCTTAGGTTGCTGAAAAATCCTTTTAAGGGGTAAGTTCACCCATGCCCCATGCTTAATTTTATCCATAATTACATATACGTATCGGATGTGCTCGAAACTTAAATAACCAAAATGAACGATAGACAAAACACACCAAATGAACGACTCCAAAGCTCTGAAGAGATGGTGCTCGAAACTTAATTTTCTCCACCCTCCCTTTTGAAGTAAGTCAGTCCTAATCCAAACCATTTAAGAATTAGAAACTAATTTATTCCAAAAAAAATATCTCTAATATTTTTCAAGAAGTGTTAATTATTATGCTTGAATAACTATTAATATATTGTTTTAATTATTTTACGAGCATTTTCAACAATGTTAGCTAAAGTTAGGTTGAGGAACCTATTTGTAGCAACTCAGATTTCATTTATCTAGGAATGTTGTTGTATATTTACCCAAGCTAAAGCAATCCTACGATTAGCAACAAAGCGAGAAAATTTAATAGAACACAATTTGGTCCTAACCATATCTATGATTAGCTTCCGGATAACATAAGGGGGTTTCCCTTCAGCTCCAAACACACGAGCATCCCGTCTGACAAGTCAACTGAAGTCCCGAAACTATCCCGCAGCACCTGTCAGACAAGGGATAACTGCACTGATTTATGCTCATGCCTCCGCCTTTCGATCAGCCCCGAACGTCGTGCCACGGCCTGAATGGTCAACAAAACAGGAAAGGTGCGAGTTGACAAAAATAATATCATTTAAAAATACATTTCAAAATACATCATTTACCCTCCAGTTTATCAAATTATGCATGCATAGAATCAAACATATGAATCATTTCATAAAACCATATTATCATAAAATAAAGCACATAACTCAGAAATTACACATCTGAAGGTCCTCTGAGAATTACACATCCAGAGTTATCATCTTGCTGGGAATTACACGTCCAGCCCTGCTGGGAAATACACATCCAGCCTCACCAGGAATTACACATCCTGTAACGACCCGTCCCAAATTCCATGATTAGATTAGTGACTAATCACGATTAGTGAGGCTAATCCGTGATTAGTAGAGCGAAATCGGACGAGCGATGCGAAATGACCGTTTTGCCCTTGAGGGTGGCAAAACGTTGACTTTTTAATCGGGCGGTCAAATGGACTTTGACCGATGACCGTGACGTAGTTCGTGACGTCACGAGTTCATAGACAGGTGGCACGTTCAATTCCGACATTCGAGGAGGAAGTTATGACGTTCGGAAGTTTAGGGGCATTTTGGTAATTTGGGTGAATGGGAGGTCAAATGTTGACTTTTTGATCGGGAGGTCCGATGGCCGAGGGCCGAAGACCGTTACGTAGATAAGGACGATACGAATCCATAGGCAGGCGGCACACTGAAATCGGACTTCGAACGGGAGAGTTATGGGTCACGGAAGTTCGATTTCACTATGCACGAACTTCGAGACGGGGACATTTCGGCGAAATCTGATTGGGTGGATATTTTGGTGGGCCCCATGGATGAGTGACAAGTGTCACTCATCCCATTGCTTTGATCCCCCAAAATGTGGATCTAAATAATTAAATATTATTATTTTAATTTTTATAATTAAACCTAACAACTATTAATCCTAACCATCCATTACCAACTAACTATCAATCCTCACCATCAATCTCTCCTTCTCTCATCAGCCATCCTCTTCTTCTTTGTTCCTTACCACCCGAAACCCATTATCCCATTTTTCTTCATTTTCTTCATCCTCCATTTTCAAACACCACACCATACACATACCACCACATCTCATCATTTTTCATCTTATGTGTGACGTGAGGAGGGACCGTGATGATGAGGACGCGACGGCGAGGACTCACGGCGGCGGACCACGGCGGGGGAACCCGAAAACCCGTGAGGTACATTTTACTCAAAATTTGGATTTTTAGTTTTAGGGGTTTTCGATGATTTCTAAAGATTAGGAATGGTTTCTAGGGACCCTAGGAGTCTATTGGGATTGGATTCGAGGGTTAGGAAGGCCTGGAACGGCGGAGGAAGTCACGGCCGCCATGGCTGGATTGAAGGTACGTGTTTTCGATGCTTTTCTTACATTTTAAGGTCATAGGACTGTAGTTTGGGTTGAGACGAAGAGAATGGGACAAACGGGGAGTGTTTTGGTGGCCGGAGCTGGGAGAACCGGCCGGGTCAAGCCGCGGGTCACGGCGACCCGGTTGCAGACGTTGGGGTCGACCCGCGGGAGGGCAGGGATGACAGGTGACGTCATCCTGCTGACGTCATCATGTCAGCGATGACGTCAGCCTTGTCAGATCTGACAATGTCAGCTGACATGTCAGAAAATGGGCCAATAGGAGTGCGACACGTGTCACATGTCAGTGCACAGTCAGCACTGACATGTCAGTGACGTGGCCCAATCAGGAGCTGACACGTGGCACCGACGTGGACCAGTGCCGTGATGACACGTGGCACTGATAACACAGTAACGTGGACCAATGGGAGCATGACACGTGGCACCTATCAGAGTCTGACATGTCAGACCTGACAGCTGTCAGATGACGTCATGCTGACGTCAGCGATGACGTCAGCAGGTACTGTAGAGGCGCGTGAAGCCCACGCGCAGCCACTTCGGGCGGCGCGTGAGGGCGCGTGGCAGGGAATCTGGGGAAGGTTCCAACATGTGAAATCTTCTATTCGATGTAACGAACATTTTGAGACTAGTTTCGTGTCGATCGGACACCGTCTCGATATGTTTCGGGGCATCGGAAGGTTTAGATTCGGGATTAAAAATAGTTAAAAATACGGGAAAATTACGGGGCTTTAGTGGGAGGTTAATTACGTAGTTAGTAACCTTATATTACGATTTGGACAGGTTCGGGAGTCCCGGTGACGGTGATCGGCTCGGGGAGCCGTATGGCACTCAAATCGAGGCGGCAGCTCGGACGTTCTGTGAGTGGACCTTGTTTTCTAAATTGGTGCATGCATAAATGTTTATTGTATGTTTTATTACTTGTTTGATGATGCCATGGGTGCATTTGTGTGTGGTTACATATAAGCACGTATTTCGAGGTTTAAGCCTTATACGGTGCTTATACGGGTCTGTATTTCTTTATTCGTTTTAATGAAATGGCTTTGGATTTATAAAAGGATAAACTCGGGTATGAGACCCATTTGGTTTTGTCTCGGGCAGATGACCTCAGATTCCGGGCACGGTGCCCAGCTGATGTCCTATGTTTGGGCACGAGACCCAATCACTTTACGGTTTTGATTTCAGGTCAGGGAACCTTAAATGGATTCCCAGGTTCATGACGGTTTATGGGAACCGGCATGAACCCTTGTTGGTTATTACGGTACATGACGGTTTATGGGAACCGGCATGTTACCTCGGTTATGTTATTACGGTACATGACGGTTTATGGGAACCGGCATGTTACCTGATTATGGATATTATGGATTCATGACGGTTCAGGGGAACCGGTCATGAATGTTTATGTTATGTATATATATGTTCGTCTACCTTCCTTTACATGTTCTACTATCTCCTCCGGGGAGGGTCGTTGGCCTGGGTGGACCCCGGAGTAGTCACGGAGCACCGACTGAGTGGAGTCACCCCCCAGTTGGGTTCCTTACTCTCAGGAAGGCTATGGTTACTATTACCTCGGGTAGGGTCAGTGGTCTGCGGACATTGACCTTGACTTTGAGATGACTCGGATTGAGACCCGGGTAGCGCGCGCGTGACTTTGGATACCGTGACAGGATTGATTGTGTGACTTATATATATGTATGTGATGGATATATGATATATGATATGTGGTGTGTACAGGTGTGCACAGGATTTGGGCAGTGGCCCGTATGGTCGTTTTCATTGTGGTCCTTTCGACCTTGGTTTATATCTGCTTTGGGCTTAGTCCCACATATGGTTTGATTTGGATAAATGGTTTTCGAATGCATGCATGATTTTTAGTGGAGGGTACAAAGGTCTTCTCGTTAAAATGTTTTTATAAACTTTTGTTTTGTCCACTCACAGTTTTTAATGTTTTGACTGCCCTTCAGGTTGACATCGGATGTGGACTGTAGCAGAGACCGAGATATCACATGCCTCCTCCGGATCCTGGCGTACTCTGATAGCCCGGGAGGGCAAAGGACGAAAATATCCCTTGTCTGACACTTCGTGTCAGACGGGAGCAGGGTCATCCCGCACTAATCCCGGGGGGATTGGGATGGGTCCTGTCACATCCGGTCATCCGGTCCCTCCGGGAATTACGCATTCGGAGTCCCTCCGGGAATTACACATTCAGAGTCTACCCAGGAATTACACATCTGGGGGCACTGAACATAAATCCAAATCAAAATCTTTATTTCAAATTCATCATTAAAACCACGTCAAATTCATCATTGATGTCCGGGTATGTTGTTTCCAATCTTGTTGGAACTTCGGAATCGCGAGAGGTTGCGATTGAGGTGACGAGAGGAATGCGGGTTTTCCGCATTGGTATTGGGTATGTCGAAGTCATTTGGGTGACTTCTCAGGTTCTACCATAATTGATGGTGGTAGATGATGTAAGTGTTATTGATGTTGTTGGTTGCCACTAGTACACTGATCGTGTATTGGTTGGTGGACACGGGATTTGTCTTGGGTCATCAGGTGGAATGAGTATATTGAAGTTAGGTGACTGCGATTCCTCATTCTCTACTTGGTGGCAGACGATGTCAGGTTACGTGACGTGGTGAATGCAGCGAGTTTGGTTGTATTCACATAGGATGAGTTTTGATGTCACAGTCTTGTATCATCTTGGTTTTTCCTCGGTGGAATGACAAGGATCGATACGAGGTAATCAGTGAGAACCCACAGCCTCGGCGTGTCTCGTCGTTGACTAATCTATGTAGATGTGGGATATGGTTGAGGACTTTGGACGTAGTGACGATCGGGGATCGTGACGTCTATGGTCGGTTGACGTAGTGTTGGATCTGGATCGTGATTTGGATGATCCAGATAGGTGGAGAGTTTATCGCTCATACTTGGATGTTTGAGTGGGGCATGATGGGACTGAACTTCTTTTCGAGGTAAATCCCATATGGCTTACTACTCGCCTGAGTAGTTGTCCGATGAGTAGTTTTCCGACGTGGTCGGATATGGTCAGTCTTAGAGATGTGTCGATATTGGGATTGGCTTCCCTATGAAGTCAATCGATGGTATTGGAGTAATCGGTTGAGCAGACAACCGATAGGTTCATGATTGATACGTCTCGGTAGACGAGAACGATATTTCAGGTTTTGGAATCAGATATCTGGATGACAATTCAGGATTTGATTTTGGAACTTGAAAGAGGATTTCTGTATTTGGGTTTTGGAATCGGATTCTGGGTGACGATCCAGGATGTGATTCTAGAGCTTGACTGTAGATTTTCTTTTATGGATTTGGGTTCGGAATGGTTATTCCAAATGCCGGTTTACGGAATGATGATTTCGGATTCGAATTTGGACATGATTATGGATATGATTTCTGGGTTTGGATTCGGGATTTCTTACGAAATTGCGGATTCAGATTCGGATTTGGAAATAGATAATGGGTTGGAGTTTCGATTTGTCTAGATCGGACAGATGGACTCCATAATTGAAACGTGATTGACTACAACCTAGGTGGTTGTAGGCTGATTGATGGGTAGATGTACGTACCTTGTTCGTTGATTCGAGGTACGACACCGGGCAGACTTGGGATGTCTGGTGACGGTATATAGGTTATACCAGTGGCACGTTGGAGAGCGTGTTGGTAGTCGGCATGGTTCCGATACCATTGGAGTAGTCGGCATGGTTCCGATACCATTGGAGTAGTCGGGGTCGTGGACTGGACGTTGGAAACTGTGCATTGGGTCATGGTATTTCTGATGGGTCTAGTTACACACAGATTGAGTGAAATGCTTTGTGGGTAAGTGTGTACTCCTGGTTGGGTCCGTTGGTGGTTAGTGTAACCACGAGTGAGTATAGTGTCAGTTTTCAACTGACGACTGTCAAGTGGTGACGGTCTGTCGGAGGTGTCAGCGTGGATCGTTGAGTGAGGTCTGATGGCTCCGAGTGGGGGGCAGACGTCAGGATAGATTAGTGATTGAGAAGGGAACCGTCTAGTTGTTGTATCAACAAGATGGTAGATTTGACAAGTAGTGTCAATTCGGACCGTGTGGCTACTGTTCTTCGACATGGTCGAGTGTAGTCGATACGACGAGAGCGTTAGTGGCACGTCGGGCTGTAGACGAGTAAGGATTATTCTGTTTAGTGGGTGTACGGGTGTACACGTGTCGTGAGATCGAATTATTTCCACGAGGTGGAGGTTGTGGAATCAGGATAGTTGGAGTTTCGAGAACGGAATTAAATTAAGGAGGGAAGAACGGTTGGGTTTAGGTCGGTTGGAATTTCGGGGACGAAATTAATTAAGGAGGGAAGGTTGTAACGACCCGTCCCAAATTCCATGATTAGATTAGTGACTAATCACGATTAGTGAGGCTAATCCGTGATTAGTAGAGCGAAATCGGACGAACGATGCGAAATGACCGTTTTGCCCCTGGTGGTGGCAAAACGTTGACTTTTCAATCGGGCGGTCAAATGGACTTTGACCAATGACCGTGACGTAGTTCGTGACGTCACGAGTTCATAGACAGGTGGCACGTTCAATTCCGACGTTCGGGGAGGAAGTTATGACGTTCGGAAGGTTAGGGGCATTTTGGTAATTTTGGATAAAAGGGGTCAAATGTTGACTTTTGACCGGGAGGTCCGATGGCCAAGGGCCGAAGACCGTTACGTAGATAAGGACGATACGAATCCGTAGACAGGCGGCACGTCGAATTCGGACGTTCGACGGCGAAGTTACGGTTCACGGAAGTTCCTAGGTACTATTCACGACGGCACGTTTTACGAGACAAAAAGTGCAATTTTGTCTCTAGTGGGCCCAGATATTTAAATGGAGGCCCAATGGATGAGTGACACTTGTCACCCATCCACTGGCCAACCTCACCCACTCATGCACTAAACCTTTCCCCGTTCATCCATTTCTCCCATTTTCTTCCCAAACCAACCCGATCACCATTTCTTCACCCAAACACCAAACCCTTCCCTTCTAACCATAACTGAGACCAGAGGGTGAGAGAGGAGGACTAGGATGGCAGCTAGTGGCTGGAACCGCCGTGGGCGGTGGCGGGAGCCCAAAACCCGATCGGGTACCCAGTAAGCCCGTTTTTCCTCATTTTTCGATGTGAGCATTATGGTTGGTTTTAAATGATTAGGGAATGATTATTAGGATGCTAGGAAGGTTTTAGAACGGTTTTGGTGAGGGTTAACGGCTGAGAAGCCGTGGGGGACCGATCGGAAAAATGGGACCGTGAGGTCCATTTCGAACCAAGGGGTTTCAGGTAGTTTTCTTAGGTTGTAAGGATTGGGATAAATTGGAAATGAGAAAATAGGAATTTAGGAATTAGAACGGAGGAAATCGGACCGAAAATGAGGGAGAAGGAGGCCTGGACCGGTTACGCCGGTCCAGTTGCAGAGGTTGGACCGGACCGGCCGGCCCAGACCGGTTCGATCGCTGGAGCAGGTGACACTGTAGCGGCGCGTGAGGCCCACGCGCAGCCGCTTCAGGCGGCGCGTGCGGGCGCGTGGAGGAGAATTTGAGGAAGGTTCCAACATACGAAATCATCTATTCGATGTAACGAACATTTTGGTACTGGTTTCGTGTCGATCGGACACCGTCTCGATATGTTTCGGGGCATCGGAAGGTTTAGGTTCGGTTTTAAAAATAGTTAAAAATACGGGAAAATTACGGGGCTTTAGTGGGAGGTTAATTAAGTAGTTAGTAACCTTCTATTACGATTTGGACAGGTTTGGGAGTCCCGGTGACGGTGATCGGCTCGGGGAGCCGTATGGCACGCAAATCGAGGCGGCAGCTCGGACGGTCTGTGAGTGAACCTTGTTTTCTAAATTGGTGCATGCATAAATGTTTATTATATGTTTTAAATGCTTGTTTATAATGCCATGGGTGCATTTGTATGTGGTTACGTATAAGCACGTATTTCGAGGTTTCGGTCTTATACGGTGCTTATACGGGTCTGTATTTCTTTATTGATTTAAATGATTTGATTTTGGATTTCTAAAAGGATCAACTCAGGTATGAGACCCATTTGGTTTTGTCTCGGGCATATGACGCTATTTACGACCTTCGGGTCTAAATTGTGGTCGCGGCGGGTGCTATGTGCACGGCGATCAACGATACGACGCCCGCCTCCGGATTGGGATGTGTTCCTTTCGGAGAGGTCACGATGCACGGTTCGTTGTCGGGCAGCCTGGGGAGGCTCGACTTCGGAGTGCTGACGGTTCAGGATAGCGATCGGTGATGAGTGCACCATGATCTTGCGATGGTCGCGTCGGTTGATTCGTTCACGGCGACATACCAGGATTGAGGGCGGTCCTGGATGGATGGTTGCACGCATCACTATGATCGGAGTCGTGACTGACCCTTGGATATCGGGCACGGTGCCCAGTTGAGTCATATGTTCGGGCACGAGACCCAGTTGTTTTACACTGATGATTTTGGGTCAGGGACCCTAGATGGATTTCCAAGTTCATGACGGTTTATGGGAACCGGCATGAACCTTTGTCAGGTTATTCTGGTTCTTGACGGTTTATGGGGACTGGCATGAACCCTGGTTATGTTATTACGGTACTTGACGGTTTATGGGAACCGGCATGTTACCTGATTATGGATATTATGGATCATGACGGTTCAGGGGAACCGGTCATGAATGTTTATGTTATGTATATATATATATATATGTTCATCTACCTTCCTTTACTTCTATTATCTCCTCCGGGGAGGGTCGTTGGCCTGGGTGGACCCCGGAGTAGTCACGGAGCACCGACTGAGTGGAGTCACCCCCCAGTTGGGTTCCTTACTCTCAGGAAGGCTATGGTTACTATTACCTCGGGTAGGGTCAGTGGTCTGCGGACATTGACCTTGACTTTGAGATGACTCGGATTGAGACCCGGGTAGCACGCGCGTAGCTTTGGATACCGTGACAAGATTGGTTGTGTGACTTATATGTATATATGATATATGAGATTTGCTATGTAGTGTGCACAGGTGTGCACAGGATTTGAGCAGTGGCTCGTGTATTTGATTTCCGTATGGTTATGGATTTGGGCAGTGGCCCGTATGGTCGTTTTCATTGTGGTCCTTTCGACCTTGGTTTATATCTGCTTTGGGCTTAGTCCCACATATGGTTTGTTTTGGATAAATGGTTTTCGAATGCATGCATGCTTTTTAGTGGAGGGTACAAATGTCTTATGAAATGTTTTTATAAACTTTTGTTTTGTCCACTCACAGTTTTTAATGTTTTGACTGCCCTTCAGGTTGACATCGGATGTGGACTGTAGCAGAGACCGAGATATCACATGCCTCCTCCGGATCCTGGCGTACTCTGATAGCCCGGGAGGGCAAAGGTCGGAAATATCCCTTGTCTGACACTTCGTGTCAAACGGGAGCAGGGTCATCCCGCATTAATCCTGGAGGGATTGGGATGGGTCCTGTCAATAAGGACACTCAAAAAAGAGATGATTATGGGACTCCACCACAGCATTACATAGAACACAAAGAAGACTCTGACGGTTAACAAATCTCCCCATCCGGTCAAAGGTCATGAGGCGATGGCGAATCGCAAGCCAAAGAACGAAACTAACTCTAGGAATAGAATAAGAAAACCAGACCAAATTAGACCAACCAATCATAGGATTAACATCCCTACAAACATCCCAAAGAAAAGAGGACGAATAGATTCCATGAGCAAAATGAGTCCAAATAACAGAATCATCTCTCGAAGGACAAGGGGAGAGACAGAGAGATGCCACATGGATAGTGAGAAGATTATCATTGAGGGCGAAAGGCCATCTCCAGCCCCCCAGTATCGTTCAGAACCTCGCAGAGCCGAGAATTAAGGCCAAGGCCCGAAATGGAAGGCAAAACATCACCCCAACGATCAAGCAGAGGACCCAGGGAGCACCAATTATCCCACCAAGTAAAGATAAATTCCCATTCCCACAACAGAGAAGATAAAAGGTTTAACAACATTTCAGATTTTGAGAAGTCTTCGCCAGTTCCAAGAACAGCTCGAAGACGGGGTAATAGCCCAGAAGCTCCTGTCCTTAAAAACATAGGCATTAATCCAATCAGACCACAAGTTGCCCTCCACATCAAAGAAAAGAAACCAAATATAACGAGCCATAAGCACCCAATTCCAGGTACACAATGATTTGATACCGAGCCCACCCTCCCTAAAAGGCTTACAAACATCATCCCACAAAATCTTAGCACAATAGGAACCAACAACCTTCCCAGACCAAAGGAACCGCCACAACATCTGTTCAATGCCACGAAGAACACACTTAGGAAGAAACAGATGAGACGCCCAATATGACAGGACCCGTCCCAACTGGACGTCAAAAAAACCGTACCCGGTCCTGCTCCCGTCTGACAAGTCAACTAAAGGTCTGAAACTCCCCTTCAGTGCTTGCCAGACAAGGGATGTTTGCGCGGATTTCTGCTGCTGTCACTGCCTCACGATCAGTCCCGAACGTCGTACCACGGCCTGGAGGGTCACAAAACAGAAATGGTGTGAGTGGACAAAAATGACCTCTTATAAAAACATTTATCAAAATACAATCTTACCCTCCAGTTTTCACAAACTTGCATGCATATCGTAAAACATGAGTGACCGATAAAATTAAAACATCTTTTCCCATGGTCCATAACACTCATGTTCACCAAATTAGTTCATGTTATAAAACATCAAATCCCGGCTCTCAGGCCAAAACATGTGAAAACATAATCACCTGGCCACAAGGACCAAAAACCCGTACTCAATACCAGTACATCATCACAATCAATACCAATCAGCATTACTTACTAGTGCACAATAAATATATCAATCCAATCAATCCGCACTACTCACGAGTGCATAAAATATCACCAATCACATCTGCACTACTCACAAGTGCACAATCAATCAAACTGTACTACTCACAAGTGCTGCACTACGCGTAGGCCAATATCCAGTCACTCTCTCGGGAATAAACACCTCTAGGCTCAACCTCCTCAGGCTCAGTCACCTCTGGGCGAACACATCCCCAGGATCAGACACCTCCGAGTGGTACATCCAGGCTCAGTATCATCCGAGAAGCTGACTACCATAGGATCAACTCCCGATCCTACAATCACATCCCCCAAGCTCCGGTCGTCTGGGTAATTCCCCCCAAGCACCGACCGTCTGGGAATATCACAATCATAATGAAAACCATCCCGGGAATTACATCCCAAAACATTTCAATCAAATCTTGACTTCATACCAAGTCAAGGTCATTCTCAATTGGGTCTCAAGCCCAAAATACCCTTTTACACATAAACCGTTAAAATCACATTTAAATCAATAGAATAATCTGAAAATCATCCTTGACTCACCAACCAAGTCAAAACATCATTTTAGAAATCATTTAGACTCCGGGCCTAGCCCAAAACATCATTTGCACGTACCTCGTAAAACGTGCCCGAAAGACTGATTAAAATAATTATAAAATCACAAAAATTATTAATTTCATCAAATTCACAAGTGACTCCAAAACCGAGTCAAAATCACTATTCACTTGGGTTATCATGCCCAAAATCATTATCACGCAAATCCTTGCGTTGCAACCTCCGTTGCCATTTTCACACAAATCCACAAAATTGACCCTCGACTCATTCCCGAGTCACCACATCATCTTTCAATCCATGACTCAATAATCCGAGTCCAAACATTATTTTCAATCAATTTCAATCCCGGACTCATAAACCAAGTCCAAACATTATTTTTACCAAATTTCGTAATTTCTCGAAAATCGCCCAAAATAATAATATAATAATCATAAAACCGAGAAATTACCGGATTGAAACACAAATCATGCCCAAGCATATAAAATCATATAATAAGGCATTAGAAATCATATATGCATGCATCACGGTTAGAAAACAAAGTCCACTCACACACACCGTCCAAAACGGTCCGTTTCCGAGCTGCACGTTTTTCCGTAAAATCTGGAAATCACAACTCCTGTCCAAAATCATTATAGAGGGTTACTAACATCTCAAAATATATCATATAATTTTCCCCAATTTTTCCGGGATTTAAATACGTATTTTTAACGTAATACAAAACTTCGGATACGCGGAACATTATCGAAACAATATCCGATTTCACCGAAATCAACGTCAAAATGTTCGTTACACTGAGAGGATCAAAAGTCATGTTGACCTCACCTTGAGACTAGGCCGGACGCGCCCCCACGCGCCGCCGTGAGTGGCTGCGCGTGAAATCCACGCGCCTGCTACAGTGTCACCGTCCCAACCCGTTTGTCTGTAAAACGGGCCATTTAACCCGCGAGGCGACCCGGTTTGTTTTCTGTCAATTCGACATTGATTCCACCAATTGAACATTCAGTCAGTTTCGATTCAAGTCTAATTAGGGTTCTGTGGACTTAATTACAAGCAACATTACCTCTAACCTCACGATCACAGATGATCAATCGAAGAACATCCGTCCACTGTTCATCCTTCGAAAACCATCAAAGCTTCTTGATTTCGTTCAATTGATTCACCAGTAAGCTTCAATGGACTCAGGTAAGTATTTTCCCCAACTCAATTGCATCAATTCGTGGCTCAAACGCCACGACTCAAACTCGAACATCTGTACACTGTGCATCCATGGAGCTTCATCAATCTCCAGTGTTTCCCTTCAATTGGTGAACCCAGAAGCATCGTGGGATCTTCAGGAACACAATCCCCACATCAATTTCGTCAATCAAAGCCTCAATTCCCTCGACTCAACCTCGAGATTTTTGAAAGTTTCCTCCCTCAGTTCTACCTCAATTCGACCTCAATTCCACTTAGTTCCTTCTACAAAATGGATCGTAGTAATCCCAGAAGACAGAAACTGAACCCAATTTCGATCAACAAGGCTCAATTCATCCAATTTGATTTTTCCTCCCAAAAACCCAATTTCGAATTCCTAGTTTTTAGCCACTCTCAACCTCCCGTGTTTACCCAGTTGAGTTAGTCTCAACAAACACTCGATTTTGCCCTCAAAACCAGTTAGGAATGGCAGCAAACACTCTCCAATTCTGCTGCTCAATGCTCACGGGTAAGAAGAACAAAGAAGGAGAAAATTAAGGAGAAAATGGAGGAAATGATGAAGGATAAATGATGATGTTGTAATGATGGTGTTGGGAGGGAAACATGGACCAGATTTCAGGGGATGGGTGACACTGGTCACTCATCCGAATGTGTACAGTCACCGGGTACTGTTCATATTAAAATATTATTTTAATCCCGGTTCGTTCGGTTAATCGAGTCCGATTCCGTGACCATAACTTCGTCGTCGAATCTCCGATTTCGGCATGCCGCCTGTCGTTGGATTCGTATCGACGAGACCTACGTAACGGTCCTTGGCCCTCGTCCATCGGACCTCCCGATCAAAAAGTCAACATTTGGCCCCTAATATGCCAAATTACCAAAATACCCCTCAACTTTCGAACATCATAACTTTCACCTCGAATGTCGGAATCGAACGTGCCACCTGTCTATGAACTCGTAACGTCCCGAACTACGTCACAGTCATCGGCCAAAGTCCATTTGACCGCCCGAACTAAAAGTCAACATTTTGCCCACGCTAGGGGCAAAACGGTCATTTTGCACGTTTCGTCCGATTTCACTCAACTAATCCCCGATTAGTCATTCTAAATCATGATTAATTAATATTCAATCCCGATATTCGGGACGGGTCATTACACAATACAACTGCAAGAGCACAAAACAGCTTTAATGATTACTAGGCGGCTAGCAAATGAAAGGTAGCGATGCTCCCAACAACCAATTCTCCTCACAACCTTATCCACCAAAGGAGCACAATCCAAAACGGAGAGTTTGGAGGTAATAAGAGGAATGCCCAGATATCTCATGGGAAGAGAACCAATATTAAGACCAATAAGCTCCCAAGAGATCCGAAGTATCAATATCAACACCGACCACAAACAGGTTGCTCTTCTCCATATTAATAAACAATCTCGACTGGGAAGCAAACCAATCAAGCACATGCATAATGATCGATAGGGAGTACCTATCACCATGAGACAAAACAATGAGATTATCAGCAAAGGCAAAATGGGATAACCGAGTTTTATCGCACAACCAATAAATGATATTTTTTTTTATAGATTATGTGAAAAATCTAAATTTAAATTTTATAAAAAATAAAGTCGATATTTAATATGCAAACTTAATCTCCTTGCCTCCTATTTTGGTAATTTTTTTCTCATAACATTACATTGAAAGAAACAAATATTCTCCTTACTTTATAATTATAGAAGATATTATAGGCACACGTGGCAGAATCTGGTGTTCAACCAAAGAATTCTGTACGGTTTTACTTGGGGAACTAAAGAGGACGGGAATCAGATGGTACGCTTTCTTTGTTCGACTTACAAGCATGAAGCCCTCCATACACAGCACGTGGGGCAACGATGGAGTCCCACGTGTGCTTCCTTTGCTCAGGCATGTCTCCAAAACATGGAACCTCTCGTTTAATTTTTTTTTTTCCGTGAACCTCTCTCGCTCGCCCTTTTGTTGGAATTAATTGTTTAACATTTTCACCCTTTTTTTTCCAATTTTATATTCCACTTGTGTATTATTAAATCCCTAAATTAGAATCCAATTATATTTTTTCTTGTTGGAAATTATTAATTTACGAGGATCTTGTAATATGAATTTGATAGACGCGTTGGAAGAAGAGATGGGATATTTTTTATTATATTCCACTTGTGTATTATTAAATTTAAACCCAAATTATTTTTCTTGTTGGAGATTATTAATTTACGATAATTATGTGATGTAAATTTGATACGGACATTAAAATAAAAGCTGGAGAGATTTTTTATTTCCCAAACTCGCTTTTCCGATAATCGAATCTTAGACAAAAATTACTAGCTCGTAGGCGTATACGTACTCAATAGATTAAAAAATAAGAGATTATTCTTAAAAAAATAGGGAGATCAAAATATATTAATATCAATTGTAATGTGTGATGATAAAGCATCAATTTTTGTTTTTTTTGTTTTTTGGCTTTTGATTGAATCACATCCATCGTCACTATCTTCTTTGTTTTTTTTTTATGTAAAATAAACTTTATTAGGTTTACAGCTATTTTCTTCGCAAAAAACTAATTATAATTTTGTTTTTCATACAACGATATTAAATTGATAATTATCGGTTATTCATTTGAAATTTTGAGATTAAATTGATAATTATACCATGAAGAAGATTATACCTAAATCAGATATTTATTTCATTATTACTTTTTATATTTAATTTTTCTTACTTTTTATAATCGATCTCCAATATATATTATAATTCCACATTTCTTATTGTCACTAGGCAAAAAAGAAAAAAAAAAGATTTTTATCGGAATTTTGCTCTACATACAATAGTTCAGTAATTGAAGATGAAGTTTCTTAAATAATTAAGCAATGTCGTCATTATTTTAAGCCTTCTTTTACTAACTTGTTCCCTAAACGCTAGTAATTGGAGACCAATGTGTATAAATAAATGAAATAATAAACATGAATGTTAGAAATTACCTTCTTTTTTTTTTATTAACATGGGAAAGAATTATAGAAATAGTTTTTTAGATCAAGTCATTATAAGTATATCTATTATTATAAAGTCAAGATATTCAAAAAAGTTCACTAATTTTTTTTTTACGTAAATACCTTTTAAATTATTTCATAATTTAGGGATATACTAGTAAAATTAAATATTAAATTTATAATTAAAAATAATAATTAGTTAATATAAAGAGAGGAGGGAAAAAGAAAAGGACCATGGCTCCATGTAGTTAATACTATTTCTAGTTTTTATTAAGAAAAAAAATTAGCACTCGAGTTAACAGGTGCCATGAGTCTAGTATAAATTAATAGACATAATACTTATATTTATTTTTGGATAAATCAATTAATTTTTTTTCTTGGTTAATATAAATATAAATATATATATTTTTTTCGTATAGATCTATTGTATTCTTCAACACACCCCAAGTGGCGGCAATCACCCAAATTATACTGAAAAACATCGGTGGAGCCAGCACGGGCCGAGGGGGTCTTGGGTCCCCGCTGAATTTTATATATTTTAATGTAATATATATATAAATATATTTTAATTAATTAAAAATTATTATATATTTTGGAATTCACATTCAATTTGAAAACAATTTTAAGCTTCCCAATGCACATATAAATAATTATCATATATGATTTATAAAAATCATAGTGATATTTTGATATAAAAGTCCATAGTTCGTATTATAGTTAATTTTTTTTTTTTTCAATTTTCAAAATCTTACGACTGTATATTTTGTTTTAATACTTCAATCATAATTTATTTTGGGCATGCAACTATTTCAAACTTAGACTTGGTCGAAGACAACTGTATATGATTGTAGAAAATTATAGGTAGCATGATAACTTTTTTTTTGTAATTTGACTAATTTGACATATATTATGATGAGTTGAATTATATTATTTTTTTAAATATTTAAAAAATACCCCTATTCAGATGAATTTTTAATTACGTCACTGCCGAAAAATATAGATAATTGTAATAATTGATATCACGTCAAATTTTAAAGAGAGGCCACAATAAAGATTGCCCTAACTTAAAGATGCCTGATTTTCCCAAAAAGATTTTGGCGTGATTAGGAGTAGAACTATGAAGTTAGGCAATATGTAAATTTCTTTCAATTTAGAATTGCTATACTTTTCAACAATGGTCTAATCAAACTGAATTTCACCTGCCAAAACTAATGTCCTAATATATGTACAATCATATATCGACAACGGCCAAGTCGACCCCAAATCTCACTTTTCCAGCTCTTTTTTGGTAATGTGGGACATTTGCTCAATCCGAATTTCAACTCAAGCTTCACATAAAAACCAACAAAAAAATATTTAAGTTATTTCTAATATAAGAGTGATTTGATAGTTTTTTTTAAAAAAATTATTTTTCAGTTTGTTTTTTCTTATCCTAAGTAGCATGAAATTGTTCATAGAGTATTTAACGTTTCCAAATTAATGGATTATTGAGGTGTGTTATAAGGCACGAACCTAAATTTTGAAAATTAGTGAGTTAAATTTTGATGTGAAATTCTCAAAATTAAACGAGGATTATGAGACAATGAAGTTGTGAACTCTGTTTGCTTATCAATCAAGTTAATGGAAGCTGCGATCACATAAATCACTCATGATCAATCACTAATTGAAAGATTGACGTGATTAGTATCTTGATTTAAGGCATCACAAACTGTATTATGAGACAATGTATCTAGCATTAAGCAATCAAGGAATCCATCAGGGAGGAAAACATATTGATATTCGCTGTAAATCTCTTGCGTAATCTTTCGAAAGATTGTGTGATTGAGTTAGAGTTTTGCAACGGCGAAGATCAAGTTACCGATATTTTCACTAAACGCCTCAAACAACTTACCGTTGGACTCACCGTTATTGCCTCCCATTTAAATCAAAACTACTAGAGAATGAGATATTTGTACATAATAATTGATAAGAATTTGTTAAGATCTACATATATGGAAGCTAATGGAGCTTGTTCTTTGGTGTCCAGAGACCCTGTTCTTGGGGTTGTTTATGTTGTAAATTGAAAGGATGGAGGGATATTAATTAATATGAACCGGTCATGGCTTTGGTGGTCTGTTTTAAGTGGTCCACCAAATCAACTTGTATATGGGGACAGGACATGGTTTTCATTTCAATGCTAAATTCCAAGTATCTAATAAGTCCCTTTTCTCCAATTTTTTTTCCATTTTGAATAATATTTTAGTGATTATTTAATACCATTTTTTTATTGAGACTCTTTATATAAAATTGAGAGATTTCATCATTATTTTGTATATAATTATATTTTAATATTGTATTTTTTAAATTATAAATACATAAAAAAATATAGATAACTGAAAACATGTTCTAGTAGTAGATATCATGTTAAATTTTCAAAAGAGGCCCAATGGCTTAACAATGAGATTGTCCTAACTTTAAGTAGTTGTAGATGTCGGATTTTTCCGAAAAGATTTTGGCCTGATTAAGAGTAGAGCTATGAAGTTGGCCTGATTGTCCTGACTCTATTTGCTCATCAATCAAGTTAATGGAAGGTGTGATCACATAAATCACTCGTGATTAATCGCTAATTGAAAGATTGATGTGATTAGTATCTTGATATAAGGCACCACAAACTGTATTAATTACGAGACAATGTATCTAGCATTAAGCGATCAAGGAATCCATGAGAGAGGAAAACATATTGATATTTGCTGTAAATTTCTTGCATAATCTTTCGAAAGATTATGTGATTTAATCAGAGTTTTGTAACGACGAATATCAAATTACTGATATTCTCACTAAACGCCTCACACAACCTACCGTTGAACTCACTTTTAAAATGTTAAATTTCAAAAAAATTAATGCAACAAGTCACCGTTATTGCCTCCCGTTTAAATCAAACTAGAGAATGAGATGTTCGTACATAATAATTGATAAGAATTTGTTAAGATCTACATGTATGGAGGTTAATGGAGCTTGTTCTTTGGTGTCCAAAGACCTTGTTCTTGGGGTTGTTTTTGTTATAAATTGAAAGGACGGAGGAATATTTATATGAACCGGCCATGGCTTTGGTGGTCTTTTTTAAGTGGTCCACCAAATCAACTTGTATATGGGGACGGGACATGGTTTTCATTTCAATGCTGAATTTTCCAAGTATTTAATAAGTCCCTTTTCTCCAATTATTTTTTTCCATTTTGTATATATTTTAGGGAATATTTAACACCATTTTTTGATTGAGACTCTTTATATAAAATTGAGAGATTTCATCATTATTTTGTATATAATTATATTTTAATAATTTATTTTTTAAACTATAAATATTAAGTGACATGTCATCATTTAAGTAATAGTAATAGTAGTGGAGTTTTTTCTCCACACCTTATTTAAAAGCAAGATATCGAATTTAACTCTTATAAATAATAAAATCGATACCCAATATATAATATATATATATATATATATATATATATTATAATTCCATCTTTTTAAAATCACTAGGAAAAAAAAAGAAGATTTTTATCGGAATTTTGCTCTAGTAATTAAAGACGAAGCTTCTTAAATAATTAAGCAATTTCGTAAACATCGAAGACCAACATTATTTTTAGCCTTATTTTACTAACTTGTTCCATAAACGCTATTAAGTTGAGACCAAAGATGAAAATATCGATATCGACGGATATATCGCAAGTCAAATTTACAGATATCTCGTCCCAAATATCGATATCGTTGACGGTCAACAAAAATGACGGAAATTCGGTTTAAAATTTAGAAATTCGTAATGAAATTTTGGGAAAAACTTAAGTACCCAATGATGGTTATATAGGACTAATAAAAACTATAAAATGACTTTGTTATAATAAATATATGATGAATAATATGATACAATAGAGTTATGCCGATGACTAATAATATAAAATTTTAAACATAAATATAAATTGAAGTGAATTACTATAATTGAATGTTAATATAATTAAAAACATAACAATAAGCATAAAAAAATTTCAATGGAAGAAAAATTATAAAATGAGTAAATATATTTAAAATTGAAAAAATGATGAAAAAATAGAGTCAATCTTTATTCAAAAATTGGAAAGAATTGATATATTTAAAATTGGAAAAAAAGGACAAACAAAGTTGAAAATTTGGAAAAAATGAAAAAATAAATAAAAAAACTCAGCAGTGTGCCTGGTTGGGTTTGAACCTAGAACCTCAGGTTTTTTAGGCAAAATATGGCCCAGCCTAATTGAAAATATAAGTACCGTATAATATATAAAGTATACAAACTAACACTCTTAACAGTCATCTTCTTCCTCCCACGGGCCTGCAATTCGGGTTTTTTAACCCGCGCGACATGATTCGACTGGAAATCGATGATTTTACGTCTGATTTTCATGAAATTTGGCCCTATCTCAATCGTTTTAATCAAATAATGAGATCCATGGGTTTAAAATAAGACAAAATGTCGAAATTTCGCTCAATTTCTTTCCCCATCCTCTTACATGCAGCCGATTAGAAATAGTGAAATATCAACCGATATATCGGCGATATTTTCGATATTTTCATCACTGATTGAGACCAATAATAAACAAGAATGTTAGAAATGACCCTTTTTTTTTATGGGAACGAATTATAGAAATAAATTTTTAGATCAATTCATTATAAGTATATCTATTATTCTAAAGTCAAGGTGTTTAATTTTTTTTTTTTGACGAAAATACCTTTTAAGAAATAATTATAAATTAGTCTAATTTATAAGTATAACATATAAAATATTCCACTTAACATATAAAATAGTTCATTTACTGTATTAGTAAGATTTTTAGTGTAATTTTATTTTATTATTTTTTAAATTTTCTAATACTATATATATACCCTTTTCAAATATAGATGAGTAACTTTCAAATTTTAGATAGTATTATTTTTATTTATTTTTTAAACTGATTTGATAAGATAATTCTGATTAAATTTCATATTTTCAATTTTTTTATGAATGAAAATCACTTTAACCCCCCAAACTTTTTAGATACTATCTGATACTTTTGAATAATTACAGAATCACAGGTACTTTATTTATTTTATAATTTTTGTTGGTTTTATTTCTTTCTAGGTACTCATAGGTAAATTATATTTTTATGTACAATTAAAATTCTTATAGGTAAATTACGTAAAATAAAATCAAGCTGTATAATATATAATGACACGTTTGTAATTCTTTAAAAATTAAGGGACTAAAACTAATGTTGTATTTTGACCAACAATTAAAAAAATCAAGTTTTTTTTTTATTTACAGTCATATTTAATATAGTGGACTAAATTATAATTTGGACTCTAAAAAAAGACATATTTATAATTGTCCCTTAAATTAATAGTTTAAGGATATAATAGTAAAATCAAATATTAAATTTATAATTAAAAAAATTAACTAGTTAATAGAAAGAGTGTTGGAAAAAAAGAAAAGGATAGTGGCTTCAGGTAGTTAATATTATTTTTTAAAAATAAAATAAATTTTATTTTAATTTTTTTTAACAAAAAAAATTAGCACTCGGGTGCCAGGTGTCTAGTATAAATTATTAGACTGAATACTTAAATTTATTTTTAGGTAAATCAACTAATTTCTTTTCTTTTTGAATCACCCAAATTATACCGAAAAATATAGATAACTGAAAACATGCTTTAATAATTGATATCTTGTTAAATTTTCAAGAAAGGCCATGAGATTGTCCCAACTTAAGAAGTTGTAGATGCCGAATTTTCCCAAAAAGATTTTGGCCTGATTAGAAGTAGAACTATGAAGTTAGGAGTATCTTAAATTTAATACATATTATTTCACTGATTAATGAATAAATGTTGATATTATCAATAAATTTATTTTGCGTGAATAATATATTATACAAATTTTAATAAATTCATCTTTTTTCTTATGTAAGTATATAATAAATAAATAAATGAGATAGAACTATATAAATTAACATTACTTAAATTTTTTTGTTGGATTGTGAATTTCGGATGGGCTGAAGCCAATTCTAGCCTTAACTATACGCCCATGCCCTGGTCACGAGTCATAAATCATGATCATTAACCTTCAGAGTATGAGAGCGGTAGAGATTATTCAGTCATCTGATATGGGGAGGGGAGAGGGGTGAGGTCCCCAAAAAGATAGTTGCGAAGAATCCAGCAGACCAGTAGAGGTAGAGCTTACAAGCAATAATAATAAGTGGGTACAGGTGACACAGTCGGGACATTGTTTTCAATCAGAATCAGCCCATTGTTTGCCTACTGGCCCATTTAACATAGAGGTCTTTCAGCTTTGGTGTTAAACAAGAGGAAGAAAAAAAAAAACCCTTTAGGGCTCTAGCTCAATCAATTTTGAAAAGGTGAGTTAATCGACGCTTAAAATTGATGATTAAGTGGAACACTTGTATTGTTTGAATCTTGATATACCCGACTTAAAATTCCCGCTTGAAACATATCAAAGTTGGAACTTGTTGATGTATAAAAAGTACTAACGAGACTGTAAAAGCACACACGGACACCAAAACACAAGAACATACGTGGTTCACTTAAATTGGCTTACGTCCACGGTGTTACTTCACTCTTATTAATAATATAGTGTTTTGTACATGTATATGAGATCACGAGCCTTTAGGAGGTAGTAGTGTATGTAGAGAGAATGGAGAGAGTGAGACCCCTTGAATGAGGGATGAGACTCCCTATTTATAGGAGTTGTCTAATGTTAGGTCATAGTAGTAGTCTTTAGGCATGGATCTTGATGATGGGCTTCCAAAATAGGCTTTGAGGATGGACTTGATTTATTCTCCTTAGTTTTCTGTACGGGGTTATTGTTTGGTCAGATGTCGCGTCGACAAAACTAATCAAACAAATACATTTGCTTTTATAAATGAGATGGGGCTGGCTATGGAAGTTGGGACCTCCTTCAAGTTTTGAACAACTCACATTCCACATAGTGATTTTAGTTAAGAGATTTTTTTTTTGTGTGTGTATTAAATCAAACAATATTAAGCGGACAAGCCACTTAGCCACCAACAAAGAGTCGAAGGACTCATAAGAAAGAGATGGTAGCGCCTAGTCCATAGAGAGGATATCGTCAAATACCACCAAAGGAAGTTTTCGTGAGTTTCCAAACAACCTGTTATTCCCTCTAACCATAAACAGTTGTTACCGGCAGCCAAAACCAACTTCCTAGCAACCTTGGAGAAGGATTTGCCCTTCCAAATAGCAGCATTCGCAAGAATAGGAGCTGGCCAAGGAGAAGAGCTCCAAACAAACCCACCAATACCCAAAAGCCGTCTCTAAATTTCAGCGCTATAGGGACATTACAAATGATCACTAGACTCCGCATCTCCATCACAAAGAATACACCGTATGGAAGAAGGATTAAATAATTGAGCAATGCGATCCAACTAGAGAGCTTGGATTGGATAGCAAGCCAAAGGACAAAGCTTGTGTGAGGGATGACGCCATGAAACCAGACCACATGGGAGCAAGGGCAAATAGGCCCCATAAGCCTAATTTCATTCCATAAGAAAGAAGAAAATTGCCCATTAGTAAAGGCATCAGGCATTCCACACAAAAACATTCGAGGTCAAGGAACTAACTTGGCAAGAAAAGTTAGCGCCCTGGACTTGCTTAAACATACCATTAGCCGAAAAAAGGCCATGACCATCTCCCATTGGTAAGCACAGAAGAGAGACGGGCCTTCAAGTGAATACCAAAAACCTGCACAATAGAACAGTCATACCTATCAAGAAGGTAGCCTAAATGGCTCCAACGGTCATACCAAATGAAGATACCATCACCATTGCCAATCTTGGCCTTAATGATCTCACAAATTGTCAACAAACACCAATTTGAAGAACAAGTACTAGGAGTCTTTACTTTCCAGAAACTAACATCACCCACATAGTACCCCTTAACCTAACGGATCCACAGGTTGTTACCTTATGGAGCAAAAAGTTACCAGATGAATCTTGCCATTAAAACAATGTTCCACTTAGCCAGGGAGCGAATCCCCAACCCCCCTCTAGCTTAGGCAAGCAAACACATTTCCAGGCAACCTTGGCATGGTGAGAACCAGTTACATGTCCAGACCACAGAAAATGGCAAAAGATACGCTCAATGTCTCTACAGACCTGCTTAGGGATGAAGGAATGAGAGATCCAAAAAACGATCACACTACTTAACACTGCTTGAATGAGGAGCAACGTCCAGCAAAAGAAAGAGCGCCATGCTCCCACCCATGAACACAGTTCTCAATCCTTTCAATGAGAGCTGCACAGTCACCAAATCTGAGACGCGAACTAATAAGGGGGACACCAAGGTACATAACTGGTAATGATCCCTGCTGCATACCAAAACACTCACGCAAGATGTTAACCCTACCAGCGCTCATACCAGCCGTATAGATACAAATTTTACTGAGATTGGGCATCAAACAATAAATAGCAGCAAAATTCGAAAGCACCCATTTTAAGACAGCCACTGAGTTCCTATCACACCGGGAGAACACAAACAGCTCATCAGCAAAAGTAAGGTGAGATAGATGAACCTTATCACAGCCCTAATCACAGCCCTCCCTGACGAAGACCCTGACAACCTGGGAAGAAACCAATTAGCTCCCCATTAACTACAATAGAAAACCTAGCAGTAGAAATACAAACACAAATCCACCCTACGATCTGCAAAGGAAACTGAAAGGCAGACATAGCATTAAAAGAAATCCCAAGGAACATAATCATATGCTTGAGGATGTCAAGCTTCACAGAACACCTAGAGCTACCCAAATTGAGGTGATACCCACACATTGGACTAATAAAATGTTATCCCCCATACGTCGACCGCTCACAACGGCTGATAAATTGTAAGCAATGGTAGCTGGCAGAACTACCTTCGACTGGTTATCAATGATCTTTATAATATATAGTTGCTGGAAAATTATATTAATGTAAGTTTGGTCATAATTGATTGATATGCCAAAACCCTAGCTAGACCCATTAGCTGGAAAATTATATAACAACCTCGGCTGACAAAGTTTAATCTATCAACGTATTAATTGTTCATGCATTCAATAATACATTATTACGAATTTGTCCCAGTGATTTACATTAAAGATTATGTGCTTAAATTACAAACAAATAAGTGTATCATTTATTGTTTCGACAAAGTGTGATCATCCCTTACACAAAAATATCTTGTGTAGGGCCCTTCCATTATTCCATATTCATGGCTGCAAAATGGTATGATCATTGGGTTTTCGGTTATAAGAAACCCATATCAATACCTAGATTTTCTAGAAATCAAAATGTATTGCATTGTGATATATTTTGAAAGATTATTATGATATCCAAATTAATGGATGAGCTTTCTTAATATTAAGCTTTAATTATGGTTGGCTTTCGTTATGTAAAATGGATTTGATATGAACTAGAAGAAGATAGCCAAGACTATAGGTCTATCATAGTATCATCTACTAATCTTACCTCCCATTGACTACGTACAAAGAGTAAAAAGAAAATCTTCTTTTTCTCTTTAAAGAAACCATCGCTCTGTCCTCTCTAGCTCTAAAGAAACCCAGCGAACGCTAGATTTGGGGTGGGAGTTTTCTTCTGATCACCCATCCCTTGGTGGTAGATCTAAGTTGAACCTCTGTCCCCCAAGACCTTTGCCTACTTTCCTTCTCTATGTCCTTCCTCTCTTGTTCCCCTTTCTCCCTATTTCCTTTGATATCTTCCTTTTTGCTAGCTATTGTAGAATTGTGCTTGGCCTCTTTGTTTTGCGCATGTTAATGGCGGTGGCAGCCTTTTATGCTGGTGTGGTGGGAGCCTGAACTGAAGGACTTGACAGCTATGTTTTTTCGGAAAATCAGTTTTGCTTTGTTCGGGAAATTAGAATGGGAATTTGGTAAATTTTCAGAGGAAGTTTCCTGAATGGGAATTTGATAAATTTCCAGAGGAAGATTGGAGAGCAATTGAAGATCTCAAATTATGAGTTGAAATTTTGTATCGATGGACATAATTTTTCAAATGATGAGTTAAAATAAGTGAAATTGTAATTTCCACGATTTTTAAAATTGATATCCAAATATTCGAATTTACAAATCAGGAAATTGTAAATATACAATTGCAAATTATAAAATTTGTAAATTTTTATTAAACTATAATTTTTTCATAAATTACTCTTACTTTAATTAGTGTCGCGATCTCGTGGCACAAAATTTTGGCCCCTCATAGTTTTAATCTTTTGGAGTGTTTGGCTTTCGATGCAAATTTGATTTTAGAGGCAAAATATCAAAATAATGTTGTATGAATAGAGGAAGCTCCCCTTTTATCTGAAATCTGTCCTCATTAAAAATGTAACCGAATCTATTTCTGATTAAGACAATGCTTCTTTTATAATCACAAAAAAAAAAAAAAAAGAGGAAAGGAAATGCTTTGTATATATATAGATACTGAAGAGATATGTGACTCAATCTGAATCATTGAATGTCATTTGAAGAGTCAAAATTGAAATATGGCTTCAATTTGAAATTTGGAATTGACTGATTTTACAAGAAAGGAGCGGGCCGCCATTGGCAAGTGACAACAAACATGGAAGCTGTGGTCGATCGTGGAGCGTAGAAATACAATAGCGAGCATGCCTATGAAATAACTTTAAATTGTTTTCAAGATTTTGCTCCCATAAGTTTTTAATTCAATCTGTTAATCGATGATGTAGCGTATGTGGAGACTCAAAATGAATTTCCATGCGATTTTGGACAAAATTGCTTATTTAGTTAATTATGTTATCTTTGTTGGGAAAGATGCACAAATCGAATAGATAATTATAATCATTATGATCAAACTTTTTTCACCCTCAAAATAAATTGAGTAAATAAATTGTTAGAAATAAAGCAAAAATAAAAAAATAAAAGAGACACCGAAATTTAACGAGGTTCGACAGCAACTCCAAAATTCTTTCATTATGAATAATGAGAATACAAGTATAATCTCACTCATTGGTGGATACACAACTATCTCTTGGATTCATTCAAGATGATCTCACTTTATCTCTTTTCTCACAAAATAGGTCATCTCTATATTTCTCACACAAGAAGGAATTTTCTTCTCACTCTCACTTGTCACTTGAGGGATGATTGAGAAAACTCAATTCCTCTCCTTTATATAGGGATGGATGAAAAAAAGTCATCAATGCATAGTCATGCATAAGAGTTAGCTCCAATTAATCTTATAGTAATTTCAATGAGCATATGAATCTCCACCAATAAATGCTCTTCCTAATGAACTTATCAAAAAATCACATTCATGCACAAACCATCACATGTGCATTGGGATATCAAAAGTCTTACAAAGATCATATTAATTCTCCTCCACTTAATGGAGGGATTAACCCATCAAATTAAGTGGAGGGATTAACTCATCAATCTTTCGCTTAACTTTTCGGTGAG
Source organism: Prinsepia uniflora (assembly GCA_032719365.1). Classification (NCBI taxonomy): domain Eukaryota; kingdom Viridiplantae; phylum Streptophyta; class Magnoliopsida; order Rosales; family Rosaceae; genus Prinsepia; species Prinsepia uniflora. Next base: position 83,672,823 of record CM064864.1, read on the forward strand.
AGATATCAAACAGGAGATAACCAAATGCTAATTCAATCATTTTGCCTATAATCACCTTGAGATTCGTTTTGGGTGAGCCCCACATGCACCACATTATCAACTAACAAAAATTTTGTCAAAAAATGTAACAATGAGATATGAGGGTGAACATTATAAAGAATTCACAACTATTAAATACAAAATTTGAAACGTTAGGTATAACTAGGGGTGAGCACGGTGCGGTTCAATCCGGATATTTGCAATATCCAAATCTAAACCGTTAAAATCTTAACAGTTTGAATTTTCTAAAATTAGTAATAAAACAGTTTCGATCCAAACTGTTGCTAACAGTTCGATTTGGTTGAAACCGTTTAGAAATTAAAAAAAATATCAAGAATAAAAAAAAAACAAAATAATCAATACTCAAAATTTTATATATTAAGCTTGTTAATGATTGGATTGCAAACATTATAAATATATTAAGATTTATCAAACAAATATTACTATTTAATAATTTTTTATTATACTCTTATCTGGGTATAGATGCACTTATATGAGCATATCTAAGTATCATTTTATTATTATTATTTTTTATTTTGTATTAATAATATATTTAAAAATTCATAAAACATAATATATTTCTTAACGGTCCGGTTGGATATAACGGATTTACAAAATGAAAATCCAAATTCAAACTGTTACTAACGGAGCAGCTTGGATTCTCACACTGTTTGATTTTTATTCGGTCAAATCTAAACTGTTAGATAAATAACAGTTTAAAGTGGATTGGTTAGCGATTTTAACAGATTCGTGTCCAACTCTAAGTATAACACTTTTGATTAATGTAACATATAAAGTATTGAAGTGTAACTTATTTCGAAAAAAAAATATAAGGGTAAATAGCGGGATATGTGCTTTCTTGATGCATCCCCAAACCTAATTTCAAAACTTGAACTTGTGATTTTGTCCCCTGTTGGTACCTTATGGGTTGTGAGACAACGACTTGTACATGAGAGATATTGGACGGGAAATAATCTAAGTGTTCATTCAATCATTTTGCCTATAATCGCATTGAGATTCGTTTTTGGGTAAACCCAACATACACCAAGTCATCAACTAACAAAAATTATGTTGAAAATGTAATAGTGAGATATGACGGTGAAAATTATAAAGAATTCATGTAAAAAGGCAAATGGGAAATAATTTATGTAAAATAAAAGAATTTATATATGAATATATAGAATCCACCAAAAAAAAGAAAAGAAGCAAATGCCACTACCCATGTGGCCATGACACCATGTACATTACCCCAAGAGTACGGGACCCACAACAAAAAAACTAAAAACCTGAGTGGGCTATCAGAATATTTTCCCAGAAAAAAAAAATATAATAATAATTATAATTTTATTATATCCCAATATTATTTGGTTTCTCTTCATGGGCCTTGGCTTGGGCCTTAAGAAAAAAAGACTTCCACGCTTGAATTTCTGAGCGAGAAACATATTGGGCAGGACTGAACAATTTGGTCACACTCTGTACACAGGCTCAGGTGCCGGCACGGCAATAAAACCACCGAGGCAACTCGCTTCCGACACGCTTTACAACTCCGAATCGACTCGGTCACTCGCTCAGGGTCAATGTAGGCGGACCCGGCATCGTCGGCTTGGCCCTCTACGCCCGAAGCACACGCCACTACTTCCTCTCCAACAAAACTGCTGTTCATCATGGCTTGCTGTAGTTGGGCCTGTAGAGACGCGGCGGTGGCCTGTTGGGTCCGGGCCTTGGCCTGCCAAACTTGGGCCTCCACGCTTAGTTGCGCAGCGCGTGCTTCCAACTCGGCATTTCTGCGCGTTGCCTTCTCAACCTCTGCCTCTTTCTCTCTCAACTTACCGGCTATTGATTGCTCCGCTGCGTTCAGAAGAGCACGGTAGTGACTCTGCCTTTTCTCTGCTAATGTGCGCTGTAGCCGCTCCCCCTGTAAAATTACAAAACCATAAATTCAATTCCTTTTTCGGAATGAAATTTAAAAAATTTTGAGAACCCATTTGAGGAGAGTGAAAATGATTACCTGGGCTTGAAGGAATTGGTCTAATTCTTGTCGCTCGTGTTTGATTTGGGTAGCAAAATCCTCTGCTAATACAGAGGACAAAGCTGAAGAGTTTTGTTGTTGCTGTTGATGTTGATTGTGTTGATGTTGCTGGAATTGTTGTTGTTGCTGTTGTTGTTGGTCTCCAAAGGATAGGCGGAGGCCGGTGGAGACGACGTTGGGATTGCGGTGGTTATGGAGTTGAGAGAGGTCGATGAGCTGAGGAGGAGGTTGGGAGTGTTGCAAAGAGAAAGGAATGTTTGGGGGTGAGATTTCAGTGGCGGCTGAGGTCTCTCTTCCTCTTTTGCGCTGATGCGTTGTATTTCCTGCTGTGATCAAATCAAAGAAAACCCAAATTCAGAAAACAAGAAAGGAAAAAGAAAAAAGAAGAAGAAAAAAGAAATTATTTTTATTGATTGAACTGGTCTGGAATGTTAATGGGCCTTGAAAGAAGAAAATTTGGTTGGGGAGTCAAAAGATCGAAGTAAAAAGAAAAGAAAGGGGAAATTGACCTGCTCCTCCTCCTCCTCCTCCTCCTCCATTGTGTCCTTTGTTGAATAGCATGTGAGATTGATCAAGAAATCCTCCTTGGTGTGGTTGTAATGATGAATAATCATGGGCTTCTTGTGAGTTTCTGCAGCAAATAGCATTGAAATTGAAATGAAGCAGAGATTCATTAAAGAGATTGAATAAATAATTGAAGAAGAAAATCCAAAAGCAAAAGGCAGAGGAGGGATTGCAAACCTGTTGAGAAAGAGGATGTTAGAAGGGTATTGAGCTTGAACTGCCATTCTAGAATAATTTCAAGATTAAGAACAACTGGTGATGATGATATATATATATATATATATATATATATATATATAACTACAAGAGGAGGAGGGCTGTGATAGAAATAAATGTATAGGCTAAGGGAAATGAATGAATGAGAATGAATATGTTAAGAGAAAGAACGAGGAATGGGGAAATTGGTAAAATGTCCAAAAGATGGCAGAACAACCAAGCTATTAAGGGGAATGGGGAATGGGGAATGGGCAATGGGAAAGAACTCAGCAGCACATTCACATAACAAGCATGAAAGATGCCTCTCTCCCTCTCCCCCTCTCTCTCTCTTTCCTTATATTCAATGACAGAAAGAATAGTGGAGAAGAATTCCACAACCCCCAAAAAAAAAAAGAGATTAATATGTACTTTTCAAAGAGAAAAAAGTGAAGGAATCATAAATAAATTTGAGAGGGCAGCAACACCATTAATCATTTTTGTTATTTACTTGGGCACTTTGTTTTCACCCACTTTTTTTTGTTTTTTTTTTATCTCTCTTTGTTGATGTGGTGGGGGGGGGGAGATAGATGCGATTGAAAGGAATCAGTCCAAGAGAGACACCTTATATTCTGCTCTTTCTATGCTCTGGACTTTCTTTTCTCTATTTTGTTTTATTTTGTTTTTCTTCTTCTTCTTCATCGCGTGGGATTTGGCTGCTTCTTCTTTCTTTCGCTCTCGTGCTTGTTACTTCCAACACCACCACCATTAATTTAATTTTTGAAAAACACACAAAAATCAACCGACCCTTTTACAGTCATTCAATTTTACCATATGGGTTCTGTTTTTTTCACCAAATCAAACAGAAAAAATAAAATAATTACAAAATGGAAGGTGCTTGTGAAAGAGTGATGATGTAGATGTACTAGTTGTTGTTGTTGGGCGCGCAGGTCTCTCTGCCGGTACCGCTGCCGCTGGGAGTGTCATTGTTTTAATATGGCCCATGCATCTTCTACCCAGCTTTCCCTCTCTCTTTATTTTCTATTCTTTAATTTCTGGTAAATTTTCTCCCAAGAAAAATGATTATCTACATTTTTACTTGGCTGTGAAGATTCAAACTCCCAACAGCAGCCATGTCTGCCTTCCTTATCTTAGAAAGCAGAGAAAACATCACACGCACAATAATACACCTCCACTCGGACCAAAATTGCATGGTTGTTGGTTTTCCTTTTATTTTTGGCAAAAATTTATTATTATTATTATCCAGAAGATTTCATCTATTTGACTCCTTATGCATGCCAAATGACTAGCATGGCCCTTAGTTTTCACCGTTAATTTAGGGCAAAGTAAATTAAGTTATCTCTCCATATTTTGATTTTGCAATATTCAAACTTGTAAAAGGAACACACATGTGCTTTCTTTTACTTTTACTTTTATTTTCTTTTTTTACTTCCCCGAAAACCTAATCAAATCGCAAATCTCTTTAGATTGTGCTTTTAATGTTCATAATTAGATTTTTAATGTACCTTGTATCTAATCATGTATTATCGTTAATATTTTAAAATAAAACATCTCTTCTAACAAACAAAAAAAAACTCGAAAAATGCTTGCTACAATGTTGAGTTGAAAGAGTCTAATTTTGCTCCTTGATGATGCTTACTACAATTTTCATAGCTCGCAATGTGTCTTACAAGTTAACAATGATTAGTGTTTTTAATTAATATATAAAGTACTTAATACAATGAGAGAAAATATAATTTTTTCCATATTAATATTGAATAAATCTTTCTAATTAATTGTACATCAAACCAAAATTAATACCTTACACATTTATAAATATACAAAAATGGGTACATATTATAAATTTTCCTTTTTTTATAATTATTTTTTTGAGTTTGTTATTATTTCGTTATTTTTTTTTTGTAAACTATACAAGAGTGCTCCTCTCCCGAATGCCTAGGCTAGATTCTCCCCCTCCTTTAATTAAAAGAGGCAGGTTTGATACATGATTGTGTTGGGTCCATTGCAAAATTTCTAACATTTTTGAGTAATTTCATTGTAAGTACAAAGCCAGCTTTGTAAGTATCTATTGTGTAGCCTAAGAAACACGTCTTCTCTTGTATTGTCAAGAAGATTACCCCTCTTGAAAATGTAAGCAAAAACTGTAATTAATTAACATTTCCAAGAAGCAGTACAAATCCAGATTTTTACTTTTTACAATTACCTTACACTTTCCATTCTAAGTACAATTTGTACACACATATTATCAACAACTCATGATTATCTTTTAAACAAAGAAGTTAATTATAATATTACTGGTTTAATACTATTCCTACTTCTTCTATCTTCTATGTAAAAAGAGATATGAGATTTAACTCTTATAAAGAATGAAGAACAAGGTAATCATACCCAATGTGTATATTCCCTCATCGTCAATATCCTGTAAAGCGTGATTGATTACAATTCCTTTGAGGTCTCTTTTATAGCGGCATGAAATAAATGAGCTTGATTCTTATTTATATGATGCAGATATCTATTTAAATTAGTAAATCTGAATCTAATAAAAGTGATTTATTTGTGAGAGTAATATATTTCTCTTACGAGCTTGATTTCTATAAATGGTGCGACACATCTATTTAATAGAGGGAAAAGTAAATACAAACAAGCAAATTGGTGGTGGCCAATAAAAATAATTGAGGTCTCGCAATAATTATAAGATCTAACTCAAGACGTCCTAGTTTTTATATACATGAATTAAACTTATTTAAATCACTATGGAAGATATTAATAAAAAAAATATTATTATATTCAAGTATTAAAATTAGATATAAGAAACCGATTAATTCAATATACGATCTAATGATATTTTTCTTTATAGATTATATGAAGAGAATATACAATGCAATATATATTCACCGTATGTACTTTGTATGCCGGCAAAATATACAAATATAGATTTTTTTTTTATATATAAATGTATTGGAGTGAATCTGATTCTGATATATGTCACAAGAAAAGCTTGAAGTTGGTATTGGTGATCTTCCCCCAAACCAAGAAGGATTTCTTGTAACTTTAATTAATGGAGAGGGTGGTAAAGAAAGAGAGAAGCCACCAAAAAAAAGAGAAAGTGAACGAAAGGGGAGAAGAAGGTCACTTAATGTGAAGTGAAGGAAAATGGAATTGAGATTTGTGAAAGTGACACACCCCGATTCAATGCCTATATCGATTTTCTGAATTGGTGTCTATATCGATTTTCTGAATTGGTGTCTATATCGATTTTCTGAGTCAGGGTGTATCCGAAAGAGAGTGCTTATCACCCTATTTGTCTATGCTAAAGGTCCCACACTTATAATACACACCAAGACACAGGCCACATCAAGACACAGGCCACATCGATTATGCATCATATGTATTGGTACATATTAGTCTTACACCCCTCCACGGCAATATCAATTATTGCTTTCATCTATCATCTATGTGCCTCTTAGCACATCCCTACCTTAATTTATTGAAAATAAATTCAAAATAATGTTAGTGTTAATAAATTCAATTGATCTTATTTGCATCAAGGAGGTTTTTTGGGTTATTCATGTAGTGAACAAATTGAATAATTCACATGTATTAGTGCTTTGAGTTTATATCTTTGTTCGGGTACCTTGGCAAATTTCCTTATTTTTAATCTAATGTCATAGTGTATGTCGATCATGATCACTTTTGCATCCCAACAAATCAGATTTTAGGAGTTTGACATGACTTCATAGGGTTTTTGCTCGGGATGCTCACACCCCTAGTGGGTATTGATTGAGCGTTTGTGGTCCTCTATTAGTGGTGGTTAACAAGACCCCTTCTGAAACGCTTTGATAATCGTGAAAGATCCTACTCATGTCTGACAATTAAACTGACATACCGAAATTACCCTTAAGAGTGATAGCAAAAATGACAAAAACTGTCAGACAAGGGATAACTAATTGTACATAACCGTTGAGATAAAATGTTCAACCAACCAACACTATATAACATAGGTGACAACTCTCTATCGTCCAACATGGCATAAATCCGAGAAACAAACAAGTGTGTACCCCCAGGATCTAATAAAACACGTGCATTATGACCAAAAATAGAAAATGTAGACCTATCACTACTCCTTGGGCTGCTCGGGCCTCCTGCTGAGTAATTGCAAACACTCGAGCCTGTGGTCTAATGACCGACCATGTCCTTGCAGTCCACCTCCAGAGGACATGGTCCGATTAAACATTTTATTTCAACAATTATGTCTGTTAGTTATCCATTATTTGACAGTTTTTATCGTTTATGCTATCACTCTTAAGGGTATTTTCGGTATCTCAGTTTACTTGTTAGACCGAAGCAGGAGTTTTCACGATTATTAAAGCGTTTTCGGGAGAGGTCCTATCAATCGTAGTATCAATAATAGTAGAATAATAGTAGATCGAAACATTGACAATATAGTCGTAGATAGTATTCCTAATCGTGATGCACAATTCTAGAATAATTGTATTAAGTTACATAGTATTTATTAGTTAAAGGACACGGAGAGCCGGCCCATTTTTCTGAATCTCAATCTTCATTTTAGAAGTAGGTAATCAAGAAATCCTTTAAAATGTTTACAAGTCCTGAATTCAGATTTGATGGAAGAGCACAAACATAGAAGCTGCCATTTCACTCGTTTTTCCAGTGGATCAATTATATAATACTAAATCAATCACAGTACAATTCTCAATTCAGAAATGATTTAATTAAGACAATTAGGGCGCAGCATTAAAAAAATGCAAAGGTGCGCAGGATTCACATGGCTGTTTCCAGATTTCTAAAGTCCATGGTTTTTGTGAATTGCGATTCATTTGGTGGAGCCAAGTATTTATGTGAAACAAATTCCACCCAAACTTATTAAGTTTTAGTAGAATCCATCAAGATCGGATCAACAACACTCAAACTAACATAAACATATATAATTATATACACATAATCCATGTTTCAAGGCACTTTTAGGACGGCCGACAGGCGCCTAACGACTAAACGGTTTTTTTAAAGAAAAAATTCAACAAATTAATAATATATTGAATACTATCAAATAATTTCAGAACAAAAATTAATTACTTAGATAAATAAATTGAATTGAGAATCATAAATATTGAAAATACAAGTTTTTTATTAATTTTATTATACAACATTCTATTTTTTAAAATTTATTATCTTTGTTTTAATAAAGTATTTAACAAATAAAATAATTTATAGAACTAAATATATATATATTTATTATATATATAAGAACTTGTATAACTAAATATATGTATATATAAGGATGTATATACAAATTTATCTAAGTGCCTAATTATTATGCAAAATCGTTTTTTATTTTTGAGCATCTAGACGCTACCTAGGTGAATTAGGCGGTCTCACATTTTAAACAGTCCACATAATGCATGCAGTCATGCAAGTTTGGTTTGAATTCATTGACCTTATCTCTAGAGTCTAGAGTCTTAGTTTCCGTTTCATCAGTAGGACGTACGTACGTAACAGGTGGTAGGTACGTGTACCCTTCAAGGATTATCCAAATATGTACGTAAATTAATCAGATTGAATGGATCATATACATTTGGCGTACACAATGATGCATCGAGTCAATACACAAGCTGGTGGAGCCAGGAGGCAAGCAATATGTATTTTCTTATATGTGTCCTCGTCCAGCTTGAATACGCCTTTTCACATTGGCTTCTCCGTAACCTGCAACCAATAGGTGTTTCCAACTTTGAACTTTTGCTAATTTGGATACGCGGACCATGAACTAAATACATAAGTCATGAGGTTTCGATAATATCATACGTTGATATAAAAAATGGATCAACTTAAAATCATTTCATTGAGTTCATTTGATTCATTCTTCTTAGGATATCAGTAGAGAGAAGGTTAAGCATCAATCTGGTACTGACGTAATAGTCTCTATTACTTAAGTTAGTCTAAGTAAGGAGACACTGTAGTAATTTATGTATTGTGAGAATAAGATTGTCATTACCTTTTGAAAGGGCAGTGCCCTTGTATTTATGGTGACATTGAATGTTTTAAGTAAAACAATTCGATGCATGATAAATGTCATTGTTCTTGAAGGTGACACGGGTTCTAGCAATTCCAAGTCACATGGTTATGTTGATTCGACCGACCGAGGACAGTAGGCTAACCAGATACGATCAACCTAATGATTTTAGATGTCTTTATTCGCAGCTGGACTGGTGGGATGTACCTTATATTGAGGATGTGTGTTTTTTTGTTTCTGTTAAGTTAATAATTAAGTGTGATTTTAGCGAGACTACTGGTCGATTTTTATCAAATTGATCAAATTAAATACCACCCCCCCTATCAAAATGCATGTATACCCCCCAAAAAAGAAAAGATCTTAACTACATTTTCTCTATCATTGAAAAAAAAAAATAGTGATGAATAAATCTCGCGTGCGTGCATAGATAAGCCTCTCTTAGTTATTATTATATCTCCTTCGGATATTTAATTAACCCGGCCAATCCTTTGAATACATACTCAGGTTTGTCAATATCACAGCATCTTTAAACGTTCATCTTATCAATTTGTTCTTTGCTCTGAATTTTTTTATGTTATGGCGTTTACTTTATAGGATAAATTAATTAAAAAGATTGAAAGTTTTCATGTGATGCTAAGTAGTCATCATTTCCCAAGATGTGTGTGATGAAATGAGACGCATTTTTCCTTGTGGTGAAGACACACCAACTTTACTTGCTGCATTTCTTTAATCATAATCCAACCATTTCCAATCAATTTTCTCCTCTTGACCCACATGTACTATCATCCCACAACTTTTTTTTTTTTTTTAATATACATATATTTTTAATTTCTTGGGTTTTCCTCTCATTTCCCCCTTGCTTTTCTTATTTCCTTACGCTTGACAATTTGCATTGGACTTTGTCTTTGTTTTACATATGCACATAGACGTTAGAATGGAAAAGGTACAAAAGTTGCGAATTAAAAAAATTACACAATTTTACAGGAGCGTAGAAGGAGTTAGATATCTCGTCCAGAGCTAATCGGTTTTGCAATGGAACGCCGACTTCCTTCATAGTATCAAAGTAGGTTATCTCACGTGTAAAGTTTAACCGCTACACATACTCCATGTCATTCAACATTAATTGTCTACATGTTAGGTTTGAAGATATGTCACAAGTGAAGGGGCGTGTGAGAATATGGAAATACAAAAGTCTCATATTGAAAAGTTATACAACATTGCAAGTCCTTATAAGAAATTGAAGCTCTCTCCCCATTACCAATTAATTTTAAAGTGAAATCTTAACTTTCTTTGATATTTACCTCATATAAATCCTCATTCTGCGAGCACAGCTTCCAAATTAATTCCCAAAACACTCCTACCCAATTACCCATATCTCTATAATCACAACCCATATGCAAAACCTAGGACAAAATATTGTTATATAATAATAATAATAATAATAATAATAATAATAATAATAATAATAATAATAATACTAATAATAATAATACCGTTTCAATATCATTTATCCATTCGTCCTTTTTCAATACAAGTTATATAATGTGGCGTTTTTTTTTCTTCCTCTTGTTCTTTTAATACAAGTTATATAACGAGTAGGTAAATAAGTAATTTACCCTTTTTTTTGTTTACTAAAGTTTCAGTCAGAGACACATGCATATGTTCACACGTTGCTGGATGCAAGAACCTCTGCTGGTTTCTATTTCCACGTACAAATAATACACTTGTAATATTATTAGTTTATTTGGGCATAGTGGAGTTCTCCCTTCCCCCTAAGCTTTTTTGATACCCAAAAAAATATGTATATGGAACTTGTGCTTCCAACCATTCTTTATACTTCATTATATATTCCATCTATCTTTCATTACCACAAATTAGGCACCAAATTAATGAAGCACATAATTAATGGAGGAATTAGTGATGGACACTTGTTAAAAGACAAACCATTTACCTAAATCAAAGGAAGCAAGAATCACTTAGCTACACTATTACCACCTAATTAATTAATTAATTAATTAGCTTAGCTTGCCAATTTGTTTGTATTTAGTGGACAAGCACTCCACATAGTCCTCCATCCACTTGTAGCCATCTTAGACTTTCTTCGTTTCTTTAGGCTTGCCAATTTACCTGTATTTAGTGGACACGGGTAATTTTTAATTTTCTAATTATAATTTTAGTTAAATGATTGCAACCGTCCTTAACTTTTATATTAACTTTAGCAACTACACTTATGAGAGACGTTTTTTAAACTCGAATTTTAGATGGACTAAATTTATATATTAGATTAGAATGACTCGACTGTAAGATTGAGTTTCATTAACAAACTTAAAAAGACAAACTTAGTCAAGAGAGAAGTAATGAGCTTTATCCATCAAATCTATATAAATAAATAAAAAGAAAAAAAAAATTGCAACAAAAACTATAATTAAACATGCAATGAAAATACAAATTATCAATTTCTAATTTTAAATTATATCATTCGAGTCGGAAGAGCATCAAAATCCTCCGTTATTTCTTCATTACAGTCTTACAGATAAAATAAGTAAACTCTTTTTCAATGTGGAGGGTCATATCAAAAAATTCATTATCTATTTTATTTCAAGGCCGATTCTTTATATATATATATGTATATATATTAAGGCCTAATATGAGCTGAGCTAAACAAATTATTGATAAAGGAGTCAGCTTGGATGGAAAGGGTTATAGCCTTTCCAATCCAAACTTTAGTCTCGTCCCTGGTACTAATATAAGTGTCTCATTCCTTGATTTTACTCGAACATTTCTATTAACCCCTCAATTTATTTTTGCAATGAATTATATTAAAAAAAAGTCATATGAAATGCATCGTAATTGACAATTTTTTTTTTTTAAATTGAATTCGTTTGAAAAACAAAAGGAGAACTAACGGAAACATTAACTGAAAAATTTAGGGACCGATGACATTAATATTGCAGTACATAAAAACAGTTATTAAAATTATGATAAAGTATAGTTACTGTTTTAATTATTTTGCTCATATTTTTTGTGATTGTTGCATCAAATTGTTGATAGTACAAAAACAACAGGAAATTAACAACAAGAAACTCTTTCATTCCCACCAACACGTTTATTTTTTATTTTTTTTTCTCGAACACGTTTATTTTCTTTGAGTAATTAACGGTTTGTCTTCAAGGTAAATTACAAACAATGAACAATAAAAATAAAGGAAATATTTAAATGTACGCACAAATGATTATTAAATATTCATGAATGTACGTGTAAGTGGGAGTGGTATTAATTATAATTTATGAGGGTTGTGGCTGTGGTAATTGGACGCACTGGTTTCTGGTGATGCTCTATAATGGCAGTCACAGGAAGAAACATGCATAGGGGAAAGGGAATCAAGAAAATTAAAAAGGGGGGGTCGGATCGGAGGTCATTTTGGGTAATGGAATGGAATGGAGTGGAATGCATTTGATCGTAATGGGGAAGCAATGAGCACAGAGAGTGTGGTGGTGGGTCTTTCTGCATTTGCTGCAGCCTGCATGTATTAAGGGAATCAAATCTCTAACACTAACACCTCCTCCCTATTCAATGGCCCCATAAATACTATTCTCCATCTCCCTTTTATAGTTAACAAGTATTCTCGTGTGTGCTCTCTTTGATCACCTTCATTTCAACAACTCGCATCTTTTTTCTTTTTTTTTTAACTATCAATCACTCCAGGTTAGTCTAGTGGTTAAGGCGTTTTCAAGTTCGATGATATCTCCAGTTAGTTCGTTCTGAGTTCGATTTTGACGATAGTCACTTGAAGACCAGAGGGGGCTCAGGCCCTCAGTGATTTTTTTTTGTTGCATACATATATGTATTGTATATGTAGTTATACAAATACCGTTATAATTTTTGTTTTATATTTTTATTTTTCAATGGACATACCAAATATTATTTAATTATTACTTATTAAGTATTGACGTTTGAATAAATAAGTAATTATTCTGCAGACTTTTTAAGTACTCAAATTGAAGATAATACAATTGCACGGTTATTAGAAAATAATCAAACACATACTCATAAAATTCTATAACCATTATCATTATTTAGAGATTTTTTTTTTAATATAATTGGCTATATAAAAATCTCTTTCTAAATATTAATCTCATAACGAAATTAGAATATTATTACAAAACTATTTTAACCGAAAAATATCCTTAATATTATTTATAAAATACCACATTATTTAAAATTTCTACCTACGCAACTGATGACAGTGCTAAATCTTCTAATTGTTTGTGGCCATGAGTGCATCCATTATCCCTAATTTAAAATTTAAAAACCTCGGAAAGGGCTGGTTTTTTTCATCTCATGAACGGGGACCAACATTTGAGAAATTAATTATGGCTTTTTAAATAATTTCACCATGCATGTACAAAATTGATTATTGGCCCATTTTTGGTGGTGGCCATAATCATTTTGCATGCTTGCGGTAATAATTTATAAAACCCTTTCATCCTTGCGGTAAGGATTTTCTTTGTTCTTTTCTGTAATTTGGGAATGCGAACCACTCGCTTTTTAAATCAATTATTAAGTTGGCATTTCAGCCTCCTGCACCTGCTTTGTGTGCGTAATTTTTTTTTTTAAAATTTAGAAAAATGAAATAAATTCAAAAATATTAATAAAAAAATTAAAAGGAAAAGTAACTACTCACTCCCTTTTGATCAAAAGTGATATCATTAAAAAAATAAATAACTGTACCATCAAAATCAAGATATGACAACAGGACACACAAATCAATACGGCGAAATTAACGTGGTCAAAATTGTACTAACAGACTAACAGTTAATAAACTCACATTATTGAAATTATGCAAAATTACAATCGAGCCTACAAAACCCAAAACAACCAAAAATCAAATGACGCGAATAACCCTAAAAAACTATCTACAATAAAAGAAACAACCACCATGGTTAAATCCGTCACATTGAGTCTTAACTACTCACTCCCTTCACATTTCTCTCCACCTCTTACCCTCCATGTTTATTTTTTATCTCTTATTTCTTTTAGTTTTTATTTAAGTTTAATTCCTTATTAATCTCTTATGATCAATATATTACCTTTTGACATTATATTTGTTTAATCTAGAATTTTGGAGGCATTTTTATCACAAAAATTTAGTGAAACCTTTTGACCTTCTGACTTTATAATGATAGAAACAAATGTTTGATGAGTATGTGTCTACTAGTAGATACAGGGTGATCGTATGTTTATAAAATACACATAATAATAATCAAGCGTTAAAATTTGAAGGTCTTCTTTTTTGTACCAAAATTATCAGAAATTGTTAGTCATTATCTAATAGAATGTTAATTTTATGGTGATGGACTATCTTAATTTTATTAGGAAAATTATTGCTACAGTCCCTAAATTTTACCCTAATATTATCTATGATTCCTAAACTTAATTATTAGTTGAAAAGGTCCCTATAGCTAAGCGTATATTAAATGTCCTTCCGTTAAAATGTTTATATTTCCTGTTAGGGAAAAATCATTAGTAAGGGTGAAAGAGTTTTTCCTCGAAATATTAAGTTTTCTTTCATCGCTCGAAGTGTAATTGGAGGAGTGTGGAGACCTGCTTCATTGTTTGGAAACGTTCGTGCCTTTTCTCCCATCGCTTGAAGACTTGCTTCATTGAGGAGTGTGCCTAAGTATAGTAAGTCTTCCCTCTTTGCATCTTTGCTAGTTATTCTCATCAAATTTTGTTAATATGGTTGCATGGATTTTGGATGTAATGTTTTTTGTGATTAGATGGTTATGTTTGTGGGAAAATGTTGCATTTCTTTTAATCAGTTGCTTGCATTTCTTTGTGATTTTTCAATTAGGGACAAAGTCATTCACAAACCCAAACAGAGGATGCTACACCAACATCTTTCGCCTCTCCATGCTTTCAGTAGAAAAGTGCAGATTTTTTTACAGCAGAATCTGGTGCATTTGATGATGGCACCAGAATCTGCTGCAAAATCTTCCTTCTATGCTTTTTGAATGCTAGTTCCATTTCTATGTTTTTTGAATGCTAGTTCCATTTCTATGTTTTTTGAATGCTTGTTCCATTTATATGTTTTTGAATGCTTGTTCAATTGTTATGTTTTATGAATGCTTGTTCAATTTCTATGCTTTTTGAATACTTGTTCAATTTTTACTTTCAATTTATGTATGGAACTAGCAATTTTGATGGATGCAAGAGCGAGAAGTTCTAAAAGTTTAGGGCTTGTTTGGTAACATTTTAAGTTTGATTCCTTCACCAGGTAAGTAATAGGACATGGCCTGCACTGGGCAACCTAGATCATGCTATTTTTAGGCCGTTGATGTTTGTCTTTTGGTGCCAGAAAAAAAATCATTTGATCATCAAACTATCGACATAAAAATTGAACAATTTGAGGGGAAAAAAAGAAGGGAGAAGCCATATCTAGGCCTAGGAAGCTGTTTTGCTTCCTTCTTCATCTTATTTTCTCTCTATTTCTAAGCCCACTTTCATGGTCAACGATTCTTGCATCATATTCCATTGCATACATCGCATATTTTCTTTGACATAATTGTTGTACTTTGTACGTGTGGAATCAACCCCCAAACATTTCCTTTCATAAGAATACATTGTTTGTGTGCATAAAATCAAAATCCATTCATTAACACATATCACACATACCAACTAAATCATCTCACCCACCACAATCAACATATTACGTCATAAAACCAAATGGCTACTCTTGAACACAAGTTGTTTGAGGACCATACATAAACACCAACTTAAGCATCTTTCTCCAAGGTCACAGACCCAAACGCAGTAAACATAAACATAACAAATAAATTCAATGCTTACAAACAAGCGATGCATATGTAAACCCAAAACATAAAATCTTAATTGATCATCATTTTCCTTGAAAGGGAGTTGACTGAGGAAGATTAATCACCAACTTCATCAAAACCATCAACAACATTATAACCAGCAACCATGAAATAAACAACGCTCCCCACATTTTTTCTCTCGTTGTTGATAACCCAATGCCTAAGATCCCAAGAAGGTTGTTTTATTTCTTAATTCTCCATTTATGCCCTCCAATTTCTTCTTTTCTTCTTTTAAAATTCTCACTTTATCATCTAACTTGTTCTTCTTATTTTGTGATGTGTGGATTTCATTCTCGACTCCTCTTAATCTTCTAAGTAGCCCAGGAAGAACTTATTTTGTCAAGACCCGACCCTCCTCTGTTAGGTCCCGATTCATCTAACACGATATTGTCCGCTTTGGGCCTCCTTGCCCTTGCCCTCACGGTTTTGTTTTCGGGAGCTCACGGTGCAACTTCGCAGGGGGTCACCCATCATGGAATTGCACTAGCCTCAACTCGCTTATCTTTGGAGTTCCAATCCCCTCCAAAGCCACTGAGCTCCCAAAAAGCCCCATGCTAGATAGGTGTGTGCCTACACCTTTAAGGCACACCACCATTCCCTTCCCAGACCATTCCCCCTCGCAGGAATGTGGGATTGTTCATCGTTCCCTCCAAGACACGGGTCTTACAATCCACTCCACTTAGGGCCCAGCGTCCTCGCTGGCACACTTCCCGGTCGGGGTCTGGCTCTGATACCATTCTATTAGGACCCGACCCTCCTATATCAGGTCCCGATTCATCTAGCACGATATTGTCCGTTTTGGGCCACTTTGCCCTTGCCCTCACGGTTTTGTTTTATGGAGCTCACGGTGCAACTTCCCAAGGGGTCACCCATCATGGAATTGCACCAGTCTCAACTCGCTTAACTTTGGGGTTCCAATCCCCTCCAAAGCCACTGAGCTCCCAAAAGGCCTCATGCTAGATAGGTGTGTGCCTACACCTTTAAGGCATACCACCATTCCCTTCCCAGACCATTCCCCCCTCGCAAGAATGTGGGATTGTTTTCCGTTCCCTCCAGGACACGGGTCTTACATATTTTCCTCTTGGACAAGTCTCTTTGTCCAGCCACTCCCAATAATGCCACATTTTTTCCTTATTCTGGGTTTTAATTTCATACTCAATGTCAAACCATTTTAAGCCGAAAGTTGTGAACACCAAAAAACTTAACAACAACAAAAAATCTTTAAATTCACAAAATTCTTACCTGATTATTCTCACATGTTCCAAACCTTCTTCCAGGATTAAGATATGTGTATGAAGTATAAGGTCTAATCTAGCCACCGCACTTACATTGCTTCCAGGTTGTGAAATTTCTTTCTCCAATTGATGAAGATGACTGTGACATTGCTGTGAAGTTCCTTTCACGGGTTGACTTTCTCCAATTGAGTTGGAATTTTGGGTGGGATGAAAGGAATTCTAGGCATATACTATTTTCACGGGCTGACTTTCTTCTTCCAAGACTGCTGCTGTGAATTTTGGGTCTTCCTCCAATTTTCTTTTTCCACTATTTCTCCTGAAAATGCTCGGTCTTCCTCTAATTTTCTTTTTCTGAGATTGCTGTTGTGTATTTTCGATCCTCGTTCTAAGACTGCTGGGTATTTTTGGTCCTCCTTCTTCTGAGATTTCTTCTTCCATGACTTCTTCTGAGATTGCTGCTGGGTATCTTCACGGGCTGACTTTCTTCTTCACTGCACCCAAAAATTTGGGTCTTTCGGCAATATATATATATATATATATATATATATATATTATGTTAAACAAAGAGAGGGAAATGGAAATTTAGATAGTAAAAAGTGAGGGAATAAAATTTGGAGAGTACAAATGAGGGAATTTTGTTAAACAGTCAAATGACAATATTGCCTTTAGTTTTAATAGAAAATGTTAACATTTTAATGGAAGGACATTTGGTATACACTTAGATATAGTTCAGGGACTTTTCCAATTAATAATTAAGTTCAGGGACCTTTCCAACTAATAATTAAGTTTAGGGACCTTTCCAACTAATAATTAAGTTCATGGATCATAACTAACAATATTAAAGTAAAATTTAGGGACTGTAACAACAATTTTCCTTAATTTTATTTATAAATTGACGGTGAAAATTTATCACGAATTTAGTGACCATCTTTTAATAATATTCTAATCAACAGTCATATTATATAAAAATATATTAATCGATCAATACTTGAAAGGAAAACTGTGGGAAACTGAAGAAAAATAGAATATCCTTGTATAAAATTAAAAATAAATTCCATTATGAATTGGAGATCATGCCAAATTAATTATCATCATTTGGCAAAAAATTGTGGGAAAACTGTGGGAAACTGAGATTAATTTTTAATCTCAAAATTCAACGCCATTAACACTAATAATCTATTGGATATCTTTTATTCATTTTAATATATAATAAAACATAAAATATTTGCATCTTATTCTGATAGTACGTACCTCCGTATACCATCATTTTGATTTATCGAATTATTTTTATATATATAACATAATCATAATTGTTCTTTCTCTAAATCATAATATCAAGATCATTTTTGTAAAAAAATAAAAATAATAAAAATTGAAAGTTTTCTTAGTTATTTACATATATATCAACTAAATAGACGGTTCATGAGAATTTTAATTCCTACAAAAAATTGTTGAATTATTTGATACATATGAATAACTAAACGACTTCCAATCTTGTTGATATTTTACAGAAATGATTTTAATATTATGATTTAGAGAATGAACGGTTCTGATTATGATATACATATAAAAAAATTCGATAAATTAAAAAAATGGTATGAGAAGGTACGAACAAAATGCGAGTATATATCTTTCTAATAAACAAAAATCTCAAATTCAATTTTCGCAAACAACTCACTAATTGCATTATAATCCCTTCGCACCCCCTATCGTTATACTATATACAATGATGTGATTCACAAAATTATGCTCCGATGACAAGATCTCTCAAGTTATTTTAAACTAATAATGTCAAATGCATACACAGGCGCTCACGAGAGGACCCGAGTGATTTATGCCCTTATGTCATAAGGGGTGGTGCATATGGCTAGGTTTTGAAATTTTCTCACTTCTTCCAGCTTTGCCTATTCCTCAGAAACTAAATACAAATAAATAAAATTTCTTATGGAAGCAAATAATAAGAAAGAAATAAAAATTACTTGATGCGATCGACATATATATCATATATTAATATATATATATATATAATTTATACTATCTAAAGTCGTATATGAATATATAATTTTATTTTTTCAATAAAACATTAGCATGAGAAAAATATAATATCGATGGTCGGCCAACCCCCAATGCTTAAATTAAATAAATAGCGGCAAGAGGTAATCAATCTGGCTGTTGTTGTCCACTTTGTAAATGGTCCTTCGGGAGCAAACAACGATGAACATAATACTACGTCGACCCGGCCTTATTACGAAGCATGATATTTGTTTTATTCTGGTGACATCTTCTTGTATCACTTTTTTAATTTATGAATTGTTTTTGTACATATATTATAATCAGAACTATTCATTCTTTAAATCATCATTCAAGATCATCTCCGTAAAAAATCAATAAGATTAGAGGTAGTTTAATCATCCATATATATCAATTAAATCGACGGATCGTCACGAGCATATTAATTCTTACCATGATCATTGATTTATTTGATATACATGAATGACTATTCGACCTCCAATCTTATTTTTTTTTAAGGAGAAAATATTTAGAGAATGAACGGTTTCGATTATGATTATGTACACATTAACATAGATGAGCGAACTATACTTGTAATGATATATAATTCTATATGTCGCAATGTGTTGATAAATGTAATTTATAAATATAGTCTTCCTAAAATTGTGGATATAAGTATAACATTGTGGATGTGTGTGTGATGATGAGTTAACACGATTACGATGGTAAACCAACTATACACAAACAATTGGTCATGACTAATGACTCATGGCTTACGATTATCTTGCTAGTAGCTACCTTTTCATTGTTTTTTTTTTCCCTAACCACTACGTACCAAGCACGAGGCAAGACCCATGACCCATTAATCTCGATCCCCTTTTGAATTGGCCTTCTCCACAGTCCACACGACTAATCATGATTCAAAACAGCTTTTGAATTTCTTGCCAAACAAAAGGGGAAAGTACGTGTTCTTACTTAGGCTTGAGAAATATCCTTCAACTTAATTTAATTAGGGTTCAATTTTTAGATTACCGCTATCATCGGTTTTAGTAGTATTCACACACAATTTAATTAAAGTGTATGGTAAAATTTTGAATTCATACATAATTTAATTAAAGTGCATAGTAAAATTTTGAATTTAACTCTTTTGTATAATATATGCGAAGGAAGTTGAGATTCCATCCAAAAGTCAATTAATTCCTTATAAGCCTTGTAAGGTTGCGCAATCTTCCGATGTGGGATATTTGTTCCTTCACATTCCGATGTGGGACATTTGTACCTTCACATTCTCACATAGACAATATTGCATAATGTACATTCTCACATGCCACCTCACATGTGACGAATTTTCAAGCCTAACACGTGTACACACATGTGATGAATTAATGTACATTCTCACATGCCCCCTCACATGTGACGAATTTTCAAGCCTAACATGTGGACAATATTGGGTGACGTAGAGCACGTATAAGTGGCAAATCTTCAACTATAACACGTGGACAATAGTGGGTGACGTGGAGTACGTGTGACAGTTAAGCCTTACACGTGGGATAAGCCTCAAAACCAATTAGCAATGAGGGGAGAAACTCAATTCCTTATAAGCCCTTGCAATGTTGTGCAATTTTTCGATGTGGGGTATTTGTACCGTACACTCATAATATATTTACTGATCGATGAAAGTGCTATTTACTTATTAAATATAAATAACTTGAATTTATTATTGATATGAGTCTATTTTAGATTGATCAAATTATAATTCGGATACGTTTGGACCACGGGGACCATGAAGATAGCTAGGTGGGGAAGGGTCGATTGATTATGAGATGGAATTGGTAAGGCCATGATGGGTTGGCTTTATTTTGATTTGGAATTTATGTTTAGTCTTTTTAATGGGCAAACACGTACCATAGCATATATATTGACATTGGATGTAACTGCAAATTAAGTGCAAACAACACAAAGTAACTTCTCTTTCCTTTGAGTTATATTATGATTCTGGTCACCAATGCACTACAAACACGTGTGTGAGTTTTCTGGACCACCACGCAAATTAATTCTTAATTTTGAATTTTGAAATACTGTGTGTTGAAAAAAAAATTAATAATATATATATATATATAATAACTACGACAACAATTTTAGTTGGCTCGATCTTTATTTGGAATGCCAAATTGACAAATGCGAAATAATCTCATCGATCATGAGGGGAGCCAGAGAGACGACGTGTTGTCCCTTTCAAATCCCCCTCCACCAAAACCCTAGCTAGCTAATTATATTACAAAGAAAAAGAAAAATAACCTGCTATATATATATTCTTGGATTCTTCAACTCAAGAACAAAACAAAATTATCCAACTTGTTAATTTTCTCCATTCATATTTATATTTATTTATTTATTTTTATCGGTGCACAGCAGAAATATAATGTCATCTAAATATATATATATATATATATATATATATATATCTGCCAATTAATTAATTTGTCCACAATTTTCTCATGCATGCCTGGCGCAATCAAGTGGAGTACTGACTGCCCTGTGGTCTAAATTAAACTTTCAAATATGTGTGAGAGTTAAAATAAAAGCTAGATTAGTGAAAATTTGTCGGTTTGACTACTTCCAGGTTTAAAAATTACAGTGATCCAAAAATGATAATGTATACGACGATTATAACGTTCACTTCCAATCACGAATACACCTTCAGACAAATGCTCTCTCTCTCTCTCTCTCTCTCTCTCTCTCTCTCTCTCTCTCTCTCTCTCTCTCTCTCTCTCTCTCTCTCTCTCTCTCTCTCTCTCTCTCTCTCTCTCTCTCTCTCTACGATAATAACGTGCATCAGTACTCTCATACGAAAAAACACATGCTAAGAATTAACCAGGAAATTACATGCATGCAGGACTCATCTCTCTATCTCTCTCCTTCTGTCTCTACTTTTTCTCTCATATGAATACGTAATAAGTGGTGTATTTCGGTGGTGATTGGGTGAGTATATGCACATAATTAAGTATAACTGTTAGAGTTATCAATTTGATTGGAATACCAATATTAAACCCTAATTTAATTTATGTATGGCCGAGTGATTGACTCCATCTAATAAGTGCATTCACTGAATCAATTTGCATCGGAATGATTCCTCTCATCGTGCACAGCTTTTCTTTTTAGAATCCAGCATCCAACAAAGCATGCAAACAAACAATAGTAATTCAAACAAACAATAATCATTCACTCTCTTTCCTCCTCTCTCTTTCGATCTCGATCTCTCTCGATCGATCTATCTGAATAAGCAGAAGACGATGATCATCGATGGGTACAGGTACATACCCTTACAAAACAAGGCCACCTTTATTTGGCATTTTTTTCTTTGGGAAGTTGCATGTGAAAAGTAGCTAACCAATTACACTCTGACACAACGCACAATCGCTCAATAAATACTAAATACCAATAATTTTTAAGGAAATTAAATTATTACCAATATTTTTGAATTTTACACTAATTTTAGCTAGTTATGATCTTTAAATTTTATTATTAATTAGTAACTGACCCTGAATTATCTCTAAATTTATAATAAAGACAATCATTCCGTTAAATTTCTAAACGATTTCTGTTAAAAAACACACACATAATCAGATATGGACCCGGCCAAATTTGAGGTGAGCTTCAGTCCACCTCAAATGTGAAAAAAATATGGAAAATTCAAAAGGATTTTTTATTAAAATTATATAAAATACTATTTTACTAAGAAAATTGATTTTAAATCAGCTCACTTCTATTTTTAATACTGAATTTAACCCACTTTTATTTTCAATCATGAATTCATACCTGAAGACAATTTTACGTACTTTTAAATAGCCGGAAATAATGTATAGCTTACAACCGTTTTCTTTCATTTTTATTAATTAATACTAGCTAACTTGGTGGTTTGTTGGATAAATATCATATCATAGAATAATTAAGCAAGCAATTGGGCGGGTTATATATCTCTTTCTTTCCTTCTTTTTCATCTCTTGTTGTTTTCCTTTGATTCTTGTTCAACGTCTTTTTTAGGGATAGGCTTTTTTCCCAAAGTCTGTTGGCTTCATTAGGGTTAGCGTGGATACTTTGTGTTTTCAAATTGGTCTAGTATTTTTCACAGTGTCGACACACACACATATATATATATATAGGGTAAAATAATAAATAATAAATTATTAGTTTTTAATCATGCTAAGGTAAAAGTTACCATATAAAAAATTTATAATAGCCAAAGAGGTCTAACTTTGTTGGTAAGAGCCTAAACTTTTTAGATCAGCGATCTCAAATTTGAACTCGATGACATCTTAATATAGTCATAGGAATTTCCCTCTCTCATATACGTACCTTTCGAGATCTTAAAAAAAAAATTATAATAAAATCTAACCCGTAATTATACAAAGTCATAAAACAATCTAACTTATGAAACGTGTCATTTTTTATGAAAAAATGCAAGAAATAAATTGATTTACAGTCAATTTAATTTAATTTTGTTAAAGAAATTGTATGTGTTATAAGTCTGAGCAATAATAGGAGAAAATATCTTTAGACATGTTAATGCGGGGAGTATTCGTAGGGAGTCTCTATACATGTAGCTACCCCCATCCCCGGTAAATGAAAACAATAGTAGACCATTCCTTGCCCTACGTACCTTTCAACACCGTCACCAATCAAAATTGTTAAATTTTTTTTCTTGTGTGTGTCTGTGTTTCAAATAACATATCTTTATTTTTATTTTACTTTTGTGCGGAGGAAATGTAATTAAAATAAAATATAACATGGCAGTTCACATCACGCGCGCCCCATATGTATCAGTAAAAAAAAAATTGATTCCCTTAATTATCACTTTCTAAAGTAAAATATTTTGTGTTTTTAACTATTCCCTTAATTAAGGGATAATTATCCCTTAATTATCATTTTTATTCCAATTGCGATAGGTTAATTACCTTTTTCTTTTTTAAGGTAGACTTTAGAAATGCTCGATAAGAGTAAGCTTCAAGCACAAGGAATTAAATTTAAAAGCAACAAATTAGTCAAACACAAATTTCGAATTATTGGATGCATGCGTTAGAGTTTATCTTTTGCACGATTAGCTACAAGCTATAATCTTGGGAACGGGAGGGAGTCTTATAAAACTTTAACTTGGATTTGCAATTTTGCTTTCATTTTTTTTTTCTGGTTGTAGATTCGGGGAATATAATAAATATGATTTTATCAAAATTTTATAAGAGATTTAAGCTTTATTTGATATGTCGTATAAGAAATTGGATAAAATAATATTATATAAAATTGGTGTTTGGTACTATTTATATTAATTGGCCACTAAATATGTTAATACAGTTGAGTACCTTAATTTATACGGTATGCATATGCTAAAATAATACCCCAAAATTGTGAATATTAAATATTCGGATAACTAGGATTCATGAAATATATATCAAAGTAGCAAGGCAATTATGTCGCACAGCCAAGCAACAATATTACAAGAAATATCTAAGAGGGAGTGTTGTAGATAGTTATAAGTTATATGTACGTGTGTCTAGTCATACAAGGGCTTTTATGTCCATATAATTTATCTTATCCCTAACTCAATATAAGGAGGTTAAACTGGTCAATAAAATAACTGATTTCTCTCCGCCTCCCAATATTTTGTTTATTTTTAATATTTCACAACAAAGAAAGAAAGATGGTGTGATTTGAAGATCAAATAAAAAAACCCACCATGAACCTATTTAATATAAATTTTAGACTTATTAGACTAAATGCATTTTGAACTCGCATATTTATCACATTTTGCACCGTGTACTCATTATTCGCTCATTTAACTGCATGAAACTGCCGAGTTGTGCCACTCGGCTCTATTTCCGTCACAAATATTAAGTTACCGTGAAAAGTAAGAGCAGAATTGAGATTTTTTACAGGCTAATACACTTTTTCCATATAAGAGTCTATGTGGGAAAAATGGATTCATTTTTACTTATACAAACCTACTGATTGCACTACATCAAATTTTATTCCCCTTAAATATTTCATGTCATGTGATAACATAAACTTCCACGTACCAAGTTCTAAATGGATAGGTTATATAATGTGTGACACTTCTTAAAGTACTTGTGAATTTCATGGTTTATATATAAGATATTCACGAATATAACGTATAATAGATATTATACGATACGACGCCCTTACTTTTAAAAGGAAAGAAATTGACAATTGAGAAAGTAAGTAATAAATGAAAATAATTACGGTTTTTTTTCGTCATTACTAACAAATAAACATACACGTTAAGGGACAAACCAACGTGAGTATGTAGTTTAGCACAGCCTAAAACACAAACACAATTTGACATTGAAAATTTGAAATGATCTATACATATAGAGGCGCTCTAAAACCAGCTAGTTAGTTTCATTCGATTAGATCCACTTCACAGTTCACACAATAATATTACAATCCAACCATTTGTTTTTCAGTTCATTATTTAAAGATCAACTCATCAGATATTCATCCAATTTCGTAATCACTTAGCCATATAACATAATAGCTAAATATATAAACGAATAATGTGCATCAAATAACACAATAAATGTTATTACTAATAATCGAATAGCTAGACGATTTCCGATTTTGATGAATTTATGCATGGATGATCTTTGCTGAATAAAACTATAAAATGAACAGTTATACTGTAATATTGTTTCGTACTGTGAATCCAAATAAGCAACCAGTTATGTATTATAAACTCTCACAAGAGTGGAAAGGGTAGGATAGTAGGGGAACCATGATTCTTGGCTGTACATATACACCTGACCTGGAGAGCACTTTACCTAAAGAGGAATTAATTTGTAGATACCAAACATATAGAAGCAAGATCCTTAATATCTTTTTGATGCCACTCATATTAATTTATCACCAATGATTATGGTTCTACAAATTCTATCTTACAACAACTAGGTTAATTTCACCATTAATTAGCAACATGCATATGGCAATATTTTTATTTTATTTTATAAGAAACAAGTCGATCTCAATATTCACTTACATAAATCGTGGATCGTCGATTTATATTTTATTTTATTTTATTTCAATGACTAATTATGACAGCTCGCTTATAGTGTGACTTTGCCGAATCGATCGGTCCCATCGATCTCCTCATCTTTGTCTTAAAAAAAAAAGATAATAATAATAATAAGAAGAAGAAGAAGAAAGGATTCCAGATGGCGAGCAAATATGAAAGAGAGAGTTTGAGGACGATATCGATCGAACAGCTAATGGGAATGATTTTGGTTGTCCAAAGAATAATGAATATCTTAAGTAAGAGACAAGCTGAAAGGTATATATTTTGACCATTCATAGCTAGTAGGGGAAAATCATATATATTTTTGGCTCAACAAAATCACAAATAAACATTCAATCAAAAGCTGCATTGCTTTCGTTCATAATTAAGTAATTAAAACTAAGGGAAAACACCTTAAATTCCTTAAATTTTAATTATATATTATCTCTTTGAATTTTATTATTAGTAGCAGAAATTCCCTAGTTATGAATAAATGTGAAAGGACAACCTTTCCGTTAAATTTCTCAACGATTTATAATAAAAAAAAAGGTAAAAGTATCCCATCATGTATATTTTAACAGACGGATAAACGTAATTCAGGTACATCTATTACTAATAATAAAGTTTAAGAATGATAGTTAATATTAATATAAAATTGATGTCGTACAAACATTTAAAAACTCGAATGATTTCTACTTTTTCATTGTCAAGATCCCCCTTCCTTGGGCCTTGGCATCATTCTTATCAACTCGATCCCATTGTTTTTTATTCTGATTTCTTTTTCAGGAGGCTAATAATTTATTCTATAAGAATGACAGATATGATGATTGTGAATGAGATGATGAAGAGGTTGAAGAGGAGTGGGCATGATAATGGGGTTGATAAAAATGCAAAGGGAAGTTAAAGGGGCTCTTGAAAAAAGGTGATGGTGATCAGATGAGTAGAGGAGCCATTGAAATTGAAAACGTCATTGACAGCCTTGTTTCAAGGGAAGATGGGCTGCAAAGGTTGAGATTTCCACCAAGAAAAAGTAGTTGTTGTGGGTTGAGACTTGACTCTTGAGACAAGTACTAGTATATATATGTAGATATAGATAGAGGAAGAAGAATATATAAAGCAAGAAATTGATCGAAGAAAAACACTAGCTAGGCATTGAGAAACCTATAAAACTAGAAAAGGCTTTTGGTGAAGAATTCAGAAGATAGGATTTCTTTGTCATAATGGTATGCGCCTTTAGAACAAAGAACAACCCAATTTCGATTCTTTTTCATCCAAATTAACTAATCAGACTTTGATTCAAAGACAAACAATATATTGAGATAATTAAGCAACCATCTATCTATCCCATTTGTGTTGTGTTGTGTTGTGTGTGTCATGCCTCAAATTCCCTCAAATTCTAATGTGACTTAGTAAATTATGTTTTTTTAATAATGTAATCAATAGCATGTTTGACTGTAAATGAAAGAAATTATAATACAGGCGACTAGTGTATTAATATACGATGCATCAAATACATTAGAAATTTTCTTAAAAGATTGATAAGCACATTTGACACCACTTGGTCGACCTGGATAGTCCACTTAGAAACTGAATTTGAGGCATGTTGGCTGTCACCTAATTAGACATATCGTCTCGCTCAATTGCAATGCCCGCATGAACTATCTGAATCGTATCAACTAACATGATTCAATTTCGATATTCGCTTGGTTTCATTTGCTTAATTAATTAAAAAAAAAAGAGTAGGAAAAATACTATTTTGTTAAGGGGGGAGCTGAGGGAGGAAGGCATTGAGAGAGATTAAAGAAAGGAATAGGAAATAATATTGGTATATTTGTCATAAAGTAGATTATACTTGAATAGCAAAAACAAATCATGGATTGGATAGTTTAAAACTCAAATTAAAGGTGCTTGATTAGATGTTTTATCTGTGACTTATTTTGTAATTGAACTCCCTTCCTCTTCTTTCTTCATATTGACATTTAATTCTTCGGCCGCCATTGAAATAGTCCTTCCGGTTATATTTTCAGTTACTCCACTAATTTCATACAATATTCTATCGAATTTAGTCACATGCAGAACTACCCAATATTCGAGATTTTTTATTTTTTTTTTCAAATTATAAGAGATTTGTCTATACATAATCATATTTTTCTTGATATATGAAGTGATCGATCGATATATGAAGTGATTGATCTCTCACTTTCGATGCAAGTTTCTCGCAAATTCCTAATAGTTTGGCTAGCAATTAATCAAAGAAGAAAGCTGTACACTTTTGGCATTGCTTTACCAACGAATACAACCCTATTTTGTCTGAAACGAAGAACAAGTAATCAAAGAAACGTAACTCTAATTATTGAAAATTAAAAATTCAAATAAAGATTATATTCAACGTCTAATCAACATGGCTAAATTTATGATTTCTTATTAACAAAGTTGATCTATTATTTTGTCGCAAGTGAAGGAGAAGCAATCAATGAGATTTTCAGAGGCATCCAACCAAACCAGAGCCCTAAATTGCGACTTGAGAAAAGAAATAAAAAAGAATATTATTGTGAGTCGGCATTTGAAAACCACGTATTCCAAATTGAGATTTCTTCTTTCATGAGAGAATATGGAAAGAAAAAAAAAAAATTGGGGGGGAGAGAAGAATCATTACATATTTCGTGATGCCTTTGTAGGGTTTTCTTTATTAATTAATTGTTTTAATATGTTTGACAAAAAGAGAAAAAGAAATTTGTTTTACAGGGTTTGGTTCCACATTGAAAGTCAAATTTACAATTTCTCAGGGATTAAAAAATTAAAAATTAGTTAGGTTGGCAAATCCGACCAATAGATTTGATTACTCATTGTATTTATTTATTTTCAATCAAATAAAATTACCTATTGGATAAATTACCTGGAGATGGAAAAAAAAATGATTACCAGGCGTATCATACAGTGTAATTATTGTAGAAAATAATCAGTTATACGATTTGCATTGAAGAGCTAGCGAGGGATATTTCTCTTGACTCTATGTATTAGGAATATTAGCACTCCCTAAAATCCAACTCAATTCATTATGGGACGTGGTCCGGCCCAGTACAAAAGTTAGTGAGTCGGATTTGGACTTAGGATATTCAAAACCGATAGGTCCGAGCTTGGTAAACCCGGCACAACCCGTTCATATAAACTCTGCTCGTAAACTCGAATATACAAACCTATTATTAATTAGGAAATTGAGCTCAGCCGATATCACGAAGAATACTAAAAGTTCGGGCTATGATCTAGCACTAAAAGAATTTACAATAGGCGCAAAAGTAAAGTCTACACATAAGACTGAGATAAATTCAAGACAAAGTCGATATTCGAATTCCTTGTCCTAATAGCTTTTAATGTTGTGTTGAAAAATTACTATAAGTTAACTTAATATAACTTAAGTGCTCATTAATATGTGAAGATACTAATTTATTTGAACAATAACAGTATTCTACGTATTTATATGCTTATTTTATTAATGAGTCTTAATATGGGTAATAATTAGAAATGAATTTATAATTTGAGCTCTCCCAGTCCAACTTCTGCAATTTTTTTCTTTTTCCAATTCCAAAATTTGTTAAATACGACCCTTCTAAAAACTCAATTAAGCCCAATCTAAGTGGGCTTAATAAGTCCAGTTCATAAAATCCAATAAAAATCTAACAAATGATATAGACTCGTTCAACTCGACTGGGCATTTTTAAACTATGAAATAGGCCCAATGTGGGCCCAAAAAACACGTGGTAAAACATGTATAATCTTCTATTCACATAACAATGAATTTTTTTAGCGTCATATCCTACTAAGAAACCTCGTCATTCAATTATGGTAAAACGCGTGGAATGAAAACAATATGTAGCATTTATCTACACAACAGATTGAAAACATTTGAAGTCCCATCGAAAAATTAAAGCACTGCCCATAAATTTAGAAACATTCTGCAACTGCTGGTTGGTTGCACAATGCTCCCATAAAAGGAAAAAGGAAAAATCAAGTACCATTGTCCGGGTTTCAAATTTAAAATGCAAATTTATGGGCCAGAAAGTAACTCAAGGATGAAAATCTACATCGATTATGGCACCTCTCTAAAACCTATGATCCTCTAAATTAACTAGAAATCCGCGATTTCTTACCTCTAAATCTTCGATCATAGTCCTTCAATATGATCCAGGGAACAGAAGTGTGCATCAACAGTACAGAGAGTATCTTGATCAATTTCGGTCCTGCGAATCAGTTTAGGAAATGAATAATTCGGCTCCTTTTGGGGTTCCAAATCATTCTTTGTAGTCTGTTTCTTCATTATGTCAGGATCTTCAGATTCATGTCTATTGAAGAGCTGGGATTTCAACTCCAAACAGGACATCAGGTCCTCCTCATTTCGAGCCTTGTTCAGCTTATCAATGAGATCACCTAAAGCAGAATCCCTTTCAGCTTGCCATTTCAATCCTTTTTTCGGCCCCTTATCCAATTCATTGGGCTCACTTACTTCCTTATGCTCACGTTTTTTAAGCTTCTTTAATCCCTCGTCAACAACTTGCTGTATTCTCTTCCTGAAGTTACTGGTTCTCATTGGATTCGATCTCAACTTCAACTTCAACCCTGAGACCATAGCTTCATTGTCATCTTCTGTCGCTGTATGGTTTGATATGGATGATTCATCCCCAATGGACTCCTCCGGAATAGATAACACCTCCTCTAAGAGGCTGATATTTTGCATGTACCGATCAAAACCTTCATTTTCCACTTCAATGTTTCTGTCCTTGTATTCCTTTAACTTGGAAAATCTCCATTCATTGATAGCCACAGCATCCTGAAATTAATTCCTAAAATTAGAACAAGTCATTCTCACTCTAAAATCATACGAGAACGAATAGATAATGTGCCAACAACATGCACCTTTCTGGTCAAAGGCTTCCTTGAACGAAGCGGAATGTGCAAATTGTTGAATTGAGCAAAGTTGTTTGAAAGTTGCCGCAACGATGCAATTCTATGTGAATTCCTGAAACACACCAAAAATTTAAGCAAACCGACATCCAGAGCAAAAACAGACCTCACACTGAAAACCCTTACTGTATAAAGCTCCAAGGGCAACCAAACAAAAAAAATACCCTTACTGTATAAAGCTCAGATAGCAAAGTTAAGGTGGGGGAGTAAAAAACCACCAAAGTTAACCATTGAACAGGCCAAAACCATTGGAAATGTGGAGCCAATTGCTCCCCACAGGAAGATCCGACTCATTAAAATTACCAAATCTCATTATCAATTTAGGTTATTGGTGAATTAGACTATGAACTTTTTATCACCCCACTAAAGCCAGACCACTCAGGTTACAAGTCAGCCGCCGCCAACCCCTTTCTCCTTACTGAGTGCCTAATCTACCACAATGCTGCTGTTCTGTCTATTGGTAGCACTTGAAGCTACCAACAAATTTAAACTTTAAGAATATGACCATATTATTTATACGGTAGAAAAAGAAATGCAGATTTCTAGGGAAAATAATATAACGACAAGAATCCTAGAGATAATGAGAGTGTAGAGAACAATTATTAGATATCTGCCCAGGTGATGGATGGGAGGATAACTCACCCAGATGGCGAAGCCTCAGCCGACTGATGGTCAAATTGAGGAGCATTTGAAGTGGGTGCCTTCTCTTGAAAAGTTGCATTTTGTTTCAAAACTGCAGTGATATCACAGTACAGTAAGGAGAAGCCAAAACCAAAAATGAAACATGAGAAACAGAACATTTTCTAAAAAGGACAAAAAATCTCCTTTAAACAAGGGATGTGCAAGCAGCAATACGCACCCTAACCACTCTATCCACACCGACTGACATCAACTGGTGATGCTCAAATACCATCAGCTGTTACAGTTGAGTAAGTGAAACTGATTCAAATGCTTAAATACCTTTAAAACAAAAATTTACAAAATTGACGACCAATCTTTCTTCTTATCAGAAATCAGGATTATATTGAATCAAACAGCAGTCCATGAATCAAACACCGAAATACAATTGAATCCCAAAGCCAATTACAAACCAAAGAAAACAACCCATCTTAATCTAAAAGGGACGACCAATCCAAATGGATCATACTTGATGGATAATCACAAAATTTCTCAAATCTACAGACTTCTAAGTTCTAACAAATGACCTGCTGACCTCGCCCTTGCCCCTGCCCCTCTTCTTTATTTTCCCTTCCTCAACCCAAAATCATGTGATGCTGCAAAATTAGACAACATTTCCTCATCATCATTTTTTAATTAGATGAAATCATACTATCCTTATCAAGACACCATCGCCACCTCCTGTGTAGTGTATATGAGACATTGATGGTTCTGACATGCACAAGTTACTGTAAGCATGGACATGACCACTTACGTGTCAACTGTACCCCGAATTTTACATACCCAATTTTGTCCACCAAGAGCACAGATTACCCTTTCATGCAAAAAGCATATTGTTATAAACTATCATGCCAAACCAAAAATAATATCACTGGCTCCAACATACTTCAATGTTAACCAGAAGCCCCAAAAATATTAATTTCTGCAACATGTTAACAACAGATATTCACCCAAGCCTTGCATTCCACAGAAGATCTTAGTGCTAGCAATACAGTATTTCCAACACTGTCCATGATGCTTCCAGCATCCCAAATACACTAAACTCCCTTGATTATTCCCATGTTCCATCCTAAGATTCCACATTGTTACAGATAGCTTACTCAGTTCCCCACATAGATTGTCACAGATACTTTCATTTTTCAGGGGTACCCATGAGACCCATATTGTACTCATTTCATTTGTGTATAAGTATGTTGGTGCAAATCAAGATGCAATATGTTCTTATGCACAAGTTAAAAGAGTATAATATGGGTATTATGGGTAACCATTGACCATCTACATAAGTGATGCCATGGGCGGTAGAACCATGCATCCCTACAACAGCTCTTTAAGCTATCAGCATTTCCCTTGAAGGACCAGTAATGTATAGTTGAGTCAGCTTTGTGAAAATAATAGTAGAACATGTACTTAGGTAATTGCCAGTTTTCCCTCATTATCACTCATCACAGCAGTTGATCAGTTTTTTTATTTATGGCTGAGCAGTAATTAAGACAGCCATCAGCCATCACCATGCCTAAAGGTGAAAGCCATGACATTGTACAACATAAACTAGGCTACGGTTACTATCATCACTCTTTCCCACATGAAATTTATTCCAATCACAATTTCTTAAGCATTTGACAACACGGGAAAAAAAAAAAAAAAAAAGGAAAGTTAGCAACCAATGTAAGTAGAAAATTGCCCTTATGTACTGCTATTCTAATACATTAGTCAGTAAGACATACAGGGTTAGCATAAAAAATGAGGAGGCCAATGTAATCAAACAAGAACTTATATGAAAAGTTGATGAGCTTCCCCAACTAGAAATCGGAAAACTAGGTTATTTGGCAATGTTGGAAGCAATACAAACAAAAGAAGGAAATGTAAGGTCACGCCTGAGAACCATTTGGTTTTTGAATTTAGTATTTAGTTTTCACTTTTTGTGCTTCATATATGGGGGAAAGTAAAAACAAATAGATTGTTGTTTTGGTTGTAATTCTTCATTTTGTGCACCATTCCTTATCCACTTCTTCAATATCTCACCCACCATCCTTCCTCTACTCATAAAGCTTCAAAATCGCAATTGTAGAAAACAACATTATAACTCATTTACCATTAGTTGGAATCTAACTTCACAAGAACTCACAAACACATCCCACCCACAGCAGAGAAGAAAACAGGAGAAAAGAACTAAGTAATTATTTCAGATTTTTGATCAATTACAAAGACAAGAATTAACATACCATGAATATGACATGGGTTTTGAGCTTTTGAGCAACAACTCTTGCATGACTCATATGGGCACCTGCACATTCAATGCAGCTCAGTGAAACGAAAACAAAAAGAGAACGATATTATTTTAGATGTAAAAATACAAACAAAAGATATATTCACCGTTAAAGGTGAGTGAAAAGGATAGCACAGGATGTATGAAGCATAAACAAAAAAATTTCCACCATCTTTACCAATTTCAAGAAAACGAATCAGCCCACTAAGGCTCAGATCCTGATGGCGCAGCCCAAAGAAAAGAAGACTTTATGATGTTACTTGGATCGTGTGCTGTGTCAGTACATGGAATGGGAGCACCTATCTGGTATGCTAGTTCTTTGGTATGGGGTTTATGTATGGTATACCTAGTTTGTAAAGGGTTGAATTTAATTTTCAAACATTATTTCCGGATTGTAGTGGGTATATGGTATACCTCGTCTATATATAATATTACATTTACATCAAATTTCATCTGTATCATATTTATTTACAGAGTCTCCTATTGAGATTCATGAAATAAGTTTCTATGATGTTTGAGCAATTAATTGGTGACTGGAATTAGGGCTACATATTGTGGTAATACTAATTTAGTGAAGTTAATCAATGACTACATAACAAAATATGGCAGCCCATTGGCACTTGCTGGCTTCCATAATTAAATCCAACTTTTCATTTGATTTCTTGTTGGTCTTGTAAAAGCTGCTTAAACACCCATTGGCATTTGCTGGCTTCCATATGGCAGCCCATATTCTTCCTCTTCTCTACATCTGTCATCTAATATGGAGAGCAAGTTTCTTCTTCAATATTTCCTCTCTCTCTTTGCCTTGGTTATTTAAAGGTCTAAATTTTCTTCAAAATATAGAAGAGATGGAACCTAAGTGTGAAATATATCTACAAAAATTGGGGTAACCCATTTCTCCGATAAGGGCTGTGAACAGACCACATTTTGGGCTTGTGTGACCCAGTACATGATCAAATTGGATGAGATACACCAAATTGGTAAGTCTCAGACTTTCTAAAAAAGGAAAGGCCGCTCAAACTAATTTAACATAAATTGGACGCCCATGTTTGGCAACTATAATCGTGGGAATGTTAATCTTGTTACATGGGTATCGAGTCAGTTGAATACATTTTAGTAAAAACTCCTCATCTGGTCTCACATAACTACTGCACTCAATTAACACATTCAATAACTCAATGGTTACAGGCTACGCATTACCCTTTGCACTTGATAGATAACTTGCTCATAAGGACTAATTTAATATGTAATCTACAGCATCAGCTAATATCAAATTCCCATTTTTAATATTTCAAGAAAATTCCAAAATTAATTGAGAAAAGTTCTGTCTTGATTTTAATGCCATCTGCACAGTTCATAACATTTTGCTTCAACCACAAATTAATTACCAAAACCGCCAAAAAAGCACCATAGCAAGACAATTATTTAAAACAAACAGATCAAAAACAAAAATCAGATAATCATGCGACCACTGAAAAAAAAAATAACTTTAGGGCACGAACATAATTTGGTACAAAGCAAAAAAGGAAAAAAAAAACAGAGATTGAGAAAGTAGGAGGTTGATTACCTGGAGCGAGCGACATTGCCGCACTGTTTACACTTGGGCTTGTTAAGGCCGCGAAGGGTCTTGGGCGGCGTTCCCGCTCGGTGCACCGCATGGAAGGGTGAGACGGGAGGCACGGCGGCGGAGGCGGTAGGATGAGTGGCGGCGGAGGTAGTATTGGTTACGGCATGTGAGGGCGAAGGGGCAGCTGCCATAAGAACCCGAAATTGGGTTGTTGTTCAAGTATGTTTATGAATTGAAAGAGAGAGAGCGAGAGATTAGGAATTAGAAGGGGAACGAATGGAAGGAGATCCGCTGTCCCATCTCAACGTCCCCTTCTATGTCCCATCTCTAATTATGTGACATCTGTCCACATACTTAACCCAGAGACTAACACTGTTACTAGAAAATAAAATTAAAAGGAATAAATAAAAAAGGGCAGAGATGGAAACTGGAAAGCCACCAAAAAGCTCGTACGCTCCCCATTTTCCAAACCCTCTTTGCCCACTCACCTCTTACTGGCGAGGAGATCAACCGAACGGCCAACACCATCGGAGATAACCCCTCGTCCCTCATGGTCAGACATTCATTCACCAATCCACACTCAAAAATTAGGATTCGTCCACCCTCCGCCACCACTGCCGCTTCATGCCCCCATATATCCTCAAAATTGGATTTCAGGATCTCATTTTTTTTTCAGATCATGCAATCAGTCTAAGTTTTGTGTAACCAGAAATAGGGTAAGGTGGAGTGGATAATAACACCAAGAATTTTGAGTTTTGTGAAACCAGAAATTGGCTTTGCCGAAAAAAAAAAATTAAAAAATTGGGTAAGGAGCAGGCGTGGGTTTGCATCAGTCCTTAAAGCCACCAAACCCATACTGCTCCGTTCCTGTCGTCGATCTTCTCGGTCTCTAAAATGACTTTCTATGTTTTGATTTGCTGATTTTCAATTGGGAATTAAATTGGGTGGAATGGGAAAACAAGGTTGGGAAATTGGGTGAGTAGTGGTGGTTTAACCATTCTGAAAATCAGCAATTGTTGGTGAGGAATTGGGTCGATCTCCTCGCCGGTAAGGTTTGATAAGCAAACGGCGTTGGCTGCTTGTAGGAGATCTCGATGGCTTTCCGTCTCTGCCCTTTTTTATTTATTCGTTTTAATTTTATTTATAGTAACAGTGTTAGTCTTTAGATTTTTTTTTTTTGATCTGGTTAGTCTTTAGATTAAGTATGTGGAAATAGGTCGTATAATTGAAAATGGGACATAGAAATTAGAAAGTACATGCCGATATAAATCCATTAGATTTGATCGGATATAAATTAAACGGTTTGAAAATTTACATTGCTTCATTAATAACGGTTTTATTTGAATTTTTATTTTGAAAATCAATTAAATCAAAATTGGATTGTTAAGAAATATATTAATTTTTAAATTTATTATTAATACAAAATAAAAATTACAAAAATTAAAAAATATCCAAATTACTATATATTACCAATATAAGATTATAATAAGATATTATTAAATAATAATATTTATTTAACATAATGTTTATAATTTAATTCTTTATAAATTTAATATACAAAATTTTGAATATTAATTTTTTTGTTATTTTTTTTTATGCAATTTCAAACCGTTTCAATCAATTATTTCTAATTTTAAATTTGAATATTACCGGTATGCAACCCAACTCTAATAGAAAAGGACACCGCAATAGAACAGCAAATCTTCTCCGGGAACGAACTGATTTGTTGGCATTTTTATATTTTTGAAATTTGTTTTCACTTTTAGAATGAAAATAAGTTTAGGTTCCTTCCGGTTCGGCTTTAATATACCTTATTTACCAATACCGAACCGACCGGGTTTGATTCGGTTAACTTTCAATATCTGTTTCATTTATCATTTTTTAATCTGAAACTATGATGCAAAAATGTGAAAAACGAGAAGAGAGCTGCGACGAGGAGAAGGGAGTTGTCGAGGGCGAGGAAGTGAAGCAGACAGATCGAAGGCTTGAGAGAGGTGCAGAAAGACGTACGCCTAGAGAGAGGTGCAGAAAGATCGACGGCGGCGATCGGCAACTCGAAAGACAGAGAGAGAGAGACACGGATGCAAGAATTTTTTATTTTTTTTTACAGGGAGAGTACAATAATTTATTAAAATTAATTAAAAATTGTACATAATTAGACAGTGTAAACAATATGACCTCATTAGTCATTACAATCTTTCTGGAACTTTCAACCACTATCAAGTTCAAGGAAAACGAATACCTCGTACACATTTCGTATCTCTTCAAATTTGAATATCAGCGACTAAGTTTGAGAGTTCCTCAAGCCCTCTTTCGCCAAACAATCAGCAGCCGCAATGACTCCTTTTGGCGAGTTTGAATTGAACAGATTCCAGTTTCTACGCATGGTAGTTGATATCATTTATCACTGGGCCAATATCGGAGATATTCTCCGGTTTTGAGAAAGCGCTGCAATCACATTCACGCAATCTCCCTCCACCTCCACCGCATGGAGATCCGTGTTCCCAGCGAGTTGGTCTCCCGGCTTTGCAGCCACCATCTCCGCGTGAACGTGAAGAGCAGTGGAGATATCCCTCATCTTTCCCACTGCTGCTGCCACAAAGTTTTCACTCCAATCCCTGATCACCAACACTTAAAACTTCTATAGTATAGGAAGTTCTTCTTTTTCGAAGGAGACGAAAGCCAAGGATTCATCATCCACGTGACAAAACCATAGAGGAATCCTCCCACACCGCCTTTGCAGAGCTTCTAGGTCTCTGTTGGATGGTGGACGAGACCTAATCACAGAAAATTAAGAATTCATAGTTAAAACAAAGACAAGCACAACTAATCACAGCTAAAACTAAATTCACAAAATTCGACAAAATATAAATATACCTGGTAAAACATGCTACAAAAAATGGATCACCAGGAAAAGACTTCTTAAAGTTGCTTGGCCGGTAAACATCAAAAACTGGTCTCACTTCATCGCTATGCGTCACATTGAGCAGTACAGTGGAAGAATCAGTGCCAACAGATTCAGAGTCGAGCAACTCATCACTGTTAGAACATGGTTGAGCGGAAACAAGCTGACACTTGCTCTTGGCACCCATCGTGGACCAGGGGATGCCGTGCTGCCCAACAACGTAACCAAGATCTTTCAGTTGCCTGTATACTCGGAATTCCTCCCAAGACAACTTATTATGTCCATCTTGAATCTTCAGATACAAATCATCCATGGAAACTCTAGTACCAGTATCATCCAGGAGATGCAAAGCCCCTTTCTTAATTAAAAACCTTCAAGATGAAATGAACTGAATTAAAACATAATTACTCCACCTACATCTTATATGAAGTTTGAGATTTGAAAGTTTTGCCATAAAAATTAACCAACACTGTAAGAGCAAGAATATATGTCACTTACAAAGCTTCATAAATAGAGCAATATATCTTGTTGCCACCACGGATAACACCCGTGTTATGCCAAATTTTACCCTTAGGCACAGTGACTTCAGGCATGCCCATCTCATCATTCCAAAGTGCTTCCGAGATGTAATACCTAAAAAAGGGCCAAACATTCTACATAAGAGCTATAGAGAAGATGAGCTAAAACATTTTACTGTAGTCACTTACCTAGATTGTAACTTGGATGAAGACCCATAAGTATCACCAACAATCTTGTCCACATTAGTAGCCTCGTTCCTATTCAGGTTCACACAGGATCCACAGGCACATATCACCTCCTGTTCAATGTAAGACGACAGTTTTTAGTTCAAAACAACCCTTCTGAGAATAAACAATGTATTAGTTTCAACCTAACGGATTGGCAGTTAAAAAAACTTGGACATAAAAGAAAATGGAAACATGAGAGAAGTCTAATGAGACAATATGAAATCCTGCTTATGCATTACGTGTCATTAACTTTATAGAACCTAATATAAAGTAACATAAATTGGTGAAATCAGTAAAGAATCAATTTAAATCTAAACTGACTCCACCCCCACCCACCCACCCACACACACACCCCCAACCATTACTAAACTTACCCATAAAACTGCACTTACAAAAATAAGATGAAGAGAACAAATATTGCAAATAAAATTGAAAGACCATAGAAAATTGTACTCTGGAACAAGTCACTTACCAGGTGATTTCCAATATTAGACGCCAGTAAGGGCTTTAACATGCTCATTGTCTGTTCTGTAGAGCCCCCATTTTCATAGTCATAGATCTCGTCACCTCCACCTTCCTGAGAGTTGGACTCAAGGAAGGTGTGGAAGCCATTCCGGGTGTCAGGCTGGGATTTCGTTTTAAAGTGCATTTGGTGCGAATCTATTGTTCTCATGCCCTGTCTGCTGGACTGGTTTGAGCGAGCCTGGAATGGTATTTGAATTCTGGACTTCATTGACTCAGAGGGGACTGGTCTTTGAGTCCTGTCCATTGCTTGTGTTGTCACATCAGATGTTGTAGCATCACGGCATTGTCTTGGATCCCATCTTGAAATCATGCGCTCTTCCACCGTGTAGTTCTCAAGACATGATGGGAAGGTCGCATCATCACCATTTTTATCAATACTAAGAACTAGCAATGACTTTACAGCACCTGCACCAACTCTCAACTGAGAAAATATGTCAGACCACACCTTCAGTCGCCCATTTGCATCACCATCTCCTTCTGATGAGACAAGCACGATATACTCAGAATGAACCAAATCTGGACAATGACGGTAGGCAACAAAGTCCCCTCCATATTTACGTCCAGATCTAACAACCCAATTTTTCATTCGAAGGTGAGAATAAGCCTTGAAAAACTCAGGGAAAGCTGCTTTTTTCGATTTCATGTACTGCCAAAGCTCTTGATCATCCAGTGGACATTTACCTTCACCTACTATTTTCAGGCATTTTAGAGAATAGCAAAGGAAAAATGCTTCTTCTAAGCCCAACTGAAACATGCCTACCTCGGGGTCAAGTTCACCAAAGTAAGCATGACCAAGGAGATGAGCATGTTCTTTGCTTGCACTAAGAAGTACACTGCACCCACATAAGATTCCTTGAGCATTTGATTGGATTAGAGACGACTGAAGGTTCAACACTACATTGCACATAGGATCTGCAACAGCTTTAGCTTTTGACCACTTCCCTTTCCATCTAGGTGCCATTAGGCCCTACAACTAGAACAAACAGTTAGAAAACAGTTTCCTATAACGTAAATGACTGCATAAAAAAACGTGGTAGCCCATTGGTCTCCGGAAAGTTGATCAAAAACCTATATCCTCTGAAATAATTTTCTTCCTCTTCTCTACATTTGTGTCTACTATGGGGAGCTTTCTTCTTCTTTATTTCTTCTCTCCTTTCAATTGATATTTTAAAACTTTCTTCAAACATCTTAATTTTCTTCCACACATAGAGCAGATAAGAACCAAGTTTGAAAAACATCTACAAGAGATTGGGGTCAACCATTTCTCCAATTTGGATCTTGAATACATAGTGTGGGATCGTGCAACCCGATACATAGTTAATTGAATGAGGTACCTCCGATTTGTTAAGTCTCAAACTTCCTAAAATTTAAAGGAAGCTCAAAGCCTCAAACTAATATACAATAAGTTCGGATGCTACAATCATGGGAACGTTAATCTTGGATTACATGGGTTTCAAACTCCCCAAAAAAAGAGGGAATTTGGAACCTTAGTCTCCCATAGCTTTGCTTTCCCTTTCGAAAGTATTTGTTGCCCTTTTTATCACTAAATTAGCCCCATTATGTACTCAGTATACAACTAGGCCTTAATATTCTTTGTGTTTCTTTTTTCATAAAGGCATTAATAAAAAAAATTAATTCCTTTTACTCTATATGAACCTAGCATAGGAATATGAATTCCCATCACTTCCAAACACTAAAAGGAATTCTTTCACTCTCATTGCAGGAATATGAATGATAAGTACATTCACAAAAAAGTGAAAAACACATTTTGAAACCAAAATAGGCCTTAGATTCATATTAATCTGAAGTATTGTAAACAGTTTCATTATCATTGTTTTAAGTAGATGATGAAGTAATATTTGATTCATCTTCTATAACATCATTTAGTTGAACATCTAATTGTCTCTTAGGCATATTGACAATCGAAATAGCTACCACACAATACTAGATGTAGTTGCGAAAGGAAAAAAGAAACAAAATTAATTTATCAACAAACAAACAACATTTATAAGACAAAAAAATAGAAATCATATATAACACATTAATAAAACTGACAAAAGATGGATTCAATAACAGTTCATTTGATTGGAAAAAAAATATATTCAAATACTCCTATTTTTCAAAACTAATTAGCTGAAAAGCAACTATAAAACTAACCCATAAAACTAACCTTTTTCGAGGGAAAAATTAGATGATGAATGATGCTTAGCGTAACCCAAAGCCTTGATTGAGCGTAACTAAACTGCTAATTACAATCTGAACAGAGTACAAATAAAGATAAGAATTTGTAGTATGTATAAACCTAACTTCAGAAATTTAACTAATATAGGTAAATGTTTACAAAATTTTAAAACAGCTTAACAGTCATATAAAAATCGATAGGTTTGCAGCATAACAAAACTCTTAAGTTCTATGCAATTCTCCTGAAAATTAAACTCGCAGAAAACAATAGTTCAAAAAGAAATTTAAATCGTACTATATTAGGCTAATTTTAATTTCTTAGTCAAATGTCTTTGAATAATTAAATGGCTTACTAATAAGAAGACATTTCCAGATTGGCTTACTAATTAAAAAGGCTTACTTAAAAAAATGGCTTACTAAGAAGTCATGTCCAGATACAATAGCACAAAATTAACAAAGCCTGAGAACTGAAGAATTACGAATTCCAGATACTACCAATTCGACATTTTGAGTTTCAAACAAAATAAAAGACTAAAAACTTCCACAATGCACTAGAATTGCAAATGAAAATTAGATGTCGGCACCCAAATTCATTTCTATACCAAGTTTTCTCTTAATTGTATACCCAGGATTGGAACTCATCAAAAAGACAATTTTCAAATGCTAAACATGAAAATTTTGAAACTTATTTAAGTCGTACTATGTTACACTAATTTTAATTTTTCAGAATAATTAGAAGTTAACAATTTACTCTAAATCAGAAATCGAAATAATCTGTTTTACACATACTAGTCATTCGACACCCAAATCACACTGAGTTAAGGCACCAAGTGAAAAGATGGATTCAATAACAGTTCATTTGATTGGAAAAAAAGTATATTCAACTACTACTGTTTTTTAAAACTAATTAGCTGAAAAGCAACTATAAAACTAACCTTTATTGAGGGAAGAATTAAAGCCTGAACGATGCTTAGTGTAACCCAAAGCCTTGATTGAACGCAACTGAGGTGCTAATTACAATCTGATCATAGTAAAAACAAAGATAGGAATTTGTAAAATGTATAAACCTAACTTCAGAAAGTTAGCCAACATAGGTACATGTTTACAAAATTTTAAAACAGCTTAAAGGTCTATACAAATCAATAGGTTGCACAGCATAATAAAACCTTAAGTACTATGCAATTCTCCTGAAAATAAAAATTGCAGAAAACAATAGTTCAAAACCTTTCAAAAGTCGTACTATTTTAGACTAATTTTAATTTGTTAGTCAAATGTCTTTGAATAATTAAATGGCTTACTAATAAGAAGCCATCTCCAGATATAATAGTACAAAAATAACAAACCCTGAGAACTCAAGAATTACGAATTCCAGATACTACCAATACCACATTTCGAGTTTCAAACAAAATAAAAGACTAAAAGCTTCCACAGTGTAGTAGAATTGCAACCACAAATGCATTTTCTTTTCTATTTAACATTCTACTGTTAAATTATAAATCTCAAATATGAACATGAAAAGGTGAAACTATAATATGTGGGGAGCAAAATGCTAAATATCATTTATCAAAGAAATAAAACATATCAGAAAATTCTTGAAAACTTTTGGACAGTCGAACTATTTTACACTAATTTTAATTTGTTAGACTAATTAAAAGCTAACAGTTTACTCTAAACCAGAAATCGAAATAATCTTTTTTACACATACTAATAATTCAACACCCAAATCAGACTGAGTTAAAACACCCAAGTCAAAAACACAAAAACAGATGGAAATCCAGAAAATCAAACATATCAGAAAATCAATATGACTCTAACTCCCATCAAATAACGTATAAATTCATCTAATTTAGACTAAAAAATGTCATTGTAAGAATACAAAATTGTAATAACTATTAAATGATAGAAAAAATTGAAACTTTAATTAAAAATAAGATAGTAGAAGTGGATTAGTTTGCAGCTAATAAAAACTGAGAACTGAATTCATAATAAAAATCATAGAACAAGAACTAACACAACAAATAAAAATTTACCTTTATAATCAGCCAAAACCAAAGCCAAATTCTTCCTCTTCTTCAATACTTGCAAAAAAAAAAATAACATACAAATATTCAATACATCAAACCTAACCCAATAATCAAACTTAACCATGAAATAATTAAAAACTAACAGTTTACTCTAAATCAGAAATCAAAATAATCTTTCTTACACATACTAATCATTGGACACCCAAAAAACTTTGAGTTAAAACACCCAAATCAAAAACACAAAAACAGATAAAAAACCAGAGAATCAAACATATCCGAAAATCAATATCAGAAAATCAATATGACCCCAACTCCCA
Organism: Prinsepia uniflora; assembly: GCA_032719365.1. Lineage (NCBI taxonomy): Eukaryota > Viridiplantae > Streptophyta > Magnoliopsida > Rosales > Rosaceae > Prinsepia > Prinsepia uniflora. The sequence continues at coordinate 83,717,047 of CM064864.1, forward strand.
TCAATTAATGTATAAATTCATCTAATTTAGGCTCAAAAATGTCATTGTCAGACTACGAAGTTGTAATTAAATGACAGAAAAAAGTGAAGCTTTAATTAAAAATAACATAGTAGAAGTGAATTTAGCAATTAACCGTTTTTCCCAGTCAGCAAAATCACATACATAAAAGTAAATCAGCTACTGTGAACATTGAGAAATTAAATACTCGACACGTTGCCATGGACCCAAACTGGACCCAAACGCATAAACATCCATTCACTAAGAAAGCATATTACTTTCTGATTACGTATGCAATTCAATTAAACCCATTACCCAGCCAAACCATATAAATTGAATTAAATTAAAAAAACCCAGCGAAAAACGAAAAACTTTACAATTCCACTAAGCAAGAGCAAATTAGAGAAAAGGGGAGGCATACCTTGTTTGTGCTTCGAAGGAAATCGGTCTTGGTGTTGGAGCGTTACTCCTGAAACGGCCGAGCCTGATTCTCCCCAGCCAACTGGACGGCTCGGTGACAGCCCGATCTTAGTCTTGATTTACCTTTTTGTATCAGATTGAATGGAAAGTGAAAAGAGAGAGCAGAGGGAAGAATAAAGAGCGGAGAGTGGAGGGAAGAATGAAGAGCGGCTGCGATGACTGCTACCAAAACCCAAACTTTGTTTTCATTGAATAGAGGGTACACACGGCAGTTCATTATTCATGCAGAGCAGAGCCAACAAATTAAAGGATAAAATCGTCAATTTCATGGAAAAGGGTATTATTGAAAATGCATTTACGCCCCGCGGGTTTTAATATATAATAAAAAATGTATGTACGTATGTGTATACGTATATGTGTATGTGTATGTGTATGTGTATATGTATATGTATATGTATGCGTATATGTGTGTATATGTATAATGTATATAAAATAAAATATAAAATATAATAATATGTACAATAAGTCTAGAACTAGCACACGTGAAAGACGAGCAAGCACACGTGAAAGACAGACAAGCAAGCACACCTTAAAAAACACTGCTATTCCTATCTCCAGACTAAAGGGAGATAATGGAAGAGCTGAAGCCCACCCCACCCAACTCATCTCCTTTGACCCCAATCGGATTTCTAGAAAGAGCAGCCACCGTCTACGGCGACTGCCCTTCCGTTATTTACGAAGACACCACTTACACGTGGACACAGACTCACCGTCGATGCCTCCGAGTTGCCTCCTCCATATCATCCCTCGGCATCAAGAGGGGCCACGTGGTGTCTGTTATCTCGCCCAACATCCCTGCTATGTACGAGCTCCACTTCGCCGTTCCCATGTCCGGCGCTATCCTCAACAACATCAACACCCGCCTCGACACCCGCACCGTCTCCATACTCCTCCGCCACAGCGAATCCAAGCTCGTATTCGTCGACCACCAATCGCGAGCTCTGATTCTCGACGCCCTCTCCCTGTTCCCGCCCAACACCCCGTCCCCTCTCCTCGTCCTCATCGCTGACGATGCTGATGCACCGCTCGATCGCTTCCTCTGCACTTACCAGGACCTGGTGGAAAGAGGCGATGAAGACTACCAATGGGTCCCGCCTTCAAACGAATGGGACCCGATTGTGCTCAATTACACATCCGGGACCACGTCATCGCCAAAGGGAGTGGTCCTCTGCCACAGAGGGATCTTCATCGTGGCCCTTGATTCCCTGATCGAGTGGGGCGTACCGACACAGCCGGTCTACCTGTGGACACTACCCATGTTCCACGCTAATGGGTGGAGCTATCCTTACGGGATGGCGGCCGTCGGCGGGACCAACATCTGTGTCCGCAAATTCGACGCGCAAATCATCTACGCATTGATTAAACGACACCGTGTCACCCACATGTGCGGCGCGCCCGTCGTGCTCAACATGCTCACAAACGTTCCGCCAGGAACGGAAAAGCTCGAGAACCCGGTCCATATCTTAACCGCCGGAGCTCCACCGCCAGCAGCGGTTTTGCTTCGCACCGAGTCAATGGGCTTTGTGGTGAGTCACGGGTACGGGTTGACCGAAACCGGGGGGCTGGTGGTGTCGTGCACGTGGAAGAGGAAGTGGAACTTGTTGCCGGCGAGCGATAGGGCGAGGCTGAAGTCGAGGCAAGGGGTGAGGACAGCCGCGATGACCCGAATCGATGTGGTGGACCCGGATTCGGGAGCCAGTGTGAAACGTGACGGTCTGGCTCTTGGCGAGGTAGTTTTGCGAGGTGCGGCTGTGATGCTCGGGTATCTGAAGGACAAATCGGGAACTGACAAGTGTCTGAAAGACGGATGGTTTTACACCGGTGACGTGGGCGTGATGCATCCAGATGGGTATTTGGAAATTAGGGATAGATCCAAGGATGTTATCATAAGCGGGGGAGAGAATATTAGCAGCGTGGAGGTTGAGTCGGTGCTGTACGGGAACCCAGCCGTGAACGAGGCGGCGGTGGTGGCGAGGCCTGATGAGTTTTGGGGGGAGACGCCGTGCGCGTTTGTGAGCTTGAAGAGTGAGGTCACCGTAAAGCCGACGGAGGAGGAGATTATACAGTATTGCAAGGCCAAGATGCCGCGATACATGGTGCCGAGGACGGTTGTGTTCAAGGAGGAGCTGCCGAAGACTTCGACGGGGAAGATTCAGAAGTTTGTGCTGAGAGAGACAGCAAAGGGGTTGGGAACGTCGAGGATGAGTCGGATGTAAACTGTAATTATTTAATAATTTCACCCCCAATGCAAAAGCAAAAAACAAAAAACCCAAAAGAATAAAAAATTGATTTGATGGTGATACCGTGGCGTTTATCGAGAGGAATCGAGAGATGCATGGGGCGTGTAATATGTGGCTTTGAATTATTGGTGATAGTGAATATCCATGCATATTGACTTTTTCATACTTGCTGTCACCTCTGCGTCGATTAATAAAAAAATTAGGATAAATAATTTTGTATTTTATAATAAATTTCAGAATTCTGTTCAAGTTTTTGAAATCTACATTTTAAAAGATTTCAAACGCGCTTCATTGTCACATTTTCCGGCAAATTATTGTTAGCTGACGATATAGTCTATGTGGAATTCATTAAGGGTGCGCGTTTGGTTTAAAAAAATAAAGAGACTTTTTTATATGTAATGGGATTAATTGGTGAGCATAAAATTAATTTTTTTTTTTCGTTTGGAAAACTGAGTTAAAATTTAATAAAATTATGGTGGAAAATTTCGGGGAATTTGAGAATCTCAAATGTTGAGTTGAAATTAAATTTACAAAACAAGGAATGGTAAATACGGAATTACAAATTATAAAATTTATAAATTCTCATTAAATTATAAATTTTTCATCCAAATACACTCTAGAGAATAAATCTCACTTTTATGCAAAATTGCTTAATTACCTTTTTTATTAAGGAATGTTTTATTTATTTAAAATGTTGTGAAGAGAATACAATGATAGAGACTTAGGGTCTTTTTGGATGTATTTTTAAAAACGTTAAAGGTGTGTTTAGATGGATAAAAGCGTTTTCCAAATTAACAATATGTGTTTGAAAAATTTTAAGAAGTGTTTTAAATCATAAGCACAAGTACTTAGAGAGAGTTTTTGAGAAGAACTATGTTGATGCTTTTATTTCAAAAGTGTTTCCCATCAAAAATTTTAAGAAGAAACAATTTTTTTCTCATAATGAAACTTTCATTATTCTAATAATATCCTTATTTTTATTTTGAAATACCTTGAATGCCCAAATTCATCATATTTTAATTATTATTTATTTTAAATTAATCATACTATCATAAAACCTCTCGAAATTTTTTTCTATCTCCTTTCCCAAGTAATATCGGCATAATTTTTGTACAACTTCCTCCTTCTCACTTCTCAAGGTATTATCCCTTCTCATTTTTTCAATTCATATTTTAAATAATAATTATTAGAACGATCATGGCAATTGAAATTGATTTGATTATCAATTTCATACTTTTTGACACAAATTCTGCTTTATTTTTATACTTTTTTTTTTCTGTTTTTCTTCTGCTGGTATGACTTTAAGGCACCCTAGCCTCCACAAGCCACCGCCAAAGGTCTAGAAGTTCACCACTTCACCAAGGAAAGGAAATATTGTGAATTTTTAATTCAAAATTCACCTTCAAAACACCATAAAAGAAATAGCATCTTTGCTATTTTTCTATATATTTTTTTACAGCTGCTTTGAAATAGGTAAAAAGAGTTCTCAATATGCAGTATTTTAACAGTGCTCTAAGCTAAGTTTTATAGGGTTAGTTCGTGTGTTAAAAGAAAGTATAGTACTGAATTAGGATTAGAATAAATCTTGTAAGTTCGGAAGTCTCCATTTTCGTGGACACCTTTCAAACCTTTCATAAAGAAAGTTTGAGCCTATGTGTTCTCTGTTTTTTGTCCCCTCTGTTACGTTCATAATCTGGTAGAGTGATTTTGGTTATAATATATATATATATATATATAACGCTTTTCGACACATAGGTGTAGGAAAGGACAAATGCCTTCGTAGTTAGGAAGCTGTTTAGTTTAATATGAAAGGATTCTCAGTTTGAAATCATTGCATCCCAAAAATAAATTATGATTGAAGTATTAAAATAAAATATACATCTGTAAAATTTTGAAAATTGAAAAAAAAATAGCTATAATACGAATTATATACTTTTATAGATGTTGATTGTAACAATGTGAATTTAGTTTAGCTTGCCTTGTTAGAACAAATGCCTACGAACATTGTTATGTGATCACAAGATGGATGGATGTGATGGAGATAATTATAAGAAAGAGAAGGCAAATTGGGACCTCCTATACCGTCGAAGCATTTATAAAGTCTTGAGTCATTAAGATATTAGCCAGAAACACAGCCGGTGTCTGGTGGTCATCTTAGTAAGAATGGATGGAAAAATGTAATTAACAATTTTAATGACGAGATTTAAAGGTTCAACAACTACAAGAAACTTGAGAGCATTTTTAAAAACGGGTTCAAATTGTTGTTGTTTCAATGACTCTTCATAACTTTATAGGGATTCATTTCATGATAGATGTTTAATTTAAACGCTTTGATGATAATGATGAGCTATTTCCATCAGGCAATGAGCAAATAATTGAATAGGAAGACATTGCCGAATAACACATTTGTACTCATAGAAGAGAGATGGATGATGAAAGAGAGAGAATTGACAATATTTTTATATTTAATTAGCATTTATGTTTTATTTTGTTGTTGTCAATGATTATCTTGAATTTTGGTATATTTGTTAAGTCATAGCATAAGTTCATTGCTATTTTTTATATTAAAAAATCGAGTCATATGAATGTTGAAGTGAAATAATATTATTTTATATTTCTAAAATCACTTTTTGTTTTTATTACCAAACGCTCTAAAATTATACCACAAATAATTTTTTAGAAATCTAAATACTTTTATGAGTGCATCTAAACATCAAATTGTTTTTTGTTAAAAACGTTACTAAAAAAAATGCTAGTGCTTAAAAGCGCTTTATAAGAAACACATCCAAATGAACACTTAGTTTCTTAATGGAGTTGTGAATAGTGAAAATAATAGCAAAATTTCTAAAAGCTTTGTGGCCTGAACTTGCTCAAGGTAAACCAAAAAAAAAAAAAACAAATAAAAACCTTTTCATTGTGGTTATCTACTGCTTAACTTTGTCCTTGGGTAGTTAAGTAATTTTGCTTGTGGTCGCCATGGAAATCGCGCACTGGGTGGGTTGGGTTATTGGGCTACTGGAATACTGGGTTACTGTATTTTAATAAATGGGCTGAGCTATTTGGTTTGGGCTTATGTTCAGTGGGGTTTTTTTGTTCGAAAATTAGGTTTAGTGGGTTTATACGATTATTTTATTTAGCTATTGGCAGATACGAATTCTGATTGAAATTAAATGTGGGTTGAATTTAGAATTTTAAATAATGATGGGCTAATTTAAAATCAATTTTCTTAATAAAATAGTATTTAATTAAAAAATATTTATGATTTTATCATATTCTTTTTTTCATATTTGAGATGGGCTGGAACTCGCCCTAAAATGCCCTAAGTCTGTGCCTCGATATAAGACTTAGCTAAGTAATAAATAAAAATTCATTTAAAATAATATTATTACATATTTTTTTTACAACTATCTTCCGATACATATGTGTGTTTAATTTTTGGGATAATTATAAATAGGTCTAATTTTTGAGTTCAACTTATAAGTTAATCCACTATGGTAAATAGAGATGGTAAAAAATAAAAAAACGTGTTTTTTATTGTTTGTCAAATTATGTCATTCTTTTTAGCCCGTTATTTTTTAAACAATTACATGTGTGTCATTACATATTATATTTATATACCTACCAATATCTGATTCTAGACTTATTACCTACTTAATTATCCCGTATAAATAAGATACCTATATATATAGAAATTCTAATTGTATCATAATAGGTATATTTTTTTTAATATATCTTTCTCAAAATAAAATAAAATAAACAGATTTTTATTAATTTACCTACAAAAAATAATATGATAAATAATGTGCATGTAACTCTATGACTCTTCAAAAGTATCAAATATTATTCGATAAAACAAATATAAAATAAATCTTCTGAAATTTAGTTAGAATTATCATCATTTAATTAATTTTGAAAAATAAATATAAGATCATAATATTTAAAATTTGAAAATTTCTCATCCATATCTGAAAAAATTATATAAATGGTATTTAAAAGCTTAAAAAAAACCACAAAAAGAACACATAATCTAAAAAATAAGTAAATAGACTATTTTATATGTTAAATGGATTAATTTATAAGTTATGCTTAAAAATTAGACTAATTTATAATTAATACTTAATTTTTTTTCTTTTCTTATTAATACTTCACTTCTTGCTTTCTATTTACTGTTCTTGTTTTTAGGGCACTTTTACGTTTCAGAAATGAGAATAGTAAACACACCATTAAGTAGTATACTAGTATGTACATATATTACACAAGCAGACAACAGTGACGGTTCTTGCACTGAAAATTCGGATGGGCTAAACTTACGTACCAACCTTAAAAAACAACATTTAATAAAATATATTATTATATATATAAGGAAGAAACATAATACAAAGAATATAACAAATTTTACCTCATAATTGCATATTCGTATATAAATACAAACTTGAAAAGAATACAGCAAAAAAAATAAGTAATTAAATATTCAATGCACATATAGAATATCATTATCTAATTTTATTTTGTACCCCATGAGTCATTTTGATACAAGGATATAAGGGGAGAGAAATTAAATTATTTAAATATTGGGTATTCACCTCACTTGAGGAATGTCGAACCCGAGACCTCGCATAGTGTAGAGGAATACTATTAGGTTACGAGTTATTAGAACTGTAAAATTCTCCGCTAAACTTCATTATTGATATTGTCAGCATGTTTTGAAAAATAGAAAGCAAAATATTTCTTTTTATGCATTTTTTCGAGTGTAATATGTTAATTTTTATGTATTAAAATTTTAAATTTTATCATAAGTTTAACTATTAATTATATTTTTATTGTGAACTTGGATGGGCTATAGCACACCCAGCCCAAGGTGTAGCCCCGTACTTGGTAGACAAGCTTGTAAGCGACTATTTCCGCGATATCTATGAATGTTTGAAATAAAAAATCGAAAAAACTCAACTTAAATTTAGGGTTTCCTGATCATACCTTAAATTGAGGGTGTATAAATCAATTAATTTTTCAGTTAATTTTTTTTTTTATCATATTAATCGGAATGGCTACAATATAACGCCGCACTAAATGCATCATGCATCTTCAACACAATGTACTGAAATTAATAAATAAATAAATAAATGTCCCCTTATTTTGTAGCTGTTAAATTTTGATTTGAGAGAATCTAAAAAACTGTGTTTCACTCCGTACTTAAATAAATTAGCTTTTAATAATATATTTTTCTAAAATATCATCTTTTTAAATAAATACACGAGCGATGGCCTTTGTATTTAAAAAATTCAGACTAATTTCCGCTCGAAATATGAGTTGCTGGTGATCACCAAAGTGAGCCATATCAAGTTTTCTTTCTACCCATCTGATATGTTTTGACAAAATTTGTCATCCATATGCTATAATAATGGAAAAACACCAAACTACACTTCCATTTTTCACGGCATTGGTGGCGCCGTTGACCGGAGGAGGACAGGTTGACTCTGCTGCCGTGGATCACCCGTGTCCAGTGATCTCAAACGTTTCGTCGTATTTGATTCCTTCTTTATGTTTTGTCGTTTTTTTGCTGGCAACAAATTGATTGGCCACCTTTTTGTGGTCTCGGAAGTAGATGATTATTGATTAATCACATTTTTAATAAGAGATAGGCTTTACTATATATATTTTTTCTAAAGCAATGAAATTTAATTAATATCGTCAATTAATAAAAAAATTATATAAATATTTAGCTCATTTAATTTATAATTCTTGATTTCGTGCATAGTTTCATACCACTAGTTTGGCTCGATGGGCTTTTGCCTTCATTTCTTGAAGAGCACAAGGTTGCCTCTTCATCAATAGAAAAGAAGATTAGAAGAAAAAAAAAAATGTTGTGAACTCCCCTAAGAAAACCACTACTACACCTCGCCTATCTCTTTCTAGTAAAATGTGCCTATTCAAGAACGTGTAAAGCAACGGTAAATCAATATAGGTGTGAAGAGAATATAATTCCGTCAATTTGTAAATCTTTGCTCCATTGTCTCTTCTAAATTTTTCATATGTTTAATAAGATTGGAATATAAATGGATGCCCAAACAAACTTTGCTTCTATTCTACGACCAAACTAAATGTGAGAAAGGAATCTCCTAATTCCTATTTTATGAAGAAAAAACTATCTAAGCTGATCTTTCATCGTTCCCTTTCTCACTATTCGTGTACTCTATGTGAACGTGTTTTATATTTTCAACATCGATGGTGTGATGCATGAGAGTATTTTTCAAAATCCTTCTCCAAATTGAAACCTATGAAGACAAAGGACGTAGATATTGGATTCACAAGTGGAAGTAATGTACGAGAAATTAATACTTATAAGCATTAATAATTATACATCGTATTGTGTTTTTATTTCACGTATTTTCTTATAATTAGACGATATATTTTTCAATATGGTAAAACACAATTACGTAACGCTTTATTTACATGAAAATATCTCTAAATATGTACGTGTGTGTGGTAACTGAACATAAAACTGAGGTGGGTGTAGGGAAGGAAGTAAACATCCAGTGTGATCCACTTTGTATGAAAATACTTATAAGAACAGAAAGAACAGAATCACCTAACGTTCTATCCACATGAAAAGATATCTCTTGATATGTAAGTGTGTAAACCGAAAATAAAACGTGGGGAGAATCTTGGGAAGGAAGTAAAAATCCAGTGTGATCCGCTTTGTATGGCTTTCCATCTCTAACACTCTCCAACCAATTAAACTACACACAATCAAATCCACGTCAGCCCTACTCTTTCCTCATCATCGCCCCCATTGGAACAGAACTATCTGGGCCCCACACTGAGTCGACGTGCCACCAAGGCCTCCCGCTCGATCTCACGCCACATCTGACATCCACTTGTTGACGCACCAATCACCACTTGTCGACCTCCAAGGCTCCACCCACCCTTATCCGCAACTATCAACGGTCCGAAATCATCAGAAAACGACGTTGTCTACTAATCATTGTGGATAGTACAAAATTACCTTCAAAACGTGCGTGGTATATAATTACTCATGTCCCAAATTAATTTAAGCCAGGAAAGTGAGTAATATTACATAAATTAATTAGTTGTGTTATATATACGAGCTAATATTACATAAATTTTCCTTCGAATGTTCAATTATTACGGATGGGCTGGAGCACACCACGGCCCTATAATGTGGCCCGTGTTTGGGATGAGGTGATGCTAGCTATGACAATGGAGGGAGAGGTTGAAGAGGTGGAAGTGGATCCATGCAGATGTAGAGAAGGTGGTTCGGGTTGTTGATGCAGGAAATGGATCAACCTAATCTCGCCTCACCGAGCCTCCTTCGTTGCTCCTCTCGGGATATAGTGGCCTGCACAGGAAGAAGGTGAATGCAAAGGGACACCGATATAGTGCCGGCTTAACAGTCTTCTATGCTTAAGTCAGTTAAGTGAGAGTGTTTACTGTATCAATTAAGGCAGCGTGATGACAAAATTGTCATTACCTTTTAGAGGGGGATGCCCTTGTATTTATAGTAGCATTAAATGTGTTTGTTGGCGTTTGTCAATGTTGGATAAATGTTGCTGCCTTTAGGAGCTGCCAGGTGTTTTGTGGTGGTCCTGGATGACATTTATGACTTGTTAGTAAGTCTGGCCGACCAGATTTGTTCTTCTTAGGTTGTTATGGGCTTTGTTGGCATGATCCGAGGCTTGCCTGGGCATGGTGAATTAATAATTATCTATATACCTCTTATTTTTCTATTATATTTAAGAGAGATATATATAGCGTATAATATATACCTTTATTATACAATTAAATATTTCATAGGTAAATTATATTTTTACGTACAATTAAAATTTCTAAAAGTAAATTAGATACTATAGTTCGTCTATAATCACCACATCCACTCAAGTTGCACTACCTTATTTGAAAGAGAAATTGCCAGAGATGAATAACAATCATAATGCATAACTAAAAATTTCAAACGGCCGAATGACACTAATTCAACATAACAATTTTTTATTTTTCGTAACAAAATAAAATCAAATAATACTTTTACTCCAATTGAAATTAAGCCTAATGATCAATAACGCTAAAAAAAATAAAATTATATTTTATATAATGACACACTTGTAGTTTCTTTAAAATTAAGAGATTAAAACTATTACTGTATTTTTAACAACAATAAAAAAAAATTAAATTATTTATTATTCTTACTTATCGTAATACGTAACTTACAATTTGAAGAGTTTAAAAAAAAACCTATATATAATTACCCAAAAATTTAAGCTGAAAACAGAGCCGGCGCGGTTTGAAAAATTTGAGGAAAGCAAATTCTTCCAACCAAACAAAAAACCAAATAAAACGAAGCCCACACGCATTGCATTGACCACCTTCCTTTCTCCTCCTCTGAACTCTTCTTCTTCTTTCGCTTCTCTCTCTCTCTCCAGCTTTCTCTGTGCAAAATCACTGTTTATTCCTCTTCACTTATAACCATGGCGGAATCGGTGGAACTTCCGAGTCGCCTTGGTATACTTCCTTTCAAAAACAAGGTCCTCTTACCCGGTGCCATTATTCGAATCCGATGCACTTCACCAAGCAGGTACCTTTTTTATTACCCTTTTTTTTCATCTTCAAATGACTTCTTTCGTTTGGGTTCTGAGGAACCTTCTGTATACTGAATCAGTAGCTGTTCGAACTGAGCTCAACCTTGTTGCTATGCAATTATTCTGCTTGTTTGCAAATTATGTTCCTCATGTCTTGGTAGAAAAGAGGGATGGACAATTTTTATTGTTCTTCGTTAAACTGTCCCCACTGGTTTTTGGCCTACTGATGGTATTTTTCGATTGGTTTCGGATACAAAATGTTGCATATTTTGTTGGTCTGGAGTAATTTTGAATGTGAACTTCCATTTTTTCTCATGACTACTTGCACGCAGAATTAGGTGTTCTTTTTTTCTCGTAATTAATCATTATGCAGGCGTGAATTTTTGAATTTGTGTGGGCCGGATTATGCATTGACGAAAAAGGTGATTTTGATTAATTTAGTGTCAAATTGGTGGAGCAAGAGTTGTGGCAGCGCGAAGAAAAAGGATTAATTGGTATCCTTCCTGTTAGAGATGCTGCCGAGAGAGCAACAGTTAGCCCCGTGTTGTCTCAAGGTGAGTTATCCGTAGCTTGATATTTGAGAGGATGAGTGGATACCTATTTTTGATGACACATCTGATAGGAAGTTGTTCTTGGAATTCGTCTTATTTTAGGAGTGGGAAGTGATTCTGGTGACCGAAGCTCCAGAGTTCAAGTTGGTACATCTGATTCTCAAAGGCTAGATGGAAAAGTTCAGCACGAAGTTATTCATTGGCATACCAGGTATGCTATTTTGTTATCTAGTGGAAAGTGTTTGGGTAGAGTGCCACTACTTAATATGACAGATATCAGGGCGGTCCTTCTATATATGCCAGACAATTGTAATTTTTTTTTCCAATCAGTTTAGCTTCCCTTTGATACTAAGGTGGGCTGCCAAATATATATAAATTTTTTTTCCATCCTACATTTCATTGACTTAATTCTATAACCCTGTCATTTTTTTTTTTAACATTATTCTGATTGGGTGCCTTGCATTTTGTGCTTGTAAACTAATTATTTTGCTAACGTTTGATATCATTCTCTCAGGGGAGTTGCTGCACGTGCTTTACATCTCTCAAGAGGAGTTGAGAAGCCAAGTGGAAGGGTTACTTATGTAGTTATCCTTGAAGGTTTATGTAGATTCAATGTTCAGGAACTTAGCACAAGAGGAACATATAATACTGCGCGGATATCTCCTCTTGAAATGTCAAAGTTTGGTAAGCTGCAAATTTAGTATGAGAATAGTTTTAATTTGAAAGATATTCGGGTGTTGTTGGTTGATTTGTTATTTGTGGTAGAAAAATTTCTGCATGTTTCTGAAACTCTCTCTCTCTACACACCCACATTAACGCTCATTCACTTACTTACACAAATGCACATACTAACACACCAACCACACTGACATTGTTCCTGTGTATCTTGCTGGATATTGAATTCTCCATTATTGATCTGTTATTATTTAAGGCCCTAATATGATAGAAGGAAATTCTTAAATCATTGATTTTTTTAGAAAGAAGCTAGTTAGGTATCCTTGCTTGTGTGTCTGTCACTAGTTCTCTGTTTTTTCTCTCCCAACAATTAATATCTTTCCGTATCGTACCTTGTGACATGAAGACTTGTCGCTTTAAAGGTGTTTACCTGAATGTATCCTGTGGTTTATTTTAGATATTGTCGCCATCCTGCTATATGCTTGTGTGCAATTTATCATGATCATTATATCTTGATGATCTGTTATTTGCCCTTATATACCTATATGTTGAGTTGTTTCATCTTCATTATTGTAATTAGAGATGGAGCAAGTGGAGCAAGATCCGGAGTTCATAACATTATCTCGCCAGTTCAAAGCAACTGCTACGGAGCTGATTTCTGTTCTGGAGCAGGTACTTCTTGTGATATTGGATTTCTTTAGCACTTTTTTCAAGACCTTCTACTGAATAAACTTTGCAGACAACAACTTTGCAGACAACAAGAGTCTACATTATTTTTTTTAATTCAAGTTTTGGATGTTATCTGAATATTTCAGTTACAAGCTTGCTCAGGGGTGTCAGTCTTGCTTTTTTGTCAAAGGTTTGAGGTCATATTGGTTTCAATAATGAAATACAAATGCCACATTCATAATGAGACACAAATGCCAGACACACAAATACCTATGTTTGTACATATTCAATATCCATTCTAAAATATATTTAAGCTCCTTTTGAAGCCTTGATGCTGATTGCCTTTAGTTGATTAAATTTTCCTGTTGGTTCAAATGGTTATTTTGTGCTTCATTGTAGATCTTTAGGGAATTGTATCCTTATTAGTTTGAAGAACATGACTAAGCTTCTTTTGGTGCAAATTGTATCCAAATCTACTATTATTAGATATATATATATATATACATATATAGCTATTGTATAATTGATGTTAATATTTTTCTGATACTTCGTTACTTGTAATGTATGATTTTTTTTCTTAATTAATGGTTACTAATATGTCGAAACGGTGAATTGTCATTTGCATTTTATGCTTGCAGAAACAGAAAACTGGAGGAAGAACAAAAGTTCTTCTGGAGACGGTTCCCATTCACAAGTTGGCAGACATATTTGTTGCCAGCTTTGAGATAAGTTTTGAGGAGCAGCTGTGTATGTTGGATTCAGTGGATCTGAAAGTAAGACTTTCAAAAGCGACTGAGTTGGTTGACCGGCATTTGCAGGTAACTGTTGATTCACTGGTGGTGATGTTTAGTACTTTTATGTCTAATGATCTTGAAACTTCCTGTAGTGTTTAAGGAGTCGTGTTGTTACCTTGTGACAGTCCGTACATGTAGCAGAGAAGATTACACAGAAAGTTGAAGGTCAATTATCAAAATCGCAGAAAGAATTTCTTTTGCGCCAGCAGGTTTGCACTCATCGGAATTTGAATTTTCTGAGGAATTGAAAATGGTTCGATTAATTAAATTTAACATCTAGGATTGACATAATTTGCTTTAGTGCTGGAGGAATCAGATGTCAAATATATATTTAAGTAATTTTATTTTTGCAGTGTTACTGTGCATAAGTTTGAAAAATATGTAGAAGATACAGTAGACTGATTAAGTTGATGAAAGTTAATTTATAATTTGTCATAGGTATGATTTTGGCATATCTGTTTATGTCTTGGATGTTGTGGATGTGAAAAATACTTTTAAATTATTGAGGTCTAAAGGTGGATTCATATATTGGATGTTCTGGAAATATCTGGAAACCTTCTTATAGATTGTACACGCACATATCTGTTCTTTCTTATCTTTTAGCTGCCTAAACCTTAGTTGTTCATTTCATGCTTTATGGAACATATCACAGATGAGAGCTATAAAAGAAGAGCTTGGTGACAATGATGACGATGATGATGATGTGGTGGCCCTGGAAAGATCCAAGGATGCACAGGTAACTAGGGATAGATCCAAGGATGTTATCATAAGCGGGGGAGAGAATATTAGCAGCGTGGAGGTTGAGTCGGTGCTGTACGGGAACCCAGCCGTGAACGAGGCGGCGGTGGTGGCGAGGCCTGATGAGTTTTGGGGGGAGACGCCGTGCGCGTTTGTGAGCTTGAAGAGTGAGGTCACCGTAAAGCCGACGGAGGAGGAGATTATAGAGTATTGCAAGGCCAAGATGCCGCGATACATGGTGCCGAGGACGGTTGTGTTCATGGAGGAGCTGCCGAAGACTTCGACGGGGAAGATTCAGAAGTTTGTGCTGAGAGAGACAGCAAAGGGGTTGGGAACGTCGAGGATGAGTCGGATGTAAACTGTAATTATTTAATAATTTCACCCCCAGTGCAAAAGCAAAAAAAAAAACAAAAACCCAAAAGAATAAAAATGATTTGATGGTGATGCCGTGGCGTTTATCGAGAGGAATCGAGAGATGCATGGGGCGTGTAATATGTGGCTTTGAATTATTGGTGATAGTGAATATCCATGCATATTGACTTTTTCATACTTGCTGTCACCTGTGCGTCGATTAATAAAAAAATTAGGATAAATAATTTTGTATTTTATAATAAATTTCAGAATTCTGTTCAAGTTTTTGAAATCTACATTTTAAAAGATTTCAAACGCACTTCATTGTCACATTTTCCGGGAAAATTATTGTTAGCTGACGATATAGTTTATGCGGAATTCATTAAGGGTGTGTTTGGTATGCCGTATTATGGTTTGTATAGACTAAATAATCCGAAATCTGTGTTTAGTACCAGTCGTATTAATTAGTCACCGTATAAGTTAATACGATTGAATATTTTTATATGGTCCAGATATGCTAAAATAATACGCTCGAAATTGTCCATATTAAATAGTCGGATAACTAGTAATCTTATAAAATATAATAATAATAATAATAATAATAATAATAATAATAATAAATAGTAATATAATAAAAATAACATATTAATTTAGTAAATATTAATAATAAAAAGTAATAAAGTAATAAATACTAATAATAATAAATTAATAATTAATGATATTTTAATAAATAATAATGATAAGATTAAAAATAATTAATTAATAAATAGTAATAATTATTATTATTAAAATAAATAATAATAAAAATAATGACATACATAATTAATATTTAAGATATAAGTATTTCGTCAATTACTATAATATAATCCGGTCAGTATAATATAGTCGGTATTCTAATCCGGAAAAGTACCAAACGCCCGACTAAATAATCAGTCTATCCGGTGGACAGATTAGTCTATCCGATTGAAATAGTCAGTACAGTACGGCATACCAAACAAGGCCTAAGGGTGCGTGTTTGGTTTAAAGAACAGATTTTTTAACGTGTAATGGAACTACTTGGTGAGCGTAAAATTAATTTTTCTTTGTTTGGAAAACTGAGTTAGAATTTAATAAAATTATAGTGGAAAATTTCGGGGGATTTGAGAATCTCAAATGATGAGTTGAAATTCTATCTTTGGGGACAAAACTTTTTCACCACACGTCAAATTATAATTTCTATAATTTTTAAAATTGATATACAAACACTATAATTTACAAAACAAGGAATTGTAAATACGGAATTACAAATTATGAAATTTATAAATTCTCATTAAACCATAAATTTTTCATCCAAATACACCCTAAAGAATAAATCTCACTTTTATGCAAAATTGCTTAATTGCCTTTTTATTAAGGAATGTTTTATTTATTTAAAATATTGTGAAAAGAATACAATGATAGAGACTTAGGGTCTTTTTGGATGTATTTTTTAAAATGTTAAAGGTGTGTTTAGATGGATAAAAGCGTTTTCCAAATTAACAATATTTGTTTGACAACTTTCAAAAAATGTTTTAAATCATAAGCACAAGTACTTAGAGAGGGTTTTTGAGAAGCACTATGTTGGTGCTTCATTTCAAGAGTGTTTACCATCAAAAAACACGGAAACAATTTTTTTCTCATAATAAAACTTTCATTATTCCAATAATATCCTTATTTTTATTTTGTAATACCCTGAATGCCCAAATTCATCATATTTTAATTATTATTTATTTTAAATTAATCATACTATCATAAAACCCCTCGAGGTTTTTTTTTATCTTCTTTCCCAAGTAATATCGGCATAACTTTTGTACAACTTCCTCCTTCTCACTTCTCAATGTATTATCCCTTCTCTTTTTTTCAATTCATATTTTAAATAATAATTATTAGAATGATCATGACAATTGAAATTGATTTGATTCTCAATTTCATACTTTTAGGCACAAATTCTGCTTTATTTTTATACTTTCTTTTTATGTTTTTCTTATGCTGGTATGACTCTAAGGCACCCTAGCCTCCACAAGCCACCACCAAAGGTCTAGAAGTTCACCACTTTACTAGGGAAAGGAAATATTGTGAATTTTTAATTCAAAATTCACCTTCATAACATCATAAAAGAAATAACATATTTGCTATTTTTCTATATTTTTTTTTACAGCTGCTTTGAAATAGGTAAAAAGAGTTCTCAATATGCAGTATTTTAACCGTGCTCTAAGCTAAGTTTTATAGGGTTAGTTCGTGTATTAAAAGAAAGAATAGTACTGAATTAGGATTAGAATAAATCTTGTATGTTCGGAAGTCACCATTTTCGTGGACACCTTTCAAACATTTCATAAAGTAAGTTTGAGCCTAAGTTTCTCTGTTTTTTATCCCTTCTGTTACGTTCATAATCTGGTAGAGTGATTTTGGTTATAATATATATATATATATATACACACACACAACGCTTTTCGACACATAGGTGTAGGAAAGGACAAATGCCTTTTTAGTTAGGAAGCTTTTTAGTTTAATATGAATAAGCATGAAACATGTTTTTTGTTAATCACGTCTATATATGGAAACTGGTAAGGTTCTTATTGTTTTCAATTTCCAATTTTTGGTAAACACATAAACATACTTCTTACTATTGCATCTGACTATGTAGGGTCATTCATAGAACACGGTTTTTGTTAATCACATCTATACATGGGAACTGGTAATGTTCTTATTATTTTCAATTTCTAGTTTTGGGTAAAGACCTAAGCATGTTTCTTACGATTGCATCTGAATATGTATGGTCATTCATAGAACACATTCTTTGTTAATCACGAACATTGTTATGTCATCACAAGATGGATGTGATGGAGATAACTATAAGAAATAGAAGGCAAATTGGGACCTCCCATACTGTTGAAGCATTTATAAAGTCTTGTGTCATTAAGATATTAGCCGGAAACACAGCTGGTGTCTGGTGGTCATCTTAGTAAGAAAGGATGGAAAAATGTAATTAACAATTTTAATGACGAGACTTAAAGATTCAACAACTACAAGCAACTCGAGAGCATTTATAAAAACGGGGTTCAAATTGTTGTTGTTTCAATGGCTCTTCATAACTTCATAGGGATCATTTCATGACGGATTTTTAATTTAAACGTTACGATGATAATGATGAGCTACTTCCATCAGGCCATAAGCAAATAATTGAATAGGAAGATAATGCCGAATAACACATTTGTACTCATAGAAGAGAGATAGACGATGAAAGAGAGAGAATTGTCAATCTTCTTATATCTAACTAGCATTTATTTTTCATTTTGTTGTTGTCAATGATTATCTTGAATTCTGGTATATTTGTTAAGTCATAGCATAAGTTCCTTACTATTTTTTTATTTATTTTTATATTAAAAAATCGAGTTATAAAAATGTTGAAGTGAAATAATGTTATTTTATATTTCTAAAATCAATTTTTATTTCTATTACCAAACGCTCTAAAATTATATCACAAGTACTTTTTTAGAAATATAAATACTTTTATGAGTGCATCCAAACATCAAACTGTTTTTAGTTAAAAATGTTACTATTCAAAAGTGCTAGTGCTTAAAAGCGCTTTATAAGAAAGACATCCAAATGAACACCTAGTTTCTTAATGGAGTTGTGAATAGTGAGAATAATAGCAAAAAATTTCGAAGAGCTTTGTGGCCTGAACTTACTCAAGGTAAAAAAAAAAAAAAACCAAAAACAAATAAAAACCTTTTCATTGTGGTTATCTACTGCTTAACTTTGTCCTTGGGTAGTTAAGTAATTTTGCTTGTGGTCACCATGGGAATCGCGCACTGGGTGGGTTGGGTTATTGGGCTACTGGAATACTGGGTTACTGTATTTTAATAAATGGGCTGAGCTATTTGGTTTGGGCTTATGTTCAGTGGGGTTTTTTTGTTCGAAAATTAAGTTTAGTGGTTTTATACGATTATTTTATTTAGTTATTGGCAGATACGAATTCTGATTGAAACTAAATGTGGGTTGAATTTAGAATTGAAAATAAAGATGGGCTAATTTAAAACCAATTTTCTTAGTAAAATAGTATTTAATTAAAAAATATTTATGATTTTATCAAATTCTTTTTTTCATATTTGAGATGGGATGGAACTCGCCCTAAAATGCCCTAAGTCTGTGCCTCGCTATAGGACTTAGCTAAGTATTAAATAAAAATTCATTAAAAATAATATTTATTACATATTTTTTTTTTACAACTATCTTCCTATACATATGTGTGTTTAATTTTTGGGATAATTATAAATAGGTTCAATTTTTGAGTTCAACTTATAAGTTAATCCACTATGGTAAATAGAGACGGTAAAAAATATTTATTTATTTTTATTGTTTGTCAAATTATGTCATTCGTGTTAGCCCGTTATTTTTTAAACAATTACATGTGTACCATTACATATTATATTTATATACTACCAATATTTTATTCTAAACTTACAGGTAAATTAAATAATATTACATACTTAACTCTCCGTATAAATAAGATACCTATATATATAGAAATTTTAATTGTATCATAATAGGTATATATATTTTTTTAATATAGCTCTCTCAAAAGAAAATAAAATAAACAGGTTCTTATTAATTTACCTACAAAAAGTAATATGATAAATAACGTGCATGAAACTCTATGACTCTTCAAAAGTATAAAATGTTATTCGATAAAACAAATATAAAATAAATCTTCTGAAATTTAGTTAGAATTATCATCATTTAATTAATTTTGAAAAATAAATATAAGATAATAATATTTAAAATTTGAAAATTTCTCATCCATATCTGAAAAAAATATATAAACGGTATTTAAAAACTTAAAAAAAAAAAACCACAAAAAGAACACAGTAAAAATCTAAAAAAAAAGAAGTCAATAAACTATTTTATATGTTAAATGGATTAATTTATAAGTTTTGCTTATAAATTAGGCTAATTTATAATTAATACTTAATTTTTTTTTATTTTCTTATTAATACTTCACTTCTTGCTTTCTATTTACTGTTCTTGTTTTTAGGGCACTTTTACGTTTCAGGAATGAGAATAGTAAACACACAATTAAGTAGTATACTACTATACTTGACAGGACCCGTCCCAATCCCACTGGGACCACCCAGGCCAACGACCCTCCGTGAAGGAGACAATATACACAGGTAGGAAAGTACAGTACAATAACAGTATAGTTTACCCTATGTCCCCCCCCCTCGGACATCCCAAACAAAATCCACATATAATCCAGACGGATCTCATGCCCAAAACATTGTAATAGCATATATAAACAGTTCACATAAGACTCATCGAAATCATAAGTGGAAATAGTAAAACAGTTTATGCATGCAAGCCTTTTATAAATCAAACAACCCACTCACACTCGGTCTTTGCTGCTCAACGATCTCTAAAACCTGTATTAATATACCTGAGGGTTACTTAAGGACCCTATAACATCAATACCAAGACCCTAGAACAGATCCGCCTCAAAATAGCATCCCGTGCACTATTCCCGATGCTTCAAACCCCATTTTGACTAACCTAACGATCTCCGATCGACACGAAACCACCTCCATTGGATCCGTATCATCGAAACCTTGAAAATGGTACCGGCCCCACCAAAATCATTGTTCACACGCGCACCCACACGCCTGGTCAACGCGTGGGTCAACGCTGCTACAGTACTGCTGACGTCAGCAGTGACGTCATTACTGACACTTGTCAGGTGACACGTGGTGTAACGACCCGTCCCGAATATCGGGATTTAATAATATTTAATTGTGATTTACTAATCTGGGATTAGTTGGGCGATTTCGGACGAATTGTGCAAAATGACCGTTTTGCCCCTGGGCGTGGGCAAAACGTTGACTTTTAATTCGGATGGTCAAATGGACTTTGACCAATGACCGTGACGTAGTTCGGGACGTCACGAGTTCATAGACAGGTGGCACGTTCGATTCCGACGTTCGTGGTGAAAGTTATGATGTACGGAAGTCCAGGGGCATTTTCGTAATTTGGACGAAATAGGGGCAAATGTTGACTTTTTGACCGGGATGTCTGATGGCCGAGGGCCAAGGACCGTTACGTAGGTATCGTCGATACGAATCCAATGACAGGCGGCACGCATCAATCGGAGTCCGTATGACCGAGTTACGGGTCAGGATGCGTGATGGGCATTTTGGTAATTTTCTGCACAAGGGCAGAATGGTAATTTGGACTGTGATTTGGAACAGCCGTGAGTTGGAGCCATGATTGAGCTGGGTGGATGGCTAGTGCGATCTATCCCTGAATTGTTTAGTGTAATTGTAACATGGGGGACATTATGTGGTGTTATTGATTAATTAATTGAATTATTCCTCCATTAATCCCTTCAATTTCTTCAACCGAGAACAATCAACTTCAATTTTTCTCCTACCCTTAATCTCCTCTCTATCCACTGTTTTTGTGAACGAATTTGACAAGAATTGAGACTGGAATGATTTGGGAAAACACGAGGGACGAATTGAGAGCTGGGGGCTGGAATTTCGAAAATTCCGAAATTCGGGGGGAAAATCGAATTGGAAGTTTTGGGCCTTGACGATCAAATTGGAGATTGGTTTGAGTCTTCTGGGATTGCCACGATCATTTTCGTCGAAGGAACGAAGCGGATTGAGGGCCGTTTGAGGATGGACGGAACTACTGTAGCTTCAGAAATTTCGAGCTTGAGTCGTGGGATTTGAAGCTCGGAGTGATGCAATTGGACTGGGGATTTTGTTCATTATGGTCTCACGATGCTAATGGGTGCATCAATTGAAAGAATCGATTGACATGGGAGGATTTCGGATGATGAACAGTGATCGGATTGTTCTTCGTGTGATCATCCTTGATCTTAAGGTTTGAGGTATGATTGTGTGTAATTTGGTCCACAGATCCCTAATTGAATCTAATTCGATGCTAATGGAATTTTGAATTGATGGAATCAGTGTCGAATTGCTAGGATTCGAACCGGGTCTTATCGCGGGTTTTTCAACCCGTTTACCAGTCATTCGGGTGAGGAAGGAGCACTGTAGCAGGCGCGTGGCTTCCATGCACAGCCGCTTGCGGTGGCGCGTGGGGGCGCGTGAGTGCGAATCCCGAGGTATGATCAACATGACTTTTGTCCTATACAATGTAACGAACATTTTGGGATTGGTTTCGTGTCGATCGGACACCGTCTCGATATTGTTCGGGATGTCCGAAGGTTTTAAATCGAGTTTAAAAATACTTAAATATTCGGAAAAATTACGGGACTTGAATAGGATGTTAATGATGAGGTTAGTGATCCTCTAATGTGATTTGAACAGGATTGGGAGTCCCGGTGTTGGTGGTGTGGCCCGGGAAGGCCTATGGCACGTGTATCGAGGCGCTCGGTTAAACGGTCTGTGAGTGGACATTGGTTTCATAAATTCGATGCATGCATAACTGTTTTATGATTGTTATAATTATGATTAAATGATTTACTTTGGATATCGGTGAATTTTAAATGATTTCACGTATTTCGAGGTAAATTACGTATTTGCACGAAAACCGAGGTTTCTGGATTTGCACCGATTTCCATAAATGTGGTTGGATATGATTTCATGAAACGGTTACGAACTTGAATAATGTAAAATCGGGCCAGGGGCCCAGTTGAACTATGAAATCGGGCCAGGGGCCTAGTTAACATGTGGATCGGGCCAGGGGCCCAGTTAACTTGTGAAATCGGGCCAGGGGCCCAGTTGATTTCTACATGTGATTGCGGGTCGGGGACCCTAAAATGGAATTGAATAAATGTTTCCTGGTTTACATTTTATATATGTTCACATGCTGGAATCTATAAATGGTTTTGATGATATTTCGGTTATGGCACGTTTCACGGTATTTGGGCATGAGACCCGTTTGATGAAACGTAACGATTGGTTCGGATTTTATCTATGTATACCTATATGTTTTGCATGTGGATATCAATAAAATGTATTTGGTACTGCACTGTATAGATCCTTCCATATTATATTGTCTCCTCCGGCGAGGTACCCCGGAGAGGTCACGGACGTCTAGTACGTCCAGCGTCTATGACGCTAAGCATCGGGGATGCTGTACCCGAACGGGGTTCGGGGATTGAACTCGGAAATTGAGACCCGAGTGGCACGCGTAGCCTTGTGATTGTGACCTTATTGACGTCAGGGACGTCAGACATCAGGGATGTCGGATTGGAGTGTATAGTGCAGCAACTAAAATTATGGTTATGGTTATTATTATATGCCTTATGGTTTATATTACTGGATTTATGAAATAACTCTTGGATTTACTTTTGGAAATTGAAACTATGCTTTGGTTTCCGGGCTAAGGCCCTATTGGTTATTTCTAAATAAATATGGGATTATTGGTTTTGGTGCATGCATATGATTTTACTGAGGGGCATAAATGTCTTATAAATGTTTTAGCAGACTTGTTTATTTTCGTCCACTCACAGCTTTTGTTTTTAATGCCCTTCAGGTTGATTCCGGATACGACTGCAGCAGAGACTTGAGCATCGCACACCTCCTCCATCGATCCTTACGCACTCTGGAAGCCCGTTGGGGCAATGGCAATCGGTTATCCCTTGTCTGGCGTCTCTTGTCAGACGGGAGCACGTCACATTCCATGGTAATCCCGGGGGGATTGGGATGGGTCGTGTCACGTGGCATGTTCTAATTGGTCCCTGGTCTGAAAACATCTGACAGGATGACGTCATCATGACGTCAGTATGATGACGTCATCATTGCTACAGTACCGGGTCAGCCCATTTGACTGGAACCGGGTCGCCGTTGACCCACGGCTTGACCCGATTCCACCATACGTTTCCGGCCACCATTTTCGACGGGGTTCATCCCTATAGGGTCGTCTAGGTCTGTTCTATGGTTCTACAACCTCAAAACAGAAAGAAAACGAGAAGAAACTCACCAGTCCTCGCTGAACTTCACGGCCAGAAATTCGGTCGTCGTCTCCGGCGATCCACGCCATCTCAGTCGTCCAAAACCGTCCCAAACAGCTCGTCTCTAACCCCAGGACATGTTCATAACCAAAGGGTTGATTTCTAGGCATTAAAACGGGTTGGTTCGAAACAGGGGAATATAAACGGGTTCTCGGGTTTTGGGCCTTACCGCCACCGTGTCGCCGCCGTAGCCTTCGTCGCCTGTTCAGTCGTGCTCATGAGGTCCTCACGATGTCAACTGGAGCTTCACTTGGGTCGAGGTGGTGAAAATGTGAGTTGTTGTGTAACGACCCGTCCCGAATATCGGGATTTAATAATATTTAATTGTGATTCACTAATCTGGGATTAGTTGGGCGATTTCGGACGAATTGTGCAAAATGACCGTTTTGCCCCTAGGCGTGGGCAAAACGTTGACTATTATTTTGGATGGTCAAATGGACTTTGACCGATGACCGTGACGTAGTTCGGGACGTCACGAGTTCACAGACAGGTGGCACGTTCGATTCCGACGTTCGTGGTGAAAGTTATGATGTGCGGAAGTTCAAGGGCGTTTTCGTAATTTGGACGAAATAGGGGCAAATGTTGACTTTTTGACCAGGATGTCCGATGGCCGAGGGCCAAGGACCGTTACGTAGGGTTCGTCGATGTGAATCCAACGACAGGCGGCACGCCGAAATCGGAGATTCGACGACGAAGTTATGGGTCACGGAAGTTTGGTTTCGTTATGCACGCATTACGAGGCGGGGACACGTGGCGTTCTCTGATTGGTCTGAAATTCTGAGTGGGTCACAGACGTCTAGTACGTCCAACGTCTATGACGCTAAGCATCGGGGATGCTGTACCCGAACGGGGTTCGGGGATTGAACTCGGAAATTGAGACCCGAGTGGCACGCGTAGCCTTGTGATTGTGACCTTATTGACGTCAGGGACGTCAGACATCAGGGATGTCGGATTGGAGTGTATAGTGCAGTGGCTAAAATTATGGTTATGGTTTATATTATATGCCTTATGGTTCATATTACTGGATTTATGAAATAACTTTTGGATTGACTTTTGGAAATTGAAACTATGCTTTAGTTTCCGGGCTAAGGCCCTAATGGTTATTTCTAAATAAATGTGTGATCATTGGTTTTTGGCGCATGCATATGGTTTTACTGAGGGGCATAAATGTCTTATAAATGTTTTAAACAGACTTGTTTATTTTCGTCCACTCACAGCTTTTGTTTTCAATGCCCTTCAGGTTGATTCCGAATGCGACTGCAGCAGAGACTTGACCATCGCACACCTCCTCCATCGATCCTTACACACTCTGGAAGCCCGGTTGGGCAATGGCAACAAGTTATCCCTTGTCCGACACCTCTTGTCAGACGGGAGCACGTCACATTCCATGGTAATCCCGAGGGGATTGAGATGGGTCGTGTCAAGTGGTATCAGAGCAGGTTTTGCTCTTTTGTGCGCGAATGACGAGGGTGTGATGTCTCTTTGGGCTGCAGTTTCGTTGTCAACCTGATAGATAGTTTTGGGTTTGTATGGTGGATTGGGTGTGTTTGGCCCGATACGCCGTGCATTGATGTGATTCAACCCAAGTGGGGTTGTATACGATTAACTGGTAATGTGGGACCGTCGGTTCAGTCATGTGATTATAGATTGTTGTGCCACTGGGCACAGCCGGGTTCGGGGAACCCCATTGGAATAATATTATGGAAATACGAAACTCAGTTGAGTATTGGTCTATGTTTTGGACCCCGGTAGTGTTGGCTAGTGTGCGGGGAGTTGGTGCATCGGAGCCGACGACCTTCGTGGTGGAACCCACGATGGAACCCGCGTTAAATTGACGATTGGATTGGATTTGACGTCTATGCGATGTCAGGACCGCGGGGTCGGTCAGGTTGTGGATTTTACTGCAAAAGGCAGTTGGGTTCGGTGGAACCCTAGGGTGTGATTTTGGAACCCTAATTTATAATTGATGGGCAGGAAAAGTGAACTTTAATTAAGGATTTGTGCTGCGACGTGCGACTGAGGTCATGGATGACCATGTGGATGACTCAAGTGAGTCTAGTCAGGATTATGGGATTCGATCCACGGATGCGGTTACGAGATATGATATGGATTTCCGTGTGGGATCGAATGGTAGTATGATGTGTGGATACGGATCTTGACAACGATGACTGTTGGTCGACAGTTGTGTCGAGATAACTGGCTATCAAGGATATTTAGTGTGGTTTTGACACTTGGGGATCAGGGGATGTTCAAGGAACGTCCATTATCCTGATGTGTGGATGGCCAAATTGGGGGTACCCATGGTTGTGGGGTACAAGTGGTGTTACGGGATCGTCGTTCGGAATAAACAGAGATCCAGGGTAACAACTTTGCACACTGTGTGCTAGCATGGATGTTCGTGTGCTAGCATGGATGTTTGGGTGCTACGTACGGATGTTGGTATGGTGATACCTTTATGCCAATACTAGTATGGATGCCTGTGTGCTGATACTAGTGTTGATGATGGTGTGTTGGTACTGGTACTAACGCCGGTGCGGGTGTCAGTAATTGTGATGACGATGAGCCACCAGTTGGGGTGTGACTCTGTCATGATGGACTTATGATCGGTATCTGTGACTCAGTGGTGGTTGAGTCATAGACTGGATAGGATCCAGTGGGGATTGTGACGTGTTGGGATAAGTCCTAACAGATATATGATGACAAGTGATGAATGGATTAAAATGGTATGATTGAAACTTGGGGAATCTAGAGACGATGTTCCATACGTCATGAGAATCAGTGGATTTGGGGAGTTGTTGTCAACTCCGAGATTGGTAAGATTGTTTACCTCTAATATCCTCAGAGGGTGCAAGGAAGTATTGAAATTGGAAAAGTGGGGAAACCATTCGTGGTATTGAGGTGTGATTGTGAATCACTTGGAACCTGAGGATTGAACCTGTTTAGGTCGAGATGTGAGACAAAGGCAGTATGGTATGCACATTCAGGCAAAGTTGTGGATTTTCCGTTCGGAATCAGGGCGTGTGCATACATGAGTATTGGCGAACGTGAGGACCGAGTAATGAATTGGTTTTGGACACGTGGTGGTCCAAGTGAGGTAAGGACGTGGGCAGTCCAGTGGTTGGACTTGACATCTCATTGGGAGCATGTCTGTTTCCAACATGGTTGGAACTCCCGATTCGGGGAGAGTTGTGATTGGGAGACGAGAGGAGTGCTCGTTTCCACATCGGTGTTTGGTATTCCGAAGTCTTTGGGGGTTGACATCTTATTTCCTGCCGTGGCAGATGATGATTGTTGCTACCAGTACGTTGAGCGTGTATTGGTGGGTGGACCCATGTTTGGCTTGGGTTCATTGAACACAAGAATTTTTGTATGATTTTGGATTTGGTGGTGATATGCGTGGTCATCTTTCCACCAAGGGAAATTTGGCGAAGGATTCAATTGAGGGTGTAAGACCCTACGATCAGCTTCCAGATGGATTGTTAGCTATGTGAGCATGTGTGGATCCTAGGTGGATCTGATTTGTGATGTTGTCGACTTTAGTCGATGTGACGATCTAGGATCGTGATGTTACTTGTCGGGTGACGTAGCGATGGATATGGATTGTGATCTTAATGATCCAGATGGGTGGAGAGTTTATCACTCTTACCTTGATATGTGAGTCGTAAATGACGAGACTGAACTTCTTTTCGGAGTGAGTCCATATGGTTTGTGACTTGGTTGAGTAGGTTTCCGATGTGGTCGGATTTTGTCAACCTTTGACGTGTGGATATTGGGATTGGCTTCCCTATGAAGTCAATCGAGTGTTTCGGACAGGCAACCGATAGGTTCGGTTTTGTTACGTCTTGGTGGACGTGAACGAGATTTTGGGTTTTGGAATCGAATTTCTGGGTGACGATTCAGGATTCGATTGCGAAGCTCGAAAATGGATTACCGGATTTGGGTGCGGAATGATTGTTCCAATGCTAGCTTACGGAATAATGATTTCGGATTCGGATTTGGAAATGGAATAAAAATGTGATGTTTGGGTTTGGATTCGGAATTTCTTACGAAATTGAGAATTCGGATTCGGAACTAGAACTGGATGATGGGTGGAGTACGCTTTGTCTCAGGTTGGTTTGGGCAAAGGTACTCCATGATTGGAACGTGTTTGGCTACGACCTAGGTGGTTGTAGGCGGATTGATGGATTGAGGTGCGTACAGGGTACGTTGTACGAGGATTGATACTGGTTAGGCTGAGTGGTGCCTAAATGGCGGTACAAGGGATGTACCAGTGGTGTATGATCAAACGTGTTGGTAATCGGCTGGGTTCCGGTATCATTTGTTTGGTTGTGATTGTGGACTGGACATTGGATACTGTGCGCTGTGCAGAGTGATTTTGTCGGGTTCAGTGATTGTATGAGCAGGTGCTCTTAGCCATGGTTGGCTAGTGGAACCCTAGTATTGTGATGTGTGATCACTGCTGGGCTGGTATTCAATGCGTTCCAGTTACACCATTTGACTGAGGGAATTGACGGTGTACGTACACTCAGGATGAGTGAATTGGTGGTCAGAGTAACCACGAGTAGCCTTGTGTGACTTGATCACACCGTGATCTCCCAGCGTCATGGTTCGCTGACGGAGTCGGCGGTTATGGATATTGAGATGGATATGTGTCGCAGGATTGGGCTTGCCCTGCGAATTGTGATCGTGTGGTTGATCTTACGCTACATTGAGGGTGTTGTGTGCGTGGTGGTGTAGTCACTGACTGGCTGATGGTTGGGGCTTTATCAGGGTGGTAAAGCTTAGCGGTGACAGTTTGACTGGTGGTGTCAGCATGGACTGACAAATGAAATTTGGTGACTCCCAATGGGAGAAAATGTAAGGATTTATTGGCAATGGGAAGGAACCGTCTAGCTGAAGGAGTCAGCTAAATGGTTAAGCGATTTTATCGCGAATCTGGTGATTATGTCCACTCGAGGTGGTCGAGTGTTGTTGTTGTGACGTATGACCGTGATGGGATGTCTGGGTACAGACGAGGCTGGTGTTGACCTAGTAAGTGGGTGTACAGGTGTACATATGGTTTGTGGTCGAAATGTTTTCCACAAGGTGGTTGTGGAATAAGGATATTGGTAATTTCGAGGACGAAATTCTTTAAGGAGGGAAGGTTGTAACGACCCGTCCCGAATATCGGGATTTAATAATATTTAATTGTGATTCACTAATCTGAGATTAGTTGGGCGATTTCGGACGAATTGTGCAAAACGACCGTTTTGCCCCTAGGCGTGGGCAAAACGTTGACTTTTATTTCGGATGGTCAAATGGACTTTGACCGATGACCGTGACGTAGTTCGGGACGTCACGAGTTCACAGACAGGTGGCACGTTCGATTCCGACGTTCGTGGTGAAAGTTACGATGTGCGGAAGTTCAAGGGCGTTTTCGTAATTTGGACGAAATAGGGGCAAATGTTGACTTTTTGACCAGGATGTCCGATGGCCGAGGGCCAAGGACCGTTACGTAGGGTTCGTCGATGCGAATCCAACGACAGGCGGCACGCCGAAATCGGAGATTCGACGACGAAGTTATGGGTCACGGAAGTTTGGTTTCGTTATGCATGCATTACGAGGCGGGGACACGTGGCGTTCTCTGATTGGTCTGAAATTCTGAGTGGGACACGTGGACCACTAACCTTTAATTATGGACTCAGATCTGGATTGGTGGGATTGGATTAAATTATTGGAATTAAAAAATATAAAGAATTCCCACTTATTGCATCTTTTGATCTGGACCTTTAATCTCATTGGTGAGATTGAATCTGGACCATCCATTTTTCTTTATCATTTCCCTCCCCATATTATATTTGCTTACCCGAGTGCACAACCATTCGAACCGTGCACCAGAATCTTCACACATCTCCTCTGTGCACAAGTGTGGGTCACTGAGATTGTGAGAACCGGCGGGAGGCGGCAGGACGACGACGGCGACCGCGGTGGTCCACGGCGGCTGTGTTAACCCGAGGAGGAAGTTATGCCCAGGTTTTTGGAAATCGACAATCCGTTGTGTTTCTGAGCTCCTTCTCGACTCCTTTGGGACTTGGGGTCAGAAACAGACACAGGGGACTGGTTTTCGAAGCTCGAAGTGAGCTGGGCACGGCGAGGACGGCGGTGCCCGTAACCCGGTTCGAAACCAAAAATGGTGATCGGGTTTTGGATGGGTATTGGACGTTGGATTTGATCCTACGGTGTTCTATGAACATAAACGAATCTTGTGGACGTGAATTTGGGACTCGAGGTGGCCGGAATCGGGAGGAAGAACGATCGGAAATTCTGAGCTTCGGGTTTGAGTTCAGAGGTATGATTCGTGACGTTACTTTTGGTTTTTGATTCCACAGAACTGTTGGTTGAACTCAGATGGTCTTGCAGGTGAAAACCCCGTCCAAAATGATCCAGTATCGCCGGAGAACCAGTCGGGTTGGCCCGCGGGCCACGGCGACCCGTTTTACAGTCGTTCGGGTTGAACGACGGTGAACAGTACCCGGCGCGTGGGTTTCACGCGCAGGGAGTTCAACCGGCGCGTGGGGGCGCGTGTGAGGTAATTTTGGGAAACTTCCAACATGACTTTTGTCCTATACATTGTAACGAACATTTTAGCGTTGGTTTCGTGTCGATCGGATCCCGTTTCGTTATTGTTCGAGATGTCCGAAGGTTTTAAATCCAGTTTAAAAATACTTAAAAATTCGGGAAAATTACGGGACTTTGATAGAATGTTAATGAAGGGGTTAGTAATCCTCTAATGTGATTTGGACAAGATTGGGAGTCCCGGTGATAGTGGTGTAGCCCGGGAAGGCCTACGGCATGCGTATCGAGGCACTCGGTTAAACGGTCTGTGAGTGGACATTGGTTTCATAAATTCGATGCATGCATAACTGTTTTATGATTGTTATAATTATGATTAAATGATTTACTTTGGATATCGGTGAATTTAAAATGATTTCACGTATTTCGAGGTGAATTACGTATTTGCATGTAAACCGAGGTTTTCTGGATTTACACCGATTTCCATAAATGCGGTTGGATATGATTTCATGAAACGGTTACGAACTTGAATAATGTAAAATCGGGCCAGGGGCCCAGTTGAACTATGAAATCGGGCAAGGGGCCCAGTTAACTTGTGAAATCGGGCCAGGGGCCCAGTTGATTTCTACATACGATTGCGGGTCGGGGACCCTAAATTGGAATTGAATAAATGTTTTCTGGTTTACATTTTATATATGTTCACATGCTGGAATCAATAAATGGTTTTGATGATATTTCGGTTATGGCACGTTTCACGGTATTTGGGCATGAGACCCGTTTGATGAAACGTAACGATCGGTTCAGATTTTACCTATGTATACCTATATGTTTTGCATGTGGATATCAATAAAATGTATTTAGTACTGCACTGTATAAATCCTTCCATATTATATTGTCTCCTCCGGATGAGGTACCCCGGAGAGGTCACAGACGTCTAGTACGTCCAGCGTCTATGACACTAAGCATCGGGGATGCTGTACCCGAACGGGGTTCGGGGATTGAACTCGTAAATTGAGACCCGAGTGGCACGCGTAGCCTTGTGATTGTGACCTTATTGACGTCAGGGACGTCAGACATCAGGGATGTCGGATTGGAGTGTATAGTGCAGTGGCTAAAATTATGGTTATGGTTTATATTATATGCCTTATGGTTCATATTACTGGATTTATGAAATAACTTTTGGATTGACTTTTGGAAATTGAAACTATGCTTTGGTTTCCGGGCTAAGGCCCTAATGGTTATTTCTAAATAAATGTGTGATCATTGGTTTTTGGCGCATGCATATGGTTTTACTGAGGGGCATAAATGTCTTATAAATGTTTTAAACAGACTTGTTTATTTTCGTCCACCCACAACTTTTGTTTTCAATGCCCTTCAGGTTGATTCCGAATGCGACTACAGCAGAGACTTGAGCATCGCACACCTCCTCCATCGATCCTTACACACTCTGGAAGCCCGGTTGGGCAATGGCAACAAGTTATCCCTTGTCCGACACCTCTTGTCAGACGGGAGCACGTCACATTCCATGGTAATCCCGGGGGGATTGAGATGGGTCGTGTCAAGTGGTATCAGAGCAGGTTTTGCTCTTTTGTGCGCGAATGACGTGGGTGTGATGTCTCTTTGGGCTGCAGTTTCGTTGTCAACCTGATAGATAGTTTTGGGTTTGTATGGTGGATTGGGTGTGTTTGGCCCGATACGCCGTGCATTGATGTGATTCAACCCAAGTGGGGTTGTATACGATTAACTGGTAATGTGGGACCGTCGGTTCGGTCATGTGATTATGGATTGTTGTGCCACTGGGCACAGCTGGGTTCGGGGAACCCCATTGGAATAATATTATGGAAATACGAAACTCAGTTGAGTATTGGTCTATGTTTTGGACCCCGGTAGTGTTGGCTAGTGTGCGGGGAGTTGGTGCATCGGAGTTAGCTGACGACCTTCGTGGTGGAACCCACGATGGAACCCGCGTTAAATTGACGATTGGATTGGATTTGACGTATATGCAATGTCAGGACCGCGGGGTCGGTCAGGTTGTGGATTTTACTGCAAAAGGCAGTTGGGTTCGGTGGAACCCTAGGGTGTGATTTTGGAACCCTAATTTATAATTGATGGGCAGGAAAAGTGAATTTTAATTAAGGATTTGTGCTGCGACGTGCGGCTGAGGTCATGGATGACCATGTGGATGACTCAAGTGAGTCTAGTCAGGATTATGGGATTCGATCCACGGATGCGGTTACGAGATATGATATGGATTTCCGTGTGGGATCGAATGGTAGTATGATGTGTGGATACGGATCTTGACAACGATGACTGTTGGTCGACAGTTGTGTCGAGATAACTGGCTATCAAGGATATTTAGTGTGGTTTTGACACTTGGGGATCAGGGGATGTTCAAGGAACGTCCATTATCCTAATGTGTGGATGGCCAAATTGGGGGTACCCATGGTTGTGGGGTACAAGTGGTGTTACGGGATCGTCGTTCGGAATAAACAGAGATCCAGGGTAACAACTTTGCACACTGTGTGCTAGCATGGATGTTCGTGTGCTAGCATGGATGTTTGGGTGCTACGTACGGATGTTGGTATGGTGATACCTTTATGCCAATACTAGTATGGATGCCTGTGTGCTGATACTAGTGTTGATGATGGTGTGTTGGTGCTGGTACTAACGCCGATGCGGGTGTCAGTAATTGTGATGACGATGAGCCACCAGTTGGGGTGTGACTCTGTCATGATGGACTTATGATCGGTATCTGTGACTCAGTGGTGGTTGAGTCATAGACTGGATAGGATCCAGTGGGGATTGTGACGTGTTGGGATAAGTCCTAACAGATATATGATGACAAGTGATGAATAGATTAAAATGGTATGATTGAAACTTGGGGAATCTAGAGACGATGTTCCATACGTCATGAGAATCAGTGGATTTGGGGAGTTGTTGTCAACTCCGAGATTGGTAAGATTGTTTACCTCTAATATCCTCAGAGGGTGCAAGGAAGTATTGAAATTGGAAAAGTCGGGAAACCATTTGTGGTATTGAGGTGTGATTGTGAATCACTTGGAACCTGAGGATTGAACCTGTTTAGGTCGAGATGTGAGACAAAGGCAGTATGGTATGCACATTCAGGCAAAGTTGTGGATTTTCCGTTCGGAATCAGGGCGTGTGCATACATGAGTATTGGCGGACGTGAGGACCGAGTAATGAATTGATTTTGGACACGTGGTGGTCCAAGTGAGGTAAGGACGTGGGCAGTCCAGTGGTTGGACTTGACATCTCATTGGGAGCATGTCTGTTTCCAACATGGTTGGAACTCCCGATTCGGGGAGAGTTGTGATTGGGAGACGAAAGGAGTGCTCGTTTCCACATCGGTGTTTGGTATTTCGAAGTCTTTGGGGGTTGACATCTTATTTCCTGCCGTGGCAGATGATGATTGTTGCTACCAGTACGTTGAGCGTGTATTGGTGGGTGGACCCATGTTTGGCTTGGGTTCATTGGACACAAGAATTTTTGTATGATTTTTGATTTGGTGGTGATATGCGTGGTCATCTTTCCACCAAGGGAAATTTGGCGAAGGATTCAATTGAAGGTGTAAGACCCTACGATCAGCTTCCAGATGGATTGTTAGCTATGTGAGCATGTGTGGATCCTAGGTGGATCTGATTTGTGATGTTGTCGACTTTGGTCGATGTGACGATCTAGGATCGTGATGTTACTTGTCGGGTGACGTAGCGATGGATATGGATTGTGATCTTGATGATCCAGATGAGTGGAGAGTTTATCACTCTTACCTTGATATGTGAGTCGTAAATGACGAGACTGAACTTCTTTTCGGAGTGAGTCCATATGGTTTGTGACTTGGTTGAGTAGGATTCCGATGTGGTCGGATTTTGTCAACCTTTGACGTGTGGATATTGGGATTGGCTTCCCTATGAAGTCAATCGAGTGTTTCGGACAGGCAACCGATAGGTTCGGTTTTGTTACGTCTTGGTGGACGTGAACGAGATTTTGGGTTTTGGAATCGAATTTCTGGGTGACGATTCAGGATTCGATTGCGAAGCTCGAAAATGGATTACCGGATTTGGGTGCGGAATGATTGTTCCAATGCTAGCTTACGGAATAATGATTTCGGATTCGGATTTGGAAATGGAATAAAAATGTGATGTTTGGGTTTGGATTCGGAATTTCTTACGAAATTGCGAATTCGGATTCGGAACTAGAACTGGATGATGGGTGGAGTACGCTTTGTCTCAGGTTGGTTTGGGCAAAGGTACTCCATGATTGGAACGTGTTTGGCTACGACCTAGGTGGTTGTAGGCGGATTGATGGATTGAGGTGCGTACAGGGTACGTTGTACGAGGATTGATACTGGTTAGGCTGAGTGGTGCCTAAATGGCGGTACAAGGGATGTACCAGTGGTGTATGATCAAACGTGTTGGTAATCGGCTGGGTTCCGGTATCATTTGTTTGGTTGTGATTGTGGACTGGACATTGGATACTGTGCGCTGTGCAGAGTGATTTTGTCGGGTTCAGTGATTGTATGAGCAGGTGCTCTTAGCCATGGTTGGCTAGTGGAACCCTAGTATTGTGATGTGTGATCACTGCTGGGCTGGTATTCAATGCGTTCCAGTTACACCATTTGACTGAGGGAATTGACGGTGTACGTACACTCAGGATGAGTGAATTGGTGGTCAGAGTAACCACGAGTAGCCTTGTGTGACTTGATCACACCGTGATCTCCCAGCGTCATGGTTCGCTGACGGAGTCGGCGGTTATGGATATTGAGATGGATATGTGTCGCAGGATTGGGCTTGCCCTGCGAATTGTGATCGTGTGGTTGATCTTACGCTACATTGAGGGTGTTGTGTGCGTGGTGGTGTAGTCACTGACTGGCTGATGGTTGGGGCTTTATCAGGGTGGTAAAGCTTAGCGGTGACAGTTTGACTGGTGGTGTCAGCATGGACTGACAAATGAAATTTGGTGACTCCCAATGGGAGAAAATGTAAGGATTTATTGGCAATGGGAAGGAACCGTCTAGCTGAAGGAGTCAGCTAAATGGTTAAGCGATTTTATCGCGAATCTGGTGATTATGTCCACTCGAGGTGGTCGAGTGTTGTTGTTGTGACGTATGACCGTGATGGGATGTCTGGGTACAGACGAGGCTGGTGTTGACCTAGTAAGTGGGTGTACAGGTGTACATATGGTTTGTGGTCGAAATGTTTTCCACAAGGTGGTTGTGGAATAAGGATATTGGTAATTTCGAGGACGAAATTCTTTAAGGAGGGAAGGTTGTAACGACCCGTCCCGAATATCGGGATTTAATAATATTTAATTGTGATTCACTAATCTGAGATTAGTTGGGCGATTTCGGACGAATTGTGCAAAACGACCGTTTTGCCCCTAGGCGTGGGCAAAACGTTGACTTTTATTTCGGATGGTCAAATGGACTTTGACCGATGACCGTGACGTAGTTCGGGACGTCACGAGTTCACAGACAGGTGGCACGTTCGATTCCGACGTTCGTGGTGAAAGTTACGATGTGCGGAAGTTCAAGGGCGTTTTCGTAATTTGGACGAAATAGGGGCAAATGTTGACTTTTTGACCAGGATGTCCGATGGCCGAGGGCCAAGGACCGTTACGTAGGGTTCGTCGATGCGAATCCAACGACAGGCGGCACGCCGAAATCGGAGATTCGACGACGAAGTTATGGGTCACGGAAGTTTGGTTTCGTTATGCATGCATTACGAGGCGGGGACACGTGGCGTTCTCTGATTGGTCTGAAATTCTGAGTGGGACACGTGGACCACTAACCTTTAATTATGGACTCAGATCTGGATTGGTGGGATTGGATTAAATTATTGGAATTAAAAAATATAAAGAATTCCCACTTATTGCATCTTTTGATCTGGACCTTTAATCTCATTGGTGAGATTGAATCTGGACCATCCATTTTTCTTTATCATTTCCCTCCCCATATTATATTTGCTTACCCGAGTGCACAACCATTCGAACCGTGCACCAGAATCTTCACACATCTCCTCTGTGCACAAGTGTGGGTCACTGAGATTGTGAGAACCGGCGGGAGGCGGCAGGACGACGACGGCGACCGCGGTGGTCCACGGCGGCTGTGTTAACCCGAGGAGGAAGTTATGCCCAGGTTTTTGGAAATCGACAATCCGTTGTGTTTCTGAGCTCCTTCTCGACTCCTTTGGGACTTGGGGTCAGAAACAGACACAGGGGACTGGTTTTCGAAGCTCGAAGTGAGCTGGGCACGGCGAGGACGGCGGTGCCCGTAACCCGGTTCGAAACCAAAAATGGTGATCGGGTTTTGGATGGGTATTGGACGTTGGATTTGATCCTACGGTGTTCTATGAACATAAACGAATCTTGTGGACGTGAATTTGGGACTCGAGGTGGCCGGAATCGGGAGGAAGAACGATCGGAAATTCTGAGCT
This sequence comes from Prinsepia uniflora, assembly GCA_032719365.1. Taxonomy (NCBI): domain Eukaryota; kingdom Viridiplantae; phylum Streptophyta; class Magnoliopsida; order Rosales; family Rosaceae; genus Prinsepia; species Prinsepia uniflora. The sequence goes on from CM064864.1 coordinate 83,754,132, forward strand.
TCGGGTTTGAGTTCAGAGGTATGATTCGTGACGTTACTTTTGGTTTTTGATTCCACAGAACTGTTGGTTGAACTCAGATGGTCTTGCAGGTGAAAACCCCGTCCAAAATGATCCAGTATCGCCGGAGAACCAGTCGGGTTGGCCCGCGGGCCACGGCGACCCGTTTTACAGTCGTTCGGGTTGAACGACGGTGAACAGTACCCGGCGCGTGGGTTTCACGCGCAGGGAGTTCAACCGGCGCGTGGGGGCGCGTGTGAGGTAATTTTGGGAAACTTCCAACATGACTTTTGTCCTATACATTGTAACGAACATTTTAGCGTTGGTTTCGTGTCGATCGGATCCCGTTTCGTTATTGTTCGAGATGTCCGAAGGTTTTAAATCCAGTTTAAAAATACTTAAAAATTCGGGAAAATTACGGGACTTTGATAGAATGTTAATGAAGGGGTTAGTAATCCTCTAATGTGATTTGGACAAGATTGGGAGTCCCGGTGATAGTGGTGTAGCCCGGGAAGGCCTACGGCATGCGTATCGAGGCACTCGGTTAAACGGTCTGTGAGTGGACATTGGTTTCATAAATTCGATGCATGCATAACTGTTTTATGATTGTTATAATTATGATTAAATGATTTACTTTGGATATCGGTGAATTTAAAATGATTTCACGTATTTCGAGGTGAATTACGTATTTGCATGTAAACCGAGGTTTTCTGGATTTACACCGATTTCCATAAATGCGGTTGGATATGATTTCATGAAACGGTTACGAACTTGAATAATGTAAAATCGGGCCAGGGGCCCAGTTGAACTATGAAATCGGGCAAGGGGCCCAGTTAACTTGTGAAATCGGGCCAGGGGCCCAGTTGATTTCTACATACGATTGCGGGTCGGGGACCCTAAATTGGAATTGAATAAATGTTTTCTGGTTTACATTTTATATATGTTCACATGCTGGAATCAATAAATGGTTTTGATGATATTTCGGTTATGGCACGTTTCACGGTATTTGGGCATGAGACCCGTTTGATGAAACGTAACGATCGGTTCAGATTTTACCTATGTATACCTATATGTTTTGCATGTGGATATCAATAAAATGTATTTAGTACTGCACTGTATAAATCCTTCCATATTATATTGTCTCCTCCGGATGAGGTACCCCGGAGAGGTCACAGACGTCTAGTACGTCCAGCGTCTATGACACTAAGCATCGGGGATGCTGTACCCGAACGGGGTTCGGGGATTGAACTCGTAAATTGAGACCCGAGTGGCACGCGTAGCCTTGTGATTGTGACCTTATTGACGTCAGGGACGTCAGACATCAGGGATGTCGGATTGGAGTGTATAGTGCAGTGGCTAAAATTATGGTTATGGTTTATATTATATGCCTTATGGTTCATATTACTGGATTTATGAAATAACTTTTGGATTGACTTTTGGAAATTGAAACTATGCTTTGGTTTCCGGGCTAAGGCCCTAATGGTTATTTCTAAATAAATGTGTGATCATTGGTTTTTGGCGCATGCATATGGTTTTACTGAGGGGCATAAATGTCTTATAAATGTTTTAAACAGACTTGTTTATTTTCGTCCACCCACAACTTTTGTTTTCAATGCCCTTCAGGTTGATTCCGAATGCGACTACAGCAGAGACTTGAGCATCGCACACCTCCTCCATCGATCCTTACACACTCTGGAAGCCCGGTTGGGCAATGGCAACAAGTTATCCCTTGTCCGACACCTCTTGTCAGACGGGAGCACGTCACATTCCATGGTAATCCCGGGGGGATTGAGATGGGTCGTGTCAAGTGGTATCAGAGCAGGTTTTGCTCTTTTGTGCGCGAATGACGTGGGTGTGATGTCTCTTTGGGCTGCAGTTTCGTTGTCAACCTGATAGATAGTTTTGGGTTTGTATGGTGGATTGGGTGTGTTTGGCCCGATACGCCGTGCATTGATGTGATTCAACCCAAGTGGGGTTGTATACGATTAACTGGTAATGTGGGACCGTCGGTTCGGTCATGTGATTATGGATTGTTGTGCCACTGGGCACAGCTGGGTTCGGGGAACCCCATTGGAATAATATTATGGAAATACGAAACTCAGTTGAGTATTGGTCTATGTTTTGGACCCCGGTAGTGTTGGCTAGTGTGCGGGGAGTTGGTGCATCGGAGTTAGCTGACGACCTTCGTGGTGGAACCCACGATGGAACCCGCGTTAAATTGACGATTGGATTGGATTTGACGTATATGCAATGTCAGGACCGCGGGGTCGGTCAGGTTGTGGATTTTACTGCAAAAGGCAGTTGGGTTCGGTGGAACCCTAGGGTGTGATTTTGGAACCCTAATTTATAATTGATGGGCAGGAAAAGTGAATTTTAATTAAGGATTTGTGCTGCGACGTGCGGCTGAGGTCATGGATGACCATGTGGATGACTCAAGTGAGTCTAGTCAGGATTATGGGATTCGATCCACGGATGCGGTTACGAGATATGATATGGATTTCCGTGTGGGATCGAATGGTAGTATGATGTGTGGATACGGATCTTGACAACGATGACTGTTGGTCGACAGTTGTGTCGAGATAACTGGCTATCAAGGATATTTAGTGTGGTTTTGACACTTGGGGATCAGGGGATGTTCAAGGAACGTCCATTATCCTAATGTGTGGATGGCCAAATTGGGGGTACCCATGGTTGTGGGGTACAAGTGGTGTTACGGGATCGTCGTTCGGAATAAACAGAGATCCAGGGTAACAACTTTGCACACTGTGTGCTAGCATGGATGTTCGTGTGCTAGCATGGATGTTTGGGTGCTACGTACGGATGTTGGTATGGTGATACCTTTATGCCAATACTAGTATGGATGCCTGTGTGCTGATACTAGTGTTGATGATGGTGTGTTGGTGCTGGTACTAACGCCGATGCGGGTGTCAGTAATTGTGATGACGATGAGCCACCAGTTGGGGTGTGACTCTGTCATGATGGACTTATGATCGGTATCTGTGACTCAGTGGTGGTTGAGTCATAGACTGGATAGGATCCAGTGGGGATTGTGACGTGTTGGGATAAGTTCTAACAGATATATGATGACAAGTGATGAATAGATTAAAATGGTATGATTGAAACTTGGGGAATCTAGAGACGATGTTCCATACGTCATGAGAATCAGTGGATTTGGGGAGTTGTTGTCAACTCCGAGATTGGTAAGATTGTTTACCTCTAATATCCTCAGAGGGTGCAAGGAAGTATTGAAATTGGAAAAGTCGGGAAACCATTCGTGGTATTGAGGTGTGATTGTGAATCACTTGGAACCTGAGGATTGAACCTGTTTAGGTCGAGATGTGAGACAAAGGCAGTATGGTATGCACATTCAGGCAAAGTTGTGGATTTTCCGTTCGGAATCAGGGCGTGTGCATACATGAGTATTGGCGGACGTGAGGACCGAGTAATGAATTGATTTTGGACACGTGGTGGTCCAAGTGAGGTAAGGACGTGGGCAGTCCAGTGGTTGGACTTGACATCTCATTGGGAGCATGTCTGTTTCCAACATGGTTGGAACTCCCGATTCGGGGAGAGTTGTGATTGGGAGACGAAAGGAGTGCTCGTTTCCACATCGGTGTTTGGTATTTCGAAGTCTTTGGGGGTTGACATCTTATTTCCTGCCGTGGCAGATGATGATTGTTGCTACCAGTACGTTGAGCGTGTATTGGTGGGTGGACCCATGTTTGGCTTGGGTTCATTGGACACAAGAATTTTTGTATGATTTTTGATTTGGTGGTGATATGCGTGGTCATCTTTCCACCAAGGGAAATTTGGCGAAGGATTCAATTGAAGGTGTAAGACCCTACGATCAGCTTCCAGATGGATTGTTAGCTATGTGAGCATGTGTGGATCCTAGGTGGATCTGATTTGTGATGTTGTCGACTTTGGTCGATGTGACGATCTAGGATCGTGATGTTACTTGTCGGGTGACGTAGCGATGGATATGGATTGTGATCTTGATGATCCAGATGAGTGGAGAGTTTATCACTCTTACCTTGATATGTGAGTCGTAAATGACGAGACTGAACTTCTTTTCGGAGTGAGTCCATATGGTTTGTGACTTGGTTGAGTAGGATTCCGATGTGGTCGGATTTTGTCAACCTTTGACGTGTGGATATTGGGATTGGCTTCCCTATGAAGTCAATCGAGTGTTTCGGACAGGCAACCGATAGGTTCGGTTTTGTTACGTCTTGGTGGACGTGAACGAGATTTTGGGTTTTGGAATCGAATTTCTGGGTGACGATTCAGGATTCGATTGCGAAGCTCGAAAATGGATTACCGGATTTGGGTGCGGAATGATTGTTCCAATGCTAGCTTACGGAATAATGATTTCGGATTCGGATTTGGAAATGGAATAAAAATGTGATGTTTGGGTTTGGATTCGGAATTTCTTACGAAATTGAGAATTCGGATTCGGAACTAGAACTGGATGATGGGTGGAGTACGCTTTGTCTCAGGTTGGTTTGGGCAAAGGTACTCCATGATTGGAACGTGTTTGGCTACGACCTAGGTGGTTGTAGGCGGATTGATGGATTGAGGTGCGTACAGGGTACGTTGTACGAGGATTGATACTGGTTAGGCTGAGTGGTGCCTAAATGGCGGTACAAGGGATGTACCAGTGGTGTATGATCAAACGTGTTGGTAATCGGCTGGGTTCCGGTATCATTTGTTTGGTTGTGATTGTGGACTGGACATTGGATACTGTGCGCTGTGCAGAGTGATTTTGTCGGGTTCAGTGATTGTATGAGCAGGTGCTCTTAGCCATGGTTGGCTAGTGGAACCCTAGTATTGTGATGTGTGATCACTGCTGGGCTGGTATTCAATGCGTTCCAGTTACACCATTTGACTGAGGGAATTGACGGTGTACGTACACTCAGGATGAGTGAATTGGTGGTCAGAGTAACCACGAGTAGCCTTGTGTGACTTGATCACACCGTGATCTCCCAGCGTCATGGTTCGCTGACGGAGTCGGCGGTTATGGATATTGAGATGGATATGTGTCGCAGGATTGGGCTTGCCCTGCGAATTGTGATCGTGTGGTTGATCTTACGCTACATTGAGGGTGTTGTGTGCGTGGTGGTGTAGTCACTGACTGGCTGATGGTTGGGGCTTTATCAGGGTGGTAAAGCTTAGCGGTGACAGTTTGACTGGTGGTGTCAGCATGGACTGACAAATGAAATTTGGTGACTCCCAATGGGAGAAAATGTAAGGATTTATTGGCAATGGGAAGGAACCGTCTAGCTGAAGGAGTCAGCTAAATGGTTAAGCGATTTTATCGCGAATCTGGTGATTATGTCCACTCGAGGTGGTCGAGTGTTGTTGTTGTGACGTATGACCGTGATGGGATGTCTGGGTACAGACGAGGCTGGTGTTGACCTAGTAAGTGGGTGTACAGGTGTACATATGGTTTGTGGTCGAAATGTTTTCCACAAGGTGGTTGTGGAATAAGGATATTGGTAATTTCGAGGACGAAATTCTTTAAGGAGGGAAGGTTGTAACGACCCGTCCCGAATATCGGGATTTAATAATATTTAATTGTGATTCACTAATCTGAGATTAGTTGGGCGATTTCGGACGAATTGTGCAAAACGACCGTTTTGCCCCTAGGCGTGGGCAAAACGTTGACTTTTATTTCGGATGGTCAAATGGACTTTGACCGATGACCGTGACGTAGTTCGGGACGTCACGAGTTCACAGACAGGTGGCACGTTCGATTCCGACGTTCGTGGTGAAAGTTACGATGTGCGGAAGTTCAAGGGCGTTTTCGTAATTTGGACGAAATAGGGGCAAATGTTGACTTTTTGACCAGGATGTCCGATGGCCGAGGGCCAAGGACCGTTACGTAGGGTTCGTCGATGCGAATCCAACGACAGGCGGCACGCCGAAATCGGAGATTCGACGACGAAGTTATGGGTCACGGAAGTTTGGTTTCGTTATGCATGCATTACGAGGCGGGGACACGTGGCGTTCTCTGATTGGTCTGAAATTCTGAGTGGGACACGTGGACCACTAACCTTTAATTATGGACTCAGATCTGGATTGGTGGGATTGGATTAAATTATTGGAATTAAAAAATATAAAGAATTCCCACTTATTGCATCTTTTGATCTGGACCTTTAATCTCATTGGTGAGATTGAATCTGGACCATCCATTTTTCTTTATCATTTCCCTCCCCATATTATATTTGCTTACCCGAGTGCACAACCATTCGAACCGTGCACCAGAATCTTCACACATCTCCTCTGTGCACAAGTGTGGGTCACTGAGATTGTGAGAACCGGCGGGAGGCGGCAGGACGACGACGGCGACCGCGGTGGTCCACGGCGGCTGTGTTAACCCGAGGAGGAAGTTATGCCCAGGTTTTTGGAAATCGACAATCCGTTGTGTTTCTGAGCTCCTTCTCGACTCCTTTGGGACTTGGGGTCAGAAACAGACACAGGGGACTGGTTTTCGAAGCTCGAAGTGAGCTGGGCACGGCGAGGACGGCGGTGCCCGTAACCCGGTTCGAAACCAAAAATGGTGATCGGGTTTTGGATGGGTATTGGACGTTGGATTTGATCCTACGGTGTTCTATGAACATAAACGAATCTTGTGGACGTGAATTTGGGACTCGAGGTGGCCGAAATCGGGAGGAAGGACGATCGGAAATTCTGAGCTTCGGGTTTGAGTTCAGAGGTATGATTCGTGACGTTACTTTTAGTTTTTGATTCCACAGAACTGTTGGTTGAACTCAGACGGTCTTTCAGGTGAAAACCCCGTCCAAAATGATCCAGTATCGACGGAGAACCAGTCGGGTTGGCCCGTGGGTCACGGCGACCCGTTTTACAGTCGTTCGGGTTGAACGACGGTGAACAGTACCCGGCGCGTGGGTTTCACGCGCAGGGAGTTCAACCGGCGCGTGGGGGCGCGTGTGAGGTAATTTTGGGAAACTTCCAACATGACTTTTGTCCTATACATTGTAACGAACATTTTAGCGTTGGTTTCGTGTCGATCGGATCCCGTTTCGTTATTGTTCGAGATGTCCGAAGGTTTTAAATCCAATTTAAAAATACATAAAAATTCGGAAAAATTACGGGACTTTGATAGAATGTTAATGAAGGGGTTAGTAATCCTCTAATGTGATTTGGACAAGATTGGGAGTCCCGGTGATAGTGGTGTGGCCCGGGAAGGCCTACGGCACGCGTATCGAGGCACTCGGTTAAACGGTCTGTGAGTGGACATTGGTTTCATAAATTCGATGCATGCATAACTGTTTTATGATTGTTATAATTATGATTAAATGATTTACTTTGGATATCGGTGAATTTAAAATGATTTCACGTATTTCAAGGTGAATTACGTATTTGCACGTAAACTGAGGTTTTCTGGATTTGCACCGATTTCCATAAATGCGGTTGGATATGATTTCATGAAACGGTTACGAACTTGAATAATGTAAAATCGGGTCAGGGGCCCAGTTGAACTATGAAATCGGGCCAGGGGCCCAGTTAACTTGTGAAATCGGGCCAGGGGCCCAGTTGATTTCTACATACGATTGCGGGTCGGGGACCCTAAATTGGAATTGAATAAATGTTTTCTGGTTTACATTTTATATATGTTCACATGCTGGAATCAATAAATGGTTTTGATGATATTTCGGTTATGGCACGTTTCACGGTATTTGGGCATGAGACCCGTTTGATGAAACTTAACGATCGGTTCGGATTTTACCTATGTATACCTATATGTTTTGCATGTGGATATCAATAAAATGTATTTAGTACTGCACTGTATAAATCCTTCCATATTATATTGTCTCCTCCGGATGAGGTACCCCGGAGAGGTCACAGACGTCTAGTACGTCCAGCGTCTATGACGCTAAGCATCGGGGATGCTGTACCCGAACGGGGTTCGGGGATTGAACTCGTAAATTGAGACCCGAGTGGCACGCGTAGCCTTGTGATTGTGACCTTATTGACGTCAGGTGTCAGGACCCACCCCGGTTTCACCCCGAAACCCGAGGTAAATCCCGCTCCCGTCTGACTCCCCGACACAACACCTAAGGAACACTTACTCGAACCCAGTCAAACGCAGGAGTAATTACGTAATATCCCAAAAATCCTTATCGTTTACAGAGCATAGCACTACATTACAAGGAAAATAAAAACCGAGAAAGTACACGCACACAGAAGCCTTTAAACTTTTCTAGGATCCCTCACGTCGCTTCTATGCCTCAGACTCTGCCTCGACGTCAAGACCCCGCGCTCGCTCCACAACCTGGAGGGCAATTAAAACAGAAAATGTGAGTGGACCAGAAGGTACAAAAGTTCAAAAACCATTTTACAAGAAAACCAAGTTTAACCCTCCGTTTTGAAACCACATGCATAACCAACAGTTATGAACACAGTTATAAACGAGTCATTATAAAGCATCATAAGAAACAGAAACACTATAAAATATCTTAAGAAACCACAGCATAAGTATCAGAAACCGTATCCAAAAACCATAAACATCAAATCATCATTTTCCCGATCAAACCTGCTGGACCTATCCGAGTCTTTAAACTCCCGAGTCTTTAAACTCAATCCAGGCCTTAATCATATCCGAGTCTTTAAACTCCCGAGTCTTTAAACTCAAGGCCTACGGGGGAAAATCAATATATATCCGAGTCTTTAAACTCCCGAGTCTTTAAACTCAATCCGGGTCTTTAAACCCAATCCGGCCGGTCCCCCGTCACATATATCCGGGTCTTTAAACCCAATATCCAGATCCAGCAAATCCAATCCCAAAATCATTTGAAAACCATTTACCAAATCCTCATCCAAACCCGAATCCGAAATCACTGGTCCGATGCTCTCCCGGCATCCAGAACCGTCATTCCGAACCCAAATCCGGAAATTCACTTTTAAATCCTTTAAAACCAAATTCCAATTGTCAATTTCGATTTCAAAACCAAAACCTTGATTCTCAAAATCATATTCCAAAATCCCTTGAAATCCCGAAAACATTTCCAAAATTACCCTTTTCTCGAAAAGCGTGCCAAAACCGTCTTTTTCTCGAAAAACGTGTAATAATGCAAAACCAACCAAACATATTCGATAAACATAAAATCATGATTAAAACCATAAAACCATTATAGAAAGCAGTTATGCATGTTCAAGTTTAGAGAAAGGGTCCACTCACAGTACTGAGCCCTACTCGCGTCCCGAACGTCCAGCCCGTTCCTCGGCTTCCTCGGGAAATCCCGATCCTGTCAAACACCGTCAAATTACGTCACTAATACGTCTACCAACACTCTCCTAAATTCCTCAAAAATCCCCAAACCAAAGACTTAGAACCCCGGGACCCTAAACATTCACCCTCGCGAAGCTACACTCAAACGACTTCCGATTGACTCGAAACCAACTCCATTGAACTCACAACTCCTAGACCAAAAACTATGTTGACCGTTTCTCCCAGAACCGCCGCACGCGCCTCCACGCGCCGCCCAAAGTGGCTGCGCGTGGCCCCACGCGCCAGCTACAGTGCACCTTCAACCTCACGTCGACCCGGTTCAACACAGTAGGCTACAGCTTGAACCGGCGTCAACGGTTCTCCGCCGTGCCTGCACGATTTCCTTCCCTTTCTTCACCTAAAGCTTCGTCCAACCTTACTCTAAGCATCCCCATCCTCCAATCACCTCGACACAGCCTCCTACCCGTCGTCTCAAGCTCGAAATCAAACCTCCCCAATACTCTGTTTCACGATCCGGCCACCCAGGTAACCTCCCTTCACGGTGGCAAGACCAGACGGTTCCTAGAACCTCAAGGAACCTAACCCGACTCTCCTAGACCTTCGACTCAGTCTCTAGGATCACGACTCTTGGTTTGAACCAAAACGGGAAAACAGGGCACACAGAGTCCCTCCGTCGTGCCAACCTCCACCGTGCACCTCCCGTCACGACAGCTCAACCAAATGACGCCCTGGACTCAACTAAACTCCCTAAACTCCCCTAGACTCTTCGATTCAACCTCTCAGGCCACAACTTCCGATTTGAAGTTCACGGCCAAAACAGAGCATAAACACGGGGCAATAGAAAGTACCTGCAACCTGTCGCCGTCGTGAGCTCTGCTGGTAGTGGCTGACTCCTCGCAACCCGCACGACACCACCACGGTCTCAATTGCCCCGTACACGGCCGCCACCGCCACAATCCTCACAACCTCCCTGCTATTTACCCCTGGTTTTCCCCGCAGCTCTTGACACCTTCACACACAACCACCACACCGTCAACCTCTCTCACTGCTTCCCTCTCACTCTCTGATCACCCTCACACACTCACAATTCAACAACACTCACACCACCACCCTCAATTTCCTTCACGATCTCCCTCTGTTTTCTGTTTCCTTCTGCGCACAAACACGAACACGGGCACGGGTACACCCCAAAAATAGAACCGTGCACACACCTTAGAATCCCCCAGAACCCACTACACACTTGCCACATGTCACCATCCCCCTCTCTCTTTCTCCCATGTGGCCCAATCTCAGCCGTCCATTTTGCTTTCTCTGCACACATCCCCAGAAGCCAAAAAGACCAAAATACCCTCCTGTTTTACATATTTTTACGGTTTTACCAAAACTTCCTAGACCCGTAACTCTCGCCTCGTAAGTCCGATGAACACGTGCCGCCTGTCATCGAACTCAGGACGACAAGAACTATCTAACCCTCCTAGGTCAACCTACCAAAACTCGATTATACGAAAAGTCAACTTTTCCCCCTACTTTACCCAAATTACGGTTAAGCCCTCAACCTTCCGAACATCACAACTTCTTCCTCGGATGTCGGAATCGGGCGTGCCACCTGCCTACGGATTCGTGACGTCCTCAACTACGTCCTGGTCACTGGTCAATCCCCAATTAATCACCCAAAATAAAAGTCAACATTTCTGCCCGACCCAGGGGCAAAATCGTCATTCTAGGTTCCCGGACCCCTCGGGACCACCTAACCCTTGATTAACCTTACTAATCACACCTTAAACACTCTACTAATCCCAATTCTCGGAACGGGTTGTTACATCAGGGACGTCAGACATCAGGGATGTCGGATTGGAGTGTATAGTGCAGTGGCTAAAATTATGGTTATGGTTTATATTATATGCCTTATGGTTCATATTACTGGATTTATGAAATAACTTTTGGATTGACTTTTAGAAATTGAAACTATGCTTTGGTTTCCAGGCTAAGGCCCTAATGGTTATTTCTAAATAAATGTGTGATCATTGGTTTTTGGCGCATGCATATGGTTTTACTGAGGGGCATAAATGTCTTATAAATGTTTTAAACAGACTTGTTTATTTTCGTCCACTCACAGCTTTTGTTTTCAATGCCCTTCAGGTTGATTCCGAATGCGACTGCAGCAGAGACTTGAGCATCGCACACCTCCTCCATCGATCCTTACGCACTCTGGAAGCCTGGTTGGGCAATGGCAACAAGTTATCCCTTGTCCGACACCTCTTGTCAGACGGGAGCACGTCACATTCCATGGTAATCCCGGGGGGATTGAGATGGGTCGTGTCATGTTGCTTCTTAGACCCGATTCCTCTGTGTTTCGGGTCTGAGTTTGCACGGTTTGTGCAGGGCAGGGAGGTGGACGGTGGTTGCAGGTGGTGCACGGTAGTGATGAGGAGATGATGGTGGTGTTGTAGGTGGTCGGCTGATGGTGTGCAGGTTGATGGTTTGTGCGTTTGGATCGAGAGAAAATGGGAAGGAAAATGGGTGCACGGTTTAGGGGGGATGGATGTGTATGTGTTTGTGTTTGAGAGAAAAAGGGAGATGATCGTGCATGAAGAAGAAAAAGCAGAATGAAATGGAAGGCTGGGATGAGTTTAGGCAGAAAATCCAATGGCTAGGATTTAATGAGGCAAATAAATTAATATAAAATAGGTAAATAGTTGTAAGGTTGCTTTATTGGAATAGTATGGACTTGGATGAGTGACACTTGTCACTCATCCGCTTGTTTGATTCAAATCTGATTTGGCACGGATTCCCATAATTAATTAATATTTTATTTCGTTGTTCTCGGTTCGTAAATTCCGCTAAAACGCTTCCGTGACCATAACTTCTTCATATGAACTCCGATTTCGGCGTGCCGCCTGCCTACGGATTCGTGACGTCCTGACCTACGTCATAGTCATGGGTCAAAATCCAAATTATCTCCCGGGTCAAAAGTCAAAGTTTCCCCCCCCCCCTTAGGGGCAAAATAGTCTTTTTACATTAAAATATTATTATTCTTGGTTCGGGTCGTTACAATACTAGTATGTACATATTACACAAGCATACAAGCTTGTAAGTGACTATTTCCGCGATATCTATGAATGTACGAAATAAAAAATCGAAAAAAACTCAACTTAAGTTTTAGGGTTTCGTGATCATACCTTACTATTTTAGATTTAAGGTTTTCAGGAAATCAGAGGGCACCTTACTTCAAGGTTTAATACAATCAAACTAATACTCCATATATGCTAGGGTTTTGAGGGTGTATTCATCAATTGATTTTTTAGTTAAAAATATATTTTTATCATATTAGTCGGAATGGCTACAATATAACGACGCACTAAATGCATCATGCATATTCAACACAATATACTGAAATTAATAAATAAATAAATAAAATGTCCCCTTATTTTGTAGCTGTTAAATTTTGATTTGAGAGAATCTAAAAAACTGTGTTTCACTCAGTACTTAAATAAATTAGCTTTTAATAATATATTTATCTAAAATATCATTTTTTTAATAAATACACGAGCGATGGCCTTTGTATTTAAAAAATTGAGGCTAATTTCCGCTCGAAATATGAGTTGCTCGTTGTTGAATCAAAGATTGAACTCGTCGTGAAAAGTCCTCACAATTCCTGCAAACAGCAAACAATTAGCTATCGTTGCCTCGATCGATTTACCCGGGGGGTTGTTCGACCAAGAACACTCCGATGCTTAAGTTAGCTTTGAGAGAGGAAAAGAATATACTTCGAAACGAAAAATTAACGTACCTTGAAAATGAAATGTGCCTTGCTATTTATAGGAAAATCTTGGGAGCCTTGGAGCGTTCTGATTGGTCGGTTGAATATTTAATTAGTAAATAATATATTATTATTAAATATATTATTTAATAATTGTAATGATGGCTCATCATGATAGTAATGATATTTATTGTATTTTAATATTAATTATCCATTATTAAGAATAACGACAATTAACTCTCGGAGAGAATATTAATATTATGGAGATTTTAACCCGATCAAATAACGTATTTAACTGGTAAACAGATTATTTAATGTGCGAATGCTTTCAAATGATCAATGTTATTGCCACGTGTCAGCTTCGTAATTTTCAAATGATTTCAGGTTCCACACTCGTAATCACCAAAGTGAGCCATATCAAGTTTTCTTTCTACCCATCTGATTTTTTTGACAAAATTTGTCATGTATATGCTATAATAATGGGAAAACACCAAACTACACTTCCATTTTTCACGGCATTGGTGGCGCCGTTGACCGGAGGAGGACAGGTTGACTCTGCTGCCGTGGATCACCCGTGTCCAGTGATCTCAAACGTTTCGTCGTATTGGATTCCTTCTTTATGTTTTGTCGTTTTTTTGCTGGCAACAAATTGATTGGCCACCTTTTTGTGGTCTCGGAAGTAGATGATTATTGATTAATCACATTTTTAATAAGCGATAGGCTTTACTATATATATTTTTTCTAAAGCAATGAAATTTAATTAATATCATAATTTAATAAAAAAATTATATAAATATTTAGCTCATTTAATTTATAATTCTTGATTTCGTGCCTGGTTTCATACCACTAATTTGGCTCGATGGGCTTTTGCCTTCATTTCTTGAAGAGCACAAAATCGCCTCTTCATCAATAGAAAAAAAGATCAGAAGAAAAAAAAATGTTGTGAACTCCCCTAAGAAAACCACTACTACACCTCGCCTATCTCTTTCTGGTAAAATGTGCCTATTCAAGAACGTGTAAAGCAACGGTAAATCAATATAGGTGTGAAGAGAATATAATTCCGTCAATTCGTAAATCTTTGCTCCGTTGTCTCTTCTAAATTTTTCATATGTTTAATAAGATTTGAATATAAATGGATGCCCAAACAAACTTTGCTTCTATTCTACGACCAAACTAAATGTGAGAAAGGAATCTCCTAATTCCAATTTTATGAAGAAAAAACTATCTAAGCTGATCTTTCATCGTTCCCTTTCTCACTATTCGTGTACTCTATGTGAACGTGTTTTATATTTTCAACATCGATGGTGTGATGCATGGGAGTATTTTTCAAAATCCTTCTCCAAATTGAAACCTATGAAGACAAAGGACGTAGATATTGGATTCACAAGTGGAAGTAATGTACGAGAAATTAATACTTATAAACATTAATAATTATACATCGTATTGTGTTTTTATTTCACGTATTTTCTTATAATTAGACGATATATTTTTCAATATGGTAAAACACAATTACGTAACGCTTTATTTACATGAAAATATCTCTGAATATGTACGTGTATGGTAACTGAACATAAAACGGAGGTGGGTGTACGGAAGGAAGTAAACATCCAGTGTGATCCACTTTGTATGAAAATACTTATAAGAACAGAAAGAACAGAAATCACCTAACGTTCTATCCACATGAAAAGATATCTCTTGATATGTAAGTGTGTAGTAACCGAACATAAAACGTGGGGAGAATATTGGGAAGGAAGTAAACATCCAGTGTGATCCGCTTTGTATGGCTTTCCATCTCTAACACCCTCCAACCAATTAAACTACACACAATCAAATCCACGTCAGCCCTACTCTTTCCTCATCATCGCCCCCATTGGAACAGAACTCTCTGGGCCCCACACTGAGTCGACGTGCCACCAAGGCCTCCCGCCCGATCTCACGCCACATCTGACATCCACTTGTTGACGCACCAATCACCACTTGTCGACCTCCAAGGCTCCACCCACCCTTATCCGCATTTCCGCAAGTATCCAACGGTCCGAAATCATCCGAAAACGACGTTGTCTACTAATCATTGTGGATAATACAAAATTACCTTCAAAACGTGCGTGGTATATAATTACTCATGTCCCAAATTAATTTAAGCCAGTCAAATGAGTAATATTATTTGAACACACTCAATTAATTATATTTAATAATATATTTAATATAACAATTAATAAGTGATGTTATTTTAATAAATTAAATAATTTGGTGTATTCATCTTAATAATCATTTATTTGTCATTAAATCTGATTAATTTAGTATTCTAAATAACATTACTCCCATTTAAATACTAAAAATTAGAAAAACTCAGGGGTGTATTCCATTAGGACATTTAAATATTTTTTAATTTAAATGACAATTTTCGAAAACATTTTATTATCAACTAAAAAATATATTAAAGGTTTAAATAATATTAAAACAAGGTTTATTAATGATGAAATTAATGAGTAATAAAAGTTTTAAGAAATCGCTTAAGTTCTTTCTTCCTCTAAATATTTAGGAGCTCTTAAAGGCATCCTTATTTGAGGAATTGGATAGAGGGCATGGTTCCAATTGAGTTTTTAAGTATTTCTATAAATTTTAGCTCCGAAGTTCATCTAATTAGTTCATTCGTGACGTTCTAATATACATGTGTGAAGCTAACATCTGTTTTAATATAAACGAATTTCGAGTCATGCAGTCGTTCTCTTATACATCGGTGTTTTTATTCCCTACTCTCCATCATAACAAAACGTTTCCATATCTCATGAGTAGTCAATAAAAAATTAACTAACCATTCGTCGGCAATGGATCAATTCAAACTAATCACAGTGACTTGATTGATGTTCATTGCCAATAAAGAAAAAATAATATGAGAAATGAAAATAAAACGTTTGACAAACAAGAGGAACCATGTGTGATTGTTCTTTTTTAAATTGGATCACGTGGAAATTTGCTAAAGTCTTTGAAAACACCGAAACCAAAGTCCTCGTCACAATTATAGATGACAAACTATGTCTTCAAAGTGTGACGTACACGGTGTGAAATATTGAGTGTAGAAATCAAGTCGCATTTTATAGTGACTATATAAAAAATTAAAAGATTTAGATTACCCCGTTTTCGTTAACTTCCTTAGATTAGCAAACTACACTGACGTCGAAGGATAGTTTGGTCGTTTTGCCTATGTTATCACAAAATAGCCAAAATAACAAATCACATAATTAAAAGAGTGGTGAAAGATGAGGTGTTGATGGTTGTGGCAATGAAGGTTTAGTTAAAGGTGGGAATGAATCCGAAGGGGGTGGTGGTGGTGGTGGAGGATTAGAAATGAGGTGAACTAAATATTAACGTAAATTTTTTTAATTAAAGTTCGGCTATATTAGGCGAGTTTTATTAATTTAGAAAATACGCCTTATAAAATGTATTTATGCAAGAAATAACAAATAATCTTGCAATAGATACAATATAAAACACTAAAATTGCAACAAATTCATTTTTTACGCTGACAATATATGGTCTATGTCCAAAAAAAAAAATCACAATTCTCGTATTTAATATAGAAAAATTAATAAGTTGTGTTATATATACGAGCTAATATTACATAAATTTTCCTTCGAATGTTCAATTATTACGGATGGGCTGGAGCACACCACGACCCTATGATGTGGCTCGTGCTTGGGATGAGGTGATGCTAGCTGTGACAATGGAGGGAGAGGTTGAAGAGGTGGAAGTGGATCCATGCAGTTGTAGAGAAGGTGGTTCGGGTTATAATGGCGGTGGGGTAAATGTGGAGGTAGCTAGATGTAAATAAGATGGTGGATGTGGATGTGGATGAGGTGGTGGAAGTAGAGGTATAGAAGATAGGGTGGAGATCAGTGGCGGACTCATAATTTTTTTCGAGGAGGGTCAAGATATAAATGAACCATTTTTTATTTTTTGTTATGAAAGAACTATATTTTATTAATAATGGACAAAACGTCGTTGTTCAAAATACTTAAAATTTTGAACTTTTAAGGAAGTTCTTGATTTTTTTAATATACAACATATTATTCATAGCTAAATTAAATACGGCTTGCTACAAAAAATTTCCTTAGCCTAACTTTAGCTAACATTGTTAAAAATGCTCTTAAAATAATTAAAATAATATATTAATAGTTATTCAAGCACAATAATTAATACTCAATTTTTTTTTCTTCTCCAACTTCTTGAAAAAATATTAGAGACAAATTCCTTGAAATATATTAGTTTCTATCATTCTCAAATGGTTCAGATTGGGCTTGGCTTAAAGGGAGAGAAGATTACAGAATGTTATGGGACTCGCTTTATTTTAGAAAATTATGAAATTAAAACGTTTCTGTCTAAGACTTAATTGGAAGGGTAATATCTCCATATGTTAGACCGCATCGTTTTAATAAAGGAAACACAATGCTATAAAAACAAATAAAACGGTAACGTTTTGATAAAACTCAAGTTGTCTTCTTACAAGTAGTTTATCTATTTTATGTATGTTTATAAATATTATTGTTAATGATGATGTTAATTAACAATAAAATATTATTGTTTATAAACACAATGCTATATAAATGAAACTCAACTTATTTCGTTTCTGTCTAAAATTATGTATGTTTATATGTAATTTGATACTTTTGAATAATTATGGACTTACAAGTAGTTTATCTATTTTATAAAGTTTTTTAGTTTTATTTAGTAGTTAAATTATTAATTATCTGCATATTTTATTCGTTCGTAGGTGAATTAATAATTATCTATATACTTCTTATTTTTCTATTATATTTAAGAGAGATATATTGCGTATAATATATACGTTTATTATACAATTAAAAATTTCATAGGTAAATTATATTTTTACGTACAATTAAAATTTCTATAAGTAAATTAGATACAATATCTCATCTAGAATCACCTCATACACTCAAGTTGCACTACTTTATCTGAAAGAGAAATTGCCAAAGATGAATAACAATCATAATGCATAACTAAAAACTTCAAATGGTCGAATGACACTAATTCAACATAACAATTTTTGATTTTTCGTAACAAAATAAAATAAAATAATACTTTTACTCCAATTGAAATTAAGCCAAATGATCAATAACGTTAAATAAAATAAAATTATATTTTATATAATGACACACTTGTAGTTTCTTTGAAATTAAGAGATTAAAATTATTGCTGTATTTTTACCAACAATAAAAAAAATCAAATTATTTATTATTCTTACTTATTGTAATATCATAACTTACAATTTGAACCGTTTAAAAAAAAACCTATATATAATTACCCAAAAATTAAAACTGAAAACAGAGCCGGCGCGGTTTGAAAAATTTGAGGAAACCAAATTCTTCCAACCAAACAAAAAACCAAATAAAACGAAGCCCACACGCATTGCATTTACCACCTTCGTTTCTCCTCCTCTGAACTCTTCTTCTTCTTTCGCTTCTCTCTCTCTCTCTCTCTCTCCAGCTTTCTCTGTGCAAAATCACTGTTTATTCCTCTTCACTTATAACCATGGCGGAATCGGTGGAACTTCCGAGTCGCCTTGGTATACTTCCTTTCAAAAACAAGGTCCTCTTACCCGGTGCCATTATTCGAATCCGATGCACTTCACCAAGCAGGTACCTTTAACCGCAAACCTTCTGTTTTTTATTACCCTTTTTTTTCATCTTCAAATGACTTCTTTCGTTTGGGTTCTGAGAAACCTTCTGTATACTGAATCAGTAGCTGTTTGAACTGAGCTCAACCTTGTTGCTATGCAATTATTCTGCTTGTTTGCAAATTATGTTCCTCATGTCTTGGTAGAAAAAGAGGGATGGACAGTTTTTATTGTTCTTCGTTAAACTGCCCCCACTGGTTTTTGGCCTACTGATGGTATTTTTCGATTGGTTTCGGATACAAAATGTTGCATATTTTGTTGGTCTGGAGTAATTTTGAATGTGAACTTCCATTTTTTCTCATGATTACTTGCACGCAGAATTAGGTGTTCTTTTTTTCTCGTAATTAATCATTATGCAGGCGTGAATTTTTGAATTTGTGTGGGCCGGATTATGCATTGACGAAAAGGGTGATTTTGATTAATATAGTGTCAAATTGGTGGAGCAAGAGTTGTGGCAGCGCGAAGAAAAAGGATTAATTGGTATCCTTCCTGTTAGAGATGCTGCCGAGAGAGCAACAGTTAGCCCCGTGTTGTCTCAAGGTGAGTTATCCGTAGCTTGTTATTTGAGAGGATGAGTGGATACCTATTTTTGATGACACATCTGATAGGAAGTTGTTCTTGGAATTCGTCTTATTTTAGGCGTGGGAAGTGATTCTGGTGACCGAAGCTCCAGAGTTCATGTTGGTACATCTGATTCTCAAAGGCTAGATGGAAAAGTTCAGCACGAAGTTATTCATTGGCATACCAGGTATGCTATTTTGTTATCTAGTGGAAAGTGTTTGGGTAGAGTGCCGCTACTTAATATGACAGATATCAGGGCGGTCCTTCTATATATGCCAGACAATTGTAATTTTCTTTTCCAATCAGTTTAGCTTCCCTTTGATACTAAGGTGGGCTGCCAAATATATATAAATTTTTTATCCATCCTACATTTCACTGACTTAATTCTATAACCCTGCCATTTTTTTTTAACATTATTCTGATTGGGTGCCTTGCATTTTGTGCTTGTAAACTAATTATTTTGCTAACGTTTGATATCATTCTCTCAGGGGAGTTGCTGCACGTGCTTTACATCTCTCAAGAGGAGTTGAGAAGCCAAGTGGAAGGGTTACTTATGTAGTTGTCCTTGAAGGTTTATGTAGATTCAATGTTCAGGAACTTAGCACAAGAGGAACATATTATACTGCGCGGATATCTCCTCTTGAAATGTCAAAGTTTGGTAAGCTGCAAATTTAGTATGAGAATAGTTTTAGTTTGAAAGATATTCGGGTGTTGTTGGTTGATTTGTTATTTGTGGTAGAAAAATTCCTGCATGTTGTTTCTGAAACTCTCTCTCTCTACACACCCACATTAACGCTCATTCACTTACTTACACAAATGCACATACTAACACACAAACCACACTGACATTGTTCCTGTGTATCCTGCTGGATATTGAATTCTCCATTATTGATCTGTTATTATTTAAGGCCCTAATATGACGGAAGGAAATTCTTAAATCATTGATTTTTTTAGAAAGAAGCTAGTTAGGTATCCTTGCTTGTGTGTCTGTCACTATTTCTCTGTTTTTTCTCTTCCAACAATTAATAATTCTTTCAGTATCTTACCTTGTGACATGAAGACTTGTCGCTTTAAAGGTGTTTACCTGAATGTATCCTGTGGTTTATTTTAGATATTGTCGCCATCCTGCTATATGCTTGTGTGCAATTTATCATGATCATTATATCTTGATGATCTGTTATTTGCCCTTATATACCTATATGTTGAGTTGTTTCATCTTCATTATTGTAATTAGAGATGGAGCAAGTGGAGCAAGATCCGGAGTTCATAACATTATCTCGCCAGTTCAAAGCAACTGCTACGGAGCTGATTTCTGTTCTGGAGCAGGTACTTCTTGTGATATTGGATTTCTTTAGCACTTTTTTCAAGACCTTCTACTGCATAAACTTTGCAGACAACAAGAGTCTACATTATTTTTTTTAATTCAAGTTTTGGATGTTATCTGAATATTTCAGTTACAAGCTTGCTCAGGGGTGTCAGTCTTGCTTTTTTGTCAAAAGTTTGAGGTCATATTGGTATCAATAATGAAATACAAATGCAACATTCATAATGAGACACAAATGCCAGACACACAAATACCTATGTTTGTACATATTCAATATCCATTCTAAAATATATGTAAGCTCCTTTTGAAGCCTTGATGCTGATTGCCTTTAGTTGATTAAATTTTCCTGTTGGTTCAAATGGTTGTTTTGTGCTTCATTGTAGATCTTTAGGGAATTGTATCCTTATTAGTTTGAAGAACATGACTAAGCTTCTTTTGGTGCAAATTGTATCCAAATCTACTATTATTAGATATATATATATATATATATATATAGCTATTGTATAATTGATGTTAATATTTTTCTGATACTTCGTTACTTGTAATGTATGATTTTTTTTCTTAATTAATGGTTACTAATATGTCGAAACGGTGAATTGTCATTTGCATTTTATGCTTGCAGAAACAGAAAACTGGAGGAAGAACAAAAGTTCTTCTGGAGACAGTTCCCATTCACAAGTTGGCAGATATATTTGTTGCCAGCTTTGAGATAAGTTTTGAGGAGCAGCTGTGTATGTTGGATTCAGTGGATCTGAAAGTAAGACTTTCAAAAGCGACTGAGTTGGTTGACCGGCATTTGCAGGTAACTGTTGATTCACTGGTGATGATGTTTAGTACTTTTATGTCTAATCATCTTGAAACTTCCTGTAGTGTTTAAGGAGTCGTGTTGTTACCTTGTGACAGTCCATACATGTAGCAGAGAAGATTACACAGAAAGTTGAGGGTCAATTATCAAAATCGCAGAAAGAATTTCTTTTGCGCCAGCAGGTTTGCACTCATCGGAATTTGAATTTTCTGAGGAATTGAAAATGGTTCGATTAATTAAATTTAACATCTAGGATTGACATAATTTGCTTTAGTGCTGGAGGAATCAGATGTCAAATATATATTTAAGTAATTTTTTTTTGCAGTGTTACTGTGCATAAGTTTGAAAAATATGTAGAAGATACAATAGACTGATTAAGTTGATGAAAGTTAATTTATAATTTGTCATAGGTATGATTTTGGCTTAGGTGTGCAAAATATTATATTTGCACTCATATCTGTTTATGTCTTGGATGTTGTGGATGTGAAAAATACTTTTAAATTATTGAGGTCTAAAGGTGGATTCATATATTGGATGTTCTGGAAATATCTGAAAACCTTCTTATAGATTGTACATGCACATACAGTTCTTTCTTATCTTTTAGCTGCCTAAACCTTAGTTGTTCATTTCATGCTTTATGGAACATATCACAGATGAGAGCTATAAAAGAAGAGCTTGGTGACAATGATGACGATGATGATGATGTGGTGGCCCTGGAAAGAAAGATGCAAAGTTCAGCAATGCCTTCAAATATCTGGAAGCATGCACAGAGGGAGTTGAGGTATGCTTTGATTAGAAGAGATGAATATGGATTATTCCATTTCAGTGTGAAACCAATTTCTTTTTTCTCACTTAATAAATTTCCATACTGTGGGTATTGCCAAAACTTGGATGTAGTCCCGTTCTAAATGCTGGTGTTAAGACAAGCTTTGGTTCCTCTAAAAATGCTGTGATCTTCAAGGAAATGACAGTGATGACTCAGTTTTTGCCGACATTATATCTTTTTGAGATTTTGGCCAATGCGGCAATGTTGAAGTTATTCTTAATATATTGCTTTATATTCATTCAGAAAGCAGATTAAAGTTGGCACCAGTAAATATTATTGGTTTTATTTGAAAAAAATTATCTGAGGCCATGTTCATTTATGCACCTTTGCACAAAAGGTAACTCTTTGGTTTCATTAGAAATATATTTTGAAAATTTAAGTTGGGGGGTTTAGATGCATTGTGTAGCAAAGAGGGATCTCGGTCATGTCTCCTGTAGATTTTTGTCATCCTCAACTTTATGCATGACTCAGGTGATTGTTTAGCCAATCATCTGCTAATAACGTTTACACTGCTTTGACCATATTCAACATGCATTTTCTTGACCTGCTGGTGATTGTTGTTCTGTTATTAATGGGGATTCAGAAAATATTTTCTATGTTTATTGTAATGTCTGTTATGTTCTTGTCTGAAAAATCACACCCATAGAAATAAATATCAAAAGCAAAATAAAACCAAAGTCTTAATTATTCTTCCTCTGCAGTGTCTTTTGGAAATTTGGAATTGTTAATTAAGCTTCAGAAGGATCCTGTCAATGTCTAAGGATACTTCATTAAGATATCTCCGCCTTTGAGATTAGAAAGTGCTATATCATTTTGTCCAATTGCTGATTTTATTAGAGTTAACTCTTATCCCATTTGCCAAGTGTTTTGTTCTAGTACACAATCCCTGTATGTCAAGTTCTATTGAGTGGGTCTCATATCTTTTATTTTATTTTCTTCTCATTTCCCAGGAGGCTGAAAAAGATGCAACCCCAGCAACCTGGATATAATAGTTCACGTGTTTACCTTGAACTTCTTGCTGATCTTCCCTGGCAGAAAACCAGTGAAGAATCTGAATTGGATTTGAGGGCTACAAAAGAACGTCTGGACAATGATCACTATGGTTTAACCAAGGTCAAGCAGCGGATTATTGAATATCTTTCCGTTCGCAAGGTGGTCACTTATGTAGTAATTGTTTCCTGTGTTATTTATTTATTTAGTGTTTAGAATTTGATGTTTATATGTCAGTTCATTTTTTTTGCAGCTTAAACCAGATGCCAGAGGCCCTGTGTTGTGCTTTGTTGGCCCCCCAGGTGTTGGGAAAACATCTTTGGCATCATCTATTGCTGCTGCTTTGGGTAGAAAATTTATACGCATATCCCTTGGTGGTGTGAAGGATGAGGCTGATATTCGAGGGCATAGGAGGACATACATTGGAAGCATGCCAGGGAGACTCATTGATGGAGTAAAGGTATGTGTAGAAATCGGGATTCCGGCCATTATATAGACTCGGGAGTTCGGCCCTAAAACCAATTGGTGATAGGGGGAGTTGCCCAAGCCTATATAAGGCACACATTCATTTTCCTCTTTTCCGATGTGGGACATCTCACATCCCAACACACCCCCTCACGTGTGGCGACTCTTCCAGCCAACACGTGATGATGTGAGCCCACCATCGTGGGATAACCCGCTCTGATACCATGTAGAAATCGGGATTCCGGCCATTATATAGACTCGGGAGTTCGGCCCTAAAACCAATTGGTGATAGGGGGAGTTGCCCAAGCCTATATAAGGCACACATTCATTTTCCTCTTTTCCGATGTGGGACATCTCACATCCCAACAGTATGCTTCAATTCAATTAAAGACTTGACTTCTTATGACTTAATGCTGGCTACAAGAAGGTGATGGGTCCAATGGCCGGTCATAATTGAAACCCTCTGGTCTGAGGGTATTGAACTAACCAAGAAAAATGAGAGGACATAGTAGGTATTCTGTCAGTGATAAGTGCTAGTGGTTGTGTTTAGGATCAATAACCACCTTTTGACAGACAAATTTCTGGATTGAGAAGCCTGTTTTGTTCTCTCCTTTAGGTTTTTATTCTTGGGTCTGATGAGGATTGAGACTCTTATATGTGCCTGGAAACAATAACTACCCATCTATCTCACACCCATCCAAGCATGGAATTGATGTTGTGCTTAAATGTTTTGTATTGCAGAGAGTAGCTGTTTGCAATCCAGTCATGCTGCTAGATGAAATCGACAAGACAGGTTCTGATGTGCGTGGTGATCCAGCTTCAGCTTTACTGGAGGTTCTTGATCCAGAACAAAATAAAACATTCAATGATCAGTATCCTCTTCTCTGGTTCCCTTATTCAAATATGTATTTTTTGTTTAGATAATTTGAAAATATTATTTTGTTGTAAGGATCTTGGGTTTGACCTATGAGTATCTTGGGAGCTTTAATATTTAGACCAGAGATTAGTTTGAAAAAAAAAAGTATTGTTTACATAAAACGATGATAGTTACAATCAATATGCTCCGTGACAGTTTTTTCTCTGGGGGTTGTGGGTTCATGATTGCAAACAAGATTTTTAATTACAGCTGTTACATTTGAGACCTTTGAATGTTCTTCGGCAATCAGCTAGTGCTGTAACATCTTTTATGCAATGTAGCAGTAAACAAGAGCTTTATATCTTTACTTCAGTGCTAGTGCCTGCTATAACTAGTATCAACCATCATCTCTTGAATGCGAGTATATTCATTTTTTCCTTAATTATGGCCTTTAGTTATTTAAATGTTCCGTTCGACCTTTCAAAGGTGATTTTTGTGGCAACTGCGAATAGGGTGCAGCCTATTCCTCCACCACTCTTAGACAGGATGGAAGTTATCGAGCTGCCTGGATATACACCTGAAGAAAAGCTGAAAATAGCCATGCACCATTTAATTCCACGGGTTCTTGATCAGCATGGTTTGAATTCTGAGTTTCTTAGAATCCCAGAGGTAATAAGTGTATTCCACAGTGTTATTACCAAGTAGTATTGGTGTTAATTTTGGTATTCTTGCTATTGTCTTATATGGTTCTAAAAGTAGGCACCAGCTTTCAAAATCAAATTTTTATGTTTCAACCTATAAATGATTTTCTTGATTCATGATCAAAGTATGTACAAAATTATCTTAAGTGTCTCTCTACTGTGGTAGGCCATGGTGAAACTTATCATTCAGGGGTACACTAGAGAGGCCGGTGTTCGGAACCTGGAAAGAAACTTGGCAGCTTTGGCTCGTGCAGCAGCTGTAAGGGTTGCAGAGCAAGAACAAGCTGTCTCACTGAGCAAAGATGTGCACTCGCTTGCTTCACCACTGCTGGAAAACAGGCTTGCTGATGGAGCTGAAGTGGAAATGGAGGTTATTCCAATGGGCGTCAATAATCATGAAATATCTAGCACTTTCAAGATTGTTTTGCCATTGGTTGTGGATGAGGATATGCTGGAAAAAGTATTAGGGGTAAATATGCTTTCTTTTTTTTCTTTTTTAAAATATCGATAGGTTGCTTCATAATTGGAGTAAGCACGGTGCTTGCTTGAAATTTAGAAATCAGAGTATTGGACATGTCTTTCGAACCAATATAGTCAAGGAAATATGCCATTTGACAACTCTGCATGTTCCAAATGTAGTGTGTGAGTTATATGTTGCTTCAGGTTCATTGTGAGGTTGTCCCCTTCTAACGAAGAATGTTCACTTCTAGGCTCCTTTGGTTTTTTCATGTATGAAATTTAAGGTTGACTTATCAAATTTCTTAAGAGATTCTGAGCTTCTCTATTTGTGTTGTAATGCAGCCTCCAAGGTTTGATGACAAAGAAGCTGCAGAACGGGTTGCATCACCTGGTGTGTCTGTAGGGCTTGTTTGGACTGCTTTCGGTGGAGAGGTCCAATTTGTGGAGGCCACAGCAATGGGCGGAAAGGGTGAATTGCATCTCACTGGTCAACTTGGAGATGTTATTAAAGAATCAGCACAAATAGCATTGACATGGGTAATTGTTTCTTCTGTATTATCTTTTTTTAATTAAAAGTAGTAATACCTGCCGCTTTGTCACGAGGCAAACCTTTGAATTGGTTTTCTTATTCATGCATACTGGGATTTTCAAACTTATATTCAGGACAACTAGAGGCATGTGTGAGAGTACTTCTAGGGGAATCACTTATGCTTAGCTTTTTTATTTATTTGGTAAAATGCTTTAACTGGATGAATGTCAAATTTCTTCCTGGAAAAGCACTTGGAAAGTTGGAAGTACTTCCTGAAAAGCCACTGCTTAGTCTTGTGTGCCGAATGCTTCCAGAAGGGAGTTCATTAATCTTAAAATGTTTTTAGCCCTTTTAAAATGACCGTTAAACAGCCCCTAAGAGATTGTAATGGCTCCCAACTTCCTGTTTGATTGCAAAGTATACTGATGAAACATGATGTTCATAGTTTCCACTCATATAAAATTGGTTGATTATTGTCGATGATGAAAACTGTATTTACCTCTCAGGTAAGAGCCAGGGCAAGAGATCTTAATCTGGCAACAACTGAGGAAACCAATCTTTTGGACGGTCGGGACGTTCACATACATTTTCCTGCTGGAGCTGTACCTAAGGATGGACCCTCAGCAGGCGTGACTCTTGTAACCGCGCTGGTTTCATTGTTTACTCAGAAAAGAGTAAGAGCAGATACAGCTATGACCGGAGAAATGACATTGAGGGGTCTCGTACTACCTGTTGGTGGTGTCAAGGATAAGGTACTCACCTTATGTCCCAAACAAAATTGTCCAATGCTTGACCATGCTTATTTCTTGCGCGGGCACTGCTTGCTGGTTTTTAAAGCTACATGCGTTGATGGCGTATTGTTATGGTTATTTGTTTATGAATGATACACCCATTTGCTAAATGAATTTGATAAAACTTTTGACATATTACGTCATTCCCAAAACATTAAATCTGCAACTGAGCCAGAGGTTTCCTTGGATTGATTATCTGAATGTGCATTATCGCAGGTGTTGGCGGCCCACCGTTGTGGTATCAAAAGAGTCATTCTTCCAGAGAGAAATCAGAAGGACTTAGTTGAAGTACCATCAGCTGTGCTTTCTGGTCTCGAGGTAATTTGGTTTTATTTGCAGCAAGGTGTCTCAATTATGAAAGTGCATATTGGGCTCGTTTGGTGAGTAAGAGTATCGGAGTGGATAGCTCGTAAACTTAAGGTATTTTGGAGGTATAAGTGAATGACTCTTCTATGTGAGTGGATTAGAAAGGATTAAACATGAGGGGAACTTATCCAATCGAATCTCCTCCTAGTCATAAAGGATAGGAGAAAGTTTCTTTCATGTCCAATCCCTTATTGTCCCAAAAAAGGAAAACAAACCTTCAAAATTCCTTGGAACTTGATGAGTTACCAAACGACCCCAACATGCATTGTGACACCTTTTTAGGGGGGCTTTGATTGCATTGTCGGCTGTAGGTTTTAGATTTTCTTACTGTACGAAGGTGTGCGATTATAGCCACGATCTAATTTGTCCAACAGATAATACTAGCAAAACGAATGGAAGACGTGTTAGAGCAGGCGTTTGAAGGCGGATGCCCCTGGAGACAGCACTCAAAGTTATGACGGGCTTTGATGGATGATTTTCGTATACATTTTCCGGTGATTGAGTTGCATTGAGTTGAGTTGAGTTGAGTTGCTGATTGCACAACTCATAGCATCGGTATATACAGCTCCCTATTTTTTTCAGCAGCTGTCTTGGCTGCGCCCTCCATGAACTTGGAAGAAATTGTGAATCGCTACAGCAGCCAGTCGTGGCTCTGGAAAGGAAAGGAGTTCAAGTGGTCATATATATAGGCAGATGATCAAAAATCAGTCCTTCCAGTGTATGAGATTTTTGATCAACTGCTAAATCCTTACTCAGCAGCGCGACTCTCTCCAATTTGTCATTTTTTTTTCTTCAAATAAACCTTCTGTAATTATAAATGTATTTGTGTTGTGTATAATCCTACTGTTGTAATACTACTGTTGCATCGAGGAAGGAGTACAAGCCATCTATTTTTCCCATCTAGTCCCTTGACTATTTTTTAGATCCTTCTTATGATATGATGTCCTCTCAAAAAAAAAAAAAAAAAAAATCTCCAACCAAAATATAGTAACGTTTCATGATAATCTCAAATTTTGTTATTTTTCAATTTTAGAGTTTGTTGCCTTTAAATTTTTTAATTTGTTATTTTTAATATTGGAGTTCGTCGCTTTTAAATTTTTTAATGCTTCCGTTAAAAAAAATCATATAAAATAACGTCTCTAAGGAAATGCGTAAAACTATTAGTAGGAGGATTATTGTTGGACATTCACATGAAGTTAAGAGACTAAATTATAAATTTATAATTTTGTAATTTTAAGACGATAACATTTACGTAGATTATTTTGATAAATCTCTCAATTTTTTTTTGATGAAAATACCATTTAAATTAATTAAGAATATAATAATAAAATTAAATATTAAATTTATAATTAAAAATAATAATAATTAGTTAATAGAAAGAGTAAGAAAAAGTTAAGTAAATCTAGTTTAATTAATTTTAATGTTGATTTTACGTGGAATGACCTTGCTTTGATACTATTTAAGAAGTCGAAATTTCACGTCAAAATCAATTGGCAATGGGGGAAAAGCCCAAGATCTTATAAGACAAATTATAATACATTTTTCATACATCTCAACACGCCCCTCCCATGTGACGAATTTTTCATACATCTCAACACGCCCCTCCAGTGTGACACGTATGACGATTAAGCCCATCACCTTTCGTTCAAAAACAAAAAAAACTAGCAAAGAAAAAGTAGAACGATGAATTGAAAATAGTCGATTAGCAGGAAGAAAACAGCCTGCAAGCAATGCAGAAATCTAAACTACAAAAACCAGTTCTGCAGACAATCGATTAAGATTACATATATGAGGAGTGAAATTCAAAAAATGACATACCAAACATCTCATTCTAGATGGAATCAAAGAAGAAGAAAAAGCATACAGTTGGCAAGTTCCTCCATGTAAACATCCTAATCCTAAATCCTTCCTCTAATCCTCTTCTGCCTCTGTTTTATTCTTTTTCTTCTTCTTCTTCTTCTTCTCGCTCTTATTGGCCTCGCCGTCAACAACAGTGAGACCCACTCCGTCACCAATGTCCTCAGCCTCTTTGCTTTTCTTCTTTTTCTTCTTCTCAGATTTTTCAGTTGCAGGTGAACCAGCTTCAACATGTTCCTTCTCCACCTTCTTCTCAGACTCTGAAACACCATTCTCTTTGTCCTTCTTCTTCTTTTTCTTCTTTTCCGATTTCTCAACTTCTACCTCGGCTTCTTCGCCTTTGAGTTTCTTAGCAGGAACTGGAACAGGGCTCTCTGCTCTTTCCTCCAGTTTGCGCTTATGCCCCTCAGTAGCCTCCTCTTCATTCTTATGTCTGTCCTTCTTTTTCTTTTCTTTCTTTTCCTTCTTTTCCTTTTCTACAACAGTGGTCTCCTTCTTTGCCACAGCAGCAGGTTCAGCTGAAACCGTAGCAGCACTGCCTGCAACAATGGCATCTCCACCTGTAGGTAAAACCACATTCCTCATCCATTCTTGAGGGGTATTCTCGGTAGGCTTTCCATGCTTGTCCAACTTGCCTTCGGAAATTAATTTCTTCTTCATGGACGCCCTCGGTCCCAATCCCCACTTCCGTGGGTAAGTATCCCGATCCATCACCACCCTCTTAATCTTTGCAACCACACCATGATCACAAGTTGCCATCACAGCGGTGGTCATCTCAGCAATTCCCAATGCAATGGCTTCTCCCTTGGTAGTCATAAGCACAATTTCCTCTCCAACCTCAATGTCATTCTCAAACCTGAGCAGCCCTGGAATCATTAACTTGGCACCATAGCATATGGCATTGACTGCCGAGTCCTTGACAACCAATCTCTTATAACTGGTCAAAAGCACCTCAAGAGGCATGATGACCCTCCTCAAATAGCTTTCATCCCTTTCATTATCATAAAACCATTGAGCATCCATGACATCGTGCATCGTAACCATGTTATCTTTCTCTCCCATAATCCCAGACCTAACCCTCCTGAGCTCCTGCATATGCCCTCCCACACCAAGAAGAAGACCCAAATGCACACAGAGTGTACGCACGTAGGTTCCTGCCTCACAGGAAATCCAGAAAACAACCAAATGTTTATCTGCATCATACTCAAGCAGCTTGCTTTCATAGATAGTCCTAATCCTAAGCTGCCTCTTGACTGCAGATATCAAAGGAGGCCTTTGAAAGACAGCCCCAGTTAGGGATTCGAGGGCTCGTGCCACCTTTGCAACATCAGGCACTGCTGAATGCAAGCGTGCAACACAGACATACTCTTTCCCTGCACCCTGCTGAGACTTGACAAGTCGTGTTGCTCGGTCAATGCAGACAATGAGATTGCCTGTAACCTTAGGATCCAATGTACCACTGTGCCCAGTTTTCTCTACACGAAGGATGCGTTTAATCCAAGCGACGACCTCATGCGAAGAAGGGTTTGCAGGCTTGTCAAGATTGATGACACCATATCTGATATACTCAGCAAGAGGGCGCTTAAGAGGGGAATACCCGGAGGGAAGAGGTGTGTAGTGTCCAGTTCGAACATTGAGGCGGTCATAGTTTTTAAGTAGAATAGGCCACTGGGAGGTATCCAAGGAGGGAGTTGTGCTCTGGGGCTTGATCATGAAGTCTTGGTCCAGATCAATGCCTTTATCTCTATGCTTCTTCTTCTTCTTCTCTGAATCTGTCACTTTCTCCACGGTCTTGACTGGGGTTCGTTCATCATCTGATGAAGCCATTTCCTGCACAATATATACCAAAACAAATTAAAGCAAAAAAGTTAACCTACAACCTTAACTTACAGCAGAAAGTAAACCCCAGGTCCCCAACATTAGACTGAACTTCACTTCTGGGCAATTCTTATTAGACAATAATCGAATGCTTTTCATTTAGTAAAGAAAAAAAAAATAATCCATCAATCATTACTCATAACAGAGATGTATTAAATCCTCAGGGATATTAAACATGTTTATTTAATCACCACATAAAATGCCAGGGGTTTTCCAAACAGACATTGGTTTAGGTGCAGTGAGATGTTTGATTAGCATATGTACAACCCTACATACATCCATGCACAATAAAATCAGCTGTAAACAACCTAAACACAGAAGAAGACACTTGCAAATAAAAGTTCCTTGAATCCAATGCATTATAAGACCATTTCTAGATGATTAAAAAAAAATACAAAAGTGGTTTCAGATATCGATTGTTTCCGTAAAGATTAAATTTTTTGCATCTTTCAAAGCAGTTGTGTACCCAGAAATGATAAAACCTATATGATAAAGGAATCAAATAACTTTAAAAGTATCACATGAACAAAGAAACAAAGCAGCTTATGGTCTACTTCTGGTGGTTTACCACAAAACGAGAAATTCCAGTATGATCAAAGCTCTGGAAAACCCAAGGAGAAAATGGATACCTTTGATTTTGATTTCTGGTTGGAGCAAACCCTTGGATTGGGACAGTTGTGCGAGCGGCCACCCTGTGGTTCTCACTTCACTCTTCGCGTTGCTTCTAAAACCCTAACGAGTTCGGGGTTTAAAAGCACCTTTTGATTGACAAAAAAGACGACATAGTCCATACACATAGCGTGCCTATGGCTATGAACACGAGGGTAAAGTCGCCTTTTCACGTTTTAATCTAATAACTCTTTAGGTTATTTCTCATATTTCTCAATTTTATGGGTAGATTTGCTCGAAATAAAACTACACTGTATAAGTTTGTCACGGTCTACTAATCTTTAAGGGTAATCAAAAATTTGATTGCTAATATTTTCTTTATATTTATTTTATTAGAATTGACTCTTACAGAATCAAATAATAATAAGTAAAAAAAAAAATTGTTGGTCTTACTACAATTCTTTATAAGCTTCAGTAATATATATGACTGTCGTTTATTTTTTCTTTATAAGATTCAGTAATATATGTCACTTGCATTTTTTTTTTCGGTAATCATTCCTTAAACGCTGCAAAGGCCTCTATCATGTCGCACCATAACATAGTTTCCACAATTTCGGTTGTCTGGCCAAGTAAGTTTAGCCCCCACAAACCCTAAATCAAACTACATGACCAACTCAAGGATTTTTCCCTCGAAAACCCAAGAAAGTTGTGAATGAGCCTAATCGTCTTAGGATGCCATGACATAGGATAGCTTCCTTACTTCTTAAGATAATATGGGAGCTCAAAATAAGAAAAATTATGAGATAAACTTCGTAAGTGGATCGCTTCTTAAATAGTTTGTAATATGAATATAAAATCACGGATGATGTACTAATCATTGTTATACGTTTAACAATTCGTACTTTTATTTAAAATCTTTAATGCTTGCATATTAAACAAAATAAAATCTTATTTTAAATTTTTTTTCTAAACAGAATTTGTAAGTAATAAATTTTACATTTACCCTTTTATGTTTTAGTGAAGAGGATGAGTGAGTTATTGAGAATTCTTTTAAACAATTAAAAATAACATTATCTTTTTTGTCCTCTTTACCCCATATGCCACTTAATATTTGATTTCTTTGACTTCTTGGGCCCTTTAAATATTATATATTGTATATAGTTTATAATTGAATTCGTTCTATAAAATAAAAAATAAAATCTGTATTGTTTGGAGTTCAACGGTAAGATATAGTTTTTTTTTTTTGGGAGGGGGGTAGTGAGATGATGGGAGAAAATCGTACGATATAATTTAAGAATTAAACCCTAAACTATACAAAAAACCATCTATCATTACTCATAACAGATATGGTGGGTGGCAAAACGCCCATTTGTCCAGTAGTTGCTGGTAGCATCACCATGTCAACCTGAAACACGTACATTGCAAGTTAAACATCTCTAAATTTCGGCTAAACAACTGTCAACGCCTCTGAATTTTGCCAAATTTTGCTCATTGTTCATAAGTTTCAATATTAGAGCCCCATGTCCTTAAACTTTACTGAAATGTGGAATGATTAGCCCTGCCCCTGGACATGGTTATGTATGATTATATATGGAGGTGATATTGGAATCATACCAAATAATTTTAACCGATTCGGTACGGTATGATATTTCTAAATATAAAATTGATACCATATCATACCATACCAATTAGGTTCGGTACGGTTTCGGTTTTGAAGCCAAATTCATAATTTCATTTATTTATTACTTGATTCAATGTCTAAAAGTAACATTTTGATAAAATTGAGAAATGAGGACTCTCGTTGGATAACAAATATTGCTCAGAATGTATAGAAAATTCATAACATAATCAATCTCAATACATCAACTAAAATTAACAACATTAACTTAAAAACCCTAACAAATTATTAAATTCTTCAACTAAAAAACTCTTAAAATACAATTAAATCTATAAGCTAAATTAGTATACAATTAAATCTATCAACTAAATTAATATACAATTAAATCCATCTTTAGCTATTAGATTATTAGGGATTTTTTTATTGTTGAATTTAATTTAATTTTTAATTAATTAAAAATTTTAAAACTGGTTCGGTTTCGGTATGGGACGGTATTCCGTAACATCGAAACCGATTCCGTACCGATTTAAACTCGTACGCTATTGGTACGGTACCGATCATTCTTTCGGTTTTACTATTCAATTTTTTTTCGGTTTGATATAATATGGAACAGGATGATTTCGGTATTTCAGGACAATATGCCCACCTCTAGGAATGATAGGCATACCATCAATTTTTGAATGCTCATGTTAAGTATATGTGTCATTTAATGTCACATTTATTACAAAAAATGTTCAAAAAATTAGCGGAAGAACCTTCGTCACACATTTTAGTATATTTTAGAGACGTTAGGCTCTAATATTGAAAGGAAGGATGGTTGGTAAGATTTGGTAAAATTCAAGGACATCATCAACCATTTAGCCCTAAATTTCCAACCAGTTACATCTTAATTTGTCATTATTCAATAATATTCAGTCAAATATCACAACTCATATATCACAAAGAGAATCATATCATCATAGTCAAAGCTAAGCACTTAAGAGCTCGTTTTAGTGGTTAGGACCGGACTGAATACCTCATAGAAATTCAAAATATTTTGAAACCAAAAGGATTTAATGGGATTTGGTTGAATTAAATAAATTTCCATCATGTCTAATTCCCAGACGATAAAAAATCATTCATTTCTACGAAAGAAAATATAAAATTATTCACTTTTACTTTCATATACCTTAAAATCTCATGTGTTATTCATACAATCCAATTCCATACGCATCTTCTTAGTTGATCCAATTCCAATATGATCAGTGGCTTTTCAGGGTTTGTTTTGTGGATGTCGGAAATAATATTGATATCAACTTTCTGTTTCGCTTTTCCCTCATTTGTATGGGAATTGTTGAATGGATTTTGGAGAAGTTGTTACAGACTTTCGGAAAAAGAAAATTGAAAAATGAAAAATTGAATTATCAAAGCCAGGTTTCGATCATAGAAACTGTGGGTTATGAGGCCACCATGCTTCCGCTGCGTCACTTTGATAGATTGAAATTTTGGAGCTCACTTTTTATAGGGAAACACAATGATGTGTTGTGCTATTGGTTTTTACTTCCAAGTAGAGTTTTAAAACAATTCGGTTATTACAAGATTACGTGATTATTGAGTCACTATCTGACTAGATCTAAATCAATTTGGCACTTTCAGACTAGATCTACAATTTCAGGCTTGGTTCCTATAGCCTTCAACTCAACATTATTTCTCCAACCTCACCCATGTAAATTTATATTCCTCAGTCCCAATTGGTTATTTGCTTTAATTTGTTAAATGCCCGATACTAATTATTCATCAACTTTAACGAAAATCAAACTTGAGTTTGAGAGAGACCAACATTTCTATAAGAGATCACCTCCTTTTAGAAAGGAAGATGAGAGAACGAATGCCCAAATTTTCTTTTGCTAATTTGTAAGTAAAAATTGGTTATTTGGTTTAATTTGTCCATCTACTTTATCAAAAATCAAACATATGATTGAAAGGGACCAATCTCTGCAAATGATACCACTTTCTTGAAGATAAGGAGGGAAATAAGAGGAAGATAGAAGATGAGAGGGAATTTTTCAGATTTTAAGAGGAATTTTCGCTAGCTCCTCCATCCCCACTAACCTCTCTTATAATTTCTCTAAAATAATGGCTAGAAAGTTATCATAAACTATTTATAGTGTCTAATTTTATATATAAAAATTTATGTGTTCTATTTTTGAATAATTTTTTGGCAAATATTCTATTTTCGTCAATGTCTCAAAAATATTTTTAGTTAGATTTGAGATCTTATAAATTATAAACCTATAAGAGCATGTATACCCGAGTAGTCAATTTTATCTTTTGGATAAATTGAACCAAAAATTTATCTAAAAGCATCAAAATGAGCATGGAGTAGATTAAATAAATTTAGCATACAATTTAACTTTTCTATTGAGAATAATTACTAATATTTAACTGCTCGTGTTAGCTATTTATTTATCTTGTTTCTCTCCCCTCTTTCTTTCATTCTATTCATGCTCTCTTCCTCACAAACACTCTTCTTCATTCCCAAAACTCATCATCATTTGCATTTACAAGTTCTAAATTTTTGTAGGTTATCTAAAATTTAAAGAAACTCCGACTTTTCGTATAAGATTGTGAAATTTTTTCATATAACGATCGGGACAGCCTAGTTGCTACGAATAGAACTTGAAAATGATAATTTAACATATTCAACAATTAGGAAGAAGAAAGTAAGAAAAATTAGAAGTTTTATCATAAAACACGATGATAACATTGAATTAAAAAAAATTATTTAATCTAATCTCATGGAAAACATAGAGAGAGAGAGAGAAAGTCCGAACAAACAAAATTTTATATCTTACAATGTAAGTTTTTGTTGTGTAGGTCAAGTTATTTTACGCGACTATTCTCTATATGCTATAACTTGCCCTAAATTTACACTCCATGTACCTCTTCTCTGATCACAAAAGGACACCTATAAGGCTATAACAAATTCTTTTATACAACTTGGAACATATTTACAAAATAAAACACCCACAGCCGATGCCAAAGCAGAACGCAAATCCCCAGCTTAAGAGTCACTGTCATTTATATTGCCGTTCCTTTGTCTTACCCCTATGTGACAGACTCATGTGCCCAAAACGCGTCCGGATCTTGGAAGAATACAGAATGATCTGGGATTTCTAAGTGTGCTATATGCCAGTCCACAAACCGCGCCTGTATTAACTTGAATAGCAAGAGAATGGTTGGCAATAGCCACCATTTATCGTCGTCCCTGAGGAACACAAGGATTTAATATCGCATTCACAACATGTATGAGATGTACAATAGCACATATATGAAATCATTTATGACTAGTTTTAAGAAGATAAAGAGTGCCTTAGGGAGGATCCTTATTCAAAATATATTCCAAATTAGCTTAAAATTGACAAATACTAATGACAACCGAGAACAAAAAATGTTTGAATCAACATCTAAGGCGATGTTCGGATGAGGAACTTCAAAGTACCAATGGATTTAGGCTCTATTACTAAGAATGCGCTACAGACAACTACATAGAGGGATTTGTAGGTAACACAAGAAGACAGGGACAATTATCCCGACTAGTTTTGACGACTACCAAGGAAGCAAATGCATCACATGAGCATAACAAAGCCACTCAACAAGAGATTTCCAAAATAACACCTATAAACTAGTTGCAAATCCCTCTACGAGCGTTGCATGTTTCTATGACCTTCGGTTATTAAATTTATTATAACTTGGTGAAGAAAAGGTCATGATTTGCCATTCTATGCATGTTTCTTTGCGCAAACATTAACATGGGTAACAAGCAGCATCCAAAGAATCTGATTATAAGTTTCCAGATAGAATGGAGTTTAGACCTCACCTTGTAGTTTTCCATGTATTTGAATTCTCAGGTGGCTGGAAAAATGAAAATCCGTACTGAACAATGCCACACATGAATGCGACCACCTGCAGAAGTAAAAAATAATTACATGACCAGGATAATACTTGACTAGAGTAGATATAAAACTGAACACTAAATTCTGTAGTTTCAACCTCGCAGCACAGTGTCTTCTAATGTATGCCACCATTAAGGAAGATATATCACTAGTAGACTGAGATTAAAGAAACTCCGCAGCATCTCATGAACACGCTCTCTAAAAAGAATCAAGACCTTTTTCCTATACAATTTCATATTTGTTATTCTGGTTTTAGATGATTAATTATATTAAAGCTGCAACAATAACTTTAGGAGAGAATGCTTGGGAATGAGAACAAAATGGGTTTCCCTATTGAACAAAAAGCTTTTACTGTTCTTCCTATAAATAAGAGGCTAGAATGTGGACTGACGATTACTTCTGAATTAAAAAAAACTTTAACTGTGAGCTCAAAATCGCCCTGCCAGTGGGCCTACCACATGCTATAATAATACATAGGTGAAAATGAAACAATCAACGATTTGAACACAACATTATAAAGTTTTCTACTATTCCTAAAAGGTTATTTGTTAGGGTGTGAGCCAACGAATGTTATTAACTACCCAGATCCTTTTCCTCCAAACTTTCCTGACTTATAAGTTTGTAAACAGTGTTTTACAACCACAGGATAGTACATTGTCATATGTCTTTAAAATGGCATGAATTTCTTGTATATTTGATTGCTTAAGACTTTACATCAGAGAATTCCTATATGTACTGTTTCTAGTAGAGACTAAGTAGGAAAACATCTTTAGAGAAAGAAATCGTAGGCCTAAACTAAGTATGTACAGAGATTTATGAACAGTTTTAGGAAGGTGTAGAAATGGTAAATTTCCTTGTGTTATTCACATAGCCTACGGCTATATTTATAGGGCTTTACAGACAGATAAGGTTAGCCAGTTATTTCTGTCTTAAACTAATCTTAAACAGCAGTTAATCAGCCATTAACTGCTATTAACTACCTAGGACAGATGTCTGAATCTAGTGTGTACATGTCTGTCTTAATTCTACAGATCCAGATGTCTAGTGTCTACAGCTATACAAGTTTAGCAGTCTATAGGGATTAGTGTACACGGTTTTACATTCTTGGTTGTCACCATGCGAAGCACTTTGGATGAAGGGTGTCCAAGGCGCTGGTGCCAAAGAGAGGGAGCAGCATGAGTGAGGAAGACCTGGGGTGGGACTTGTTGTGGTGATATCCTGTAAAGGCCATCTTTACAGGGGCCCTGAAACAAAACTTGATTAGTGTGAAGATCCTGGATAAGAAATTGGTGGGGGAGGAAAGTGATTTTGACTTTGTGATCTTGAGTGAACTGAGAGACAGAGAGAAGATTCTTTTGTATAGAGGGAACATAGAGAACATTAGATAGATTAAAATGAAAGGGACCAGAGGAGAATTGGACTGTACCAGTTTGCTGGATGGGGAGGGTGTCACCATTGCCAATCATGACCTGATCCGGGGTGGATGGGGAAGGCTGAGAGGTGCAGGGAGGGTTCATGGTGACGTGGTGAGTAGCACCAGTGTCCGGGTACCAATTGGGGTCTGATACATTTGCTAGATGTAGACCGGCGAAGGCCTGGGACAAATTGTGGTCTGTGGACTGGGACAGATTGGGGCAGTGAGCAGCAAGGTGGCCGAAACGGTTGCAGGACCAACATTGGGGGCCAGTGGGGCGGTTGACGGGAGAGGGGGAAGAGCCTAGTACACCGGGGGAAGGATTGGGGGAGGAGTAGCGGTGGTTTCCACGGCGGTTTGGAAACCGGGAGCCACGACCTGGTCTGGGTCCTCTCTGAAAAGCAGAGCGGCCACGGGGAGGAGCATAGTGCTGTGAGGCCGTGTATAAGGCTGTGGGTGGTTGGACAGGGGTAGGGTGTAGGGTGGAGGCTTGCTGTGCCTCAAAAGACAGGAGACGGGCTCAAAGATCATTGAAGGGAGGGAGGGGAGGGAAGTTAAGCATGGCTGTCACAAGCATGCTGTATTCTGGGCCAAGACCACGTAAGACAGCCGTGACTAAGTCACGGGAAGAGAAGGGTTCATTAATTGCAGCAAGAGAGTCTGCAAGTGTTTTGGCTTGAGAGAGATATTCAGAGATGGAGAGGGAGCCTTTAGTGAGAGACATGAGTTGGAACCGGAGGTTAGTGGCATTTGCTAGTGACTGTTGAGAGAAATTCTGGCGAAGGAATTCCCAGATTTCACGGGAAGTGTTTAAGCCAACAACTTGGGACAGGACTGGTTCTGTCAGTGTTGCTCGAAGCATGCTGATGAGGGTTTGGTCAATCTGGTACCATTGTTGGTACGCAGGATTAGGTAGAAGGATTCCAGAGTTAGTGAGAGCAGAGGATGAGGCATCAGATTGGGGAGAGGATTCAGTGGTGGCCGATGGTTGGAGGGTTGGAGAGGGAGGGGAGTGAGTTCCATCAATGAACCTCCAGTAGTTGTGTCCGATTAGAAAGGGTTTGATCTGGCTTTCCCAGAGAAGATAGTTGGATTCTGTGAGTTTGATAGAGACTAGGGTTGAAACATGATTCGGGGAGATTGAGGGAGAGGCACAGGAATCACTAGCCATGGTGGGAGAGGAGGGAGGATCAGAATTAAGGTGATTAGCCGTGTTGCTCTGATACCATGTAGAAATGGTAAATTTCCTTGTGTTATTCACATAGCCTACGGCTATATTTATAGGGCTTTACAGACAGATAAGGTTAGACAGTTATTTCTGTTTAAACTAATCTTAAACAGCAGTTAATCAGCCATTAACTGCTATTAACTACCTAGGACAGATGTGTGAATCTAGTGTGTACATGTCTGTCTTAATTCTACAGATCCAGATGTCTAGTGTCTACAGCTATACAAGTTTAGCAGTCTATAGGGATTAGTGTACATGGTTTTACAGAAGGAATCAGAATGATTCCATTGACTGAGAATACCAGAGAGTCAAGGAGATTGATCCTCAATCTCCTTTGATTCTGGTGGAGCTTTATCAGTCTTAACCCCTAAAGTCTAAACCATACACCCTCTAATGGTTGCAGTAATAAAGTCCTATAACATGTCAGCATCTTAATTATGCAGAGCATTTGGAAACAGAACAACAAGGGATGAAGTGATTTTTGGGCCTTTAAACAATTTTAGAATGACCTACCACCCTCCATATATTAGTGCTCCAGCATAACAATAGAAAAATCCCACCTCAGAAACTATTGGTTACTAGGCACTATCAATATAAAAATGGCCAAAGTATTTTTTCTTTGACAATATGTTGTTCCTAACTTGCCATACAAATTCCAAAAGGGATTCCTGCTAAACCATATTTCAAGATCTATAACTTACAATATTAGAAAGAGATGTTGCGTTCCACAATGCATATACCCGAGCAAGTGAAGCTCTTCTAAGTTCCTTACTGAACAAGGCATTCAATCCAGCGAGGAAGGGAGAAAGCAGGGATAAAGGAAGAATGAGCAATACAGCAAGGAAAGCCCCAAGAGACATCCAATAGAACTGAAACAACATAAGAAGGGTGACAGAAAGATCTGCTAAAAGTATGAAACTTATCAGCAGCAGCAGGATGTCCTGAAACATGTATTTGTATCAGATATTGAACGACAAGAGAATCCAATTGAACACAATAAAAGAATTTAGTGGAAGTACCTTTCGACCAAAAGGTCTTGTATTGTGCAGTAAGAGAGAAAGTGGAAAGAGTATGTCCCTCTTATAATCCAAAGATCTCAGGGTGCTATGATTTATAAGACCTCCATTAATTCCTCCAGTTATCCTTTTAACAGATAATTCGTGACCTAGATATGGCCAACTTTGCTGCATCTGTGTAAAACATTTTCTCGTACATGTAGCATCAGACCTGAGTTCGGTAAACAATGAACAAATTCATCAATAATCAATTATGCTAAACGATACATATAGGGGCCAGCAATTGAATACTTAAATGTACACTAAAAGGGTCCTAGATGCCATGTCATGGTACAAAACTATAACAAGAAAATATAACTAAAAGAAAACTTCTTTATTTTTTATTCATGAGATTCTAGTGTTACTAGTTTAAAAGCAGTCTTAATGAACACATGTATGGCATCATTCAGAGCTCACATGTAACTTTCGTTACTTTTCAAAATGAAGAAATTTTTCCTCCGTCCTTTGTTTTCCTTCCCAGTTCATGGTGGAGGGAAAATTTCATCCTTTCCAATACTAATTGATAAATAAATTAACCATTGGCCCACAAATAGAAGCTTAAGCTTTTGAGAATAATGGTAAGCCAACAAGTTCATCATGGTATCAAAGCAAGAGATCCTTGTGTCGCAGCATGTTTATATGTTGTGCTGCAAGACTTAACACCCGCCTTTTTCATGCTTGGCACACCCGATGGCGCGAAGCATGCATAGCCAAACTGGACAACTGGATATGTTCCACTCTAACACCAAGTTAAGTAGCGTCCAACCCAAAACAGATTTTAAATGAGTTGAGAGGTCCAGGTGCTTATACACTGTGTTGTACGGCTTATTATTACAGATGGGAGGTTTTATCTTTATGAACACATTGTAATTCTGTTTTATTTTCTCTACTGACTCACTGAAGGATAACTATTCTATTACATTGTTCTCATCTTCACTTCAAACAAGCTTCTGATTAAAGTAGATTAGACAAGGAAGATTACCATCATCATCTAAAAATCAGGCCTCAAAGGCCCAAAAAAGTTTTTTTTTTCTTGATCTTGGTTCCTTGCATCTTAAATTGATTGTTTAAACTTTTATGTTAAATTGGGCAATAATCATTATCTCTGTTTTAGAACATGCAAAAATGGTGCCGTAGGTGTAGTTACTCAAGGTTACCTTGGTGGCTCATTATTACTTCTTTCCACTATATCAGACTGGCCCACACTTTGAAGCGGATAATTTCCAACCACTACCAATATCCCCAGCTGATAATAACCAGAAGCTGTTGCTTGAAACCATCCAAGCTCAACTTTAACCCCATGAAACGCAAGTTGAGGGTTTGCGTGGCTGTTTATCCAATTAATCACGGGAATGAGGTGAGAACGAATAGATCCGTGCCTCACCATCCTTAACTGAGCATTCAACCCGCCCACCAAATGATTCCAAACAGTTTCTGGGACATGCTGAGAAATGATTTGTATCAGATATACATAGTTAAATAATGATTATTAGGTTACCAATTATCGTTTGAAAGCGAAACCACAGACCTGGCCAAGGAGGTTGGTCAACAACGTATCATTGTGAAGATTATAAGGTGACATATAGCTGCCATTGCCACCAAAAACTATGCACATAGGAAACCTCTTATGTATGATTGCTACCATATCTAGGCGCTTCTCATCACCACCAAGGAAAAAGTCAATATATGCCACCGTTAAGTCTGGTGTTGCTCCAACCTGCATCAATTTCAGTTATGAAGATGAGAAATAGAAGGCTTTATAAAAATCATTGAATACCTGTGAAGAAACTGAACATAAAATGGTTGTTAGAAATTCTTATTTTTTAGGGAAATATACCTCAAGAAAAGGATGCTCTGGTACGTAGACATGCTCGAAATACCCAAAACAAGGAAAAATAGAAAGAAAGAAGCAACAATGAAAGCCTCTTTAAATAAAAAATACCGAATTTCCCAAGGAAATTTGATAAAGTAGAAAAACAAAAACAAAAAAAAACACAACACGCTCATCAATTCGAAATTAGACATAAGCAAATGTTCATGTATTCAATAGGCTCATCTCTTTGTCTAACCCCCACACAATATGCAAAACTGAAGAAGCGCAGCCTTCCACACTACCTATTTCGGCATTCGCTCAGCCCACCAATCCAACAAGAATGCAACTCCATCACAAACTGAGGCATAACCAGGTAACTTAAAAAACACTTTCTTATACAAGATCTGTCATCTATGAGGTTTGAACTCAGGCTTT
This sequence comes from Prinsepia uniflora, assembly GCA_032719365.1. Taxonomy (NCBI): domain Eukaryota; kingdom Viridiplantae; phylum Streptophyta; class Magnoliopsida; order Rosales; family Rosaceae; genus Prinsepia; species Prinsepia uniflora. The sequence continues at coordinate 83,797,352 of CM064864.1, forward strand.
CCTCCAACAAGGTGGATATTATATGCCACTAGACTAGACCAACTAGTTATTGGAGAACATTATCTTTATGGCAGCATAACATATACAAAATTTGTTGCATTGTTCATGTAAGAAGTTGAGGTTCCACTCCAAAACCAATTGGCACTGGGGAATTGTAGTTAATGGCCGGAATCCCGATCTCTAACAGTTCACTCCCAAGGATATTCAGGTTTCTAACTTGGTAATCATCTTATAAAATTCTTAATCCCATTATGGTGATAATAACTGAGGATACAGATAGATTGAAGGCAATAAAGTGAATATAACAACATTTTGATGATTTGTAAAATTGTTCAGATCACCTGGCAGCCATGTCTATTTGGTCAAGACTAATAAACTACCAACTGAATACATTATCTTCTCTTCTCTTTTCTTGGAAAAACTCTCACAACTAATAACCACCGGTGACATGATTATTTTATGATTTATTTTCATTTCCAGAGCTTGTATTATTTTTCTTTGTTTTACTGCTGAATGATAACTTTTACCAATGTTCCATTGGCAAGAAGTTGAGAAAGGAATGAATTCTTGGCGGGAATTGATGGCAGGAATCCAATTTCGCCAGGCACAAGTGGCATGTGCTTGCGTTGTGCACTTAAGAGGAACCAGGAATACAATGAAATGCCCCGAACTTAGAGATGGATGTATCAATAAAGATAAACTAAAGATGACTTAATTCATGATGTTAAAGTGCATTTATATATTCATGTATTTAAGATGCCACTGCATGTAAGTTGTCTTTTTTTCTCAGAGAGCTTGTGTCAGTTCAGCATAAAGTGCAGAAATATTTTTGGATGAATAAAAATTCGAAAAAAATATATACATGCTAAAATGAGAACCAAACTAAGTTTCCACTGCATTGATCACTAATGACCACCAGGGATTCACTGCTAACCTCAAAAACCTACCGAGCATGAATATGAAGCTTGAAAGAATTTATCAGGATAAAAAATATAATTACAAAACTGAAATGATGGGGAGGAAATTTAAAGAGAGAGTAAAAACCTTCATCCCTTTGTACAAGGCTCGAGATCTGCAAGAGCGAAGACATGAATGGTCATATTCAGACTTCACGTATTCATGGAGACGATGAATTTTAATTCTTTGCCGCCACTGTTTCCAGGACCAGGAACAAGGATATGCTAAAACTGAAAGTATACTATGCACAGACCCTTCCCACCAATCATAGGCAGCGACAGAATTAATCTCATCAATAAATCTGTTATACGCATCTTCATACCTGTAAAGCCAAAAAACTAACTATATTAGTTCTTGGTTTTAATTCAAATGATTAGAATCAAAAGGCTAGATAAGTTTTCTCGGTTTCAGGTGCGCTAGTATCAGTGGCCGATACCTAATCACATACATTAATCTACAGCTTCATTATTACATTAGAATAAATGTGAGTTTTTAGTTATTTTCTTACACAATTTCAATGATTGCGTTGGGAGGAGAGTAAGGAAGATGCCATGGTTCTCTGAAAGTGTTAGGACCCATGAAGTACATCCGATGCACATGGCTTTGAGTGTCATCAACTCTAGTTCCCCGTACCTGAGTTATTATTATTTAATTAAACAAAAATACATAAATAATGTCACAAGCTGTGAGAGTCAACAAAATCATAGCCGCAACGCATAATTTGAAATAAAGAAATACTTGTCTCATACCTCAGATAGGGAAAGAAGACAGGGGAATTGATTATGATTGTGCTGTTCAATTAAACCAGCCTTCTGATAAGAACATGACCCAACCAATTTGATTCGCAAAGTTCTTAATAGCAGAGCCAGAAGCACCAAAATGCATGACAATAAAATTGCAAAAGGCCAGGGGCCCCCAAAAGTATATAAAAGCTCCTCAAGAGGCGTGTAGCATTTTGGCATCCTATAATTGTCGGATACACATTTATAAGGACATGATGGCTGAGTCACCCCACCTGCACCATTTCCATGAGATGAAAGCCAACATTAAGAAAACAAAAAATTCAATGGGAATATATATATATATATATATATATATATATAAATTTTGTATAGAGTAAAGGGATTCACATAGAAAGTCAAAAATCAAGGTCATCAAAGTACCTCGGACATAGATGAATTCAGCTCGACTTGGAAGAAGATCAACAGAACAAGAGGTGCAAAGATGCGACTCAGAGCCATCAACATTTTTGAATGTGCCAACTGGGCATTCCTGTATAAGAGATCAATGCTAGAAACCTTAAAAAACCTGATATAGCAGACATACTTCACAATGACCACAAAAGAGATTAATACTACTATGACAAGCTTTTAACACGTAAATTTGTTGATGTTGAACAGATTGTACGGGACATATGAAAATAAAAAAAGTTGGCAGTCCATTAGCCACCAGTCAGAGCAGATTTCTAAGGGTTCATAATTTCCCCTTATATATTTTCGTCAACACCCCTTTGGCGGGCAGAAAGAAAGGATAAAGAATCGGCACTTGTACCAAACCCAATTCAATTCATAATGTATTTCTTGGATATAATAGAAGTTATGCGACATGGACGCGTAGCCTCAACTCCACCCAAGGGTTCAATCAATACTTTAATGATGCCTTGACTGACCTCAAACTGAAAGGGCATGGGCCAAATGTATTGAAAAGGAGTCCAAGAAGTTAACCCCTGAGGCCAAGAAAAGACCTTTGTAATTGGCCTGCCTAAGTATTGGTTTCTTTGAATTTCTTATAGAATAATTTCTAGTGGCGTGTATAAGATTATGGTGTTTTTTGAGGTCCATGGTTCAAGAAAAGACAGCTGCAAAACCCCTATAATTTGTACATTGATTTGTGTGGATTCAGTTAGTTATTCCATCTTTAAAACAGGAGGACGAAAGAAAATACAATTTGACTCTTCCAACCGACTTTGAGGAGATGAACAGGTACTGACTCGACTAAAACCACAAAAATGTGACAAATTGGTCAAACTGACTGGTTTGGCTCAAGGCAGTTTAGTCAAGCAGAAGATAAAATTGCCACCCCTTCTTGGACATTGTGATAAACTGGAATTAAGCAACAAAGGAAAGAAAAAACGCTCAAAGGGCATGTTTCAAAGCACATTCAGTCCAATTGAGGCATGGCTCCTTTCGAACTCTGTCTGTAACACTATAGGCTCGAGAAACAAAGAGAAGGTGTGTATGAACGAGATATCCAGCAACAAGAAGGAAAGGGATTGAATAGATGGCATGGCACTAAGCATATCGGGACTAACTTAAAAGGTTAACACCGTTTCACACCTCAAATTTATACATGTAATAAAGACAAAAGGGATGAGTAAACATGCAAAGGTTTCTATTATTTGATACCATAACCATGTACACCGGAAAAAAGACATGTTCCTTTTACAATAAAATGGTACTATCAAATAAAAAATACCAAATGAAATGTACCTTGCAGAAAGTACCATAAAGGCCCTTAGGGCATTTTTTCCCCGTGATAGTTCCATCCATTCCATGATGACCTCCATCATCCCCAGCACCTCCACTGATAGATATATAAAAAAAAAGGAGATTTCTGTTATTGACTGTTTACATACTATAGCTTATTAAGAAAAGAAAAGAGAAACAATTAAAGTAACGCTTATTGTAAGATAAGAATCCTAAACCCAAAGATGCTTAAATCAATAGGCTTTAATGAACACTCTGCCACTCTGAATGTAAATATAAACATTAACACATGAAAACGAAAATAGAAAAGAAAGTGTACAGTTTTTAGCATAGCTTATGAGGCTTTTTGGCATCATTTGCTTATAATTAGTCATTCTGAAGATGGAATGATGAACTACAAACAAAATTTGTGACATTCACAACGTCTCAAGGTAAAAACTTTGCTGCAACACAAGAAACCAGTAGTTGTTGGTACAGCATCCAATTTAACATAAAAAGAAGAATTCAAATCCAGAAACTATTATTCGCCAATATTGGGATGAGGTAATATGTGATATGCCATAAAAAACATGTACAGACAAAATATCAGATTCATCCTCAATCCAGACACATTCATTATCTTCTCCTTCATCATTAAGAATACCTCTCTACATGTGTTGAATCAACTAAGTGATACATTTAATGAAAACCTTACTGTTTCAAAAAATTCAGTATTTTACTATTATATTCTGTGCGGGAGAAAATAAGCACTATACTGGATAGTTGTGTTCTGTTTTGTATCATCATGCCTTAAATCAGGGAAAGTTCCTCAGTGAGATAGGGTTATGGAGAACAGTCAAGGGAATTTTAGTCTTTAGGTTAGCAGGGTTTTAAAAAAAACTGCTGTTTTGTCCGCAGGATTATTTCCTCAAATGATTAATCTTTTAGTTTTCTTCTAGCACAAGCATTTGGCTTAGTTTCCTGTTTCATTTCAAGCAGGATTCTTTCCATTGTTTTTTTAGGTTTCAGTCTCCATATAAGCTATTGTTGTAAACCCTAGATGGGATTTTTGATATAGAATAATAATTGTGGAGCTTTGCTTCTCTTCAGGTTTGTGGGATGCAACCTAACCGTAGGTGTGATGCCTAAGGGTCTCTAAGTGTGATGCCAAGAACTCTAGGAGTGATTCCTAGAAAACTTCTGGTGTGATATCCGCAGAATCTATCCTATCATTGTTTTTTTGTCACTTTTCCCCTTAGATTTCCTATCGTCCTTGCTCCTTAAAATCCTAAATCCTTCAAACATCATATCAGCCCTTGTGCTACATCATGGGGTACCTAATTTTTTTCTTATAAACAAGCAATTTGGTGTCTAAGTAATAAAAATTGCACCCAATTTGTTTAGATTGCTACAATTAGCAACTCTAATCAATTTCAAAGTAGTAGCTAAGCTGCTAACGGCCAGATTACAGAGCAGGAAACCAGGTTTATATCATATTCGACACATAGAAGTAGCCACAAATCGTAGTACATCTAGTGGTCTCTATTGTGTAATAGGAGATCTCAGGTTCAACTCTCGTAAAGGGCGAGGTCGATACCCAATGTGCATAATTCATCACCCCAATATCATTTATATCAAACATATATTATATTACTACATATATAAATAAATATATATATATATATATATATCTAAATTATACCTACCAGTAGCCCTTTAATTCCCATGACAAAGGGTATTCATGAAATAAAATAAAATAATTGAGAAATGACTATTTAAAATTTAAATATATCTTGAAAATTAGTGCTACGATTGAATGATAACTTAAAATCCATCTTTTGAAAATAAGTAAAACTATTGAATGGTTGGACAAGCCTCTCTTGAGTAAAGTAATGTCTTCATTATTTAATGAAAGACCCTATAGTATGTGGAATTAAAAAGCAGGCATATCAATTGGATAGCGTATCAAGAAAATATCATATCCACAAAAACGGAAAAGATTGTGCTCCACTACAAATTTCATCCAAAAAGGAGTCAACGAACTCACAGCAGCACCAAGTTTACCTTATATAGATTATAAAGACACCAAATCATACCTGCTGTTAATGGAGCCGCTTATACTAGCAACCGGAACATATTCATTCCCCAAATCTATCTTAGACCAATGAAAATGAACTCTTCCACCTCCACCTCCACCACCACCGAGAGGACCACCTCTGCCCCCAGCGACAGATACAAATGAATTTGGTGCTAGTAATCTAAGTTCTTGAAGGAAAATAAGCATTGTCCCACCAGAACCTCCACCAAGTCCACCAACCAAAGAACCATTACCATTTCTAGTGGCTTTACCAAAGCTCTGACCATCAGCGCTCAAAGATCCAATCACATCAAGCTTTAAGAGTGGCCACTGGATGGATCCCATTGTTAAGGATCCTGTTACAGATCCTGTAGAATCAGAGGAGATTGCAGATCAATCTCCTCCTTAATACCTAAGTTGTATCTTACCTAGTTAGGCCCTTGTTTATATTTTACCTAGTTAGGACTCTACTAGAATCTTACCTAGTTAGGACTCTCCTAGAACTGTATAAATCTGCCACTACTGTACAATTAAAACTTGTGACAGCCGTAGTTCCTCTTACCAGCGCTCTGGTCTGCCCCCCAGCAACCAGCGCAGGTCCAACAGCACCCAAGGCAGTGGCTACCGCGGGTTTTGCCAGTGGTGTGGCACCCAAGGCCACAGTGCTAAGCGCTGCCCCCAGCTCCAGCACCAATCCTCCCAGCCCCCCGTGGCCAATTCCACTATCCAGACTCACTCTTCTCCTTGGCTCCTGGACTCCGGTGCCTCCCATCATGTCACCTCCACTCCTCACCACCTCACGGAGGTCCACAACTACAATGGACCCGATGACATCATCCTCGGCAATGGTAAGGGGATACCCATAACCCACACTGGTACCCTCACACTCTCTTCTTTCTCCTCTCGTCCTTTTCTCCTTAAACATGTTCTCTGTGCTCCTACCATGACCAGAAACCTGCTCTCTATCTCCCAATTTAATGCCACTAACCACACTTCAATTGAATTTTATCCCGACTTTTTCCAGGTGAAGGATCTCAGCACGGGGGCGGTGCTTCTTCAAGGCCCGAGTAAGGACGGTGTGTATGAATGGTCCCCTACCTCCCTGCAACCGCAAGCTATGACTGGTGTGGTGGCATCCCCTACTTTGTGGCATCGTCGTCTTGGTCATCCTAGTGTTAGAGTCTTAGAGTCTGTTTTTCGTTCTGCTGCTATTTCAGTACCTTTAAAATCCAACCTCTCTGTATGTCCCTCTTGTCAATGCAATAAAAGTCATCGTCTCCCCTTTGGGGAGACTTCTCTTACAAGCACACGGCCTCTCCAATTAATTTTCTCAGATGTCTGGGGTCCTGCCCCCTACAAATCTCCTGAAGGTTTTACTTATTATGTCATATTTGTTGATCATTACACCAGATATACATGGCTTTACCCACTCAAAAAGAAATCTGATGTTTTTCCCACCTTCCTTGATTTCAAAAAACTGGTTGAAAATTATTTCCAAACCTCCATTGTCACTCTCTACACTGATGGCGGTGGAGAGTTTATCAAACTCAAAGCCTTCCTAGCCACCCACGGTATTCACCATCTTCTCACCCCCCCTCACACACCCCAACATAATGGGGTGGCAGAACGGCGTCACCGCCATGTTGTGGACACGGGTCTTACTCTTCTTCATCAAGCTCATCTCCCTCTCTCCTACTGGCCGTATGCCTTTAAGGCTGCTGTCTATCTCATCAATCGCTTACCCACCCCCACTCTCCAGAACTCTACTCCCTACTCTACCCTCTTTCACCAGCCCCCAAATTACTCACGTCTCAAAGTATTTGGTTGCCTCTGTTTTCCCTGGCTACGTCCCTACACCACCAACAAAATGCAACCAAAATCCACCCCATGTGTCTTCCTCGGCTACTCCCTCAATCAGAGTGCCTACCTCTGTTTTGACCCCTCCTCTAGTCGTCTTTATGTGTCTAGGCATGTTCAGTTTGATGAGTCCTCCTTCCCGGGTATCCCTTCTCACTCTACTGCCCCTCACGTCCATTCTGATCACTTTGACCAGTGGATGTCCACCCTTCCTCTCGTCACTGCTCTTCCCCCATCCCCTGCCACTACACCAGCACCACCACCGGCGCCTGCAGCATTACTGGACCACACTGACACACTGCACCTGCCTGGTCTTGGCGTAGCATCGTCTCCAGCGCCAGCTCCCTCCCTGCCCCAGCACCAACCCGTCATCAGCAACCTCCCTGTTTCCTCCTCTGCTGCCTCACCTGCTCCCGCTGCTGTCAGCCCCTCCCCACCACCCCCTGCACACCCAATCCGCACCTACACCAGGCGTCCACCCCGCCTTCCCTCTCCTCCTAACCCCTCCCCCACCCTTCCCTCCCCCCCACCACCACCGCCCCCACCCCCAAACACTCACCCTATGCTCACCCGCACCAAAACCGGCACTATTCCCCCTGTACCCACCTATGCCCTCACTGCAACCACCTCTACACTCCTCACCTTGGCCGAGCCCACTTGTGTATCCCAGGCCATCAAGGATCCTCTTTGGCGCACCGCTATGTCTGCAGAATTCACTGCCCTGATCCACAACGGTACCTGGGAGTTGGTACCTTCTCACCCACACCAGAATCTGGTTGGCAATAAATGGGTATTCAGGATCAAAAGACACCCGGATGGCACTGTTGACCGCTACAAAGCCAGGCTAGTAGCAAAGGGCTACCACCAGCGCCCAGGCCTAGACTTCACAGAGACCTACAGCCCTGTAGTGAAACCCACTACTATACGAATTGTGCTCCATCTTGCTGTGACTCATGGCTGGCCCATCCGGCAGTTGGATGTAAACAATGCTTTCCTACAGGGCACCCTCCATGAAGATGTCTACATGGAACAGCCCAAGGGGTTTGTCGACCCACAAACTCCTACCTATGTGTGCAAGCTCAAAAAGGCCCTCTATGGTCTAAAACAAGCCCCCCGGGCCTGGTATCAGGAACTTCATCGCTTCCTCCTTCGACAAGGGTTTGTTACTATTCACTCTGATGCATCTCTCTTTGTTCTTAAGCAGGGACCTCATGTTCTTTACTTTCTGGCCTATGTGGATGACCTGATCCTTACGGGTAATGACCCACCACTCCTCAACTCCTTCATCCACACCTTGGCTGCCCGGTTCTCTGTCAAGGATCTTGGACCCCTTCATTACTTTCTTGGTGTGGAAGTAACCAACACCCCCACGGGTCTGTTTCTCTCCCAGCATCGCTACATCAACGATCTCCTTCACATGGCGGGTATGGAGGGAGCCAAACCAGTCTCAACCCCCCTGGCCGTGAGCCCTACATTGGCTCTTCAGGATGGCTCCCCCCCGGCTGATCCTACCAGATTTCGCCGCATCATTGGCAGCCTTCAATATCTCAGCCTTACTCGCCCTGATGTTTCCTATGCTGTCAACAAGCTCTCCCAGTTCATGCATGCCCCTACAGATCTACACTGGCAAGCACTTAAACGGGTCCTACGTTACCTACGGGGCACCATTCTCTACGGACTTCATCTCCACAAGAAGTCCACCCATCAACTTCGTGCTGTCACCCATGCATTCAACACATTAGCTGCCTTCTCTGATGCTGATTGGGCTGCTGATCGAGATGACCGCAAATCCACCACAGCTTACCTAGTTTACCTGGGTGGGAACCTCATTTCCTGGAGCTCCCGGAAACAAAAGTCCGTCTCTAGATCGTCTACAGAGGCTGAATATCGCGCAGTTGCAGCAACTGCAGCAGAACTCACGTGGGTGCAGTCCCTCCTCACAGAACTGGGCCTCTCCATCTCGGCCTGCCCCAATATCTCATGTGACAACATTGGCACCACCTTCTACTGTGCCAATCCAGCCCTACACTCTCGTATGAAACACGTGGACATTGATTTTCAGTTTGTCCGTGATCATGTCTCTCGTGGCCTACTCACTGTCTCCCATGTTGCCACTGATGATCAGCTTGCTGATGCCCTCACCAAGCCCTTATCCAGACCCCGGTTTCAGCTCCTACGTGACAAGATTGGTGTCGCAGATGGCTCCACCTTCTTGCGGGGGCGTGTTAAGGATCCTGTTACAGATCCTGTAGAATCAGAGGAGATTGCAGATCAATCTCCTCCTTAATACCTAAGTTGTATCTTACCTAGTTAGGCCCTTGTTTATATTTTACCTAGTTAGGACTCTACTAGAATCTTACCTAGTTAGGACTCTCCTAGAACTGTATAAATCTGCCACTACTGTACAATTAAAATCATTGAAATAATATCAGAAAATTCAATACCTTTTACCCATCACTAACAAGCATGAATTGATTGTAAGCATACCAAGTACAATGTGAAATATACATCTCAGTTATCAATTCAAAGTTTTAGCAGGGTTTTGTTCATCTGTAGCACAACACCCAATTGCATGTCATCATGAAACATTACACAATGGGATTCTGGAAGAGCAGATGTGGTTATGGCCCTAAATTTAACAATTTTATATTAAGTGATTGTTAGAAAATGCATATAAGGTAAGCTTAACGCTACATGACTTTTACCGGGCCGTAATTTGGAATCTTAGATTACAAATTTTTCTGGTTTACCACTGTGTTAATGAACTTGTGGTATGTTTGGATGAGGAACTTCAAAGTTTCAAGTATTTAAGCAAAATGAATTAAAAATGAGGAGCTTCAAAGTACCAAGGAATTACCAAATGATAGATGTAAGGCATTCTAATGAACCTGTGATTTTTCTATGCTCATATGGTGCATGTGCCTCCTTGTCCGTAATGCATTTATTAGTAATATAGCTTAAATCCCTTGGTACTTTGAAGTTCCTCATCCAAACATACCCTAAGTTTCCATAATACTAACTTCATATAGCCTAACATGTGAAGTTCAGCATATGTTCCGAGGTTTTCAATTCAGGGATTTGAACTCGAGATCTCATGAATAATATAACAAAGTTTGCTAGTTTATCATTGCTCTCAAAATCTTAAGCCATTCAGATGTTGGGAAAGGCAAACAATTTTTCTTTATATATTCTAAAACTTACCAATCATTCCCCCACCGACCACATTCCCATCTAATGGATTCCGACCCTCAGCACCGCTCCCCAATTCACATGGGAGATCAGCACTGCCGTATTCATTACCACCATTGCATACCCTCCCATTATAATATCCAGCGCCCCCTCTTCCCCCATGTCCAGCACCACTACCAGCTCCATTTGAATAGTTTCCTCTTCCAATACCTTCACTGCAGCCTGAACAAGATTGTCCCGATTTAATCAGATGCTTAAAATTTTCACAACTTAGTTCCAGAAATAACCTCCTTACCTAGTTCTGATGCAGTGACCAGGCCATTAGTGTCAACAATAATATTCCTCGCCCTGTGAATGTGAATTACACTTCCCTTCACAACACCATCAACAAGAAGGTCCTCAACGCGACAAATCTGCAAAAGGTCGAAAGCAAATGTATTTTGAGCAGCAATAACAGTGAACCATGAGTTGATAGTTGTATGGGTAACCAACCAGTTTCAATTAAGAGTTGAAGCCAAATGCTTAGGAAAGTAACCAAACAACAAAGTTTAGGTCATGATAAAACTCAAGACCAGAAATGGAAGTCTGCACAAACGTGGACCAGCCTCCTGCTTTATAACTATAGAAAATAAAAACCCGAAAAGAAAAGAGCTCTTGCAGGCTCCCGCTGCTTTATAACTACAGAAAAAAATTCAAAAAGGAAAGAGCTCTTGTGGGTTCCCAACGGCATACAAGTTTTCCAAGTGCCAAATCCACACTAAATAAAGCTTTATAATCTAGATTGCAGATTGCGATCCCATTAAACTTAATATATTCAAAGTAGAAACTAATTTTCTATGATTCCTACCTATCCGACTGCCTCGAAGCCTATGAAGACATAAAATAAAGACTTCATACCTTACACAATAACAATGAACCATGCGCAAGAAATAAATTCATATAAAAATGAAACAGCTATTCAGTGGGAATATATGTTAGCATCTCCATAAATCTCTAATAAAATCTGACTCTTACTTGAAGTGAAAAGGAGAGCGTATAATTAACATGGCAATCATCTGGTGGGGTAATCAAATCCAATGGGCATGCTTGACTTTCGCAAAGGGATTTTGTTACCCTACAAAATTGAGTTCAAGCAGAGAATTTCTCAGGACAACTAAATAAGAAACATAATCAGAGAGCACACAACCCTAAACTTCATACTCACAAGTGTCTGCTAGTATCATAGTCCAATGGAGCCTGAAGTAAAGAACCAGCACCAACCTGTTGTGAGAAGGATGAGCAGTTATCAAATGGTTTTTTCAAATGGAATTCAAGCCTTTCACTGCCATAGAAAGGAAATACATGACAAAATAACAGAAAAATATAGAAACGGAACCATGTTGGTGAGAATTAAAGAAAGAAACTGAGGCCCAAGAAAGAAAAAAAACATGGAGCAACGTAGAAAAAATGTCACTCCAAATACATAGAAAATAAAAACTTCTCATAGTCAATATAAAAGAAAAAGCTTACTTGAATGACACAAACATGGAGAAAATCACACTTTTGAGTTGTATACAAACTAAAACCGGTTGACTCAAAGAGCTAGTTGCATCTTTTGAAAATGTCATGCAATGCTAATTGGGTAACAAACATAAGATGCGATAATGATCACGGAAACAACGTAATAATGTAGCAATATTATTTCTTTTAATAGTTATAAAAAACGCACCGGCAAACAATATTCTCTATGCAAATTATGAATTCATTGCAAATCCAATTTATTCATTTAGTATAGCTTATGTAGGCATCTTTAAATTGGCTTTTGCTATTTTCAAATTCTCGTCGCATTAACCAATTAGAAGTGAGAACATGATAGGAATGAAAGTTAGGTACTAAAAGAATTCAATCAAATGCCATAATACAAGTCTATACACTAATGGCTTACAGTTATGTTATAAAAGAGAGACAATGAGAGTCTTTGGGCTTTTATTGCATCACCATGACTAGTCAACTTCAGTAGTCCCTGACCATATATACCCAAGTTTTTATTCGAACTAATGACAGAGTTTTGCTGCAAAACACAAAGCAGCAACTCAGCTTTTCAATTTCAAAGAACAGGGAAAAGGATAAATACAAGAAATACTAAGACATAAATAAGGATGAGGTTCAGTCCAGCACACCGTCAGAACAATCAGATTCCTTGCTTCAAGGAAAGAAGCAGTAAGAACGGTACTTCCACCGCCGTCTATTTGAATTTTGGAGTTCCACATGAGTAACATCTTGACAGCAACTCTAAATGCACCAAAAACCTTCATTTATATAAAGATACCTTTTTAGACTATTAACAGAAGTAACAGAAGACATTACAGAAATTGGAAATAGAATTCTACACACATCACAGCACCATCCCACCAAATTATGTTAAAAGAAAAAATGCCAGATAAGTTCTATCTCCCAAAAAAAAGGAACAAAAAAGAACTAACAACTGGTAAAACTCTCTTCTTGCAGTAACGGGGAAAAATGGGCAAGACAAAGCCCTGGTCAGTTATTTCATGAACAACGCTCATGATTATTCTATATCATCAGAAAAATATGCAGATTTCAATAAAAAAATTCTAATGAAAGTACATAGAACAATCCACCCAGTATAGGTTTAACCTAAGACTAGCAAGTTGAAGGTTCCCTAAGGGGCCAATCCTATTGTTTTGACTTTATTGGTTAGGTATCATAGTGAAGTTTATGTTAGTGAAAATTTCAAGTACCATTAAAATGTTTGAACTTGAGCTCAGCCTTGAAATGTGTGACTGTAGAAATATGTAACACTTGACCCTTGACCCGTGTAAATCCTAAGTTAGCATAGGTTGACCCGTGTAATACTGTTAGCATAAGTTAGTGACAGTTCCAGGCAGTTAGTCAGTTACTAACTCCAGTCACAATAGGATAAGAACAAGGAGATAACTGTTTGTAGTTATCTCCATCCAATCCTCTATATACAGCCATTCGGCTGTCATAAATGATATATACAAAACTACAGAATTCTACATGGTATCAGAGCCTCTGTCTGATCACCATCACCCGATCCTCTGTGTTCTTCTCTCATCATGGCCAGTGACTCTTGCTCCACCCCTTCCGTCTCTCCAAACCATGTCTCCACTCTAGTTTCCATCAAACTCACTGAAACTAATTACCTACTCTGGGAAAACCAGATCAAACCGTTTCTTGTTGGCCATAATTATTGGCGGTTTATTGACGGCACACACCCACCTCCTCCTCAAACCCTCACCATCTCCAATTCGACAGAATCTTCTCCCCAATCCGACTCCTCTGCCTCTGCTCTCACTTCTCCCTCTGTCCCACTTCCTAATCCTGCCTATCAACAATGGTTTCAGATAGACCAAACTCTCATCAGCATGCTTAGAGCAACGCTGACTGAACCTATCCTATCTCAAGTGGTTGGCCTCCACACCTCTCGTGAAATCTGGGACTGTCTCCGCCAAAATTTCGTGAAATCTGGGACTGTCTCCGCCGAAATTTCTCCCAACAGTCCCTTGCTAATGCCACGCATCTTCGTTTCCAACTCATGTCTCTCACCAAAGGTACCAAATCCATCTCTGAATATCACTCATGCTAAGGCCCTTGCTGACTCCCTGGCTGCCATTAATGAACCCTTCTCCTCCATCGACTTAGTGACTGCTGTTCTCCGTGGACTTGGACAAGAATATAGCATGCTTGTCACTGCCATGTTAAATTTTCCACCCCTCCCTCCCTTCTCAGATCTCCGGGCCCGCCTCCTTTCCTTTGAGGCCCAACAAGCATCCACTTTTCAACCTGCTGGTCCCAATCCACCCACTGCCTTCTATACCGCCCTGCCTTTCCACCTGCTGGCCAAAATCCACCCACTGCATTCTATACCAGCCCTGCCACTCACGGCTATCCCTCTACCCAAGCCCGTAGCCGATCTGGTTTCCAGCGTGGCTCTAGACCTGGTCGTGGACGTAGTCCCTCTTACCGCAGAGGATACACCAGGTTCTCATCACCTAACTCCTCTCCTGGTGTGCTGGGTTCTTTTCCCCCACCCCCCTCTCGGCCATCAGGTCCTCAGTGCTGGTCCTGCAACCGTTTTGGACATGTTGCTGCCCAATGTCCCCAACTGTCTCAGTCACCAGACACCAACCTGTCCAACGCCTTTGCTGGTCTCCATCTTGCCAATGTCTCTGATCCAAACTGGTATCCTGACACAGGGGCTACTCACCATGTCACGATACACCCTCCTTCTCCACAGCAGCCTACCACCTCTCCTCCCGAACAGGTTATGGTTGGTAACGGTACTACCCTTCCAATCCATCAAACCGGTAAAGTCTCTTTCACCTCAGGTCCTCTTCTGTTTCAACTCTCCAACGTCCTTCATGTTCCCACAATCTAGAAAAACCTCTTATCTGTCTCTCAATTCACCCATGATCACAAAGTCAAACTTACCTTCTTCCCTACTCACTTCACTGTTCATGACTTGCTTACAAATGCTATTCTGTTTCAGGGCCCCTGTAAGGACGGTCTTTACCCTATAACTCCGCAACACTCCATCCCACCACAAGCCTTCCTCACTACTGCAGTTCCAAATCTCTGGCATCAGCGTCTCGGCCATCCATCTCAACAGGTCCTCCGCATGATTGCTGCCAAGTCCAACCTATGTCCTCCTCTGTCTTTAAATTCTGCACCCTTTTGTAATCACTGTGCAATAAGTAAATCTACTCGGTTGTCTTTCACTTCTGTTGTACACAAATCAATAAAACCGTTTGATTTAATTCATTCCGATGTATGGATGTCTCCTGTCCTTTCTGTCTCTAGTTTTAAATACTATGTTCTTTTTACTGATGACTATACTCGTTATAGCTGGGTCTTTCCACTTTGCCTAAAATCCGAAGTCTTCCAACACTTCACCAAATTTTTTGCCTACGTCCAAACCCAATATTCCACCACCATTAAACAATTTCAGTGTGACGGTGGAACTGAGTACACAAACCGTGACTTCCAAACTTTCTGCAGCACCCATGGTATTCACCAACGTTTCTCTTGCCCTCATACACCACAACAAAATGGGTTGGCTGAACGAAAACATCGCCATATTTCTGAAATGGGTAGAACACTACTGTTAACTGCAGGTCTGCCCTTCTCTTATTGGGCAGATGTTGTCACCACTGCTGTTTTCCTCATTAATCTTCTTCCCACACCTACATTACAATGGACTTCTCCATACACCAAACTTCATGACAAACCACCCCCATACCACATCTTAAAACTGTTTGGTTGCTCTTGCTACCTTTATCTCGGTGACTACTCCAAACACAAACTTCAACCCCGCAGTCTCCCTTGCATCTTTCTAGGGTACAGCCCTCATCACGCCGGTTATCGCTGTCTTCATGTTGACACCGGTCGGGTTTACATCAGTCGTCATGTTCTGTTCAATGAACTTGACTTCCCTTACCCACAGAAACCCACCACTCCGCCCACAGACTTCTCATTCACCCCACTGATTTCCATCCCTGTACCCGGCCTCCCCACCACCCCATCACCCCCTAATCGACCTGGCTCCTCTCCTCCTTCATCTCCCACTGTCACAGCCATGCCCCCTACTCCCAATCCTCTGTATCTTCCTCCACACATTCTTCTGCGACCACCAGCAACCTCTCCACTTCCCTCCCACCTTCCCCACCACACAATGTTCACCCTATGATTACTCGAAGCAAAGATGGCACTTCCAAATGCAGAAATCTCCTCTTTACCACCCGATATCCTCTCCCTCAAGCCTTCACTACTGTCACAGTCTCAGCCAATGAGCCAAATTCCTACACACAGGCCTCTCGTTCTCCTGAGTGGACTGCAGCAATGAATGCTGAGTACTCTGCCCTTCTCAAATAGCAAACCTGGTCCTTAGTTCCCAAACCACCACATGCCAATGCCGTGGGTTGTAAATGGGTTTTCAGACTTAAACAACGTGCAGATGGTTCAATTGAACGCTACAAGGCACGTCTTGTTGCCAAAGGCTTCCACCAGCAAGAGGGCCTTGATTACCACGAAACATTCAGCCCTGTTGTTAAACCCACAACCATCCGTGTGGTCCTTGCTCTTGCTGTCTCACTTGGCTGGTCTCTCCGTCAACTGGATGTAACTAATGCATTCTTGCATGGTACCCTCACCGAGGAGGTATATATGGTCCAGCCCCCTGGCTTTGTTGATCCCAAGCACCCTGCTCATGTCTGCCGCCTTCACAAAGCACTATATGGTCTCAAGCAAGCTCCCCGGGCATGGTTTGATCGTTTCAAGTCCTTCCTACTCCACTATGGCTTCATGCAGAGTCGGGCAGATCCCTCACTGTTTATTTATCATAAATCTTCGTGCATTATGTATCTCCTTCTCTATGTGGATGATATTATCTTAACAGGCAACTCCTCCCAGGATCTGTCCTCCTTCCAAACCTCCTTATCTCATGCATTTGCCATCAAGGATTTGGGCCCTCTCCATTACTTCTTGGGCATTGAAGCAACCCCGACCCCTACTGGCTTGCATCTCACCCAGAACAAGTATACTCTTGATATCTTGCAGCGCAGCGGCCTTGCAGATTGCAAACCATCACCTACTCCTGTTGCTCCCAAGCATGTGCTCTCTGCTCATGTTGGCACGTCTCTTCCTGATGCCTCTGTCTACCGCCAGCTTGTTGGTAGCTTACTTTACTTAACTCATACACGCCCAGATATCTCTTTTGCAGTCCAACAGGTTGCCCAGTTTATGAGCTCTCCAACAGACATCCATCTCCAAGCTGTCAAACGTATCCTCCGTTACCTTAAAGGCATACTTGGCACTGGACTTCATCTTCAGCGTTCAGCCTCTCCTCCTCCCCTTCATGCCTTCTCGGATGCTGACTGGGCAGGTTGCCATGACACTCGACGATCTATCACTGGCTTCTGTATTTTCCTTGGTCCGAATCTCATCTCCTGGTCTGCCAAGAAACAGAACACCGTTTCTCGCTCCAGCTCTGAAGCAGATTATCGTGCACTCGCCTACACTTGTGCCGATACCATTTGGATTACAAGCCTTCTGCGTGAACTCAACCTGCTGCATCAATGGCCAGTGCATCTTCACTGCGACAATTTGAGTACCACCTACATGACCTCTAATCCGGTGTTCCATGCAAGGACGAAACACATCGCCCTTGATTACCACTTTCTCCAAGAGCGGGTTACTGCTGGCACCCACCAGGTTCACTTTGTTCCATCTCATCACCAACTTGCGGATCTCTTCACCAAGGGTCTTCCGGCTGAACGTCACTGCTTCTTGACTTCCAAACTTGTCACCCAGTGGGTGCCTAGTTTGCGGTGGGATGTAGAAATATGTAACACTTGACCCTTGACCCGTGTAAATCCTAAGTTAGCATAGGTTGACCCGTGTAATACTGTTAGCATAAGTTAGTGACAGTTCCAGGCAGTTAGTCAGTTACTAACTCCAGTCACAATAGGATAAGAACAAGGAGATAACTGTTTGTAGTTATCTCCATCCAATCCTCTATATATACAGCCATTCGGCTGTCATAAATGATATATACAAAACTACAGAATTCTACAGTGACCCTCATCTTTCTAAGGCAGCTTGAGCTTTGGTTCACACAAATCCATACGTATTCAGCTCAAACTTGTTTAGATTTGACCAATCCCAACTCAAACAAGTCAGAAAATGAAATTATCTCAGCTTCCTTGGCTTGTTGCATCAAGGAATTAGACAATTTCTTGCATTTAAAAAGAAAATTCATAAATACAAAGGAAAATAAGATGCTCTAACAGCTACTTGCCTTTATGATGGAATCACTCATCAGAAGTTCTTCTGCAACAAGCTCAAATTCTGAAATTGGATCATCGGACAATCCAAAGATGATGCTGCCACCACGGTATAGACTAATTTGGCCTCTCACCTTCACAATCAAAGACGATGTATAACATAAATAAACGCATGTACCACCTAGAAAGAACACAAAAAATGAAGGAATTCACTAAGGCTAACGGGAACCTTAAAGTACCAAGGGATTTATGCTCAATTAAAAATGTATAGGACGGATTGCAAATGACTAGATGCAATGCACTAAGAAGTATGCGTAAGTAACTACTTGATAGGCGTTACTTGGAAATCCTGGTGTTACTTGGAAATCCTTTGTTTAGTGGTTTTGTTACGCTCTAGTAGTTACTTACATATTCCTCTATTTTAATTGTTTGTAGTGCGTTCCATTGGAATATAACATGCAAAATTAGTACTTAAAAACTCCTAGGCCAGGTCTATGATAGTACCACGTGACGAAAACATATCCAATAGAAAGAAATAACTACAATTTCAAGTTCTTAGTAAAAGGTATTGAAATACTTGTGTATTTGATTAAGTCTAAATGTACAGCAATGGCAGATTTTAGACAGGTCTAGGCTAGCACTAACTAGGAAATAAATAAACTGTCTAAACTAGGAAGTGTTTACAATAGGAAGGAATCAGTGCAGATTCCTGGTTGATTTTGGGCCAGCCGATCATGGAGATTGATTCTCAATCACTTCTGATTCGGTTGGATCCTTAATACTTAGTTCCAAATTTCAAATGTCCACAATATGAAGCACTATTATTTTTAGAAAACACACTATATAAGAGCTCCAAATATGAAAACGTTTCAGAGCCTCTTTGATATCTAGTTAGTCCCTCCCAGACCCCCAAGCATTATTATTTTTATAAAACACATTATATAAGAGCTCCAAAATATGAAGGGGTTTCAAAGCCTCTTCAATATCTTTTCAACAGTATCCTTATCATATCCAGATCTTCAAAGGACTCCTATAATTTAATTTCCCCATGACAACAAGAACCACTGTACCAACAGTAGTTAGACACATACACTTCCGAAATGGCTGGATGTGCACCTGATAATTCTAATACGTATCCTCAAACTTCTTGAAAAGTTTGATTTGGATATGATGAGGACACTGTTCACTGTGAATATGCTTAGGATATAGGGGAGTATTTTCCCAAATTTCTTTAAGCAAATAAGGGGTCCCCAAATTTTCAAAAAAAACAAAAACAAAAGAAAATAAGGATTCAGTACAAGAAAGAAAAACATATCTAAGAGAAATAGCCAGAGTAGAAACTTCATTCAAGAGCATTACTGTCAACAACCTTATAACGGCCCACACTGTAGAGTAAGCACCAGGCATGAATAATGAAATGTCATTAATAGATATGACTGTTATCTTTTTAAAGGCATATAAAATACATAAGATATAATCGTACAAGCCGTATCATATCGTATCCTTTTTTTTTTTTAAATCCATATAACTACAAAATACAACACACACAAATATTGAACCTTAAACTCATCATTCATCCTCATTCTCCAGTAACACATTTACTGGACAAAGGGCATTGACAGTCAACAGTAACACGGTTATGAAAACCAAGCCATTCTTCCTATTAGTGAATCTTAACAAAGATTTTCCCCAAAAAAAAAAGTCTTAACAAAGGTGCTGCAGAATTGCAACACCATTATTCATAACCTAACAGAGGCAAACAAGTTCCCAATACATGACTGAGAAAGTAATGCTCTTCAAATAAATTTATAGCAAGATTTATGGAGGAAAAAAAAAAACCTTCAATAGCATGGGTGGTTTGTATACCTAAGAAAGTTCCAAGAAAAGTCTTAATGAATAAAACATGCAAGTAGATTCTTCTTTTCTTTTATCAAGAACATATTCCATTTCATTCCTCATCATATCCATCTCACCCTCTACCTTCTTCATTAAAAACACAGTATTGTTGTTAAGCAGAATTGTTTTTATTAAGAACAATTAAAGAGACAAGAAAGTGAACAAGGAGTCAACCAGCAAACAATCTACAGCAGACTACAATAAAGAAATTAACAAAAAAGCTTTTTTCCACTCTAGTATAACATGACACAAGAAAAATCCCAAAACTATACTATACAAGAGAGTGATAGGTCCTAGAATTCAGAAGCCCAAAGTGAAGACTAAACCATCACCCTCTCCCAAAGGAGTTCTATCCCTTCCACTTTATTGTTATCAAATATTGCAAGAGAATATTAGTTTTCGAAACTCAGATATTATAAACAGAAAGGCTACTGAAGCACAAAATATATAGTTTCCCACAGGGCGGGTAGAAAATAGGAAGAGAGGAAAAGAAAGGGTAACTTCTTTTCTGAGGTGCTTCAGTGTCCTCATTGGTGTTCATAATAACAAAACAGGTGCACAATCAAGTCCATACAACAGGGTGATCCAACAATGATATGCGATGAAGCCAATTTTTATATAGTTGTTCAACCATGGAAAAAATCACAGAAATATAAAAATCAACTGCATAGATATTTAATTATTTCTTGAAAAGACTAAAATTTTGGCAACCTGAATTCTCGTCCAAAGAAGGGGAACCAACACTTTTGCCTTATTCTCCACAAAAACATGTGACCATAACCGGGTGGTAGGAAAATCAAGCAAAGGTGTTTCAGTTTCTGTTGTGATATTGTCATTTCCAACCCTTAAACTATGTAAATCTGCATTGAAGTATGTGCCAGCTGCTCCAGCATTCCCAGGACAACCAATACTCAAACCACCTGACATAATAAAAGAGTGTAAATTCAAAAGTTCTTTTTTTCTTGAAAAATATCTTCACAAAAGTAGAGGCATATGTTTAATAGAAAGAAATACAATAGTATAGTCTAAGACTGAAGAAAAAAAAACTGATTACTTGAAAATGTAAGCATAATTATGAATTTATGAGTATTACTAGATGCATGCGAACTGATATTAGATTCAAAAAATTATACAGCGATAATCGGCAAAGCACATGTGCTGTTAAAACCCTAAATACTAGACTCAAGAGGTACATACAAATGCATGCATGCATGCATGAATGAAAAATTCAGTATACACATTCATCTAAAGATACTTCCAAGTTCCAACAGAAATCAAGACCAGGAAAACTTCCACAACAGTTTATGAGGTTGTGCAGAAGGTGCAAAAAACTATGTTCTACAACAACCAGAAGCTCTAGATTAGCAATTAAATCTATTGAAGAAAAAACGACTCATACACTTGAGCAGTTCGAACCCATTGTTAACTGCTAAAAAAATATGATTTCATTACAAAATAGGAAAGAAAACGAAAAAATCTAAGTTATCCATCAATACATTAGGCTTTGCCACTAGATAAAGTCATCCCATTTTTGTTCAGTTCAAAACAGTTGGCATGCCCAGGAGACAATGGTACTTTCATATCTATTGGAGGAAAAAGGGTGTATATGTAGGCTTCGGCTGGAACATAACAGTTGAAAAGTTTATAAAAATGTCTCAAATATGATACAGATTCAAAGAAAAATCATTGTACTGCATATGTAATACTTTCTTAGGTTGAACACAAGTTAGGATGTATTTTACATGTAAAACCGTGTACACTAATCCCTATAGACTGCTAAACTTGTATAGCTGTAGACACTAGACATCTGGACCTGTAGAATTAAGACAGACATGTACACACTAGATTCACACATCTGTCCTAGGTAGTTAATAGCAGTTAATGGCTGATTAACTGCTGTTTAAGATAAGTTTAAGACAGAAATAACTGTTTAACCTTATCTGTCTGTAAAGCCCTATAAATATAGCCGTAGGCTATGTGAATAATACAAGGAAATTTACCATTTCTACATGGTATCAGAGCCACACGGCTAATCACCTTAATTCTGATCCTCCCTCCTCTCCCATCATACCACATTCTAAAAACCTTTGGCTGCTCCTGCTTCCCCTTCCTTGGTGCGTACACCAAACACAAACTCCAAAGTCCCAGCCTACCCTGTGTTTTTCTTGGCTACAGCCCTCATCATGCTGGATACCGTTGCCTTCATGTCAAAACAGGTCGAGTCTACATCAGCCGCCATGTGGTGTTCAATGAACTTGACTTCCCTTTCCCGAAGTCCTCCACACCTCCCCCTCCTCTTTCCTTCACCCCTCTGGTCTCCATCCCACTTTCTCACCCTTCTCCGTGATAAAGATCCCAGCCGATCACAGGAGATTGAGGATCAATCTCCCTGATCTGCTGGGCCTAAGTCCACAGAATCACCTGGATTCTTTCCTATGTAAATTTGTATCTACTTGATTCCTTCCTAGTTTGTCTAAGATGTACTTACCTAGTTTAGTTCTCTAGAAGTCTACTTAAAGAACCTCTGTACACAATTTACATAACTCAATAAACAGAAAACTTTTGATACCTTTTACTCCGGTCCCACCAGCACAGTCTCCCACTACTAATTCCCCCCAGACCTCCCCACCCTTCTCACCACCAGCAAACTCTTCTCACGACCTGTCATCCTCCACCACCCCTCCTCCCCCTCCCGGTCTAAACTCCCAACACTCCCACCCTTCCCGACCACCCAATACTCATCCTATGACTACTCGCAGCAAGGCTGGGATTTCCAAGTCCAGAAATCTTCTCTTCACCTCCCGATATCCCCTGCCCCAGGCCTACACCACTACCAAACTTGCAACAGCCGAACCCACAACCTACACCCAAGCCTCCAAATCTCCTGCATGGACCGATGCAATGCAAACAGAATATGATGCTCTGATGAAGCAGCAAACTTGGTCCCTGGTTCCCCTCCCCCCTCATGCCAATGCAGTAGGCTGCAAGTGGGTTTTTCGGCTCAAACAACGTGCTGATGGCTCTGTTGAATGCCACAAAGCCAAACTTGTTACCAAAGGCTTCCATCAGCAAGAAGGCCTAGACTACTATGAAACCTTCAGTCCAGTTGTAAAACCAACCACAATCCGTGTGGTCCTATCCATTGCTGTTTCCCTTGGCTGGCCCCTCCGTCAGCTCGATGTCACAAATGCCTTCCTCCATGGCAATTTAAACGAAGAGGTCTACATGGTTCAGCCCCTTGGCTTCACTGATCCTAACCACCCTCACCATGTGTGCTGGCTACATAAAGCACTCTACGGCCTCAAGCAGGCCCCTCGGGCTTGGTTTGCCCGTTTCAGCAGTTTTCTTCTACAATATGGCTTTCACCAGAGCAAGGCAGATCCTTCTATGTTTGTTCTTCATCGCCCACCATGTATCCTCTACCTCCTATTATATGTGGACGACATCATCTTAACCGGCAACTCACCAAAGGCCCTGTCCACCTTTATGACTTCCCTAGCCAATGCCTTCGACATAAAAGACCTGGCCTCACTCCACTACTTCCTGGGTATTGAAGCTCGACCCACCACAACTGGCCTAGCCCTCACCCAAGACAAATATACTGTTGGGCTTCTCCACCGCAGCGGCCTAGCTGATTGCAGACCTGCCCCTACCCCTGTAGCCTCCAAACACGTCCTTTCTGCCACTATTGGACAGCCCCTAACAGACCCCTCTGCCTATCGACAACTGGTTGGAACCCTCCTTTACTTAACCCTCACAAGGCCGGACATTTCCTATGCTGTACAGAATGTTGCCCAGTTCATGAGCAAGCCCACAGATGCCCACCTCACTGCTGTAAAGCGCATCATCAGATACCTCAAAGGCACCTTAGGCACAGGTCTTCATATTCAGCGCTGCAGATTTCCCCTCACCCTCCAAGCATACTCGGATGCCGATTGGGCAGTATGCCCTGACACTCGTCGCTCAGTCAGTGGATTCTGCGTGTTCCTCGGTTCCAACCTCATATCCTGGTGTGCCAAGAAACAGAAAACTGTTTCTCGTTCCAGTTCAGAGGCTGAATACCGGGCCCTAGCCTATACTTGTGCCGACACGATCTGGATCCTAAGCCTTCTACAAGACCTGCAAATTCTACCACAGTTGCCCCTACTTCTCTACTGCGACAACATGAGTACTACCCACATGACAGCAAACCCGGTCTTCCATGCTCGTACCAAGCACATTGCCATTGACTACCACTTCCTACGTGAAAGAGTTGCCGCTGGCACCCACCGTGTTCTCTTTGTTCCTTCAGCTAATCAACTAGCTGACCTCTTCACCAAAGGACTCCCTATTTCCCGTCACAAACAACTTGCCTCCAAACTTGTCACCCCAAGGGTGCCTAGTTTGCGGGGGGATGTAAAACCGTGTACACTAATCCCTATAGACTGCTAAACTTGTATAGCTGTAGACACTAGACATCTGGACCTGTAGAATTAAGACAGACATGTACACACTAGATTCACACATCTGTCCTAGGTAGTTAATAGCAGTTAATGGCTGATTAACTACTGTTTAAGATAAGTTTAAGACAGAAATAACTGTCTAACCTTATATGTCTGTAAAGCCCTATAAATATAGCCATAGGCTATGTGAATAATACAAGGAAATTTACCATTTCTACATTACAAATGAGGAAAGAAAGTGTATGCAGTGATGGTGTTTCACCATATACAAATGAAATTGCCCCATTTTGAATAATTTATTGTACACAACCATTCAGATCTACATATTTAAGACTCTAAAATAAGAATCAAGTATTTAGAAGCTAAAAAATTATTGCTTTAACTACAAGATAAAGATTTATAATCAATACAAACCATGAACAGTGACTTTTACATCTTCTTGTATGCTGTAACAATCAAGTGATATTCTTCCACCACCACCTCCACCCCATCCTCTTCCACCAGCAGCACTTATGGTGCCGTATCCCTTCCTATGTGACAAGAAAAAATGCAAAAGGTTGGAACTTCTTTTAGTTTGAATGCATTCTTCAAAGTAAATGCATGAACATCTCACTTATTTGACCAATAACTTTCTCAAGATAAAGATAATTCAAGATTCCCAATAATAAGCCTATAGAGTGTTAATCTAATAAAGGTACTGATGAACTGGTCATCTATTTTTGAAACTGATAGAACATTAAAGCGAAGGTCAAGTCTATGATAAATACAAGAAGCAATTTATTCAATATCTATGTGTCTCTATACGGATGCCAATGGATTAGCATTTTCTGCCTTGTTTAGTGAAACGCATGAGGGGTTTTGGAGGTGGGAAGTGAGCTAAGGTATTAAGAGGCTACGGAGTTTTGGAATTTGGTGACTTGGATGGAAGGAAACAGCACCTTCTAAGAGTATAAAGGGCACATGTGGAAGATCTGTGGACGAGAGTGAAGTTTTGGCCATCCATATGGTCCTACTTTTCTCAGCAGTAACGATGTTCCCTAGTGTAATTCACCTTGAGTGAGGTGGAGATTGTATTCAATGTGGCTTTCATTGCTTTTTGCTCCCTAGTTCTCTTGCCTAGGTGAACCAGTGTCCTTATTCACAATTGTGTTTTTATCTCTATGAACTTTCTATCCCAACTGAAAAATAAAAAATAAAGAGCTGGGCACCACCTAGATGGCTTTGTAAATAGCCCACAACCCAAAAAGTAGAAGCATATTACCAAATTAGAATGAATTTACTCACAACTTTACAGCATGCACATAAATACTTCCACCAGATCCTCCTCCACCAGTTAACCCACCATCCCCTCCTTCTGCAGTTACAGAACCATTTATATATAGCGTATCATTAATTTGAAGCTTGACACGCCCTCCACCATTCCCTCCATATGGAATTTTAGTAGATGTGCCACCACCCTTACTCCCATAACTCCATGGCTCGGACAATGTTGACCAAGTATAAACATCACCGCCCCAAGAACTTGTCCGATTATCTTTCAAGCAAGAAGCACCTCGGCCACCATGCCCTCCACCACCTCCATCATATCCTACTGGAGTTCCACTAGTTTGAGAAGGCGCTAATCCACCCAAAGATGTTGTATTTATAGAAGAATTATATTCCATAGTCAGATTGGCAGCCGAAACAAGTATAGACCCAGCAACTATGGCAACAAATTGGCCAATTTTAACATTTCCTGACATATTAAATGTAATAATGCAGCCTTCAATTGGACACACAATCGATACATGAGGGAGAATCTCCAGGTTTCCAGTACCATGTATGTACAGATCAGTACTGAAATGCAGATTTGAGTTTAACAAGCAAGTAGTATTGAATGATCCAACACCTTCCAGGTCCTCACAAGATACTGAGTCATTTAACGGGGATGATAGCATCAGGCCCTCATAAGTTGAGGTGCTCCTTTGAAAACCATCTATTACATCCGTGCTCAACTTATTCAACCGGTCTTCTGAACCATTGGCTGTACTTCTGTAATGCCATGAAGTAAGAGAAAGGACAGATATCCAAGCATGCCCCGCCCAAATGAAACACCAAAGGTACCATTTCATTTTTGAAGGAGGCATTAGCACTCAGAGTGACCCAATACTTACATCCACTTGGCTTGAGATTTCTTTTCAACTTTTGTTTTTCTTTCTTCCCACCTCCCAGTACATTCAAATTCAGTACTTGTCGCTAATCATTTTCAGCATCCCATCCTTTACCAGTTTACCATTCATCAACCAAAATTCAGTGCACATATATTCTTAATGAATCCCACGCCACAATTACAAGCTTCATTTGATTGTGCATAAAAGCATTTCTTCAATTCGATTGAAGTAAAGTAACTGCACATGCAAAATCAAAATCAAACAGAAGGCCAGAATGCTTTAAACAATCATTAATAGCAACTGAAAACAGAGAGCAACACCGACGGACTCAACAGGATTCCGGCGATCCGCCATTTCAGTTTCTGAACTCACATTTCCATTCCAACAACAAAAAATCAAGCGACGATGCACAAACTATATTGTCAATTTTCAACTACCAGTGCTCCTAAATTCAAACAACTCCAATCAACGAACTGCGGGCCCCAAAACAAAAGTTGAAATTCAACATAATCGTTAAACTGATAGCATGAGAAGTGTACCGTTTCCGTTTGGGCAGAGAGAGAACAGCAGAGGCAAGAATTGGCGAGAACGGAAAGGGAAGCTTCGCCTTTTCTTTTTCTCTGAGAGTCAGAAAATTGTTAGCGCTTTGTCCCTTGTTTGCTGTTTCCTTTTTCCTTTTCGTTAATTGTTTGTTTGTTTCTTTTTGAATTTATTTATTTTATATTTATACTCTCCCAGTGCAGAATGCAGAGTGCAGACTAGACGCAAAGAAGAGTGAGTGAGACTGTGAGAGCGACCGACGGATAAAAAAAAAACTGTGACGAGTCCAAGCTCGCCACGGTTACGAGTGATTGTTAGTTGTATTACGTAATATTTAGTACAATATCACCGTCTTTACAACTAACGTGTCTACGTGTCTGATTACGCTTAACTCGACTTTGCACTGGCTAAGGGTAGGTGTGATTTTTTTGGGGCTAAATTTTGATTGATCCTCATTTAAAAATATGAAATTAATTCTTAGTAGAGTACAAAGAGTTTAAAAGCATTTTTATACCTTCCACGTAGTGTTTAGCGTATCTCGAATTTCGTATTTACCGATTGAGCACTAAATATGTCAATAATTATTGGGTAAATTTACAGTAATTTAAGGTGTCTTTTCATAAAAATGATGTGTGTAATTGAGGGCTCTCCAAGCTTGGAGACGCAAGGGAACATACGAAAAAGACGGATGATGGAGGAGAAGTGAGAAATGGATTTTGGTGGGTCGGTAAAAGAGGATAAGGGCATATTTTGTATTGTTATGCATAAAAACTTTACATTTTTAAAATACAAAAATACTAATAAGATGCAATTAGTAACTCATTTTCTTAAAATTAATATCTTAAAATAAAAGCATAAGATAGAATAAATTTTCTTACATTTTTATACAACATCATTTTAGGATACAAAAAAGCAACAAAAAACCAATATACATTCAATATTATAATACCATCACCATGTAAACCAGCGAGACATTTGGTTGAGATTGCTTGGACGAAACCCCATTTGGGAGTCATTAAGATTAACACCGATGGGAGCCGTAGGGGTGCAGAAGGCTGCATTGCAGCTGGAGGTGTGTTTCAAAATTCTGAGGGAGCCTGAATTCATGGTTTCTCTATGAACATTGGCGTTGGGCAGATTCTTGATGCGGAGGTGTGGGGTATTTTCCAAGGGTTGTAGATTGCTTGGGAGATGGGGGGAAAGAGAGATTCTACTTGAGTCTGACTCGGAGGCTGTTGTTCATCTTGTCAGTCATCATGTGCCCATATCTCATCCTTTGTACAACTTGTTGGTTGCTTGTTAGAATTTAGTGAGCAAATATTGAAGTTGTCAAGTGAAGCATATTTATAGGGGAGGTAATCGAGTGGCTGATTTTTTGGCTGGGTTCAGATTGAGTATGTAGATAGAGATACATCGGTTTGAGCAACCTCCTCCCTACTGCTATTTTTCTTCTGCAGGGACGATGTCCATGGTTTGAGCCTCCCTAGGGAGGTGGTCTAGCTGCGTTTCTTGGGTGTTGTTCTCCTTCTAGTCACCAAAAAAAAATATTAAAATACCACCACCATATGATAAGAATCATACACATCATCACCACCACCACCATCGTACTACCCCACCCTCCTCCTCCCTCCCCTCTCTCCCCCCTCCTTTCACCACCATCACCACTTCCATTCAATCACACTAGCACTATATCTACATTACCATCTCCGCCGTCATCATCTAAAAATTTATATTTGCAAACGTGGTTGAATTGTATTTACTCTTTTTAAAATTTTATATATTGGCACGAAATAATTTTTTTTTTCATTCTTACAAAATCATATGTGAAGTAAACTGCCGAAATTGATTTTCAAATAGTAAATATCTAAAAATTTATTTGTTGTTTTTATTTTATTAATATTTTTAAAATTATTTTGCAAATTCACTGACCACAAATGATTGCTTGTACTGTTTAGTGCTGGGCCATCCTGTCCACATTAATGCCAATATCGCTAGACCGTAGGTTTTTGTAAATCCCCTCCCTGCCGTTGATTTCCACTCCACTAAGTGGTTCCGTCCATGAAAGAGAATTCTCTCCATCAACGTGAAGTCCCCAACTCCCTTCAACATCACAGTTCGCACACAATAGACTGATAAAGTGATAAACCTCAACAAAACCCTATTTCGCACCCCAGATAACAATGCTCTCACCGCCTCTCTCCCGTAAATTGCAGAGAAAAGCCAAAAAGGAGCAAATTCAACGACAACATGCGGAAATCGAGCGATTCGATTCTCTCCCATGGAACCCCTCTCTTTCCAAAGACGACGACAACGCCTTCTCTCATGTGGATGGCGACAACGACCTCGAAGGAGGTTCGTAATGATTAATACTATGTCATTTGGTGCAGTTGGATTTTTATTTTTTTCTTTCTAAAAGAAGCATAGTTGATGTTATTATGGGTTTTGGGGTTTAGGTTTGAACAGTGCTAATATGAACAAATGCAGGTTTTCTTATGCTTGAAGAGATTGAGGAGGCTCAATATGGTTTAGAAATTCCTGAACCACAAGTACCTAGGATTAGAAATGAAAAGACCAAGCAAAGTAAAAGGTCCAACAAACGGAAGCGCCGCAGAGCTGATGGCTGTGCTACTGATGGGATTGAGGCTGCTTCTGGCGGGATTGAGGCTGACGATGAAGATATATTGGACGAGGAAGATATTGAAATTACAATAAACAAGAAAAAGAAAAAAAAGCAGGAGGAGCCTCCGAGTAGCGGGAAGTTTGATGGCAATGGCGGCCATGAAGTTGAAGATAAAGACAGGGACGGCCACGTGAAGAAGGAAGAGAAACAGAAGAAGAAGAAGAAGAATAAGAGTAAGAAGAAGAAAAAAGCGGAGAGCTTGAAAATTGAAACAAGCACAACTGGTTAGTATTACATTTGTACTTCCATCCTTTTTTTTCTTTGATAAGAGGAGCACTTTCACCAGAGATGGATTTGGCATTATTGTTATTGAACTATTTTATTTCCTATGCTAATACCTGTTGGTGTGTAATTTGTTAATTATGGTCTTCATGAGCCTGAGGTTGCGCGATGCCATTTGCTTGGTTCACACAATTATAGATATTCAAATGTTTAATTCCGTGTTTGGATCTCGTTATGACTATTTTAAAGCACGTGTGAAAATCTTGCATGTGATTCTAGGTGACAATATCAATGAAGAAGATGAAATTGAAGAAGATCCTTTTGATGAAGATGAATATTATGCATGGAATGAGTTGAGACTCCATCCTCTGATTATGAAATCGATATATAGGCTTGGGTTCAAGGAACCAACACCAATACAGAAATCTTGCATTCCTGCTGCCGCTCATCAAGGAAAGGTTGGTTAAGGTTATTGTGTAAGGTATTGGATATGTTATGATTATTTATAGTTTGATAGTTATTATTATTGGTGTCCATGACAGGATGTTGTCGGTGCTGCGCAAACAGGGTCCGGTAAGACTCTAGCTTTTGGTTTGCCCATTTTGCAACGCTTGTTGGAGGAAAGAGAAAAAGCTGTGAAGATGTTTCATGAAAAGGGGGAGGAAGCAGAAAAGGTTGCTCCAAAAGGTCTTCTACGGGCTCTTATCATTACTCCCACGAGAGAACTTGCACTTCAGGTAATACAATTGCATTGCCAGTTGATTTTCTTCATGTGATTCTTAGTTGTATGAGTGAGTGGACCAGTTGGTTACAACTAAATTGAAGGTCCTTTTTTTTTTGTGAAAACTTTTTGAATAGCATTTGGTTTTTATAGTAAAGAAAGTCATTCCTAGTGGAATCATTGATTTCCATTCCGAAATCATACATCAGGACCCCACATGTAGGGCAAGAACGATAAGGATCAGCAGTAATGATTGAATGAGAAGGATGAGCAAGAATGACTGAAGGAGAAGGATGATCATTCCATATAAGTAAATGCGCCGTTAACATAGGGACCAAAAGGGTAGATTGACAGTCATTCCTAGTGGAATCTGTAAAACCGTGTACACTAATCCCTATAGATTGCTAAACTTGTATAGCTGTAGACACTAGACATCTGGACCTGTAGAATTAAGACAGACATGCACACACTAGATTCACACATCTGTCCTAGGTAGTTAATAGCAGTTAAGATAAGTTTAAGACAGAAATAACTGTCTAACCTTATCTGTTGTAAACATCTATAAATATAGCCGTAGGCTATGTGAATAAAACAAGGAAAATTTACCATTTCTACATGGTATCAGAGCCTCACGGCTAATCCCCTCAATTCTGATCCTCCCTCCTCTCCCACCATGGCTAGTGATTCCTGTGCCTCTCCCTCAATCTCCCCGAATCATGTTTCAACCCTAGTCTCTATCAAACTCACAGAATCCAACTATCTTCTCTGGGAAAGCCAGATCAAACCCTTTCTAATCGGACACAACTACTGGAGGTTCATTGATGGAACTCACTCCCCTCCCTCTCCAACCCTCCAACCATCGGCCACCACTGAATCCTCTCCCCAATCTGATGCCTCATCCTCTGCTCTCACTAACTCTGGACTCCTTCTGCCTAATCCTGCGTACCAACAGTGGTACCAGATTGACCAAACCCTCATCAGCATGCTTCGAGCCACACTGACAGAACCAGTCCTGTCCCAAGTTGTTGGCTTAAACACTTCCCGTGAAATCTGGGAATGCCTTCGCCAGAATTTCTCTCAACAGTCACTAGCAAATGCCACTAACCTCCGATTCCAACTCATGTCCCTCACAAAAGGCTCCCTCTCCATCTCTGAATATCTCTCTCAAGCCAAAACACTTGCAGACTCTCTTGCTGCAATAAATGAACCCTTCTCTTCCCGTGACTTAGTCACGGCTGTCTTGCGTGGTCTTGGCCCAGAATACAGCATGCTTGTGACAGCCATGCTTAACTTCCCTCCCCTCCCTCCCTTCAATGATCTTAGAGCCCGTCTACTGTCTTTTGAGGCACAGCAAGCCTCCACCCTACACTCTGCCTCTGTCCACCCACCCACAGCCTTATACACGGCCTCACAGCACTATGCTCCTTCCCGTGGCCGCTCTGCTTTTCAGAGAGGACCCAGACCAGGCCGTGGCTCCCGGTTTCCAAACCGCCGTGGAAACCACCGCTACTCCTCCCCCAATCCTTCCCCCGGTGTACTAGGCTCCTCCCCCTCTCCCATCAACCGCCCCACTGGCCCCCAATGTTGGTCCTGCAACCGTTTCGGCCATCTTGCTGCTCACTGCCCCAATCTGTCCCAGTCCACAGACCACAATTTGTCCCAGGCCTTCGCAGGTCTACATCTAGCAAACGTATCAGACCCAAATTGGTACCCGGACACTGGTGCTACTCACCACGTCACCATGAACCCTCCCTGCACCTCTCAGCCTTCCCCATCCACCCCGGATCAGGTCATGATTGGCAATGGTGACACACTCCCCATCCAGCAAACTGGTACAGTCCAATTCTCCTCTGGTCCCTTTCATTTTAATCTATCTAATGTTCTCTATGTTCCCTCTATACAAAAGAATCTTCTCTCTGTCTCTCAGTTCACTCAAGATCACAAAGTCAAAATCACTTTCCTCCCCCACCAATTTCTTATCCAGGATCTCCACACTAATCAAGTTTTGTTTCAGGGCCCCTGTAAAGATGGCCTTTACAGGATATCACCACAACAAGTCCCACCCCAGGTCTTCCTCACTCATGCTGCTCCCTCTCTTTGGCACCAGCGCCTTGGACACCCTTCATCCAAAGTGCTTCGCATGGTGACAACCAAGAATAACCTATGTTCCCCTGTACCTTTCAATTCTGTACCCTTTTGTAATCAATGTGCTCTAAATAAAAGCACCAGACTTTCCTTTTCCTCTGTTGTACATCAATCAATAAAACCGTTTGATTTAATACATTCTGATGTGTGGATGTCTCCTGTCATTTCTGTCTCTGGTTTTCGCTACTATGTCCTATTCACTGATGACTACACTAGATTCACTTGGATATTTCCCCTACGCAACAAATCTGAAGTTTTCAACCATTTCACTAAATTCTACTCATATGTTCAGACTCAATTCCGCACCAACATCACTCAGTTTCAAAGTGATGGAGGCACTGAATACACCAACCACCAGTTCCAAGCCTTTTGCTCCCTTCATGGCATTCACCATCGCTTTTCCTGCCCCCACACCCCTCAACAAAATGGGTTAGCTGAGCGTAAACACCGTCACATCTCAGAAATGGGGAGAACACTCCTCCATACAGCCGGCCTTCCTTATTCCTACTGGGCAGATGCCCTTACAACTGCAGTTTTTCTCATCAACCTCCTTCCCACACCTACCCTCAACTGGACATCACCATACACCAAACTATATGCCCGTCCACCTCCATACCACATTCTAAAAACCTTTGGCTGCTCCTGCTTCCCCTTCCTTGGTGCGTACACCAAACACAAACTCCAAAGTCCCAGCCTACCCTGTGTTTTTCTAGGCTACAGCCCCCATCATGCTGGATACCGTTGCCTTCATGTCAAAACAGGTCGAGTCTACATCTCCCGTCATGTGGTGTTCAATGAACTTGACTTCCCGTTCCCGAAGTCCTCCACACCTCCCCCTCCTCTTTCCTTCACCCCTCTAGTCTCCATCCCACTTTCTCATCCTTCTCCGGTCCCACCAACACGGTCTCCCACTACTAATTCCCGACAGACCTCCCCACCCTTCTCACCACCAGCAAACTCTTCTCACGACTTGTCATCCTCCACCACCCCTCCTCCCCCTCCCGGTCTAAACTCCCAACACTCCCACCCTTCCCGACCACCCAATACTCATCCTATGACTACTTGCAGCAAGGCTGGAATTTCCAAGTCCAGAAATCTCCTCTTCACCTCCCGATATCCCCTGCCCCAGGCCTACACCACTACCAAACTTGCAACAGCCGAACCCACCACCTACACCCAAGCCTCCAAATCTGCTGCATGGACAGATGCAATGAAAACAGAATATGATGCACTGATGAAGCAGCAAACTTGGTCCCTGGTTCCCCTCCCCCCTCATGCCAATGCAGTAGGCTGCAAGTGGGTTTTTCGACTCAAACAACGTGCTGATGGCTCTGTCGAACGCCACAAAGCCAGACTTGTTGCCAAAGGCTTCCATCAGCAAGAAGGCCTAGACTACTATGAAACATTCAGTCCGGTAGTAAAACCAACCACAATCCGTGTGGTCCTATCCATTGCTATTTCCCTTGGCTGGCCCCTCCGTCAACTCGATGTCACCAATGCCTTCCTCCATGGCCATTTAAATGAAGAGGTCTACATGGTTCAGCCCCCTGGCTTCACTGATCCTAACCACCCTCACCATGTGTGCCGGCTACATAAAGCACTCTACGGCCTCAAACAGGCCCCTCGGGCTTGGTTTGCCCGTTTCAGCAGTTTTCTTCTACAATATGGCTTTCACCAGAGCAGGGCAGACCCTTCTATGTTTGTTCTTCATCGCCCACCATGTGTCCTCTACCTCCTATTGTATGTGGACGACATCATCCTAACCGGCAACTCACCAAAGGCCCTGTCCACCTTTATGACTTCCCTAGCAAAAGCCTTCGACATAAAAGACCTGGGCTCACTCCACTACTTCCTGGGTATTGAAGCTCGACCCACCACAACTGGCCTAACCCTCACCCAAGACAAATATACTGTTGGACTTCTCCACCGCAGCGGCCTCGCTGATTGCAGACCTGCCCCTACCCCTGTAGCCTCCAAACACGTCCTTTCTGCCACTCTTGGACAGCCCCTAACAGACCCCTCAACCTATCGACAACTGGTTGGCACCCTCCTCTACTTAACCCTCACACGGCCGGACATTTCCTATGCTGTACAGAATGTTGCCCAGTTCATGAGCAAGCCAACCGATGCCCACCTCACTGCTGTAAAGCGCATCATCAGATACCTCAAAGGCACCTTAGGCACAGGTCTTCATATTCAGCGCTGCAGATTTCCCCTCACCCTCCAAGCATACTCAGATGCCGATTGGGCAGGATGCCCTGACACCCGCCGCTCAGTCAGTGGGTTCTGCGTGTTCCTAGGTTCCAACCTCATATCCTGGTGTGCCAAGAAACAGAAAACTGTTTCTCGTTCCAGTTCAGAGGCTGAATACCGGGCCCTAGCCTATACTTGTGCCGACACGATCTGGATCCTAAGCCTTCTACAAGACCTGCAAATTCTACCCCAGTTGCCCCTGCTTCTCTACTGCGACAACATGAGTACTGCCCACATGACAGCAAACCCGGTCTTCCATGCTCGTACCAAGCACATTGCCATTGACTACCACTTCCTACGTGAAAGAGTTGCCGCTGGCACCCACCGTGTTCTCTTTGTCCCTTCAGCAAATCAACTAGCTGACCTCTTCACAAAGGGACTTCCTATTTCCCGTCACCAACAACTTGCGTCCAAACTTGTCACCCCAAGGGTGCCTAGTTTGCGGGGGGATGTAAAACCGTGTACACTAATCCCTATAGATTGCTAAACTTGTATAGCTGTAGACACTAGACATCTGGACCTGTAGAATTAAGACAGACATGCACACACTAGATTCACACATCTGTCCTAGGTAGTTAATAGCAGTTAAGATAAGTTTAAGACAGAAATAACTGTCTAACCTTATCTGTTGTAAACATCTATAAATATAGCCGTAGGCTATGTGAATAAAACAAGGAAAATTTACCATTTCTACAGAATCATTGATTTCCATTCCGAAATCATACATTAGGACCCCACATGTAGGGCAAGAATGATAAGGATCAACAGTAATGGTTGAATGAGAAGGATGAGCAAGAATGACTGAAGGAGAAGGATGAGCAAGAATGACTAAAGGAGAAGGATGAGCATTCCATATAAGTGAATGCGCCATTAGCGTAGGGACCAAAAGGGTAGATTGACAATGAGTGGAAATATGCTAGAGGAAAATTCTTTGCAGTTTGTATAACAAGTCGCTAAAAATATTCCCCCAGCTGTAATGGATCAAACTCATATAGTATGAAAGAAAATAATTGTGTAAGTTCAAATAGGTTACAAGTGCTTGGGGGTAGAAACATAAACATTGGCTTAATAAATGTGTTAGGAAAGCGAATACAATTGCTGGAGACTGACCAAGCAAGAAGCCTGAAATTCATTGCACATATGTTTAAGCTTAATTTATGAGCTTGAAGACAAAAATTGGAAGTTTTATTTCTTCTGGATAGTGCTACAGATGAGAACATTAGTCCTTAAGTCAGCTATTCACTTTAATTTATTATATTTTGCCACCTAACCGAAACCATGTTGGCAACGAGGAGAGCAATATTGTGTTATATTGTGTTCTGAGGATTAAAGCTTTCAGATGTTATTTTACTAGGGTGATTTTATTGGCATGCCCTATTCATTGAAAGCACAACTTTATAAGAAAAAATCATCGGACTTCTGATTTTACCCTTCCATATGTTGAAGCTACTCCTGGAAACAAAATATTCCACAATCCAACTCACCCTCATCCGCCTCATCACCAGTGGTTCGGCCATCAACCCTCATTGCCACCGCTGTTATGAGCTCCTAGAAGTTAGAAATACAAACAGAATAAACAAAACTCCATCACTAGTTCCTTGCTCAACCGAAATATGGATTGGTTGCCGTGTTCTGCTAAATTTAATGATCTTCATCTTGATGTGCAACCATCTTCTTCAAGTCATCTTGCTAGATATTAACGTTCTCATGCATCTTCATCATCATTATCCATCATCTCACCTTCTGTTTTTTCTCTCCCCTATTCTTATTTGACTTTCCAATTTGTTTATATTTTCTTTATAATAATTTGGTCGTTTGGAGATTGAGGTTCAAATCAAAATACCATGGACAGGTTTGGAATCAATTCATAACGTGAATAAAATTATGGTGTTTATAAACTGGGGAGTGGTCTGTGGGAAATGGCCAAATGGAGTGAGTGGGTATAAGCCTATAAGTGATTGAGTTGGGTTGTGGGGAATTGGGGTTGGATTCAGCAAAATAGACAAAAGTTGGAAGTTTAGGGGAAGTTTTAACTAGGGAGTGGTTTCAACAAATTGGTGGGGGTGTGAATGAGACCACCGTTTTTCTATGTAATCTGACTGCATACCAAGTAAATACAGTTGCATATATATATATATATATATATATATATATGTTAACATAAACAATGGAACTGGTCTTTTAATAATAGGATCATATGGTCTTTAGATTTTCGGTGGACCTTGTTCGATTTTGAATAATGCATGTGGGCATTTTCATTTTTACCTTTCCAGGTATCTGATCATCTCAAAGCAGCTGCAAAGGATACTGATATTAGAGTGATTCCAATAGTTGGAGGGATGTCAGTGGAAAAGCAGGAGAGACTTCTAAAAGCAAGGCCTGAGATTATTGTTGGGACTCCTGGGAGATTATGGGAGCTTATGTCCGGTGGAGCAACTCATCTAGTTGAGGTCAGTACTAACAACATTTGGTTACATGAGGCATTGTGTCGCACGAAGTTTGGCCTTTTGTTTTTCTCGTTTTTGATACATGCCAATGTGTTCATCATCTCAGTTATGAGAACTGTGCAGTCGGTGAATTATTTCGTTGTTTGGCGTTATATATATGTTTTAAATTAATTTTACTTCATTGGTTGGAATAGTAAACTCTTGATTTATGTTGGGATGTGAGATGTCCCACATCGGAAAAGAGGAAAATGAATGTGTGCCTTATATAGGCTTGGGCAACTCCCCCTATCACCAATTGGTTTTAGGGCCGAACTCCCGAGTCTATATAATGGCCGGAATCCCGATTTCTACATGGTATCAGAGCAGCACGTCTGACCACCATAGTTCGATCCTCCCTTCCTTTCTGCTATGGCTAGTGACTCCTGTGCCTCCCCCTCAATCTCCCCAAATCATGTCTCAACCCTAGTGTCCATCAAACTCACCGAATCCAACTATCTTCTCTGGGAAAGCCAGATTAAACCATTTCTGATCGGCCATAACTACTGGCGGTTCATCGATGGAACCCATTCTCCTCCTTCTCCTACCCTTCCCTCTCCGGTTAATGATGAATCCTCTCCCCAATCCGATTCATCATCCTCTGCCATTACTGCATCCTCTGTTCCTCTGCCTAATCCTGCGTACCACCAGTGGTACCAAATCGATCAAACTCTCATCAGCATGCTTCGAGCAACGCTGACAGAACCTGTTCTATCTCAAGTTGTCGGACTGAACACTTCCCGAGAAATCTGGGAATGCCTACGGCAAAACTTCTCCCAACAATCCTTAGCAAATGCCACTAACCTCAGATTCCAACTCATGTCTCTCACTAAAGGCACCCAATCTGTCTCTGACTACCTCAACCATGCCAAAACCCTCGCAGACTCTCTTGCTGCCATCAACGAACCATTCTCTTCCCGGGACTTGGTCACTGCTGTTTTACGTGGGCTTGGATCAGAATACAGCATGCTTGTGACAGCCATGCTCAACTTTCCTCCTCTACCTCCCTTCACTGATCTCAGAGCCCGACTCCTCTCCTTTGAAGCCCAACAAGCCTCCACCCTCCAACCTGCTGCTGTCAATCCACCCACTGCCCTGTACACTGCCCACCCTGGATCTGCCATTCACCGTGGACGTTCTGGTTTTCAGTGAGGCCCTCGCCCCGGACGTGGCACCCGCTTCCCCAACCGCCGCGGTTCTCCACGCGCCTACTCCCCAAATCCCTCCCCTGGTGTACTCGGATCCTCTCCATATTCCTCAAATCGCCCCACCGGTCCTCAATGCTGGTCCTGCCATCGCTATGGCCACCTTGCTGCCCACTGCCCCAATCTGTCCCAGTCCCCCGATCACAACCTGTCTCAAGCCTTCGCTGGTCTCCACCTTGCCAACGTTTCAGACCCGAATTGGTACCCAGACACCGGTGCCACTCACCATGTCACCATGGATCCACTCTCCTCCCCACAACCTCCAACTTCCTCCCCTGAACAAGTCATGATCGGCAATGGCACCACCCTCCCCATCCACCAAACTGGTACAGTCTCCTTCTCCTCTGGTCCCTTCAATTTTCAATTATCTGACGTCCTCTATGTTCCCACTATCCAAAAGAATCTGCTCTCAGTCTCCCAATACACTAAAGATCACTCTGTCAAAATTACCTTCTTCCCCCACCACTTCCTTATTCAGGATTTACTCACTGATCAAGTTCTGTTTCAGGGCCCCTGTAAAGATGGTCTTTACAGGATCACACCGCACTCTGCACCACCCCAAGCCTACCTCACCAGTGCTGCCCCATCCCTCTGGCACCAGCGGCTTGGACATTCCTCTTCCAACGTCCTTCGCATGGTGACAACCAAAAATAAATTATGCACCCCTGTATCTTTAAATTCTGCACCCTTTTGTAATCAATGTGCTCTCAATAAGAGCACTCACTTGTCATTCTCCTCTGTTGTTCATCAATCAATAAAACCATTTCATTTAATTCATTCCGATGTTTGGATGTCCCCTGTACTTTCTGTCTCTGGTTTTCGATATTACCTACTGTTCACTGATGATTATACTCGATTTACATGGATATTTCCCTTACGTCACAAGTCTGAAGTATTCACCCATTTCACAAAATTCTATTCCTATGTTCAAACTCAATTCCACACAAAAATAACTCAGTTTCAAAGTGATGGTGGCACTGAATACACTAATCATCAGTTCCAAGACTTTTGCTCTGCTCATGGCATTCACCACCGTTTTTCCTGCCCCCACACTCCCCAGCAAAATGGGTTAGCTGAACGGAAACACCGTCACATCTCTGAAATGGGATGAACCCTCCTCCATACAGCCGGTCTGCCTTACTCTTACTGGGCAGATGCTATAACCACTGCTGTTTTTCTCATTAACCTCCTTCCCACCCCTACACTTCACTGGACCTCTCCCTACACAAAACTACATGGAAAACCACCACCATATCATATTCTCAGGACCTTTGGCTGTTCGTGCTTCCCCTACATTGGACCCTACACCAAACACAAGCTGGAACCCCGCAGCCTACCCTGTATTTTCCTAGGTTACAGCCCACACCATGCAGGGTACCGTTGCCTACATGTACCCACAGGTCGAGTCTATATCAGCCGCCATGTTGTCTTCAATGAGCATGACTTTCCTTACCCCAAATCCTCCCCTCCTAACCCTCCCCTATCCTTCACCCCAATCATTTCCTTCGATTTCCCTGCTCACTCACCGGTCCCAGCACCACCAGCCCTCAGTCCTTCTCCCTCCCCTCCACCCATACCACCATCCTCACCACTACCAGATTCGCACCCGCACCAGTCCTCTTCCATCAGTTCTGCAGAGTCTCCAGGGGTCTCCTCAACCCAACCTCACCCAACACGACCCCCCAACATTCACCCTATGACTACCCGCAGCAAGGCTGGGATTTCAAAATCCCGAAACCTCCTCTATACCTCCAGATATCCCCTGCCCCAAGCCTTCAACACTACTAAACTTACCACACCTGAACCCACATCCTACACACAGGCCTCCAAATCTCCTGAGTGGACAGCAGCTATGCAGACTGAATACAATGCTCTGATGAAGCAACACACCTGGTCCCTGG
The DNA here is from genome assembly GCA_032719365.1 of Prinsepia uniflora. Lineage (NCBI taxonomy): Eukaryota > Viridiplantae > Streptophyta > Magnoliopsida > Rosales > Rosaceae > Prinsepia > Prinsepia uniflora. The sequence goes on from CM064864.1 coordinate 83,838,340, forward strand.
TTCCCCTTCCCTCTCATGCCAATGCCGTGGGGTGTAAATGGGTCTTCCGCCTAAAACAGCGTGCAGATGGCTCTATTGAACGCTATAAGGCCCGCCTTGTTGCCAAAGGTTTCCACCAACAAGAGGGACTCGACTACAATGAAACCTTCAGCCCCGTGGTCAAACCAACAACCATCCGCATTGTTCTAGCCATTGCAGTTTCTCTTGGCTGGCCCATCCGTCAACTGGATGTCACAAACGCCTTTCTCCATGGCACTTTACATGAAGAAGTCTACATGGTTCAGCCCCCTGGCTTCACTGACTCCCAACACCCTAATCATGTCTGCCGCCTCCATAAGGCTCTCTATGGCCTCAAACAAGCTCCACGAGCATGGTTTGATCGTTTCAGCACTTTTCTCATTCACTATGGATTCTGTCAAAGCAGGGCCGACCCTTCGATGTTTGTTCTTCATCAACATAAATGCATCATGTATCTGCTCCTGTATGTTGACGACATCATCTTGACAGGCAACTCCCAAGAGGCACTGTCTACCTTCATGACCGCCTTGGCCCGTGCCTTCGACATCAAAGACTTGGGTCCCCTACACTACTTCCTTGGTGTTGAATCTCATTCCACTCCCACTGGCCTCACTCTCACACAAAACAAATACACTGCTGAGCTCCTAAACCGTAGTGGACTGATTGATTGTAAACCTGCCCCTACCCCTGTAGCAGCAAAACAAACTCTGTCTGCCACCACTGGACAGCCTCTCCCAGATCCCTCTATCTACAGACAACTGGTGGGTGCCCTTCTTTACTTGACACTAACCCGACCTGATATCTCCTATGCAGTTCAAAATGTCGCCCAATTCATGAACCAGCCCACGGATGCCCACCTAACTGCTGTCAAGCGCATTCTACGGTATCTAAAAGGCACAGTCGGTACAGGCCTTCTCCTGCAGCGCTCCCGCTTCCTCCTAAGCCTACAAGCCTTCTCGGATGCTGATTGGGCAGGTTGCCCTGACACACGCAGATCAGTTACCGGTTTCTGCGTCTTCCTTGGTCCAAATCTGATCTCCTGGTGGTGTGCTAAGAAACAGAAAACTGTCTCCCGTTCCAGCTCCGAGGCGGAATATCGTGTCCTAGCCTACACCTGTGCAGACACGATCTGGATCCTCAGCCTCCTGCACGAGCTTCAGATCCTGCCTCAGCTGCCACTTCGTCTTTATTGTGACAACATGAGTACTGCACACATGATAGCCAACCCAGTGTTCCATGCCCGTACGAAACACATAGCTATTGACTACCACTTTCTTCGTGAAAGGGTTGCTGCTGGAACACACAGCGTCCTCTTTGTCCCATCCGCTCATCAACTGGCTGACATCTTCACCAAAGGACTCCCCTTTGCCCGTCACAGTCAACTTGCATCCAAACTAGTCACCCATCAGGTGCCTAGTTTGCGGGGGGATGTACGAAAGTATAATCCTAGAGCTATAGAACAGAACACTACTAAATCTGTATAGGTAGACATACACGTGTACACTAACATGTGACATCTGTCCTAGGTAGTTATTGGCAGTTAGTCAGTTACTAACTGCTGTCAGGATAAGATTAGGACAGATTTAACTGCCTGATCTTATCAGCCCACACTTATGTATATATATACAGCCATTCGGCTATGTGAATGACATCAGAAAATTCACCAATTCTACATGGTATCAGAGCGGGTTATCCCACGATGGTGGGCTCACATCATCACGTGTTGGCTGGAAGAGCCGCCACACGTGAGGGGGTGTGTTGGGATGTGAGATGTCCCACATCGGAAAAGAGGAAAATGAATGTGTGCCTTATATAGGCTTGGGCAACTCCCCCTATCACCAATTGGTTTTAGGGCCGAACTCCCGAGTCTATATAATGGCCGGAATCCCGATTTCTACAATTTAGCTGTTGCTGGTTAGCTATACTAATTTATATGCAGTGCACTGATTGTATTATGCAGTTGGTTAGGCATAGCCACACCTTAATTAAACTGGAAAAATAATCTGAGTAGAATAGTGAACTGTATCATGACCTGTACATCGTCAAACTCTCTGTCATTTGTTTCATCGTGCTAAAGTAACATGTGATGTCATGCACTTATGGAAATCTTATGTATATAGTTGCCTTCATTAGGAGGGGGCTCGTCCTGTTCTGGATTTTCACTGGGTCCAAACTTAAGAAGAAAGCAGCTGTTGTGTCATGCAAAGCTTGTGCCCTGGTGTATAAATGAGCTGCATGCATTTATACACATTTGGCACGGGTTATAGATCAAATCAATTTTTTTGACTTCTATTTTCTGCTTTTGCAGTTACATTCATTGTCTTTCTTCGTGCTGGATGAGGCTGATCGAATGATAGAAAATGGACATTTCCATGAATTGCAGTCAATAATTGACATGCTTCCAGTGAGGAATGGATCAGCTGAATCCCATTATGCAAATGCACAAAGTGAAGGGTTGATGTCCAGCTTCCAGAGGAAGAAAAGACAAACATTTGTTTTTTCTGCTACCATAGCACTTTCTTCTGATTTCCGTAAGAAGCTAAAGCGTAGTTCACTAAAATCAAAGCAATCTACATCTGATGGGGTAAATTCTATAGAAGCTCTCAGTGAGCGAGCTGGGATGAGAGACAATGTTGCCATCATTGATCTGACAAATACATCCATTTTGGCGAATGAACTTGTGGAGTCATTCATTGAGTATGTCTATCATCTATTCATCTATTATCTGGCATGTGGAGCCCTTTCTCATGACAATTTAGTTCACTTTACTGACGTAGCCATTTAAAGCATAATGTTCTGAATTTACTGCAATTTTCCAGTGGAATGCTAATTTTTTTTAGGATTGCAGATGCAGTGAAGAGGATAAAGACGCCTATTTGTATTATATTTTAAGTGTTCATGGCCAAGGTCGCACACTTGTGTTCTGTACGTCAATTGCAGCTTTGCGCCATTTGTCATCACTCTTGCGCAATCTTGGCTTGAATGTCTGGACACTTCATGCTCAGATGCAGCAGCGAGCTCGCTTAAAGGTTTGGTTTTCTTTTCCAAATTAAGTCAAACAAGGTCATAACAGAATTTCTTGCAAACAAAAAGTTGTTAATGAACTTTTCATTCGATATGGTGAGCCTTGATATTTATGTTTAGTGGTATAAAATTTTGGTGATGTGAAGGATTGACAAAATTCTTTAGTATTCAACTATATAAAGAAAGAAAGTCTAAAGTTCGTTCTTTTAAGTTTTGTGGGGTTGAGGGGATTATGTGCAATTTAAAAGGAGCAATTATATGATGACACAGATATATGAATCCAATGGTGTTGTTCTTATAATTTTCAAGTTTGTGTCCTGGAACTCATTCTGAAACTTGTATGCTTTGGGCCTAGCCAAACCATTACTTTAGGACAGATCCGATGGCTTTTTCTTTCACATATGCTCCTCGCAATATTTGGTTGTATTTACACGATTATTTTGTTTTAATCTCCTTTAAACACCATGCCGCATTTTGTTGTTCTGAATGCAGGCAATTGATCGTTTTAGGGGAAATGAAAATGGTTTACTTGTGGCCACTGATGTTGCAGCAAGAGGCCTGGACATTCCTGGTGTTCGAACTGTTGTTCACTACCAGCTTCCACATTCAGCAGAAGTAAACATTTGAATGGTTTTTTTAGTTTTTACCATGTTTGTTGGACCCTTACAGTTTGAGATTTAGGAACGTGTTCTTTGTTTTCTACCAGGTTTATGTTCACAGAAGTGGTAGAACTGCCAGAGCTTCTGCTGATGGATGCAGCATTGCTCTAATTGCACCAAATGAGACATCCAAATTTGCTTCTTTGTGCAAATCCTTTTCTAAGGTAGAATTTTATTTTTAAAAAGGCTTTCCTATGAATTTTACATCAGTACCAATTAAATTCTAATTACAGACTTGAATATATAGTTTATGGTCTTACTTTGAATGTATCTACCATCACTTAATATTTTCAGTTTCATGACTTTAGTGCACAATTTATACTTAGTACTTCTTTGTCTATACGTAGGAAAGTTTTCAGAGATTTCCCATGGACAACGCCTACTTGCCTGAGATCATGAGACGATTATCTCTTGCACGTCAAATAGACAAGATCTTGCAGAAGGATTCCCAGGTATTTATGTCATTTAGATTTTTACAGTGCATTTCTAGTAGTGGGTGTTGTCATATATTCTGAGAATGGAAAGACAAACTAACTTTGTGCCTATGTACACGGGGCAGCAACAATGAAACTTCTAATAAATCAATAATGGGTACAACTAATTGTCTTAGAAGCCTCTAGAATCAAGGCTTGATGAACAACTAGAACGAAACAGAAACAGAAAATACTCATTTCTTTTCTTCTCTCTCCCAACTTTGCCCTTTTAGTCTCAACAGAAACAGAAAATACTCACTTTACAAATCCCTTCTACATGCATTGCATCTAATCATTTGAAATTCCTTTCTATTTTGGAGTTCCTCATTTTAGCCTAAACCCTTGTTATTTGAAGTTCCTCATCCAAACATCACCTAAAAGAATGTTACTGATGGGCGCGGGTGAAGCATTCTAAAGAGTGGAGGGTACTTAAATGCAAAATTTGAAAGTTCAGGTATAATCCTGAAATTTGGTGTAGAACACAGAGTACTAAAGTGTAATTTGCCCCTAAATTTGTATCAAAACACTAAGATTCACTGTTGAATTATATCATATAATCTATATGATTATTTATAATACTATCTTTTATTGTATATAGGACTGAGCCTCAGGCTAGGCCCTGTTCTGGGGATTGTGTCATGCCTATTGGGTTGGGCATAGCCCTGAAATCATGGCCCTTTCCCAGCCTAGTCGTTATGGACTCTTCCTTCTTGGATGGGCTGGATGTATCTTGTAATTAACAATTGTCGGGTCATACTTAAGTTTCTGTCGCGCAATTGTTGTTCTTGACCACTGGTTGTGTTGGGTGCAGAGGATACTGATTAGTGATTCTTTCCTCCCTTTGTGCGATCTTGCATTGGTTTTCCTAATTTCTTAGTTTATTTTTCTTTTTTCAGGTGAAATCAAAGAAAACCTGGTTTGAAAGAAATGCAGAATTGATTGAATTAGTTGTGGATGGCGATGACAGCGAGGAAGAAAGGGTGAAAAATCATAAGCAAAAGAAAGCCAGCTCCATGAATCTGAAGAAGTTGCAGCAGGTTGCTGAATACTATGAATATTCCTTTTTTTTTATTCATCCTGCAGTACCACCTATGATATATGCATATTCTAAAGTTTGGGATAGTATCAGTTGATTTTTATTGTTTGGAAAACAGGAGCTCAAGATGTTACTTTCGCGCCCATTACAACCAAAGTCATTTTCGCATCGTTATTTGGCAGGGGTAAGTATCTCAATATCTTATTTTGCCTCTTTTTCTTTATTTATTACGAAGACTTGATCTTTTTCACTTAGATTCACTTTAACATTCTTTTCTAGAAGCTGTTAGTTAATTACCGTGAATCTTGGCAAGAGGAGTTTTACAGTGATTCATTGTTTTTATTGTCAAATTATCATTTTATTGTATGGAAAGAAAAGATATTATCCATGAAAAGAGGATGAGTTATAAGGAAAATTAAACAGGAAATGGGTCTGAAAATGACAAAGCTCAAATGCAGCATTCAACACAAAACTCTCTCCCTAATCAGATAATCAATAGATCTTCACTAAGAAATATTTCTTTGATGCACTTGCACCTTTATAAGGGTTTCCAGCCTTGCTGTGTTTGTTATATGGCAACTAATCACATTAGTCTTTATGTACATGACACTGCTCCTTTGTGTTATTATTGTATTTTCAGGCTGGCATTTCACCTCTCCTGCAGCATCAATTTGAAGAATTAGCTAAAAAAAAACGTGGTGACAGCAGTTATTCGGGAGATAAGAAAAAGTCGAAATTGGTAATCATTGGTCAGGATTGTGTGGAACCACTCCAGGCACTCCGGAGTGGTGGGGATGAGGTAGGTACCTAGAGCCTAGATTTCTTAATAAGTTCCTAGTCCCGATGATCTGATTTAGGTTTGATTGCATGATTTCATAAAACTGTTTCTCGTCTGAAGCTGGGGACATAAATTAGTGTTAGATATGAGCATATGATGTCCAGTTACTTATATATTTATGTTATGGTGGATACAATTTATGCTCAAACTTGCATTGCCAAGTTTATTTATTTTTCCGAAGATTTTCGACAAACAAACCACGATCGAGAATATATGCATACCTCTATTGATTAGGGAGAATATACTATTGTAATGGTACATCATTAATTCAATAAGATTGGCTGATTGTAGTGAGAAAACCACGAGATCACTACATGACAGACTACAGCAATTTAATGTAATAATTGTTTTGATTAATATTAAGCATGTGGAGCAAAATATTCCGTCGTCTCTTATTTTTATGTACACTTCTTTGAGTTCCAGTATTTCATGTTCTCTCATTACACCTCAGGTACACATAGATACAAAAGGGATGGCACAAAAACGAAAAATTATGGTTAATTTGAGGAGGAAAAGAAAAGAGGAGAAGACACGTACGTTTCTGTTCGTTTCTTTTATCCTTTTTTTGGGATGGGGGTAGCTCTTCCCGTTTCTGTTGGCAATGTATTGATATTGTTATTCCTTTCAGGTTTGAGAGATCAACGAAGAAAGCAGAAGAAACAGCGAAAAGGAGGAGATTAAGCTGGATGGCTACAATTTTGATAATCTGACTAGTAAGATATTGTAATTGTAATTCAATGTTAGCTTCCTGGCCTTTTCCCTTTCTTCTTTTGTTCTTTTTCCCGCTGGAGAAGAGGTTCTTCGATGTGGTCATCTACCGCTTGGAGGAATCTGAATTTTGAAATTGTAGTTATTCAGCCTTAACAGCATGAGTTATAATCTTGATTGAATTTCATGATCCGTATATCATTTACAGCCAATATGGCACATATATATACAATATTGATTAAGGAGATAAGACAGAACAGTTCTTATCTCCTTAAATCTACTTTTAACTATGACATGACACCTGTAGGACACCTGTCCTACTGTGGAACTGTGGGTAACTGCCTAAGTGTTAACCAACTAAGGGTTAACTTATCCTAGATATAGAAGTACACGGGTCTACCCTAGGTACTAGTGTACAGTGGTCTCTAGGGCTAGGTTTACATAGTCTAACATCCCCCCTCAAACTAGGCACCCGAGGGGTGACAAGTTTGCAAGTCAGAGCATGGTGGCGGTTGGTGAAGAGTCCCTTAGTGAATAAGTCAGCCAGCTGGTGAGTGGAAGGAACAAACCAGACTTGATGAGTGCCGGATATGACCCGTTCACGGAGGAAGTGATAATCCAGAGCAATATGCTTTGTCCGGGCATGAAAGACCGGGTTTGTAGACATGTAGCAGGTGCTAAGGTTGTCACAGTGTATCCGGATGGGAAGTGGGGGAGGAAAGGTGAGCTCACGGAGGAGGCTGAGAAGCCAAATGGTGTCAGCACAGGTGTAAGCTAGGGCACGGTATTCTGCTTCAGAACTGGAGCGGGACACGGTTTTCTGCTTCTTGGAGCACCATGAGATAAGGGTGGAACCCAGGAAAATGCAGAAACCTGTCACAGAACGTCTGGTGTCTGGGCAGCCTGCCCAATCTGCATCAGAATAAGCTTGGAGTTGAAGGGGGAAGGTGGACCTGTGGATTTGGAGGCCAAGACCGAGTGTTCCCTTGAGATAACGGATTATTCGTTTGACTGCAGTGAGATGAAGATCGGTTGGGCGGCTCATGAACTGAGCGGCATGTTGAACAGCAAAGGAAATATCAGGTCTGGTCCATGTTAAATACAGCAGAGCGCCCACCAGTTGACGGTAGACAGAAGCATCTGGAAGGGGAGTGCCATTGTGTGCTGAGAGAAGCTGTTTAGAGGCCAGGGGTGTAGGTGCAGGTTTACAGTCTAACAAACCACTACGAGTAAGGATATCCGTGGTATACTTGGTTTGGGTGAGATGAAGACCTGCGGCATTGGGAGTGGCTTCAACACCAAGGAAGTAGTGGAGTGGTCCCAAGTCTTTGATGGCAAATTCACGAGCCAAGGTTGCCATGAATGAGGAGAGAGCAGTTGGTGTGGTTCCTGTGAGCAAAATATCATCCACATAAAGCAGTAGAAACATGAGAGTGTCTTTGGTTTTGTAGATGAAGAGGGAGGGATCGGCTCTGCTCTGAGTGAAGCCCTTTTGGAGGAGGAAGGTGCTGAATCGATCAAACCAAGCTCTGGGGGCCTGTTTGAGGCCGTACAGAGCTTTGTGGAGGCGGCAGACATGCTGGGGATGTTGGGGATCAACAAAACCTGGGGGCTGTTGCATATAAACCTCTTCTGTTAAGTGGCCATGTAGGAAGGCATTGGTGACATCCATTTGGCGAATGGACCAGCCAAGGGATACAGCAAGGGTAAGTACCACTCGAATGGTTGCTGGTTTGATAACAGGGCTAAATGTCTCCTGAAAATCAAGGCCTGCCTGTTGGTGAAAGCCCTTGGCTACAAGACGAGCTTTATATCTCTCTAGGGTTCCATCTGCATGGCGTTTAACCTTGAAAACCCATTTGCAGCCAACTGTGTTGGCAGATGGAGGGAGGGGAACAAGGGACCAGGTGTGTTGGCGGATGAGGGCGTCATATTCAGTGGACATGGCTTGGACCCAGTGTTCGTGTTTGGAGGCCTGTTTGTATGTAGAAGGTTCAGGGCTTTCGGTGGCAATAGCAGCATAGATGTGAGGGAGAGGATAACGGGAAACATACAAAAGGTTTTTGGACTTAGAGTTTCCTGATTTGCTACGAGTGGTCATAGGGTGGATATTTTTGGGTGGGGCTGGTGGGCAGGAAGGGGATGGGGTTGAGGAAGGGTTTTCTGTTGGAGAAGGAGACCCTTGGGGGTCCGAGGAGTTTGAGAGTCCTGGATTAGGTGTTGGAAGTGGAGAGGGACCGTGTGAAGTGGCTGTTTGTGAGTGAGGGGTAGGATCTGGTGTTGGGCTGGGATGGTTACAAGTTTGGACAGGGAGGAAGGCAAAGTTTTGGGCAGATTGAGGTTTGGTGGGATAGGGAAAGTCGTCTTCATTGAAGATCACATGACGGCTGATATAAACACGCCCAGTGGGGACGTGTAGACAACGATAGCCTGAGTGTTGTGGACTGTAGCCGAGAAAGATACAATGGAGGGACCTGGACTCTAGTTTATGTTTGGTGTAATCCCCAAGATAGGGGAAACATGAGCAGCCAAAGGTTCGTAGAAGAGAATAAGGAGGGGATTTGTGATGGAGGGTGAAATAAGGGGAAGACCATTGGAGGACAGATGTGGGAAGTAGATTGATGAGAAAAACAGCAGTGGTGATGGCATCAGCCCAATAACAAAACGGGAGACCAGCAGTTTGGAGGAGGGTTCGGCCTACTTCTGAAATGTGGCGATGCTTGCGCTCTGCCAAACCGTTTTGTTGTGGTGTATGGGGGCAGGAGAACCTTTGGTGGATTCCATGCTGGGAACAAAAGTTGTGGAAGGATTGGTTGGCAAATTCTTTGCCACCATCGCTGTGGAACTGTTTTATGGTGGTAGAAAACTGTGTGCGGACATATGTGAAGAAACGGGAGAACTGATCAAAGACTTCAGACTTGAACCTTAGGGGAAACACCCATGTGTAACGGGTGAAATCATCCGTGAAGAGTACATAGTAACGAAAACCAGTGACAGAGGGAATAGGGGACATCCAAACATCAGAATGTATTAAATCAAATGCTTTTATTGATGAATGTAGTACAGGGTTAAATGAGTGACGGGTGCTTTTACTAAGTGCACACTGGTTACAAAATGGAACAGAATTTAAATCAACATTAGGGCTGAGGTGATCTTGAGTGACCAGCTTGCGTAAGACAGTAGTAGAGGGATGTCCTAGCCTCTTGTGCCAAAGACTGGATGGGGCAGTGGTGAAGAGAGCCTGCGGGTGGGAAGTAGGGCGGATGGGGTACAGTCCATTGCTACAGGGGCCCTGAAAAAGAATGTGGTTGGTAGTTAGGTCTCGGATGACAAAGTGTGTAGGATAGAAAGTGATACTGACCTGTTGATCTTTGGTGTACTGTGCAACAGAAATGAGGTTCTTTTTAATGGAAGGGACATGAAGAACATCAGAGAGGTGGAAGACATAGTGTTTAGAGGGAAAGTGAACATTACCCGTGTGTGTGATGGGGAGAGTGGTGCCATTACCAACCATGACCTGGTCTCTGGTGGGAGAGGCAGATTGGGAAGGAGTAGGGGGTGTCATGGAGACATGATGGGTTGCACCGGTATCTGGATACCAATTGGGGTCAGCAACTGAGGTCATGTGAAGGCCCGCAAAGGCTTGAGAGAGGTCGTGTTCAGGTGTGTTAGAAAGTGAGGGACAATGGGCTGCAACATGGCCAAACCTGTTGCAGGACCAGCATTGAGGGCCTTGTGAGCGGGGTGGGTTGTGAGGAGGTGGGCCAAGGACACCAGAGGTGGTGCGGACTGCAGGGGTACGACCAGAACCACGGCGGGGAAAGGGCCGTGAACCACGGCCTGGTCTGGACCCACGGTGGTAGTTAGAGCGGTTATGAGAGGGGTAGAACCCGTGAGGAGGTGGGTGGGACTGGACATACAGAGCAGTGGGAGGAGGATTGGAAACATAGGTAGAGGTGGAGATTTGTTGTGCCTCAAAGGAGAGAAGGCGAGCACGCAGGTCTGAAAATGGTGGAAGTGGGGGAAAGTTAAGCATGGCTGTGACTAAGATAGTGTATTCTGGTCCAAGACCACGAAGAACAGCAGTAACAAGATCAGTGGTAGAAAAGGGTTCATTAATCGCTGCAAGAGAGTCAGCGAGGGTTTTGGCATAAGAAAGGTATTCAGAAATGGTCTTGGAGCCTTTAGTAAGGGACATCAGTTGGAAGCGGAGGTTGGTTGCATTTGCAAGAGATTGCTGGGAGAAGTTCTGGCGGAGACACTCCCAAATGGCTCTGGAGGTGTTGAGACCAACAACCTGGGACAGAATGGGCTCTGTTAGAGTGGCCCGCAACATACTGATCAAGGTCTGATCAATCTGAAACCATTGATGAAAGGCAGGATTCGGGAGGGCAGTGACAGGGGAGGTTAGGACAGAATCTGAGGTTGCTGAAATGGGAGAAGAGTCTTCAGGTACTGGGGTTGAGAGAGTAGAAGGAGGAGGAGGGTGGGTTCCATCGATGAACCTCCAGTAATTGTGTCCAATGAGGAAAGGCTTGATTTGGCTTTCCCAAAGAAGGTAATTGGACTCATTTAGTTTAACAGAGACAAGGCTTGAGACATGATTAGGGGAGATTGAGGGGTAGGAGCAGGAATCAGTGGCCATAATTTGAGAGAGAGAGGATCGGTAATGGTGATCAGACTAGTGGCTCTGATACCATGTTGAATTTCATGATCCGTATATCATTTACAGCCAATATGGCACATATATATACAATATTGATTAAGGAGATAAGACAGAACAGTTCTTATCTCCTTAAATCTACTTTTAACTATGACATGACACCTGTAGGACACCTGTCCTACTGTGGAACTGTGGGTAACTGCCTAAGTGTTAACCAACTAAGGGTTAACTTATCCTAGATATAGAAGTACACGGGTCTACCCTAGGTACCAGTGTACAGTGGTCTCTAGGGCTAGGTTTACATAGTCTAACAGTGTATTCACAGAAATGTAATTTGACTTGGAAGAGGAGGTCCAAAAATTTTGATTCCTCCAACATTGATTTAAGATTTTTTAACATTTCACTGATGGGATTGCATTTTGTTTTCTGTACTGCTTGAGGGATTTGAAGTTGGGAGTTTCTTCCAGTATTTTTTAATGCGATTCATAAGAGCTATTGGTACCAATGTGGTATTTGTTTATCTTGGCTTCTAAATGATTTGCTTAAAAAAGATTTGGAGCCACAGTTTATCTGGTAAATTTACGGATGAAAATATAGATAGTTAAATTTATAAAAAATGTCGATTTTGATTTTGATATTGACATGGATATTATTGACATCTATTAAAGACGGTTGAAAATTTTGAATGAAATTTAAAAAAAAATTGAAGTACCTAATATCATTTACATAAATCTAAATGTACATATCATAAAAATTAGGAAATTTTTATTCTATCCTTAATTTTATGTCAATATTTTTAAATACGAGTATATTTATGTAAATATCGTAGAATTTTTTTTTTCTATTTTAATATCTAGATTTTAAAATACTTAATATATCAACGAAAATTTTACAAATATTACGGATATTTTCCTTTGTAGAAAGGTATGAATTTATGATATCTGATTTTACAAACCAAATAGGCATATTTATATATATCTATTTGGGAGATAAGATTTGACAGTTATCTCCCATCTAAATCTGATTAGGATATCTGTCCTACGTAACTAACTGCTATAAACTAACTAGGTTACATATGTTTAGTTCTAAAGAAGTGTCTAGTCTAACTGTTATATTCAATTATTCTTAAACAGTTGTACACGAGGAGACAAGTGTACGATGTTCTGTACACTGTTTAACATCTTTGATCAGTAAATGAAGCCACCATCAGTCCCAAATAGAAAACCGTAGACCCCATCACCAGCAGTAACCACCCACCCAGCATATATATTTTATTCTTCCTTGGTTAACCCAGAAACTCCTAACAGAAATAAAACAAAATCAAACAATTAATAGATCTAAAGAAAGTGGAGTAGAATTTTCAGAAGAGGAAGGAGGAGAAAGGGGACGAGGATCATAAAATATGGGCTTTAAAAATGGCTGATGGTGCGGATTGGGGAGAGGAGGCTGACGAATGGAGTGGCTGGAGGTTTCTGGATCGGGACTTATTCGGGGAGATAGGTAGATTCTTACCTATGGTGGTTATGATGACACGCAAAGAGAGGGATTATGGCATATATATTCGACTTTCTTCTTCACATAGCATGCACTTGCAGCTGATCAAGTTTCACACTTTTTTTCCTGGCTTTGTTCCTTGACTCATGGATATGAGTTAGAATCATGAAAATATCTAAATTTACACGTTGGATCTTTAGATTTGTTGTCAATTAAAGACTCTGATTAAAAGTAAAATGTGGAATTTCATTAATATTTAGATTATATGAATTTTAATTAATAATTTCTTTTATCAATTAAAAGCTTTATTTTCTTTCAATTAAAAATTGTTTTCTTTTCTATTTTGTTTTATTGAAATAAAAATAAAATCCTACGAAAATAAAATTGGTAAGAAAATAAAAAAATTAAAACGGCTTCGACCTCCATTCCTCCATCCTCCATCTTCTTCTTCGTGGAGTTCCTCTAGCCTCCACTTTCTATGTTTGATTGTAGAAGAAATAGAGGCTAGGCGTAAAGAAAGAAGATGGATAATTGAGGCTGGCTCGGAAGAAAGAAGAAGCTCATGGAGGATATAATGATATATGGAGGCATTCGCCTTTTTCTTTCCAATTATCATTTTTTTTTTGTCAAATTTCCAATATAGTATTTAGGTCTATATTTTTCAAACCAAAATTTTTAATTCAGTTAAAATCCACACCAATATCCACCTCATTTTAAAATTTCAGAGCATCTACCTGGGCCTCACCATTTGGTCCAGAAATCCACGGGCATGTGGGTACCCGGTAGGCCCAATGACAAAAAAGCCGACTATGTCCGCATGTTGACGGACTAGACTTGGGCTTAAGGTATTCATACCCGATAGGCCCGAGCCTGATAAGGCCCGTTAATCCCAGCACGACTCACCTATGTAAACCCGACTAGTAAGCCCGAATATATAAAATAATTATCAATTAAGAATTAATTCCTAATAAAATCTTATTACTACTATTTCAGCCCAAATTCAAAACTCCAACCCAAGCTCAACCTAGTTTTTATGGAAGTGCATGTTTTAATATACAGCTCCACATCCCACCATTCCATCTTTACTAAAAAGGTTACTTGGGTCATTGCAATTTGATATAGAGAGTTCACCAAATTCAATCTTTTTGACCCACTTTGTTTCTGATACCTTTACTACATTAAGTGACAGTTGGGAGTAGCATACCTCCATAAAGAATCTCTCAAGAACAAACCCTTCGGGTAACTCTTTATAGAACTTACTACAATTCAAGTAGATTTGTGATTAGTGACCACATTACTATATCTCGACTTTGTGATCGAAAGGTTAAGTCAATTTTTCAAACTCAATAAGTCTCCTCCTTACCTTGTCGCAATATTCAATAATGATACTTAAGCTCAACTCACACTTTTATAATTAGGACGGTATAAGTGGGCTTAGTAGGCCCAACTCAAGTGGGCTTAGTAGGTCCGACTCATAAAGCCCGATAAAAAGCCCATCCCAAACTCGACTAGATAAAGAGCATGAGCTTTCATATTTATGATTAAGCTCGTCCGATCCGACCCGGTATTTTTTAAATTATGAAATAGGCCCAGCCTGACCAGACCCAAGCCCAAAATTTTTGGATCAAGCAAGCCTGACCCAGTCCAATGATGAGAGCTACATCTACCTCACTTTAATTATAACCATTAGATAACAATTCATCTAAAAGTTTTTTAAAATATATAAATTTAGATATAAATATAAATATCCCTTAATCATAATATATATATATATATAAAGAAAGTAATTGCCACTCGAAGCTCAAGCAACCAGCTTCAGATGCCAAAGTTCCACTTGAAACTGTTACGGATTCTCATACCACCATGTTCTTACTTTAAACTGTTACAAAGTTCCCTCCCCCTAAAGAAAATATTCTTTCACAAAAAAAAAAAAAAAAAAAAAAAGTGAAAATGCAAACTTCTGTATTCTTTCACAAAAAAAAAATAATTTGAAAATGGAAACTTTCTTGTATAAAAGAGAGAGGCATATTATGGTTTATGTTATTGATCTGTCTCATTCTTCAATATCATAGCAAGAAGCAAGTGACGCAGAGGCGGCTTCTTCAGGCTCAATGGATGGGTTTACACCAATCCAAGTCGCAGACCAAACCCTTGCAATCTACGAGCGTGATGACGTCTGCGATTCAGCAACTGGCCGAGCACTCACCGGCTCATGGATCTGGGCTTCGGCCCTAATCTTATCCAACTGGAGGGCCACTCAAGGCCCAGACCACTTCCAAGACAAGTCCATACTTGAGCTTGGTGCCGGGAGCAGACTCCCAGGCTTGACTGCAGCTCGACTCGGAGCAAGATGAGTCGTGCTCTCGGACCTCGAGCCATTCCTGCCGGGACTGCTGAAAAACGTCGAGGCCAACCAAGTCAGGGACCGAGTTGAAGTGAGCGAACTCGTGTGGGGATCGACTGAGTCAGTAAGCCAATGCGGCGAGTTTGACCTAGGAGATGGTGGAATTAGGCCAAACGTTGAAGAGCGTGTGTGGAAAAGGCTCTACAGTGGGCAGCACTCAAGGTTAGGACAGCCGAGTGCCTGAGCGAGTTGATTAGGGAAGGTTTCGGACTCGTTGGGTTGCTTGGTCAAGTGGGTTTTGGTTCCTTGGAAGCTATGTAGGAAAGCTCAAACCTGGATTGTTTTGCCGTCTTCCAAGTAATTGCACCATAAGATAAACGCATGATGCCAAATAACATAAACCAGTAACAAAAAGAAATTAGGCAAAATTAAATTACACAAGAAAACCAATATCACACTTTTATATACCACCTGGGTTCTTTTAAGAGTAGCAGTAGTAGTTGTAGTACAACTACAAGCTCTGAATAAGACATGCTTAGACTTGGTAGAATCATCATATCAATGTAGAGTATAATTACATACATGTCAGGAGCTGAAAGGGTTAGGCGACTTTGCCCAGCATGCTGTACAAAAATTTTGTGGTAAACTGCTTCATCTGTTGTATGAATAGTAATGATTGGTGTCATTCCGGTCAGTCACATATATAGCCGCCCCGGCCGCCACTTCTGTCATCCATACCCTTCCGCCAAAACCATGCCATGTAATGCTCTCACTTCACTCAACCTTCTATTACCTTTCTTCAGAACAATACAAAACTTCAAGCAGGTAATCGGGGTTATCCTTTTCTTTCTCAGCCCTGGATGTGCCGCTCTTGTTTGCTCAGACCCCATGCATGCATGCTCATTTGCCCGTTCTAATGATATTATTCCCAATACCCAGAAACATTAATCAAGGGTTATGGAGATAATCACACCGATATCAGCCGGAGAAACTTTCTGCAATTTAGAGTAGATGTATTTGGGCACACAAGAGGGCACAAACCGAGTTGCTGAATGCAAAGACTATAACCCATCACAGCCGTTATTCCCTACTGTCTCTTAACCATTGTAGTGGATTTTCTGATTTTGGGAGCTCTGGCCCTGCTGCTGCTGCTGCTGCTGCTGCTGTGGCTGCTGTTGTTGTGGGGCCTGCAAGCTCATTGGTTGTGTGTTGTAATGGGCAAAAGGTTGGGAGTACAAAGAATTCATATAGCCCTGCAAAGATAACCAACAACTTATAAACTATACTGGCAGTGAGAACAACCACACGAAGCCAAGATAATAGATATGACTCGACAAGAAACATACAGTAAAATTTTTGGCCAAATACCCAACCAACCCATCAAATTCGGTCAGAGAAGGAAGTAAGGTTTGCTAACTGTAGAGTAACTAAATGATTTCTAAATGCCATTCTGTTAAATTAATTCTCAATAAAACATCATTTATATAGGAAGAAACCTGAGACTGAAGCTGACTGGCATTGGCCACACCATAGTGGTTCTGTGATGCATCATCCTGTGATGGGTCATTAAAGCCCACCTGGGTAAAAATACCTTGAGATCCATGAGGCATGTAGTCCTGTAAGGCGACAGTTCAGAATTGCCCAAAGGATGACAAAAGTTAAAAACACTACATAATGGAAAGTAGCAAACCTGAGACATGAATTCATTCCCTGCACCAAATCGAGAATATCCAGCTTGAGAATTCTGGTTCAAAAAGTTCCCAGGAAAGCCACCTTGTGCTCCTTGAGTAACATAGTCAACAGCATATCCACTTTGAGAAGCCTGTTGAACAGGCTAGCAAAGTGTCAACATAAAAAACAAATACAGATGAACTAGGCCTCTCACGACTCATTGAGACTGCTTTCCTATTCCTGTGTCTCAGTCTCCGTATTTAAATAAATGGCTCAAGTTTATAATTCTAAGCGGAGTTATCTTAATAAGTAGGGTTTAGTGGAAAATGTGTCAACAGTTCAATTCATCATATTTTCTTTTCCAAATTGTATCAAACTAAAAATATTCATCTATTAAGGCTATCTCGACGAAATGGGCCGAACGGCTACTGCAATTCTAAAATGTTCACTACGTGGTAGGGCCTGTAGGGGGATTAACTTATATTATACATGGGTAAATATGGAAAGAAGAGTGGACCCACAAGGGAGTTCTCTTCCCAAAAGTACAAATAATCTCATCAAGTGAAATAAATTTGTTTTAGTAGCATGATGGATTTCTCTAGAAACAAATTATAAATTTATGGATATTAGATCAAAGAGGTTAGCAAACGGGTAAATGGTCTGACATCCTTCAACAAACAAAAAGCCATAGCCCAACTACTCTAGACATGTCATGACCCTATATTTGTCTACAAAACTGTGGAAAGATGTTTAAAATTTGTTGAAAATGTATCCAGACCAGAATATCTCAGTTATAGTGATGGATGAAAATATCAGTTTAACCGAAATTTCATTATTTTTGGCCGGCTGGGAAGATATTGAGCGAAATTTCGACATCTTTTCATGTTTTAAACCCATAGATCTCATTATTTAATTAAAACGATCGAGATAGGGCCAAATTTCGTGAAAATCAGACTAAAATGACCGATTTTCAGTCGGGTCATACCGCGGGGTTCGAAACCCGAATCGCAGACCTAGCTCGAGGTAGGGAAGACCACTGTGCAGGAGTGTGGCCACCACGAGCAGAGGCCATCATCGGCGCGTGGCGGCATCTGTTGGACGTCCGTCCAACATGAAATATTTTTTATTTTTTATTTTGAGTTTAATAGTACAACTTTGAAATTAATTAGATACCATATTAGTACATTTTTGAATATCTAATATAACATGTTTTATATTTAAATTAGTATTTGATATAAAAAAATTGGGCATATAAATATAAAGTTAATTTGAATATTAATGAATTTTTGTAGCAAATTATATTGAATGGAAGTATTCATAAAGTAGAGATGATTAATTTGAAGCAAATTATGTTGAATTGAAACAAATTATGTTGAATTCAATTCAAGTAAATAATGTTGAATTGAAGAAACTTATTTGAATGGTTAATTTGAATATTAATTGATTTTAGAAAAATATGAGATGAGCATACGATTAATAAGAATTCGTTTTACATCTAATTTTTACTAATTAATGTTCAATTTTCTAAATTATTATATAAATACAAATTTCTCGATTTTCTAAATTATTATATAAATATAAACTCTATTATTGTGCTTATTTTTATACTTTAACCATATTAACATTTAATTATAGCAATTCAATTTATATTTATATTTAAAATTTTATATTATTAATCATTGGTAAAATTCTATTGTATCGTATTATTCATTATATATTTATTATATTAAAGTTATTTTATCATTTTTATTAGTCATATATAGTTATTATTGGATACTTGAGTTTTTCTCAAAATTTCATTCCAAATTTTAAACTTTTAGACCGAATTTTCGTCATTTTTGTTGATCGTAAACAATATCGAAATCAATATTTAGGGCGAGATATCCATAAATTTAACTAACGATATATCCATCGATATCAATATTTCAAACCTTGGTTATAGTAAACCAAATCTCTACGCTTTCAAGATCAAGATATGCTGCTCAAGCATAAAAATAACACATGACCTACCCATACAATAAAAACACAAAAAAAACCCAAAACTAATTACCTGAGTGGAGAAGTCAGCAACATTGTAAGGAACATGTGATCCCTGACTTTTAAAATCATCACCCAAGAAATCCTGACAATAGGAAAGCAAACTTAAAATTAAGCAATAATTACCAAAGTAGCAAATTAATAAAAGCTTTATATGTTAAAAGTATGAGAAACCTGGGACATGCCCGCCATGGAAAATCCATCACGAAATGTTTGGCTCGGACCTTGAACAGGCAACTATCACATTGCAAAGATAAGAACAAGGGTCAAGTGGGTGAAGGCTTATTGACAAAAATGGATACGTGACAAAACAAAACAGTACGAACATTATTAACAAATCCAGGTTGAGATAGTGGGCCGCCCACAGATGGCTGGCTATTCGGATTTTCAAGAGCAGGAAAGTTGAAGGTAGACCCCAAATTTCCAACGTTTTGCTGTGTGCCTTGCTGGTGTGGAAGATGACTGCCAATTGTAGCACCTGCATTTCCACGTCCAGCTCCAAAACCTCGACTTCCAGGTTGAGGGACATGAGGAACAGCTCCAACTGGTCCATGCACAGCTCCACGAGTTGGAATAGCATATGGTTGAGATAGGGGACCACCATGAAATGGTGACAGAGGTGCCCGAGGCATTGGATATCCAACAGGATGTATCCCAGGCTTATGGGTACCATTGGGCGGGCCAGGAGGTAGGTATGAACCTGCATTGACAATAATCAATTAACAACATAAGAACAGAATAATAATTCCACTAATTATTTAAGGACGGGAGTTTAGAACTATGAGCATTGGGAACCATAGGGATAACACAAGAATTTAAGCCAAAAAGAATTTGTTCTTAGTTTTCGTCTCTTTTCGACCATACCACATCAATCATGTATCAAGTAGAATAGGAAGAATAACAGATGCATTAACAAGGATAACAGATGCCTCAGAGTATAACAAACAACCGCTGGAGCCAAGTCCTGCTATCTAATCGTATATAATATATCGTCATCCAACAAAACATCAGTTTATCCTACACAATTCCTTTAGGAAGAAGGAAAAAAGAAAAGGTGCTAGCACAAACATACCTCTACCACGAGTACTTCTTCGATCAATACTTTGGCCAGCTGAGGGAATAGACCCATAACTATCATTGGGGATAACTCCAGGGCCACCGCCGTAGAATAGCCGGCGATCATTATAGATCTGTGTCAACATTGTGCAACCAAAACATGATTTAACAACCATCAATTGGTGAAAATATGCATATGTAGAAAGTAAATCTGTAAACTAATTTTTGCCTGCTCTCGCTAAATCACATACCTTTTTGGGCTTTGGAAATTGAACCATACTCTGCTTCAGGTTATTGAGCGGTCCCTCAACCAAGCATTCATGCTCCTAATGATGTATAAAATGTCATAAATACTAATATCGTGCTCTGAATATCAGCTCATACGGCAGAATCATTGTGATCGGCCAACATGGAAAAATCAGCCCAAAAGAAAAAGTGGAACCAGGCACAGGGAAAGAAAACATAAACAAAATTTGTAACATATCATCATATAGCATTAAAAGAAAATACGCTTCCCTGCTGAACAAGAAATGGCACACTGCGATTAACATTCTAAAGCCAAAATTGTGGAAAAAATATTCATGCTCCTAATGATGTATAAAATGTCATAATTAATAATATTGTGCTCTGAATATCAGCTCATACAGCAGAATCATTGTGATCAGCCAACATGGAAAAATCAACCCAAAGAAAAAGTGGAACCAGGCACAGGGAAAGAAAACAAAACCAAAATTTGTAAGATATCATTATATAGCATTAAAAGAAAATATGCTTCCCTGCTGAACAAGAAATGGCACACTGCAATTAACATTCCAAAGCCAAAATTGTGGAAAATATATTCTGTTTCTCTATCTTACCAAACCAACCCCCTGTTAATAGAAGTGGAAAATTTTCCGATACGTTTAACCAGAAGTCCATCTTAAAAGACACAAAAAAACACAGAAATAAGACTCAAGGCAACCTTTAATCTTTTCCAGGAAGAACACTAACTAGTAGTATCATAAATTAAGGGAACGACGGATAAATACCTTGTAGTGTGTCAGTAGGCTATTCCACAGTGGCTGTTTACTAAGAACTTTGGGGTTCCCAAGAATGACAATACCATATCGAGCACGTGTCAGAGCAACATTGAGCCTGCGAGGATCATTAAGGAATCCGATGCCCTGAAAGAGGGATGCATTAGCCAGGAACCAAGAAGCTATCATAAACGTGCTGTTCTTTTTCATTTTTCAAATAAGAAACAGATATTCTAAATTATCCCCGAACCAAAATATGGCAATCTTTGGTTCGTATTACTAAACAAAAAAAAAAAATTGCAAGTCCCACAAAACATTTAAATTGAAACAGTTTCCTAGCATATATACTTCTCTAACAATTTCCTGATCAGTACTCATAGTTGAATAGAAAATACACAATTCATTTTTTTTTATTTCATAATTGAACTTTTTTCTCCTAAAAAAGAGACTTAGAAAAGTTAATCCCACTCTCTGCCAAAAGGAAAAAAAATAGCAACAATGCAAAATGTCCTTTTTTTTTTTTAGAGACAAAGCATAATAGCAAAAAGTTGCGCACTGAAAACCCAAGTCACGCCATTTAGTACAATAAAAAAAATGCCAAGTAGAAACAAAGTATTTACGATGCATACGGACGAATAATCACAAACAATATAGCACGGATCCAGTCCAGGGATTAGAGAGGAAACGAGAAGTTGAACTAATAACAGCATGCTTTGACCATATAAGTAATGTCATGAACAGACCTGATGCTCATTACTCCGCACACACGAAAGAATGATATAATCCTTTTCCCTTCCTTGAAATGAATCGACACTAGCAACCTGTAACAATAATGAACCATAAAGAAACATCAACAAAGCACCGAAGTGCAACAGAGTCCTACTTCGGACAAGTCAGATAGATTACCTCAATTTCCTTATACAGTTGCTGTCTAAGAGAACCATTTCTTGACATATAGTTCACAATATAAGCTCTCTGTCCCTCATAGGGAGTTATCACCCCAATCTATAAAATATAAGCACTATTAAATCAAAGAAACAGGGAGTCCTTATACAAAATCCTAAAATCAAAGAAAATCATAGACACCTGGCTAGGGACTACGCCACTCCGCAAGAATGTTGTCACAATTTTTTCAACATTAGCCGCCTCAGTTCTATTGAGATAGGATGTTCCACTAGCACTTATCTCTTCTTGCCCCATCTATAACACAGATGTATGAGTCCAACAATAGTCTTAAAAAAAAAAGATCTAACAAAAAATGAAGAAGTAAAAAGCACCCCAGATGACAGATACTAACTGTTTTTAAATTAAAAAATATATATTTCAGTGTTTCAATCTATATGACTGCAATTACCGTACCTGTACATAAAAGAACATGGGGCGATTGGGAACTGGCCAAGGGAAATCAATGCCTGATGATTGCCTTTCATTGATGGTCACTCCATTTTGAAGTGTGCCCTCGTAGAAGCTGTTAGATGGAAATTCTGACAAGGCTGGATGCATTCTGTATTGAACCTAAAATGGAAATCATTTAACATAATATATCAGACCTCCGACATATTCACATAATAACTATTTCACTGAAGATGAACAAAATATATAGTCATAACGCAGACAAAAGGAAAATACTAATTCTTTTCAGAAGAGTGATTTTACACCACCTTAATGGTGCCCCCACAATAAGAAACTTCACATTTGATTGACATACACATTTGATAGTCTTCTGTTTGAAATCATATTTCATATCTGATAAATTTTAAAAGCAGACCTCCATTCTGACCTAAAAAAATATCCAAATATCGCAAAAGCACCACTAAATGGCGTTTGACTTGCTAACTGAAAATTACAAAAGTACAAAAAGGAATAAAAACATAAAAAAAAAAAAAAAACTGACGCCAAACCCACGTAGAGAAGAATCTGAGTTGAGTGCAAATACATAATGAATTAAGATAAGCCCCACTACCAAGCAAATAACAGAACCAGTATCATGATCAGAATTAAAGGTACAACTATATCAACAATCCTATGATAAATATATAATACAAGCACTGTAACAATGAGAAAATCTACACTAATATATTCTTAATTGGGGATTTTAAAACTGGGCCCTCTGCCCAACCCTACAATCTTTGGGAGGGAAGGGAACACTAGAAAAGTACTTTTGGGTGTTTCAAACCTCAGACCACATGGGAGCATGGGCCTGACCAGTTAAACAAACACCTCGTTGGTATTTTCATTGCTGAATGGATACACAATTCAGAAGTTTCATGCATGACTACGCACAAGTACACATGCAGAGAGGCTTGAAAATTATAACCAATGTACCTGCAATCTGATTGGCTTCACACCAAGTAAAACAAGGCGTTCAAAAAGAGACTGGGCAAGGCCAGCACGAGCTGCTTTCTTGCACATAATGACTGGACCCAGCTGACAATGATCGCCAACAAGAATAACCTAAATGAAATATTTTCCTTAGATGTTTAGCATGCAACACAATATTAAAAGATCACCCTCACAACTAAAAACCAACAAGATGTAAAAGTTTGATCCCAAAGCACCTGCTTTGCTCCAAGAACCAAAGGAATCAGGCATTCAGGCTCTGTTGCTTGAGTAGACTCGTCAATAAGCACCTATAAGAAAAGAATTAATATTTGTAAGCTCTTTTTAAGTCAACTTGAATTAACAAACAGTGCATGAATGTATTTCAACCTGACGAAACCTAAAATTTGCCAAACGAGGATCTCCAGCACCGACACATGTACAACAAATGACATCCGCACTCTGAGATATCTCCCTCTCTGTTGCCCGCTTCAGAGCTTTATATTTTTTCTCATCACTACTAGACAATTCCCCTGTAAAAAGCTTCAGATACTAATGAGCATCAATTTAAGAAAATATAACATCTACCCTAAAGGTGATGCAGTGCTAGGAAGTAATAACCACAATCACAATTGGAAGAATTAATTGCCAATAAAATCAAAATGGTAAGAAACAATCATGACTAGCTTTTCAAGGCTCCACTTGCATATTCTCATGCTGCAAATAAATTCAACGTTATTGTCACAGGGATTATATAAAAGATGTCAAGTCAATAAAACAAAATTCATTCTACCTACATGCAGAGGTAGTTATGAAACAGAATACACATCCGTCTCTCTCATCCATACACAACAAAATTTTGAAAGAAAAAAAAAACACTTGAAAAGGCTAAGCAATTAAACTGAACAAATCAGGAAAGGCTAACAAAGTCTGAATGGCATGCTATTCAAAGAAAGGCTATACAATACATAACATCGATATCTACAATGCAAGGAACTACACTAAGAACCTAATCTACAACTGCCCTAAATAACAGTTCATCAGCAAGATATGGAAAAGGAGGGAGTGTTGGTGGAAGAGCAGTAAGAGTAAGCGTTCAGGGAGAGAGAGAGTGTGTGTGAGCGAGTCATTGAGAGAGAGAGAGAGAGAGAGAAAGAGAGAGAGAGAGAGAGAGAGAGAGAGAGAGACCTTGCTCATCCTTCAATTGTTGTAACTTGTGAAGCTCACTCTTTTCAGATGTGTCTAGATGACGAACCTGCAATCATCACAATCAGTAAGCATCTAGATAAAGCAGCAAACATAGCGAACAAATTAATAATGAAGCAACTGTCAAAACAAACCTGGTAGTGAAGGGTTAAATGCTCGACAGGAGAACTTACAGCTTCCCTGGACTTTGCACAGAGTCTAACAACCTTAAATATCATGAGAAATAAAAAAAAATCAGAAAATTCCAGAAATAAAAAAATCATCTAGTACACATTTGAAGCAAAATGATGGTGTTTCCAGTTCAAAACCTTTCCAAGGCTTCTATGCAACCAATTCAAGCGGATATAACCTCAAATTCATATCAATTAGAATGGTAGCATACTAGGTGCATATTTTAAAAGACTACATATAAAATTGGAGCTAATCTCCACCTACTTCAAATAGAAGAATTAAAAGATTAATGCAGCACTCACTTGAAAACCTAGTTTCAAACAATTAAAAATCAGAATGTGAACACATCACTATCCATTACAAATCAGCTGAAAAGAGAATAACAGTACCAAAACAAACAAAAATTCAGAAACTACAACATACGCAGTGGACAAGGGACCCAGTATAGAATTTCTAAGACACCTAAAAGAGGCATCCATTTTTTTTTAAGGATAAACTGTGAAACAGACGAAAAAATCTGTTTCTAACCCAGGTAAACAAGAAATCAAGCCCCAGAAGTTCTTTAGTAAAAAAAAAATCCAGAAAAAAGAATCCAATCACAAGTCCAGATACGAATATAAGCATACATCCACGAAGGATGATGAAATCAATACAAGAAGCTCCCACAAAAACAATGGAGACACTATAGTAAATCATTGCTATGATACCTTCAACCCAGTTGCACTTATCTTCTCAGCTAGTTGGTCTACAGCCACATTACTAGGCGCACACACCAAAACCTGGTAAAGAGAAGAGTTATGATAAAGTGAAAACAAAAAAGTAAAAAAGAAAAGCGTTTGGGTGCGTGAGAGAGAGAGAGGAGGAGGTTAGTCCTTTACCTGTCCCTGGCCTTGCTTAGCCATGTGATACACAATTGCTGCAGATGTAACAGTTTTTCCTGTGCCAGGTGGACCCTGAATCAAACTTATAGGCTTCTGAAGGACACTTTTTACTGCAAAAACCTACCAAAAAAGAAGTCTTAAGACACTCGGAAAAGACCAACAAAAAATTAAAAAAGCTATTACAGGATACTTAAGAAGATCATAGGATGCAAAAACTAACGTATGAATGCAATGCGAGGGCACTTTAATAATACATCAAAATATCAAGCATGCATTCACGGCAGTATCAACCGGCTCAACAAGATCCGGCCCAAAAATCCAGAGCATGAAATTAAAGCCAATGAGACCCAAAATTTCTTGGTACACACACTTACAGACACAAATAGCTAAAATAGAGATCATGCCAAACCAGGATATACAACACGCAATGTTAATGAAACACCAGAGTTAATACAGTTCAGAATTATAAGTACAATTCTCAGAGGTTCAAAATCTATAATGCTGCTGATGATGATGAACTAAACAAATTAAGAATGCAAATATAACAACTTTCAATGTTCGCATAACTGAATCCTTCTAACAAAGGATTCCGACAAGCACAAGTATCTCGAAAATCAAATATGAGGCATAATTCCATGAATTTACTAAGTGCATAATTAAGATATCATACTTGAGATGCATTGAGTTCCGGAAGACCAGGTGCGCCAAAACGGCGAGGTAATGTATTACGGACCATTTGAACCTCTACTTCGTGTCCTAACAAATGATGGTAGATGTATCTGCAAAGACAGTATCAAATAATAGAAAAGTTGAATGAAAATCTTGCAATATTGCAGCAGCAAAGGACTAACCTAAAGCAAGTACAGAAAGTCTGTAAAGAATGTTGTTCAGGTTCAAAGTTTCAGTACAGCTTTAGTTCTAGTTTACATAAAGATGTTCAATTGGAAATTTTGATGTTTAATATCTCCATACATAACTTTTCATTTATTTCTTTGAGATAAAAGGCATGTTCTTTCCAAAAGCTAATTTGTGCAAAGATGGAAAAAAAGAAAAAACACCCAGCAACCTACCCACTAACACTTGTCTCGTCCACCGCAAAAGCTTTCATAGCTCCCTGCATCCTATCAAAACTTGTACTCTTCCAAACAAAGTCAACACTGAAGCCATGGTTCACATCAACTGGAACTCCCTGCATACACCATGAAACATACACATTAATAACAACCAAGTCACCAAGGTAAATAGTAAGAAAAAACTAGCTTCATTAGTACCAAAACCACCTGACTGGCACGAAGTTCAAGTGCAACCTCCTCTTGTGCGGTTAACTTTATCTGAAACAGCAGAAGTACTATATTATAAGTGCCACAAAAGTAAAACACACATGCAAACCCGTGGTCCTTAAGAAAAGAGATATACCACATGTCCCACTGACTGCCATGCTGGATGAGCAGCATCACCAGAGTAACGAAGCCGCAGCTCATCACCAGGTACAAGACGCAACTCATTGTCTTCCTGCAAAAACCCAATACAAGACACATGTTAAAAGTAGAAAGTATGATTAAAAGTAGAAAGAATGAATGCACACAATGCCATTAAAAATGATCAACCTAACAAAGATACTAGAAAGGATTTTAGCAGAAAATGACCTTTGGAAAAACGAAGTAAGCAACACGCTTCTTGTTAAGACCAATATCCCAGCGAATCGTAACATTATCCTTGCTTTGGGATTCTTTCATCATCTGCAAAAATGTAAGATCATAAGCACCTTACGGTTGCCTATATTTTAATAACAGGATCAAAGAAAAAGAACAGAGGTTAAGTGTGCATACTTTGTCATAGTCAGCTTCAAGTTTGATGAGAGGTGCAAACACATTTTGATACTGCATCAGAAACAAGAAAATCATCAGCATATCTACAAAACATTCAGCAGATGAAGGTTCTCCAAAGGGTTCTCATGTTAAAAAATGAACACAATTTAAGCCTTCTGAAGCTTCAAAGAATACAAGCAAATTCACCTGGTAAGCATCTTCATACTTCAGGACAACAGGTTGGGGTTCATCATCGACGCCAGGCTTCTCAAGATCTTCAAGGGAAGCATCAGGATTGGTCTTCCAAAGTTCTTCAACTTTATTAATTTGTTGAGCACTTATCTGGCGTGCCCTTAGCTGCTCTTGTTCTGATGGGACCTGCAAAGAACATGTAAGGAGGTTAAATGAAAACCATAGACTACTTCAAAGGATATAACCATGAAGCTAATACTAGGGTTACAAAACATCACACCTTAACAAGCCACTGCAAGAAACACCTATCATCAATCAGGGGACACCACTGGCTCAAATCCCAGTTCATATCCTTCAATGCATTAACACTTAAGCAGGGTTCTCTACAAAGAAGAACAACAACACTCTCTGTCTTGGCTGAGATAAATCCAAGAAGGAATACATTTCGACATCCACAGTTGTAGCATTCAAGGATAGTTTCTCCCAATGGGCTATCTTTATGAAGACAAACTTCTTTGTGTTTTGCTCGGACCTACAAAACCAAACAAAATAGACCAGCTAAGAAAAATTTGCCAGAGTGCAATGCCTATTCTATTAGAAAGAAGGTATTTTTAATAATGGCAGCTAATAGCATGTAGCAATTGAAAACAAAAGAAAATATATATCCCAGAGACTGCCATGCCTTTCTCGGTTGGGCCAACAGATTTACAACAAGTCTTCCAACTTGTAATTGAGGAGCATTTGAAAGCAAACACCACACAAGAAGCATTGTACAGTTAGGAGAAAACTTATGTATGATAGGCCTGAAGTTTGCCTGAAGTTTGCGGTTGCAGATCCATAAAAATCCTCCCGTAACAAGGCAGATAGAGTAAGAACACAAGAAAAAAAGGATGTTCAAGCTATCAACGGAAACAACAGGACAAGCAGTTCAATGTTTATAAAATCTTTAAATCTGCTGGAAGTCAAGTACATTAATATGAGGCAGCTCACCGTAAGTTCCCACATAAAAGACAGTAGAATCTCATAAAATTTTAATACTTAAAAAAATTAATTTTTTAACTATTAACTTGAGAAAACCTTCAGTTACATCAGTAACCACCCTAAAGTTTAAGTCACAATTTGACTTCAACAGAAATATGTGAAACCCAACCTTAACCAAGGTGGAAAGTTTATGACAAAAAGTTAGATTTTAGTGAATTGACTCTCCCAATATTATGGTCTACAATTAAAGCTAAGAATAATAGAAATAGGAGGTTAAAAAGATGATGTGACGCTTAGTTAGGGATTAAAAGATGTAAAAGCAACAATAGTACAACTAACTTCAGAACAGCCACATGATTGGCAGAAGCAAAGTATTAGCAGCATACAACTAAACATATTTGATATAAGGTTGTTGTTAAAATAAAATTAGACAGATCTAATTAACACCAATGGGATGTATAATGTAAGTTGTCCAATATACCATCACTTATCAAACCATATGCATATAGTTTCAAGTGCCCTATCATTAAAGTAATTTCAATTATAGAAAGTGATCTAAGTTATCGCATTGAAGACCTTCCACACTTTAATGACAAAAATAAATCCCTGGAATTCAATAGATAATATCAGAATATGATTTGCAGCAACCCAAAAAAAAAATCTAAACATGAGGCCAAACCTAGCTACCCTAACTCTAACATCAACATAACCGAAACTAATCTTCAATAATCCAAGGTAGAAATGGACCGAAGTAACCAGAAATTGTATTCTACTTAATTTCGTTTAAAATTCAAGACAGGACCAAAGTAGTCAAATCTTTCATCCAACACACCTACAACTCAACAAAAAGAATCCACTAACGTTTAAGGTGCCGTTTTACATGTTTCTAATTAGAACATGAAAAACCATCAGAACGCAATCTTTCTTTGCCCAGTTTTCTTTCTACCGCATCAGTTCACGTGAAACAGAAAACATGATGAGAACATAATACGGCTGCTTTAAATGCCAAGTCTCAAACTTTACAAAAATGAAATTTGATTTTGTATAAACTATGTCAACATGAGTTACCAATACCTCTTTCCATCTATGTTTCAACCAAAAATCCCAAACTAGCATTTCAACAAGTTTACCCTACCCCTTCAAAAATAATACATACATAAGTATCAATTCCCTAACTACCCCTTCATTGATGTTTTAAGTCATTCCTCACTCGTAATTTCCAGTTCTTACCCAATGAAAATTGGACCCATATACCTGAAAGTTCAAAAACAATATTCAGACTACACCCTGAACCCAGTTACTTACCAGGTGATTCACAATATGAGAGCCAGACGTGTTGCCCCTCGAATTACAAAACCATTTTCGACATGAAGGCACGTTACACCTCACGACACACGCTGGGTTCGACACCCCACAGTACCGGCAGGCATGTTCTGTAAAATTCCCTTTTCCGTACTCGTAGTTTTCATCGTCCCCAGTGTCCTCAAAGTTAAGCACACTCATCCCAGCCGCTAGGACGTCAACCACCTGATTATTCCCGCCTGCCCTGGCCTTCGTGGCGCTACCGGGGGCAGCTGAAACCGGTGACGCATCGGACTGGTGATCCGACCCAACTCCTCCACCGCCGCGGTCACGGTCTGTAGGGTCCGACAAGGAATCAGAGGGCGTGGGCCAGCCGACGGGTGAGCGCATCGGGTCGCGGAACTCCGGGTAATCAAAGTCCTCGCCTTGGGTGTTGAATTCGAGGAAGGTGTAGGCGTCGTTTCCCGTGTCCGGCTGCGACGCCGTTTCAAAAAGGTTGTTTGGTTGCGAATCCATTCTTGGGCTGTGGAATTGAAATTTGTTTGGGGTCAAGGGTTCAAGCAGGTGGTGGATTGTTCAGATTTGGGAGCGATAAGGAGCGAGAGTGAAAGAATTTAGGGTTAGGGTTAGAGTTTGGTGAAGGAATGAATGAGAGGAGAGAAAGAGGTTTGGGAAGAGGGGAGAGTGTGGGGGTGAGGGCTGTGTGTAGACGTCATAGGAGAGAAAGGGAAGAGAGAGATAGAGAGAGTGCGTATGGGGTTTTTCTAAGTTTTGTTTTTGGTAAAACTGCTTTTGCAAATATTGTGAGACGCGCCACTGTGATTGGGCAGTGCGTACTAGGATAGTGCTTTGCAACGAGGCACGTGCCGGATGCCGGGTACCGGGTGCCGGATGCCGGGTACCGGGTGCCCGGTGCCTGCTGCCTTTTTGCACTTTTAGAGCTCCGGATGGCACGTGAGATGCAGATGTCAACTTGGAATGGCGCGTGAGGCCTGTACAATGAGGTAGAGGGGCGGTGGTGATTACGATGCTACCATGTCTTTTCTCTAGGGAGCATACATACATACATTACATGTATGTATACAGGGTCGACGGAGATCTCCACCATTTGATTACGATCTGGGGGGTGAAGCCGTAGTATCATTTTGTCAAAATTTCTAACCATATCTTCGTTGTTAACATAACATCACAAGAAATATGCACAATTATATTACACTACGTTATTTTTAACGTGCTAAATACGTTAACAAATAAGTAAATATGATAAATACGTTAACAAATAAGTAAATATGATACAAAAAACTCGATTTCAAATGAACAAATAAGTAAATATAATTAACTCGTGAGAAATATGTACAATACTATTACATTATATTATTTTTAGTATCCTAAATTTGCTAACAAATAAATAAATATAATACAAATAACTCATTTTCGAGCCAACAAATAAGTAAATATAAAAAGTAAGTTCCAAACCGTGATTATCAAACCAAACTAGTAGTCCAATTTCATACAATATATCATTGGAGCTCGAATTTAAGATCAATTATTTATAAATCAACATTAGAACCAACTAAACTAAACACACTAGACATATTTATATTCCATTTAAATCCTTTTATTTGTGAACTTACTTTGTAAATGAAATTCTTATTTACTTTAAAAAATAAAAAATAATCGAAAGTGAAATGTTTCTAACCTCCAATTGAAGAGGTAACAATTAGAGGTGGGTACAGTTCGGTTCGATACGGATATTGACAATATCCAAATCCAAACCGTTAAAAATCTTAACGGTTCGATACGGTTTTGATTTTCTAAAATTAGAAATAAAACCGTTTCGATACAAACCGTTAGTAACGGTTTAAAACACTATCTTCATAAAACCGTTTAAAACCGTTTTATGAATTGCTAAGTATTGAATTGCAAACATAAGGATATAGAAAAAATATGAATACAAAAAAAAAATCAATACTCAATATTCAAAATTTTATATATTTAGCTTGCTAAGTATTGAATTGCAAACATTATCACTATACAAAGATTTATCAAGCACACCAACTATTTAATAATTTTTTATTATACTCTTATATGAATACATATATACTTATATGGGTATATCTAAGTATCATTTTATTATTTATATTTTATATTAATAATAAATTTAAACATTAATAAAAATTAATATATTTCTTAACGGTTTGATTTGGATTTAACGAATTTTCATAATGAAAATGAAAATCCAAACCGTTAGTATACTAAAATTTATTAAACACACCAACTATTTAATAATTTTTTATTATACTCTTATATGAGTACATATATACTTATATGGGTATATCTAAGTATCATTTTATTTTTATTATTTTTATTTTATATTAATAATAGATTTAAACATTAATAAAAATTAATATATTTCTTAACGGTTTGATTTGGATTTAACGAATTTTCAAAATGAAAATGAAAATCCAAACCGTTACTAACGGGACAATTTGATTCTCAAACCGTTTAACTTTTATTCGGTCAAACTTAGACCATTTGATAAATAACGGTTTGAAGCGGATCGATTAACGGTTTTAATGTATTCATGTCCACCCCTAGTAACAATTGCTTAATCTAAAAAAAAAAAAGGAACCCAAGAAACAAGACATTTATAAAATAATACCGATTAAAATATCACTTACAAATCCATCTAAATATATTTTGGATTTAATCATTTGTACGGCCTAAATACAGATCGATACATACGCTCTCCAAAATTATGGTTATATATGTATTGATTTAAACTGGGCCAGCAAACACTCCAAGTTTTTGCTCTTCATCCCACCTCTCAATCTGCATTAATGCAAGCACCATAAAAAATTTAGCCTATAAATGCACGATCGCCAATTGTAAAGCAGATGAACGCTAACGGAGCAGAGTCCTAATAAGAGTTTTTATGTGAAATGTCCATCTCCTGATTTCAATACCAACGAGAATTTATGAGAATTTGACCTCACTTTATGAACAAAAGTAAAATAAATAAATAAATTATGGAATATCAACAAGTACATAAGGACTTTTGAAAAACTCCCGTTTCCCATTTATCCCAAGAAAAAATTAAGGAAAATACTACTTGCATTCTCACGTTGTGCTCATGTTACCATTTCGATTTATCATACTCCATATATATATATATATATATATTATAATATGAATCATCCATTATCTCATGATATCATCATGTCATGACTATCGTCTATCTTCATAAAAAAACCAACCAACAAAATTATATATCGTTTAATCATTTATAATCGCAACTATTCATTATCTAAATCATTGATCATATTTGTAAACAAATAATAAACCTAAAGGTCGTTTAATCATTCATATATATCAAACAAATCTATGATTTTGGTAAGAATTAAGATCTTCACGACGAATTATCCATTTAATTTATATATAAATTACTTATAATCTTATTGATTAATTTTTTTATGGACATAATTTTGAAATAATAATTTAGAAAATGAACGATTCTGATTATAATATATATATATATATCTATAAAATTTAATAAATTAAAAATTCCTTAAAATGGTGATACGAGAAAGTACTACCAGGATTAGATATAAATATTGTCCCCTAATTAAATATTATCTCTTTATCATCACACAATATAGATTCTGCTTATAAATATAATAGATAGAATCAGGTCGAGATTTAATCACTTAGCTAGCCATACTGAAGGAAATTTTACTTTTTTATGTTGAAAATTAAATGATAGGAAGATACTTCTCATTATAATGGTACATTTTCATACAATTATTTCGAAGTATCTTTTTATTATATAAAATAATTAGAACTGTTTAGTCTTTAAATAATTATATCAAGATCCTCTTCTTAAAAAATAAGAAGACTGAAAGTTATTTAGTCATTCATATGTATCAAATAAATCAACAATTTTAATAAAAATTAAAATATTTTCAAGATAAATGATTACAAGATCTCAAATTTTATTGATTTTTGTTTTCAGAAATAACATTAATATGATAAAAATAATTTAGAGAATGAACGATTATAATTATAATATGTATAAAAAATATTTATCAAAATTCGATAAATTAAAAGAATAATATAATTAAACATCGTCGGAATGCAAATATTATCCATAACATAATATAACTCTATGTATTAGTGTTACTCACTTGTAGTACTGTGCGTAGGCCGCATAGCAGTGCCTCGCTGGTGGGTTATTATCTTGGACAATCTACGGATTAAAATGGTCATCTTAAAATAGATTTATCGTCGTATAAAAATAAAATTAAAAAAATACAATATATATGTATATGAATATAATAAATTTGAAGAAATTAAGGAGGATGGAGAAAGAGACGATGATTTGATCATCGGCGTGGTGGCTGCGTTTGAGTGGTGGCGACTCGGACTCGGAGGAGGGTTTGGGAGGGGCGGAATTGATGGAGCCATATTCATGAGCGGGCCGAGGAGCTTGCTCTCCCCGAGCCACCTTGCTCACGTCTCTTGCTCTCATTTTGTCGTGTGGATCTAGTTGGGAAGCTGCCGACATAGCTACCGACGTCGGTCCTAATTCCCCGAACGATCTCTCTTTTCTCGATCTTTGATGATACATTGAAGATATTCTATATTTAAGGCTCAATCTATAACATGCAAGCACCGAGTAACTATAAATAAGCTACGTACGTGGACGCCTTCCGGCGCAAATGAATTGCCACGTGTCAAGGAAAAGACACTTGTTGATTCTCAGGCGAATGATCTGTCCCTGGCTCGCTAGTTCCACCCAGTACACCATGCATGCATATAAGTAATGTTTAAAACAAAATTTAATAAATTAATAATACAATAAATATTATTAAAAAATTATATAATAAAAATTAATTACTTAAATAAATAAATTAAATTGGAATCATAAGCCTTAAAAATGTAAGTTTTTTTATTAATTTTATTATACAAAATTCTTTATTTTTTAATTTATTATCTTTGTTCTGATTAATAATTATATTATTAATTAAGTATTTAATAAATAAGATAACTCATATAACAAAATATATATAAGGATTTACACCTAAGCGTTTAATCAATATACTGGGCGGCTCCTCACTTTCGAATATCTAGAAAATTTTAATTTATATTAATTTGTTTTATTCATAATAAATTAAAACTTATACCTAATTTATTACATTACTTTTAATGTAAATAATTTGATGTTTCTGTCATTTTCGAAATGTTACGTGGAAGTAAGGGTGACAATTTTTTGACATGACTCAAAATCTGCACGAAATTTATCCGGGTCAACCCGTACGATTAAAATTTTGGGTTATTTTCGGATCAATCCGTTAAATAAACGGGTGGGTTTCGAGTCAACCTATTAACCCGTATAATGACCTATTAACTCGTTTAATAAATGGGTAGATTTCGGGTTAACAGGTTAACCCGTATATTGGCTTATATATTGACTCATTTAATAAACGTGTCATTATTAACTCATCTATCTACCCATTTACCTACCTAAATATCTATTAAATCTTATAATTTAAATAGGTTAAATATGTTAAATGGGTTAAACGGGTCAAACGGGTCATAGATTAATTGGGTTTTGAGTATGACCTGTTTATTAAATGGGTTAAACGGGTTATACGGGTCATTAACAGGTCGGGTTCGGATTATACATTCTTGACACGATTGTTAAACGGGTCGAATTCAGGTTGGGTAGTAAAACAGAATCATTGCCACCCCTACGTGGAAGCATGATGTTATTGGGTGGCCCAACTTCTTGGACCAGTCCAAGAAATACCAAACACTAGGCCAGCCGAAATGTCTGATGGTTGGAATTTAGTGTGAGAAAAATTAAGGCCCACCAATTTCATTCACTGCCATTTTGGGTTTGTTCGGCTCGAACTTTTAACAGATCTTTTTCTCCCAACCATTTCCCCAATCAGACCCATCGTATATATGTCGGTTAGTATTTTTTTATTTTGATATATACGTGTACTTTTGGAGCTAGATATATCAATTAAATGGCACTAAAAATTCATAAAAAGAAAATTTCAATCTACTTAACTATTACAATCTATTTGGATGCCGTTTATTCGATTGAAACTAAACATAATTCACAATCAAATTAAAATCATATCAAATTTTTCGTTGATTTGATTTGACTAGATCTTTCTCTCCCGGTCAAATATCCAGCCACCATTAGCTCTCTGGCATCTTCAAAAGGTCATATTATTTTATTTTCTGTGTGTGTTTTTTATCTTTCTTTTCCACTTAATAAACTCACATGGATCCCTCCTTTGTGTGTCGAAACTCACATGCCTATATATTTATATACCTTCATAACCAAAAACCATATCAAAACATAAAGCAAAAAGAATACCATGTCTCATTTGCGCATGATATTAATGATCGATGTCTACTTTTTATAAAGAATATTAAAGAATCATCATCATACAAAGATTCCAATTCCACTACTCATTCTAATTAAATTATGCTAAGAATAAAAATAATAAAATATATTATATCTAACATGTTATATTATTAAATTGCCAATGGTAAATTAAATTCAATAAATTAAAATTAGTAATGCTCTAATTCTCATCGTACTATATACACGTACGTGTTAGAGGAAAAGGCTGAGTTGTGCTCCAGCCCACCTGAAATTAATAACTAAGAGAAAATATATGTAATATTAGTTTATACAGTCTAATTTATTTTATACTTAAATAAGAGGGAATATGAATTTTTTGGAAATTGTATGATATTTTGTCCAAGTAAAAGAGGAGCTTGTTATAATTTAAGTGTTTTCTATTGTATTATATTGCACAATTATTTGTTGTTTATTTGTAAAGATACGTATTTATATTATGTGTATTTTTTCAATTAATGTAATTCACTCGATACTGTCGGAATTTGATAGAAAAAATTAACGTTAAAATTTAGTATACTTTATTTTTAATTCCTAAGCTCGTGCCTATATAATTACTTGTCTTATATGTTGCTCGACTAAAAATTTGAAGTCTAGTGTGACCAAAAAATAAAAAGCCTAGTGCTATATGACTAAAAAATGAAAAAACCCTAGTGCTATATGGATAGGCATGTTATGTGTATGTATATATAAAGAAGGCTCGTTCTCCAAAGTAACTTCTCATATTCATTATTTTGCTTCTCAAAAGGCCCTTTTTGTAGAGGAAGGCAAAAAATGAGGTGTATCTTCTCTCCATTTTCCAAGATTATTATCACCATATTCATCTTTCCCCTGGTGTTTCATGGCACTCTAGCTTCTGATGATGATCTCATCCAAATATATTGCAAGAAAGCTTCAGATGGTGATCCAAATTTGAGCTACAATTTTTGTGTTGCAAGCCTTGAGGCCTACTCCAAAGGCCAAACCCCTACAAAGCTTGAGGAGCTAGTGGTCATTTCATTTAACTTGACCATATCCAAAGCCACCAACACCAACTCCACCATTTCAAAGCTCTTGAAGGACAAACACTGCTTTGAAAATAATACTCATGCAAAGGATTGCCTACAAAGCTGCTTAGAGCTCTACTCAGATGCCATTCCTACTCTTGAAGAAGCCATTTTCGCGTTCCGGTCGGGGGATTTTGGGAAAGCCAACGTTGAAATCAGTTCTGCCATGGATGCTTCTTCTACTTGTGAAGATGGGTTCAAGGAGAAGCGAGGTCAAGTGTCTCCATTGACAAAGGAGAATGATGCCTTCTTTCAATTGAATGCCATGTCTCTTGCTTTTATCAACTCCTTATCTAGCTAGCTCACATATACATGGCTCTTCAGATGATTAATATTAGAATTTGGTTACCTTTCCCACCCACCCCCCTCCCTCCCTCATTTTCTTTGCTTCATAATAGTATCCCCACGACATAGTATAATGCTTTGCTTAGTTAGGCTTGGGCCGTGCTACCATATAGTATAATGCTTTATTTATTAATTACTGTGATATTAGTTATATCCATTATTATATTTTGTACATACATGGCTCTTTTTTCTTCAACAAGGTTAAAGTTTCTAGTGAGATTTTAATTCAAAAGGTCAAAGTGTATGCGCCTAATCTCACTTGTACATTTTATCTGTCATGAGTATTGTACTTGACAACGAAAAAACTTTTTTTTTTTATAGGGAAAAACTTAACCATTTTAGGTTAGCCACAAGTAATTAAAATCGGGTTTCCTATAGCTTGCCTCTATGTAATAGACAATAGGTCAAATATTATACACAAGCCTCGTAATTTTACCATAATGTTAGTAGTTGTTCTTATACTTCAATATTAGTATTTGACGTATCTGAATTTTACTTAAATATTTCCGCTAGTCAATATATTCAAATTATAAGACGTTAGAAAATAGGCGGAGGATCTTATGAAAATCTACAACATTACTTCTATAATCCAATCATCACTTGTTTTTATTTTATTTTTATACCAGAATATTAGAGGAAGAGATTATATTATATAAATATATATATTAAGTATCGATTTCACTCGATGAGAATCGAATCCTAAACTTCTCACATAACAAATAAAGAAAAATACTACTAGATTATAATACTAAATGACACTATATCGCGTGTTTAATAAATGCAAGATCTATTAATTATGTGTCCAAAATTCTAATTAGTTATTTTCTTGTTGTTTTCATTGCTCTATGTCCAAAATGGCAGAGTCCGTTGTTAAAAAGACCATGCATGACAGTCGATGATAACACTCGACTAAGTACAACCGAAACAAATTCAAAGTTGCTCTTCGTTTGAAA
Organism: Prinsepia uniflora; assembly: GCA_032719365.1. NCBI lineage: Eukaryota > Viridiplantae > Streptophyta > Magnoliopsida > Rosales > Rosaceae > Prinsepia > Prinsepia uniflora. The sequence goes on from CM064864.1 coordinate 83,877,020, forward strand.
TAGGCTGCCCTCGCTCGTTTTAGGTCCCAACAATCAAGAGGACCATTATGAAATTTGTGGCATGCACGTCTCTTTGTCTTTCTGTTTGTTTAATTGAAAAGACAAGAATTCTTTTTCTTTTCATTATCTGTTTTTTCCCCCTAATAATAATAATAACGGAGTGGTCACAAGCTAGCAATCACACACGGCCAAACCAATATCATTACCATACATTTTCTTATATATAATAAAATTAATGTTCAAAACCGCGATCGCCTAATTCGCCTGCGCCAAAATGTGAGAAACCGTCTTGCATAAGGACTATACAATATCTGGGTGGATTTGTGTATACATCTTTATATATATTTAGTTATATAAATTCCTATATATATTTAAGTATATCAGTTATTTTATTTATTAAATAGTTAGTAAATAATATAAGTATTAATTAAAAATAATAATAAATTTAAAAACATTGAATGTTGTATAATAAAATTATATAATAAAAAAATTTACATTTTCATTTCTAACTCAATTTATTTATTTAGATAACTAATTTTTGTTCTGAAATTATTTGATATTATTCAATATATTATTAGTTTATTGAATTTTATCTATAAAAAAAAACCGCCTAAACCCCCACTTAGATTCCCGCCTAACCGCCTAGTTAGATCCATATCGACTGTTATCCCTAGCATCGTCTTGAACATAAAAAAAAAATTATAGAAAAAAAAAAAAAATCTGAATATCTAAGTTGTTGATCAGCTCCTACAAGAGAAATAGGCCACACAAAGCCACTTAATCTATCTAGCTATACTAGCTATCTTATCCTCGTACCAAACGGCGCCGGATTGGCCTCCCTTCATCGGAGCCTCTCAGTCATTCACCGGAATAGTATCAGTAACTCCATCCATATCATCATCCTTATCCTCGATGGGCCTCCATTCAGTCCCCTTATCAACGTCCGTAGCTCGAAATCCGCTGTTTTTGGCAGCACCATATCACTTGTGCAAGTGGAACAACAAGAAAACAGGAGCCTGTGTCTCTTGTTCAAATGAGACAGGGCCGGAGGATCTCTTTACACCTGTTAACAACAAATGGAGCGATGCGCGCGTGATTTACGCGGTAGCTCCGGCCATGGGACACAACAAGGAGTCTCATCCAGAGTCTCATTTCAGAGTTCCTGCAATAGTGAATGCTCTTGACAAATGGGAGCTCTCTCCAAAGTTCCGTCGCTCCCAAGTTATTCAGCTTGAAAATTTCAAAGCAGCATCGATGGAAGACATTGCAAGTGTTCATACAGGAGCCTATGTGTCAGGGCTTGAGAAGGCAATGGAGCAAGCTTCACAACAAGGAACTATTTTCATCGAAGGGTCAGGACCCACATACGCAACTGCAGACACGTTCCAAGACTCCCTACTTGCTGCCGGAGCAGGAATGTCCTTGATTGATTCAGTGGTGGCAGATTCCAACACCGGAAAAAGTGACCCCCCGCCGATAGGTTTCGCTTTGGTAAGACCTCCCGGGCATCATGCCATCCCAAAGGGTCCAATGGGGTTTTGTGTTTTCGGAAATGTTGCAATTGCAACTCGGTATGCTCAGCTTGCTCATGGCTTAAACCGCGTGTTCATCATCGATTTTGATGTTCACCATGGAAATGGAACAAACGATGCTTTCTATGATGACCCAAATATATTTTTCCTGTCAACTCACCAGCATGGAAGCTACCCTGGCACTGGTAAAATCGAAGAAGTCGGTTATGGAGATGGTCAAGGAACAACGCTTAATCTTCCTCTGCCAGGAGGCTCAGGTGATTCTGCCATGAGAAAGGTGTTCGAGGAAATAATTGCACCATCAGCTCAGAGGTTTAAGCCTGACATTATCCTTGTCTCTGCTGGCTATGATGCTCATGTGTTGGATCCACTAGCGGGTTTGCAATTCACCACGGGAACATACTACATGCTTGCATCCAATATTCAGCAACTCGCGAAACATCTGTGTGGAGGTCGATGCATATTTTTCTTAGAAGGAGGGTACAACCTCGAGTCACTTTCGTACTCGGTGGCCAATTCGTTCCGTGCCTTTCTTGGAGAGCCAAGTTTGGCGCCGGAGGTCGACAACCCTGCCATATTGTATGAAGAGCCATCAAGCAAGGTTAAAAAGGCAATCCAGAGGGTGAAACAGATACATTCTTTGTGAACAATGCCATAGATATGTATATTTTTAAAATTGCTTTCATATAGTTAGGTACTGTATAGCATGATATAGCCATAGATCATTTTGTCTCTTAATTGGCTTTTGATTTATTCATTCCGAACACGTAAGAATCCAAAAGAGAGGTGCATGAGGAGAAACTGAGAGTGTACAGATAAAGCACAAGAAAAAGGAAGGAAAAAGAGACGAGTACTAGCAAACTAGGAAGCTTCCTCTAAATACTTACCACCATATTAGAACTGCACTTTAGAACCATACTTATCTCATTTTGTATCAGCAAAAAGAAACCTGAGGGAACATGTACTTTGTTTTCAATCTCTTTTATGCTTCTGCCTGTTTTACCTCACAACTCGTCACAAAGAATTCTCCACGGTTGCTGCAAAGTCTGTTGATACAATCGACCAAACCTGCAAGAAATGCGCAGATGAATCCATCATGTTTAGCTACAAGGTTTGTACAAGCTCTCTTGCAGCAGTACCTGTGAGCCATGCGGCTAATCTTCAAGGACTAGCACTGATAGCGATGGATCTAGCACTGGTGAATGCAACCAACACGCTTTCGATCATAAACAAGTTGTTGAACAACGAAAGCTTTGATCCCTTTGCTCTGGTTTGCTTGAAGGATTGCTTGCAGCTTTATTCGAGTGCCATTACAACACTGGTGAATGCTCGTTTCTCAGTGAAAATTACGCCACCGCGAATATCTGGGTGATTGCAGCTATGGAAGCATCAACCACATGTGAACAAGGGTTTAAGGAGAAGGAAGGTGAAGTGTCTCTATTGGAAACTGAGAATTACAATCTTTATCAATTATGTGATATTACACTTACATAAGCCACCTGCTTAATTACTATGAACAAAGTCTGAAGGAAACAAGTTTATGTAATCTGTATTTCTCATCCCTTTACAATCAGTAGTGCATCACATATATACAATCAACTGTTTCAATACTTATTTATAGTAAATACACCTTTAAAATATAATTTCATTTGGCTCTCAAAAAAATTAGAACACTACTACATAAAAGGAGTGTTATAAAGTATAAACGAAAAGACTGAAAAAAGAAAATGGAAATCTACTGTTTTTCATTAATAGTGATTTCTAAGTTTATTTATAAAATTGTCAGGTCGAGTACTTCCAGATTCAAAATGCATTTGTAGCCGTACTTTGTCTCTGTTTTTTGTGAGAATTCATAGATCCATTTTTTGTTAATGACTACAACTCCATCAATGGAAACTAATGTAGAATATCAAACATGCTTAAAAAGTGAACATGGAACTTGAAGAAATCATAGAATTAAAAACACAACAGATTATTAAAACTTCAAAATTTTGATAAAATATTTGAAAAATGAAATTTCTCTACAAATGAAAAATATGTACAATGTGTGGGATTTGTAAATTGATCAGAAAGAATAGCTAACCAAATAACATTGCCTTGTTGACGACATACAGCTAACCCTTCTATAATTCGCCAGTAAAAGCCACATATATAACTTCAGCTTACTACTGTTCCAGTAAAAATTTACATTTGTGATACACAAAGCCGTACATCATTTTCCTCCTCCTCTTTCGTCCTGTGCTCAATCTTTTCTGGGTTCGAGCCCAGCAGCGATAGTTTGTCTTTTTCAATGTTAGTGCTACCAGTATTGACTAGGGAAAGTTGATCCATATTGACTGCATTCCTTTTGTAGTTCCAAACAAGCATTGAAATGTAATCCTGAGATGAAACAAGACCTTGTTCCATGATGCACCTACGCTGCTCCTCTATAGTTTTTGGATCATCGAGCGTTATATATTCAAGCAATGCCTTCTCATGTTCGGGTCTCCAGTTACTTGGGAAAGGGCTATAATCAGTCTCAGGTACAAGAGACATCCTGGTATACTGAAGCCCATCAATTGACTCAACAAGACCCATCCTCAACAAATTATGGTACTCGGGTGATTCCCCCTTCTTCTCCTTCAAAGGACGACCCAGATCCCTAGAACCAACCTTGTACACTTTTGCACGTGAACGGAGCTTGTATTTTGCTGCATAGAGCTTTGCAAGTGAACCTCTTAATATGTAAGAGCAAAAGTTTACAATTTTCTTTCGATTATCTGCATACCTATACCATTCAACCATTGTGGACAAAAACTTGTTCATTTGTGCATTAGTATGAGCTTGAGTGGCATGAAACATTCTAAAACAAGGCTGTGGGTCTGGATCTCGATCCCCCTTCAGAAAGCTCAACTTCCTGAATTGCTTGATGCACTGTTTCAAGCTTGCTGTAACTGACAAAAGGGTGCCTACTCCCTTCTCACTTATGATTTTACCACCAGTAGCAGTGTAACGAAGCGTTGGGTAAACAACTCTGCGACACAACACATGATCTAGAAACATTATACCCTTTGTTATGTGTTCTATAGGAAGGCTCTCATTGTCAAGTTTGAGCATATACTTCTGATCACAAAACTCAATCAACTGTTTTCTCAATGTGGCAGCATCTGCTCGAGGCCCTCGGATACCAATTAAAATATGACCACCATATCGTATGTAATCCATCTTTCTGGTCTTATCCGGGCCACTTGTTGGAACAAATTCAGGCCAAGATGTATTTCCCTGTTCTGCTTCACCATCTGGGCTATTCCATATGACATCACTTTTTGACGGATGGTAAAAGTCCTTGATCTTTCCCTCCATCCAGCGGTCCAATTCATCCAGACAAATATTAGCCAAAAGGGGACTAAGTATCCCACAATGCCCCCAAGAAGGAAGCTTTTCTGCCTCCTCAGGTGCAAATCCGAAAAAAGTCTCCAGCCAATACGGGTCTGGCTTTGGCTCGTCCTCCGCCAACACCTTCTTCTTCTGATACTTCCTCTTCTTTTTCTTCTTCTCCACTCCGTCAGCTTGACTCGTAATTACCGGTGTAACCAATGCCGCCTTCAACAAATCAATCACCTTCTTATCTCTCACATCTCTGATTAAACCATTTATAATCAACCCCACACTCATCCCATCCAAGATGGTACTCAAATCCCCTTTGATATACCACAAATACCCTGCAAAACTCCTCCTAATCACCCTCAAAGCAGTATGTGCATTTCTCCCCGGCCTAAAAGCAAATGACTTTTGGGAGAACCGAGATTCATATATGGGCTCCAAAATCATAAACATCACTTCCTGAACTAACCTATCTTGAAATGGGGTTGGCTGTGTGGTGGTCAGAATGGCCTTAATTTTCCTCTTAGACAAGGATTCATATTCGGTCTTATCCTTGGGAGATTTAATATAGAACTCTAGCCTAGCCCCCCACCTAAACCTACCATCAAGAACGGCATTACGAAGTGCTAATAAGTCCTCAAGCGCTGACCTTTGTATCGCACTGCGGGGCATATAAGCCCCCATCTCGTCAGCACAAACCTTCTGGTAAGCCAATACCCACAACTCGAATCGCCGAAGATAAGAGGACAAATTGGTCACAGTCCTCTCAGGTTCACGAAAACTCTCAATCCACATTTGAGATATAACCGAAACTCCATCTTCTTTGATCAGATTGGAGGGGTCTTCGGGATCGGGTGGGCGACGGATCACAGGAGAGTATGAAAGAAAGCGAAATAAGGCGAGCCCATTGGCCCTAGGATTTGAGGGATTGAAATGGGAGTAGAGGTATACGGCGCTGAATCGCCTGGTGGCGGCGGCGGTAGTGGTGTGAAGGATAGAATTGTAATTCGTGAGAATTCTATGGGTGAAACTGGCAAGGCGGTGATTCATTTTGGGATTGGGAGTTCAAAGGATTTAGGTCATTTTCTGGGTTTAACTTTTCATCAACTCTCTACAGACGAATAGCAGTGATTGAATGAGAAACCCTAATAGAGAGAAAGATAAATATGGGAGCTTACTTGAACATTTTCCTCCCGTTTTCCGACGCCGTTTTGGTGCAAGGAGCAAGGTGCAACTGTGCAAGTGTACCAGAGGTTGAAGACGACAAAGAGCAAGAACCTTGGCTTAAACCCTCTCAATTTTCCCCGACTCCTCTGCATTTGGTTTTGTGCACTTTTATACCGTTACATCAAATCTGAACCGTCAAAGTAATCCAATGGGCTGTCAGGCATGTCACGCAAGCTTGTTACAATAAGCATAGATGAAAATATCAACTCCATCACCCATATCACCATATTGGGAGGGATTGGAGGTATATTCAATTAAAATTATAGAGAATTTTGAAGAATATTTTTTAAGCGATAATTTATGTAATTTCGTAGAATTTATAAGATTTATGTGAAATTTTTGAGAATTTTATAGAATTTTTATAAAATTCTACTTGAAGACATTCAATAATTTATGTGCAGTTTTTGTTGGGATTCATCAACGAACTAGTATACAAAATTTTTTATGTACCAAGAAAATAATGATTGCTCGGTGATCCTTCTTCTCTTTAGTGCTTGCTTCCTCTAATCCTCTCTCTCTCTCTCTCTCTCTCTCTCTCTCTATCTCTCTCTATTTCCTTTCTCATCTTGCATATGCATACAGATATCTTATGTTTTCAGTCGTTTACTCGGAATTTCTTGAACCAACTCAGTGCCTTTTGTTAGCCATCCTTCCACTAATTGGTCCTCGCTGCAAATTGGAATTTCAATAGTTGAAGGTGAATTGCATTTAGAATTTGTGGCTGATTGTTTAATCAAAATGAAGGTATATTTTGCCATGCAATTTGGAGCTATTTTGTTCCTCTGATTGAGGACGGAGGACGGAGGACGACGACGACTCCTTTTTCAGCTCACCCGCTTAGATCTGATCTATTTTCTTCCTCCTCCTTCCACCTTCAATTTCACCCGACGCCACCAGCTTTCGCTCTTTCCATCATCCCCGGTAAAAATTCACAAAAACCAAAACCCCCACCCTGAAAAAAATTCAAACTTTATTTGTTTTTACAACAAAAAAGACCCAAACTTAAAGCCCCAATTATTATCGGTTTCTTCATTCCATCATGAACAAAAAAGAGAGAAAACCCAATAAAAACTCAAACTAGCGTTCACGGGCAATGTAACATCGTGTGTGCTGCAAAGTTTTCATTTTTTCCCACTGGACACAACGACCTATGATGTTTACAAAGACGACGAATGCAAACTTGGCGCAATTTTGTTGCCTTCTTACAACGATCTACTTCTTTTTGAAACAATAAAGAACAAACCATGGTGGAAACGTGTGTGGAGCAAGGCAAAAGAGGAGACATGAAAATGAAATAAAGAAAAGGGTTTCCTTTTTGAACCCTCACAAAATGCCTAGATTAAAAACAATTAGGTTGTCACCCTTTGTCATTAGGGGCGGATAAAAACCTAATCCACCCCTATTATTTTTCCTTACACGTCAGCTTGCTTTTCTGTTCAAAATGATAGAGACACTTGTCAATTTATACAATAAAAATTAAATAATTATAAGGGCACATATAATTACCCCTAATAATTTTCAAATAATTGACTTTCTGCCCTTATTATGGGCGCACATATATTTACCCTTAATAGTTTTTAAATTAATGACTATAGCCCATATTCCTTCTTGTATTATTTCGGCTCATAATTTCAATTTTATAAATAATTATATAGTTTTTAATTTAATAACATTTGATTATGTTCTAACAAGTGAATTCAATATGAGTATTAAAGAATTAAAGATCTCACAATTAATATGATAGTAATATTTCTACCAAAAAAGTCAATAATAATATCTCTAAAGAAAAAAGAGTCAATAATAATATCAAATAATATTATAAGCATTTAAATATCATGTAAATATTATGCGTATGAAATCTATATGCCTATTCACGATCATGATTGCAACTCCGCGGATCTAAAGACATAAAATTCTTTAAGAAGTATGGGTCATTGAGCAATCCTGTATACTCTTCATGAGAGTAAGTCACTGGCTAGTACAACGGTGGTTGGTATGGCTGAGGATAATACAGTTGTAATGATGAAGGATACCGATGAGGATGCTATGCATAAAACGGATGTTGATGAGAAGATGGAGTCCGCACAGAAGGTGAATGTTGCCGGGAGATATATCTTTTAAATTGAACGTATTGATTGTACCAAATCTTTAATCAAAATAACTAGCTTCATGAACATGTAATGTTAAGCACTCAACTGCATGTGCACTATAGAAACAAATAATTCAAAATTTTAGCAACCATTCTTGTAAACTGGTCAGTTGAAATTTTGAAGAATACTTACTGTGATAAAGTATAGTATTTTTAATGCAGGAATCCAGTTGAGGCTAAATTTGTTAAAGCAGCTCACATAAACCAGTCTTGTATGCATGCAATAAAAATTTACCCTCACTACAAGAAAAGGTCAGAGGCCCGACGAAAGTAATACCCGATCAATCTCGCTCTATTCGATGAATCTCACGCGGAAAAAAAATAATCTTGTCTGATGAATCTCGCGTCATTTTCGAGTAATAAGACTATTGTCCGACGAATCTATCTTAATTCGTCGTAAAAACATCTAGCCCGACGGTTATTGGCCGATGGCTTGTCGTGGTGCTCTGGTTACGTCTTATGGTGCTAAAACCTCAAACGTAATGTTTCTAAACATCAACATGATCATCTTGACTTGCAAGATAGGAAACCGTGAATGGCTGCCTAGTTCGTCTAGCAATGACCAGTTCAAAGAAACAATTAACTCGAACAGTTGGAGAAAACTACAAGCAATGGTCCTGAAAAACAGAAAAAGTCCTTTAATTTACTTAGATTAGCCACAAATAAAAATAATGGTTCTCACCAAAAAGCAATGAGTAAATCTCCGTGATCCGTACGAAACAAATTCAAATTATGAGTATAGACAACAACATTAAACAAAACTGGACAGGATAACATAATATGTAAAATAGGGGAAAAGAAAGAACCCAGAAACGAGAAATGGGCGTGAGCGGCTTACTGTTTAAGAGCAAATCTCTGCCACTGCCTCCATCTGGAAATCATGGGATGCTCGAACGCTATAGTCTGATTGCCGATTGCCAACATTAAACAAAAATGAAGTAGATTCTTCCACCAAACATAAGCATGTTATAGTGATTCGACGCCACAAAGATGAATTTCTCAAGAAATCACAAACCAATAAAGCCATAAACTCATAAAAGATAAGGAAACTAAACATAACGAAATGGGTAAGGTTTTAAAATATGAGAAGCATATGGTAGATGAGATTTTGGTCAGATGGGAAGTTAATCGGCGATGTAGTTTAATGAAAATTGGTAGACGAGAAGCGTATTATCAAAATAAACATAACAATTTAGAGCTAAATGAGAGAACTTGTTCAGTTAAAACTGAGGTAGTTTAACGATTGAAACCAAAACTACGCATACACAATAGAGGGAGAAGAGGGAAGGGACAATTATAGAAAATCAACACAGAAATCGATGGGAAAGTGATGTATTGTAGATGGAAAAGAAAAACAAGAGTGATGTATCTCCCATCAAAATATATAACATATAATATTGCAATTCAACAACAATATTATCCAAGTCATCAACACAGCAACAAATACAATCCAATCTCCCAAACTTTCATCAGGCCATCGAGCAACATATACGATCCAATTTGCCAAACTGTCATCAAGTCATCAAGCAACATATACCATCCAAATACCAAAACTTAGCAATATAAGCTTCTAGATAAGCATGTGTATGGTAAAAGTACCTCTTCTCTTTTCTTCTCTTCTTTTTCTCTGAAGGGCTGCCTTTGGCTTATGCTCTTCTACCTTCTTGCAGTGTCCAACAATACAACCATATATCCGCAAAATCCTCAAAAAAACCAATACAAAATGAGAATCTAGTCAAACCCACACAAAATTCGACCACAAAAATAAAATAAAATAACCCACGCAACACCATACCTTCTACTGAAGCTTCAAAAAGCAACTGAGAGTCTAATAAACTCACACAACAAGATACCTTCAAGGATAAAACCCATCTGAAATTGGGTTGTTTCCAGTTTCCATTCCCACGGGTCGAGTTCACACTTCACCCTTCACACACTTATCTTTTCTTCTCGTTTCGATTTTTAGTTGAAGTTTTAATTTGTCAATTTTGGCCATAAACTTACTTTCTCCGGACTTTTTTTTGGTGACTAGAGGGAAAAAAAACAGGCAGCTAGACCACTTCCCTAGGGAGGCTCAGACCATGAACATCATCATACAAAACAACAACAACAGCAGTAGGCGACTGCTCAAACCGATGCATTTCTATCTCCATACTCAAGCCTAATCCAACCTAGAAATCAGCAACTTTACTGTCTTTCCTATAAACATTCTTCACTTGACATCTCCAATCTCCGTTCACTAAATTCTGATAAGCAACCAACAAGTTGTTCAAAAGATGAGTTCCTAGAATATGGTGACTGATAAGGTGAACAGCAGTCTCCGAATCAAACTCAAGCAAAATCTCTCTTTCCCCCATCTCCCAAGCAAACTGCAGGCCATGAAAAACACCCCATACATCCGCATCAAGAATTTGCCCAAAACCAATGTTCATAGAGAACCCATGAATCCAAGATCCCTCGGAATTTCGAAACACACCTCTAGCTGCAATGCTTCCATCCGCACTCTTATGGCTCCTATCGGTATTAATCTTAATGGCTCCCAGAGAGGGCTTCGTCCAAGCAATCTCAACCAAATGTCTTGCCGGTTTACTTAAGCTACGGACATTAGCAAGGTGCCATTCCTCCGCTGTCCTCAAAATCATCAATTTAGGATGCACATGAAAATGAAAATCAGCCTAAAAAATTCTTTTATTCCTCCACTTCCACAAAAATCAGCAACAAAAGCCGAAGACAATAGACCACAAAACCGCAGAGCTATCAGCAGCTTCAATCTTCAGTCTTGGTGACCTATATATAAAGATAGCTATTTACTTATACATAGTTTTCCCATTTACAATGCCTTACAAAAAAACAAGCATAAAATTTCTCTACAGGTTGATAATCTTTTCTAATAAAATCCCTGGCGACTTATTTTCCATTCTGCGTTTGATAAAATCCATCAAAGCTCCATTTCAAAATCCGAAATCAAAATCGAAAACCCAAGTTCAAAATCGAAACCCTAACTTGAAAATGAAATTTATAAACATACCTCAATTATAGTTGGTGCAATGTCATAAATATACCTAAAAATCGAAAACCTAACTTAGAAAATGAAATTCATAAACCCATACTCGACTTGATGGGCGACCTTCGTCGGCGACACCTCCATAATGACGATGACCAAGTATTGTTTATGTAGACTATGAATTAATTATTTTATTGTGGGATGTTACTTTACTATTGACTCACACAACTCTCTGATATTTCTGGTTGCTAACCCTTTCATCATTTGGCTTTGCAAATTATAGCTAGCACTTGACGGTCGGACAAGTTACTTCTTGGCTCATCATTGTTTACTGCACTTTTTTTCCTTGGATTAGATTTTTATTTCAAGAGGTTTTTCTTAACAAGGTTTTTTAGCGAGGAAGCAGTACAAATTTTATCTTTCACTCTTCGATTAAGATATATGTATTTGCTAAAACAACAATTAATTAGTAATAGGATTTCTGTAGTTATTGCCCATGTGAAAGATCACTTTAACAAAAAAAACTTAATAATACAAATAAAAAACATTTTATTCTATTAATAATAGAATAATTTATAAAATTCTACTTAGAAGACATTCAATAATTTATGTGCAGTTTTTGTTGGGATTCATCAACGAACTAGTATACAAAATTTTTTATGTACCAAGAAAATAATGATTGCTCGGTGATCCTTCTTCTCTTTAGTGCTTGCTTCCTCTAGTCTTCTCTCTCTCTCTCTCTCTCTATCTCTCTCTATTTCCTTTCTCATCTTGCATATGCATACAGATATCTTATGTTTTCAGTCGTTTACTCGAAATTTCTTGAACCAACTCAGTGCCTTTTGCTAGCCATCCTTCCACTAATTGGTCCTCGCTGCAAATTGGAATTTCAATAGTTGAAGGTGAATTGCATTTAGAATTTGTGGCTGATTGTTTAATCAAAATGAAGGTATATTTTGCCATGCAATTTGGAGCTATTTTGTTCCTCTGATTGAGGACGGAGGACGGAGGACGACGACGACTCCTTTTTCAGCTCACCCGCTTAGATCGGATCTATTTTCTTCCTCCTCCTTCCACCTTCAATTTCACCCGACGCCACCAGCTTTTGCTCTTTCCATCATCCCCGGTAAAAATTCACAAAAACCAAAACCCCCACCCTGAAAAAAATTCAAACTTTATTTGTTTTTACAACAAAAAAGACCCAAACTTAAAGCCCCAATTATTATCGGTTTCTTCATTCCATCATGAACAAAAAAGAGAGAAAACCCAATAAAAACTCAAACTAGCGTTCACGGGCAATGTAACATCGTGTGTGCTGCAAAGTTTTCATTTTTTCCCACTGGACACAACGACCTATGATGTTTACAAAGACGACGAATGCAAACTTGGCGCAATTTTGTTGCCTTCTTACAACGATCTACTTCTTTTTGAAACAATAAAGAACAAACCATGGTGGAAACGTGTGTGGAGCAAGGCAAAAGAGGAGACATGAAAATGAAATAAAGAAAAGGGTTTCCTTTTTGAACCCTCACAAAATGCCTAGATTAAAAACAATTAGGTTGTCACCCTTTGTCATTAGGGGCGGATAAAAACCTAATCCACCCCTATTATTTTTCCTTACACGTCAGCTTGCTTTTCTGTTCAAAATGATAGAGACACTTGTCAATTTATACAATAAAAATTAAATAATTATAAGGGCACATATAATTACCCCTAATAATTTTCAAATAATTGACTTTCTGCCCTTATTATGGGCGCACATATATTTACCCTTAATAGTTTTTAAATTAATGACTATAGCCCATATTCCTTCTTGTATTATTTCGGCTCATAATTTCAATTTTATAAATAATTATATAGTTTTTAATTTAATAACATTTGATTATGTTCTAACAAGTGAATTCAATATGAGTATTAAAGAATTAAAGATCTCACAATTAATATGATAGTAATATTTCTACCAAAAAAGTCAATAATAATATCTCTAAAGAAAAAAGAGTCAATAATAATATCAAATAATATTATAAGCATTTAAATATCATGTAAATATTATGCGTATGAAATCTATATGCCTATTCACGATCATGATTGCAACTCCGCGGATCTAAAGACATAAAATTCTTTAAGAAGTATAAGTCATTGAGCAATCCTGTATACTCTTCATGAGAGTAAGTCACTGGCTAGTACAACGGTGGTTGGTATGGCTGAGGATAATACAGTTGTAATGATGAAGGATACCGATGAGGATGCTATGCATAAAACGGATGTTGATGAGAAGATGGAGTCCGCACAGAAGGTGAATGTTGCCGGGAGATAAATCTTTTAAACTGAACGTATTGATTGTACCAAATCTTTAATCAAGATAACTAGCTTCATGAACATGTAATGTTAAGCACACAACTGCATGTACACTATAGAAACAAATAATTCAAAATTTTAGCAACCATTCTTGTTAACTGGTCAGTTGAATTTTTGAAGAATACTTACTGTGATAAAGTATAGTATTTTTAATGCAGGAATCCAGTTGAGGCTAAATTTGTTAAAGCAGCTCACATAAACCAGTCTTGTATGCATGCAATAAAAATTTACCCTCACTACAAGAAAAGGTCAGAGGCCCGACGAAAGTAATACCCGATCAATCTTGCTCTATCCGATGAATCTCACGCGGAAAAAAAATAATCTTGTCTGATGAATCTCGCGTCATTTTCGAGTAATAAGACTATTGTCCGACGAATCTATCTTAATTCGTCGTAAAAACATCTAGCCCGACGGTTATTGGCCGATGGCTTGTCGTGGTGCTCTGGTTACGTCTTATGGTGCTAAAACCTCAAACGTAATGTTTCTAAACATCAACATGATCATCTTGACTTGCAAGATAGGAAACCGTGAATGGCTGCCTAGTTCGTCTAGCAATGACCAGTTCAAAGAAACAATTACCTCGAATAGTTGGAGAAAACTACAAGCAATGGTCCTGAAAAACAGAAAAAGTCCTTTAATTTACTTAGATTAGCTACAAATAAAAATAATGGTTCTCACCAAAAAGCAATGAGTAAATCTCAGTGATCCGTACGAAACAAATTCAAATTATGAGTATAGACAACAACATTAAACAAAACTGGACAGGATAACATAATATGTAAAATAGGGGAAAAGAAAGAACCCAGAAACGAGAAATGGGCGTGAGCGGCTTACTGTTTAAGAGCAAATCTCTGCCACTGCCTCCATCTGGAAATCATGGGATGCTCGAACGCTATAGTCTGATTGCCGATTGCCAACATTAAACAAAAATGAAGTAGATTCTTCCACCAAACATAAGCATGTTATAGTGATTCGACGCCACAAAGATGAATTTCTCAAGAAATCACAAACCAATAAAGCCATAAACTCATAAAAGATAAGGAAACTAAACATAACGAAATGGGTAAGGTTTTAAAATATGAGAAGCATATGGTAGATGAGATTTTGGTCAGATGGGAAGTTAATCGGCGATGTAGTTTAATGAAAATTGGTAGACGAGAAGCGTATTATCAAAATAAACATAACAATTTAGAGCTAAATGAGAGAACTTGTTCAGTTAAAACTGAGGTAGTTTAACGATTGAAACCAAAACTACGCATACACAATAGAGGGAGAAGAGGGAAGGGACAATTATAGAAAATCAACACAGAAATCGATGGGAAAGTGATGTATTGTAGATGGAAAAGAAAAACAAGAGTGATGTATCTCCCATCAAAATATATAACATATAATATTGCAATTCAACAACAATATTATCCAAGTCATCAACACAGCAACAAATACAATCCAATCTCCCAAACTTTCATCAGGCCATCGAGCAACATATACGATCCAATTTGCCAAACTGTCATCAAGTCATCAAGCAACATATACCATCCAAATACCAAAACTTAGCAATATAAGCTTCTAGATAAGCATGTGTATGGTAAAAGTACCTCTTCTCTTTTCTTCTCTTCTTTTTCTCTGAAGGGCTGCCTTTGGCTTATGCTCTTCTACCTTCTTGCAGTGTCCAACAATACAACCATATATCCGCAAAATCCTCAAAAAAACCAATACAAAATGAGAATCTAGTCAAACCCACACAAAATTCGACCACAAAAATAAAATAAAATAACCCACGCAACACCATACCTTCTACTGAAGCTTCAAAAAGCAACTGAGAGTCTAATAAACTCACACAACAAGATACCTTCAAGGATAAAACCCATCTGAAATTGGGTTGTTTCCAGTTTCCATTCCCACGGGTCGAGTTCACACTTCACCCTTCACACACTTATCTTTTCTTCTCGTTTCGATTTTTAGTTGAAGTTTTAATTTGTCAATTTTGGCCATAAACTTACTTTCTCCGGACTTTTTTTTGGTGACTAGAGGGAAAAAAAACAGGCAGCTAGACCACTTCCCTAGGGAGGCTCAGACCATGAACATCATCATACAAAACAACAACAACAGCAGTAGGCGACTGCTCAAACCGATGCATTTCTATCTCCATACTCAAGCCTAATCCAACCTAGAAATCAGCAACTTTACTGTCTTTCCTATAAACATTCTTCACTTGACATCTCCAATCTCCGTTCACTAAATTCTGATAAGCAACCAACAAGTTGTTCAAAAGATGAGTTCCTAGAATATGGTGACTGATAAGGTGAACAGCAGTCTCCGAATCAAACTCAAGCAAAATCTCTCTTTCCCCCATCTCCCAAGCAAACTGCAGGCCATGAAAAACACCCCATACATCCGCATCAAGAATTTGCCCAAAACCAATGTTCATAGAGAACCCATGAATCCAAGATCCCTCGGAATTTCGAAACACACCTCTAGCTGCAATGCTTCCATCCGCACTCTTATGGCTCCTATCGGTATTAATCTTAATGGCTCCCAGAGAGGGCTTCGTCCAAGCAATCTCAACCAAATGTCTTGCCGGTTTACTTAAGCTACGGACATTAGCAAGGTGCCATTCCTCCGCTGTCCTCAAAATCATCAATTTAGGATGCACATGAAAATGAAAATCAGCCTAAAAAATTCTTTTATTCCTCCACTTCCACAAAAATCAGCAACAAAAGCCGAAGACAATAGACCACAAAACCGCAGAGCTATCAGCAGCTTCAATCTTCAGTCTTGGTGACCTATATATAAAGATAGCTATTTACTTATACATAGTTTTCCCATTTACAATGCCTTACAAAAAAACAAGCATAAAATTTCTCTACAGGTTGATAATCTTTTCTAATAAAATCCCTGGCGACTTATTTTCCATTCTGCGTTTGATAAAATCCATCAAAGCTCCATTTCAAAATCCGAAATCAAAATCGAAAACCCAAGTTCAAAATCGAAACCCTAACTTGAAAATGAAATTTATAAACATACCTCAATTATAGTTGGTGCAATGTCATAAATATACCTAAAAATCGAAAACCTAACTTAGAAAATGAAATTCATAAACCCATACTCGACTTGATGGGCGACCTTCGTCGGCGACACCTCCATAATGACGATGACCAAGTATTGTTTATGTAGACTATGAATTAATTATTTTATTGTGGGATGTTACTTTACTATTGACTCACACAACTCTCTGATATTTCTGGTTGCTAACCCTTTCATCATTTGGCTTTGCAAATTATAGCTAGCACTTGACGGTCGGACAAGTTACTTCTTGGCTCATCATTGTTTACTGCACTTTTTTTCCTTGGATTAGATTTTTATTTCAAGAGGTTTTTCTTAACAAGGTTTTTTAGCGAGGAAGCAGTACAAATTTTATCTTTCACTCTTCGATTAAGATATATGTATTTGCTAAAACAACAATTAATTAGTAATAGGATTTCTGTAGTTATTGCCCATGTGAAAGATCACTTTAACAAAAAAAACTTAATAATACAAATAAAAAACATTTTATTCTATTAATAATAGAATAATTTATAAAATTCTACTTAGAAGACATTCAATAATTTATGTGCAGTTTTTGTTGGGATTCATCAACGAACTAGTATACAAAATTTTTTATGTACCAAGAAAATAATGATTGCTCGGTGATCCTTCTTCTCTTTAGTGCTTGCTTCCTCTAGTCTTCTCTCTCTCTCTCTCTCTCTATCTCTCTCTATTTCCTTTCTCATCTTGCATATGCATACAGATATCTTATGTTTTCAGTCGTTTACTCGAAATTTCTTGAACCAACTCAGTGCCTTTTGCTAGCCATCCTTCCACTAATTGGTCCTCGCTGCAAATTGGAATTTCAATAGTTGAAGGTGAATTGCATTTAGAATTTGTGGCTGATTGTTTAATCAAAATGAAGGTATATTTTGCCATGCAATTTGGAGCTATTTTGTTCCTCTGATTGAGGACGGAGGACGGAGGACGACGACGACTCCTTTTTCAGCTCACCCGCTTAGATCGGATCTATTTTCTTCCTCCTCCTTCCACCTTCAATTTCACCCGACGCCACCAGCTTTTGCTCTTTCCATCATCCCCGGTAAAAATTCACAAAAACCAAAACCCCCACCCTGAAAAAAATTCAAACTTTATTTGTTTTTACAACAAAAAAGACCCAAACTTAAAGCCCCAATTATTATCGGTTTCTTCATTCCATCATGAACAAAAAAGAGAGAAAACCCAATAAAAACTCAAACTAGCGTTCACGGGCAATGTAACATCGTGTGTGCTGCAAAGTTTTCATTTTTTCCCACTGGACACAACGACCTATGATGTTTACAAAGACGACGAATGCAAACTTGGCGCAATTTTGTTGCCTTCTTACAACGATCTACTTCTTTTTGAAACAATAAAGAACAAACCATGGTGGAAACGTGTGTGGAGCAAGGCAAAAGAGGAGACATGAAAATGAAATAAAGAAAAGGGTTTCCTTTTTGAACCCTCACAAAATGCCTAGATTAAAAACAATTAGGTTGTCACCCTTTGTCATTAGGGGCGGATAAAAACCTAATCCACCCCTATTATTTTTCCTTACACGTCAGCTTGCTTTTCTGTTCAAAATGATAGAGACACTTGTCAATTTATACAATAAAAATTAAATAATTATAAGGGCACATATAATTACCCCTAATAATTTTCAAATAATTGACTTTCTGCCCTTATTATGGGCGCACATATATTTACCCTTAATAGTTTTTAAATTAATGACTATAGCCCATATTCCTTCTTGTATTATTTCGGCTCATAATTTCAATTTTATAAATAATTATATAGTTTTTAATTTAATAACATTTGATTATGTTCTAACAAGTGAATTCAATATGAGTATTAAAGAATTAAAGATCTCACAATTAATATGATAGTAATATTTCTACCAAAAAAGTCAATAATAATATCTCTAAAGAAAAAAGAGTCAATAATAATATCAAATAATATTATAAGCATTTAAATATCATGTAAATATTATGCGTATGAAATCTATATGCCTATTCACGATCATGATTGCAACTCCGCGGATCTAAAGACATAAAATTCTTTAAGAAGTATAAGTCATTGAGCAATCCTGTATACTCTTCATGAGAGTAAGTCACTGGCTAGTACAACGGTGGTTGGTATGGCTGAGGATAATACAGTTGTAATGATGAAGGATACCGATGAGGATGCTATGCATAAAACGGATGTTGATGAGAAGATGGAGTCCGCACAGAAGGTGAATGTTGCCGGGAGATAAATCTTTTAAACTGAACGTATTGATTGTACCAAATCTTTAATCAAGATAACTAGCTTCATGAACATGTAATGTTAAGCACACAACTGCATGTACACTATAGAAACAAATAATTCAAAATTTTAGCAACCATTCTTGTTAACTGGTCAGTTGAATTTTTGAAGAATACTTACTGTGATAAAGTATAGTATTTTTAATGCAGGAATCCAGTTGAGGCTAAATTTGTTAAAGCAGCTCACATAAACCAGTCTTGTATGCATGCAATAAAAATTTACCCTCACTACAAGAAAAGGTCAGAGGCCCGACGAAAGTAATACCCGATCAATCTTGCTCTATCCGATGAATCTCACGCGGAAAAAAAATAATCTTGTCTGATGAATCTCGCGTCATTTTCGAGTAATAAGACTATTGTCCGACGAATCTATCTTAATTCGTCGTAAAAACATCTAGCCCGACGGTTATTGGCCGATGGCTTGTCGTGGTGCTCTGGTTACGTCTTATGGTGCTAAAACCTCAAACGTAATGTTTCTAAACATCAACATGATCATCTTGACTTGCAAGATAGGAAACCGTGAATGGCTGCCTAGTTCGTCTAGCAATGACCAGTTCAAAGAAACAATTACCTCGAATAGTTGGAGAAAACTACAAGCAATGGTCCTGAAAAACAGAAAAAGTCCTTTAATTTACTTAGATTAGCTACAAATAAAAATAATGGTTCTCACCAAAAAGCAATGAGTAAATCTCAGTGATCCGTACGAAACAAATTCAAATTATGAGTATAGACAACAACATTAAACAAAACTGGACAGGATAACATAATATGTAAAATAGGGGAAAAGAAAGAACCCAGAAACGAGAAATGGGCGTGAGCGGCTTACTGTTTAAGAGCAAATCTCTGCCACTGCCTCCATCTGGAAATCATGGGATGCTCGAACGCTATAGTCTGATTGCCGATTGCCAACATTAAACAAAAATGAAGTAGATTCTTCCACCAAACATAAGCATGTTATAGTGATTCGACGCCACAAAGATGAATTTCTCAAGAAATCACAAACCAATAAAGCCATAAACTCATAAAAGATAAGGAAACTAAACATAACGAAATGGGTAAGGTTTTAAAATATGAGAAGCATATGGTAGATGAGATTTTGGTCAGATGGGAAGTTAATCGGCGATGTAGTTTAATGAAAATTGGTAGACGAGAAGCGTATTATCAAAATAAACATAACAATTTAGAGCTAAATGAGAGAACTTGTTCAGTTAAAACTGAGGTAGTTTAACGATTGAAACCAAAACTACGCATACACAATAGAGGGAGAAGAGGGAAGGGACAATTATAGAAAATCAACACAGAAATCGATGGGAAAGTGATGTATTGTAGATGGAAAAGAAAAACAAGAGTGATGTATCTCCCATCAAAATATATAACATATAATATTGCAATTCAACAACAATATTATCCAAGTCATCAACACAGCAACAAATACAATCCAATCTCCCAAACTTTCATCAGGCCATCGAGCAACATATACGATCCAATTTGCCAAACTGTCATCAAGTCATCAAGCAACATATACCATCCAAATACCAAAACTTAGCAATATAAGCTTCTAGATAAGCATGTGTATGGTAAAAGTACCTCTTCTCTTTTCTTCTCTTCTTTTTCTCTGAAGGGCTGCCTTTGGCTTATGCTCTTCTACCTTCTTGCAGTGTCCAACAATACAACCATATATCCGCAAAATCCTCAAAAAAACCAATACAAAATGAGAATCTAGTCAAACCCACACAAAATTCGACCACAAAAATAAAATAAAATAACCCACGCAACACCATACCTTCTACTGAAGCTTCAAAAAGCAACTGAGAGTCTAATAAACTCACACAACAAGATACCTTCAAGGATAAAACCCATCTGAAATTGGGTTGTTTCCAGTTTCCATTCCCACGGGTCGAGTTCACACTTCACCCTTCACACACTTATCTTTTCTTCTCGTTTCGATTTTTAGTTGAAGTTTTAATTTGTCAATTTTGGCCATAAACTTACTTTCTCCGGACTTTTTTTTGGTGACTAGAGGGAAAAAAAACAGGCAGCTAGACCACTTCCCTAGGGAGGCTCAGACCATGAACATCATCATACAAAACAACAACAACAGCAGTAGGCGACTGCTCAAACCGATGCATTTCTATCTCCATACTCAAGCCTAATCCAACCTAGAAATCAGCAACTTTACTGTCTTTCCTATAAACATTCTTCACTTGACATCTCCAATCTCCGTTCACTAAATTCTGATAAGCAACCAACAAGTTGTTCAAAAGATGAGTTCCTAGAATATGGTGACTGATAAGGTGAACAGCAGTCTCCGAATCAAACTCAAGCAAAATCTCTCTTTCCCCCATCTCCCAAGCAAACTGCAGGCCATGAAAAACACCCCATACATCCGCATCAAGAATTTGCCCAAAACCAATGTTCATAGAGAACCCATGAATCCAAGATCCCTCGGAATTTCGAAACACACCTCTAGCTGCAATGCTTCCATCCGCACTCTTATGGCTCCTATCGGTATTAATCTTAATGGCTCCCAGAGAGGGCTTCGTCCAAGCAATCTCAACCAAATGTCTTGCCGGTTTACTTAAGCTACGGACATTAGCAAGGTGCCATTCCTCCGCTGTCCTCAAAATCATCAATTTAGGATGCACATGAAAATGAAAATCAGCCTAAAAAATTCTTTTATTCCTCCACTTCCACAAAAATCAGCAACAAAAGCCGAAGACAATAGACCACAAAACCGCAGAGCTATCAGCAGCTTCAATCTTCAGTCTTGGTGACCTATATATAAAGATAGCTATTTACTTATACATAGTTTTCCCATTTACAATGCCTTACAAAAAAACAAGCATAAAATTTCTCTACAGGTTGATAATCTTTTCTAATAAAATCCCTGGCGACTTATTTTCCATTCTGCGTTTGATAAAATCCATCAAAGCTCCATTTCAAAATCCGAAATCAAAATCGAAAACCCAAGTTCAAAATCGAAACCCTAACTTGAAAATGAAATTTATAAACATACCTCAATTATAGTTGGTGCAATGTCATAAATATACCTAAAAATCGAAAACCTAACTTAGAAAATGAAATTCATAAACCCATACTCGACTTGATGGGCGACCTTCGTCGGCGACACCTCCATAATGACGATGACCAAGTATTGTTTATGTAGACTATGAATTAATTATTTTATTGTGGGATGTTACTTTACTATTGACTCACACAACTCTCTGATATTTCTGGTTGCTAACCCTTTCATCATTTGGCTTTGCAAATTATAGCTAGCACTTGACGGTCGGACAAGTTACTTCTTGGCTCATCATTGTTTACTGCACTTTTTTTCCTTGGATTAGATTTTTATTTCAAGAGGTTTTTCTTAACAAGGTTTTTTAGCGAGGAAGCAGTACAAATTTTATCTTTCACTCTTCGATTAAGATATATGTATTTGCTAAAACAACAATTAATTAGTAATAGGATTTCTGTAGTTATTGCCCATGTGAAAGATCACTTTAACAAAAAAAACTTAATAATACAAATAAAAAACATTTTATTCTATTAATAATAGAATAATTTATAAAATTCTACTTAGAAGACATTCAATAATTTATGTGCAGTTTTTGTTGGGATTCATCAACGAACTAGTATACAAAATTTTTTATGTACCAAGAAAATAATGATTGCTCGGTGATCCTTCTTCTCTTTAGTGCTTGCTTCCTCTAGTCTTCTCTCTCTCTCTCTCTCTCTATCTCTCTCTATTTCCTTTCTCATCTTGCATATGCATACAGATATCTTATGTTTTCAGTCGTTTACTCGAAATTTCTTGAACCAACTCAGTGCCTTTTGCTAGCCATCCTTCCACTAATTGGTCCTCGCTGCAAATTGGAATTTCAATAGTTGAAGGTGAATTGCATTTAGAATTTGTGGCTGATTGTTTAATCAAAATGAAGGTATATTTTGCCATGCAATTTGGAGCTATTTTGTTCCTCTGATTGAGGACGGAGGACGGAGGACGACGACGACTCCTTTTTCAGCTCACCCGCTTAGATCGGATCTATTTTCTTCCTCCTCCTTCCACCTTCAATTTCACCCGACGCCACCAGCTTTTGCTCTTTCCATCATCCCCGGTAAAAATTCACAAAAACCAAAACCCCCACCCTGAAAAAAATTCAAACTTTATTTGTTTTTACAACAAAAAAGACCCAAACTTAAAGCCCCAATTATTATCGGTTTCTTCATTCCATCATGAACAAAAAAGAGAGAAAACCCAATAAAAACTCAAACTAGCGTTCACGGGCAATGTAACATCGTGTGTGCTGCAAAGTTTTCATTTTTTCCCACTGGACACAACGACCTATGATGTTTACAAAGACGACGAATGCAAACTTGGCGCAATTTTGTTGCCTTCTTACAACGATCTACTTCTTTTTGAAACAATAAAGAACAAACCATGGTGGAAACGTGTGTGGAGCAAGGCAAAAGAGGAGACATGAAAATGAAATAAAGAAAAGGGTTTCCTTTTTGAACCCTCACAAAATGCCTAGATTAAAAACAATTAGGTTGTCACCCTTTGTCATTAGGGGCGGATAAAAACCTAATCCACCCCTATTATTTTTCCTTACACGTCAGCTTGCTTTTCTGTTCAAAATGATAGAGACACTTGTCAATTTATACAATAAAAATTAAATAATTATAAGGGCACATATAATTACCCCTAATAATTTTCAAATAATTGACTTTCTGCCCTTATTATGGGCGCACATATATTTACCCTTAATAGTTTTTAAATTAATGACTATAGCCCATATTCCTTCTTGTATTATTTCGGCTCATAATTTCAATTTTATAAATAATTATATAGTTTTTAATTTAATAACATTTGATTATGTTCTAACAAGTGAATTCAATATGAGTATTAAAGAATTAAAGATCTCACAATTAATATGATAGTAATATTTCTACCAAAAAAGTCAATAATAATATCTCTAAAGAAAAAAGAGTCAATAATAATATCAAATAATATTATAAGCATTTAAATATCATGTAAATATTATGCGTATGAAATCTATATGCCTATTCACGATCATGATTGCAACTCCGCGGATCTAAAGACATAAAATTCTTTAAGAAGTATAAGTCATTGAGCAATCCTGTATACTCTTCATGAGAGTAAGTCACTGGCTAGTACAACGGTGGTTGGTATGGCTGAGGATAATACAGTTGTAATGATGAAGGATACCGATGAGGATGCTATGCATAAAACGGATGTTGATGAGAAGATGGAGTCCGCACAGAAGGTGAATGTTGCCGGGAGATAAATCTTTTAAACTGAACGTATTGATTGTACCAAATCTTTAATCAAGATAACTAGCTTCATGAACATGTAATGTTAAGCACACAACTGCATGTACACTATAGAAACAAATAATTCAAAATTTTAGCAACCATTCTTGTTAACTGGTCAGTTGAATTTTTGAAGAATACTTACTGTGATAAAGTATAGTATTTTTAATGCAGGAATCCAGTTGAGGCTAAATTTGTTAAAGCAGCTCACATAAACCAGTCTTGTATGCATGCAATAAAAATTTACCCTCACTACAAGAAAAGGTCAGAGGCCCGACGAAAGTAATACCCGATCAATCTTGCTCTATCCGATGAATCTCACGCGGAAAAAAAATAATCTTGTCTGATGAATCTCGCGTCATTTTCGAGTAATAAGACTATTGTCCGACGAATCTATCTTAATTCGTCGTAAAAACATCTAGCCCGACGGTTATTGGCCGATGGCTTGTCGTGGTGCTCTGGTTACGTCTTATGGTGCTAAAACCTCAAACGTAATGTTTCTAAACATCAACATGATCATCTTGACTTGCAAGATAGGAAACCGTGAATGGTTGCCTAGTTCGTCTAGCAATGACCAGTTCAAAGAAACAATTAACTCGAATAGTTGGAGAAAACTACAAGCAATGGTCCTGAAAAACAGAAAAAGTCTTTTAATTTACTTAGATTAGCTACAAATAAAAATAATGGTTCTCACCAAAAAGCAATGAGTAAATCTCAGTGATCCGTACGAAACAAATTCAAATTATGAGTATAGACAACAACATTAAACAAAACTGGACAGGATAACATAATATGTAAAATAGGGGAAAAGAAAGAACCCAGAAACGAGAAATGGGCGTGAGCGGCTTACTGTTTAAGAGCAAATCTCTGCCACTGCCTCCATCTGGAAATCATGGGATGCTCGAACGCTATAGTCTGATTGCCGATTGCCAACATTAAACAAAAATGAAGTAGATTCTTCCACCAAACATAAGCATGTTATAGTGATTCGACGCCACAAAGATGAATTTCTCAAGAAATCACAAACCAATAAAGCCATAAACTCATAAAAGATAAGGAAACTAAACATAACGAAATGGGTAAGGTTTTAAAATATGAGAAGCATATGGTAGATGAGATTTTGGTCAGATGGGAAGTTAATCGGCGATGTAGTTTAATGAAAATTGGTAGACGAGAAGCATATTATCAAAATAAACATAACAATTTAGAGCTAAATGAGAGAACTTGTTCAGTTAAAACTGAGGTAGTTTAACGATTGAAACCAAAACTACGCATACACAATAGAGGGAGAAGAGGAAAGGGACAATTATAGAAAATCAACACAGAAATCGATGGGAAAGTGATGTATTGTAGATGGAAAAGAAAAACAAGAGTGATGTATCTCCCATCAAAATATATAACATATAATATTGCAATTCAACGACAATATTATCCAAGTCATCAACACAGCAGCAAATACAATCCAATCTCCCAAACTTTCATCAGGCCATCGAGCAACATATACGATCCAATTTGCCAAACTGTCATCAAGTCATCAAGCAACATATACCATCCAAATACCAAAACTTAGCAATATAAGCTTCTAGATAAGCATGTGTATAGTAAAAGTACCTCTTCTCTTTTCTTCTCTTCTTTTTCTCTGAAGGGCTGCCTTTGGCTTATGCTCTTCTACCTTCTTGCAGTGTACAACAATACAACCATATATCCGCAAAATCCTCAAAAAACCAATACAAAATGAGAATCTAATCAAACCCACACAAAATTCGACCAAAAAAATAAAATAAAATAACCCACGCAACACCATACCTTCTACTGAAGCTTCAAAAAGCAACTGAGAGTCTAATAAACTCACACAACAAGATACCTTCAAGGATAAAACCCATCTGAAATTGGGTTGTTTCCAGTTTCCATTCCCACGGGTCGAGTTCACACTTCACCCTTCACACACTTATTTTTTCTTCTCGTTTCGATCTTTAGTTAAAGTTTTAATTTGTCAATTTTGGCCATAAACTTACTTTCTCCGGACTTTTTTTTGGTGACTAGAGGGAAAAAAAAAGAGGCAGCTAGACCACTTCCCTAGGGAGGCTCAGACCATGAACATCATCAAACAAAACAACAACAACAGCAGCAGTAGGCGGCTGCTCAAACCGATGCATCTCTATCTCCATACTCAAGCCTAATCCAACCTAGAAATCAGCAACTTTATTGTCTTTCCTATAAACATTCTTCACTTGACATCTCCAATCTCTGTTCACTAAATTCTGACAAGCAACCAACAAGTTGTTCAAAAGATGAGTTCCTAGAATATGGTGACTGATAAGGTGAACAGCAGTCTCCGAATCAAACTCAAGCAAAATCTCTCTTTCCCCCATCTCCCAAGCAAACTGCAGGCCATGAAAAATACCCCATACATCCGCATCAAGAATTTGCCCAAAACCAATGTTCATAGAGAACCCATGAATCCAAGATCCCTCGGAATTTCGAAACACACCTCTAGCTGCAATGCTTCCATCCGCACTCTTATGGCTCCTATCGGTATTAATCTTAATGGCTCCCAGAGAGGGCTTCGTCCAAGCAATCTCAACCAAATGTCTAGCCGGTTTACTTAAGCTACGGACATTAGCAAGGTGCCATTCCTCCGCTGTCCTCAAAATCATCAATTTAGGATGCACATGAAAATGAAAATCAGCCTAAAAAATTCTTTTATTCCTCCACTTCCACAAAAATCAGCAACAAAAGCCGAAGACAATAGACCACAAAACCGCAGAGCTATCAGCAGCTTCAATCTTCAGTCTTGGTGACCTATATATAAAGATAGCTATTTACTTATACATAGTTTTCCCATTTACAATGCCTTACAAAAAAACAAGCATAAAATTTCTCTACAGGTTGATAATCTTTTCTAATAAAATCCCTGGCGACTTATTTTCCATTCTGCGTTTGATAAAATCCATCAAAGCTCCATTTCAAAATCCGAAATCAAAATCGAAAACCCAAGTTCAAAATCGAAACCCTAACTTGAAAATGAAATTTATAAACATACCTCAATTATAGTTGGTGCAATGTCATAAATATACCTAAAAATCGAAAACCTAACTTAGAAAATGAAATTCATAAACCCATACTCGACTTGATGGGCGACCTTCGTCGGCGACACCTCCATAATGACGATGACCAAGTATTGTTTATGTAGACTATGAATTAATTATTTTATTGTGGGATGTTACTTTACTATTGACTCACACAACTCTCTGATATTTCTGGTTGCTAACCCTTTCATCATTTGGCTTTGCAAATTATAGCTAGCACTTGACGGTCGGACAAGTTACTTCTTGGCTCATCATTGTTTACTGCACTTTTTTTCCTTGGATTAGATTTTTATTTCAAGTGGTTTTTCTTAACAAGGTTTTTTAGCGAGGAAGCAGTACAAATTTTATCTTTCACTCTTCGATTAAGATATATGTATTTGCTAAAACAACAATTAATTAGTAATAGGATTTCTGTAGTTATTGCCCATGTGAAAGATCACTTTAACAAAAAAAACTTAATAATACAAATAAAAAACATTTTATTCTATTAATAATAGAAATGCTTACAAATAAAATATAAAGTCTAAGTGTGGCCTCATTAAAACCTTACGTGATTAAGGGGAAAGAGTACCACACTCTTATTTGAGTAGAAAGTTTATAGCATAAGCTATTCCCAGCATATATTAAATGCTACGAGAAAAGTAAAATAAAAAGACATCACAATCCTTCAAACATAGAAACTGAACATGAAAACCATGCAAATATTTGCATTTATTTGCCACTCCAACAGCCTGAACCATGGCCTCCATTATTCATTACTCCATTGAAGTCCATCCTGCAGAGTTCAACTATCGTGTAATCAATATTTATAATGAAGGATTATAATATACAGATGGAAGAAGAAGAGAAACAAAGAGTGATAGATCATGATAAGACTTGGTTCATCAAATGACCTCTGACTCTGGGAACTTGATGCCTTATTCCTTTCTAGTTGGTCCTGGTCCCTCCATATGATCGGCATGATGACTTGGTTGAACAACTTCAGGTCGTGCTAAAAATTGGCGGATGAGTTCTGAATCGTCAAAGAAGGAGGTCCAGCTTTGGGTTATTGCTTTCTTGAAATCCTCCACCTCTTCCTGGTATAAGAGGCCGATGCCACAACTCTGCACACACATGTCTGGACAGTCGCTATGAATACTAGCCTCTACTACCTCTCTAACTTCACTGAACTCTGCTAAAAGCATTCGAGGTAGATAGGTTAGCCAAACAAATCCCTGAAGATGTAACCATGTGAACTTCTCCTTAGTGACTGAGCAAAGAGGCATAGCGTCGAGGCAATATTCCCCGGTTCTTAAGTGACATAGAAGCTTGACATTCATTTCTGAACCAAAATTTGCAAGGGTGGAAGTTGGATGCTCGAGGACAGAAAAGGCAGCACAAATAACTAGTCCACTCCAATTTTTGTCATCATACAAGTTTGGAGGAAGTTCGATCTCGATCCTTGAGGACATACTACTCTGACCATCGAACCACTGAAGAATTTTCTTCTGAGGGAAAAAAACATTGTATCCTATGGCAGGACTGAAATGATCCAAAACAGATATTATTTGCCCTTTCAAGCTAAAAATGGCCTCTGGAGTGCCATATTGAAGTGACATCTCAACATTTTTTTTCCACTTGGCCAAATTACAGCTTCCGAAGATTTGAGTCCCAGCCATGACATGTAAACGACTTATAAGTTTCGGAATTGCCAAAACAAGTTGTTTGGAGTGGAGAATTACACCGTTAAAGTCCATAACACCTTGCTTTTGCTGGAAATAGCCTCTGTAATGCTGAAAAGTCTGTAAACTTGAAGTGGAAAATTGTTCTGCGTCTTGTTTATCAAGGCCTGCGCTTAGAAGATGATTTTGCCAGAATTGCCAAAAAATCTTTGAGGGCAGAGCTTAATTTCATCCTCGACATAGAAATTACTGAGAATCCCGACATGTATCTTGGCCTCCCTACTATCTGGGGACAATCAAAGAAAGAGGTCGTGTTGTTTGTCCGGAAGAGAATTGGTAGGAAAATCCAGGGATGGAAGAATAAGTTCATCTCCAAACCTCGCAAGGAAGTTCTCATTAAAGCGGTTGATCCTATGGCAGTATTTAAGTTTCCGAAGTCTGTTTGTCATGTTATTGATTCTGATTTGGCATATTTCTCGCGGGGTCAGTCGGAGGACCCAATAAGATTCACTGGATTAGTTGGCCTGAGCTTGGTCTCCCAAAGGCTGAGGGTGGTATGGGCTTTTCAAAATCTTGAGGATTTCAACCTTACTCTCCTAGCTAAGCAGTGTTGGAGACTTATCCGTGAGACGAATTCCTTTTAGGCTCAACTACTTAAGAGCAGATATTTCCCCAATGGTAATTTTCTGGATGTTGGCAGAGGTAGCCATGCTTCTTGGGCCTGGACAAGTTTATTGGAAGGCATACGAATTATTCTTGAGGGCTCCCGATGGCAAGTCCTGAATGGAGTTGTTATTAAGGTTTGGACTGATCGCTAGTTTCCGAGAACTTTGAACGGTTTGCTTATTCCCTCATCTCCTGCTTTGATCTGCCCTTCACAACCTATGTCTGCTCTCATTGATCCCGCTTCCCACTCCTGGAACCTTGCGATCATCGAGCCCCTGATTTCTGCTTCAGATTGTACGACCATTAGTTCTATCCTTTTGGGAAGTCTAGAAGACGGTGACCGACTCATCTGGCCCCACTGCAAGCCAGAAGAATATAGTGTTAAATCTGGTTATTTTTGGCTTAGGGCAAACCGTTCTCCACAGTGCTCCCTCGCTCTATCTAGGGCTTCAAGTTCAAACATTTTTTCGGCTGCTCTATGGAAAATTATCTGGAAACTCAAGGCAAACCTGTAGGTCATCAATTTTACGTGGAGGACCCTGCAGAATTGTCTCCCAACTCGGGCAAATCTATTCCGGCGTCATCTGGGCCACTGCCAGATGTGCGCTATTTGCGAATCATTTCCTGAAAATACTGAACATTTATTCCTAAGTTGTCCCGGAGTGATTTGTATTTGGTTTGGAGGTCTTCTTAACTACCGGATTGATATTTCGCAAGTGACTTCCTTTGAATGCTGGTTGAACACCATCCTTTCTCCTCCTGCGGGAATTGGAGGTAATCAAAATTGGATGGCTTCTGTTATTGCTTTCACTTGCTGGGAAATCTAGAAGCACTGGTGTAAGTATTTATTTGAGAGCCGACCCTTCAATCCCAATCTAATCATTCGTGCTATCTCCAGGTATGTCTTTGAATTCTGGTCCCACTTTGCTACTCCTCGCCCTCTTTTTGGTCTCCAAAACATTCCCCAGGTTGACCCTATTTCTTGGAGTCCCCCCACGGACTCGACCATAAAGGTCAACTCTGATGCCTCTTGGGTGGGCCTAGATGTTCCTGCTGGGCTTGGGGCTATTATCTGAAATTCGGAAGGTACTTTCTGCGGGCTTATCTATGAGTCAAAGTGCTCTAGAAACGTCCTCATTGCTGAAGCTTGGGCCATTCTCTCTAGAGTTACCTTTGCCCGGGACCGTGGGTTCCAACATGTCATTTTGGAGTCGGACTCTCAAACCCTGATCAAGTGTGTCTATGGTAGTATTGATCGTGGAAACTGGGAAGTCTTCCCCATCCTCTCTCAGATCCGTACACAACGAGCTCATTTCGAGCATATCCGTTTTGGGTGGACTCACCGAAGCACAAACAAGGTAGCTGATACCTTAGCCACTCAAACTCGACAGAGAATGCGTAGGAAAGTCTAGATCGGCCGCCTTGTATCCTTTTTAGTATATGTTTTAAACAATGATGGACTTTCATGTCCCCCTAGTTAAGTTTCATTTTTGATGGACTGCCATGCATCTTTACTCAGATTTTCCTTTTAAGTTTTTTTCCCTTTTGTTCTCTTTTTCCAGTTTTATCTCCTGTATTTATTCTACTTTGTTTTCGTTTCTCACTGAATGAAAGTTTTACTTTCTGATAAAAAAAAAGTATAAAGTATACTATCGAAACTACATTCATTCCATATTTTCCATCGGGAAGAAGGATGATGGGGCAAGACCAAGACTAAGACTAAGACTTAATTTTTTGTCCCAGAACATAATGAACATTACTACTCAAATACGACTCGGTTAATGAAAGTTCGATAAAATAAATAAATAAATTACAACAAAAATCATAATTAAGAATGAAATGTAAATATAAATTATAACTTTTTAATTTTAAAATATAATTCAAACCTCCCCTACTTGTACCAATTTAATTTTGCCAATTTATTTACATTGTGCGGATCAGATTGATTATATGCTGGTCTTGCAATCTCATAATCGAAATTGAACCAGATCAAGCTAGGTCTGATTTGGTCTCTAAACTGGAATGTTAGATCAAGTAAGATAACTGACTCAATCAATTTGGGTCTGCTTTTGGTTCGGGTTTTTACATCAATTTGCCTAGCTCTAATTTTAATATATATATATATATTATAATTAAAATAATTTATTTATAATATTATCGTTTAAGATCATTTATATAAATATCAATCAAATTACAGATCTAGCCATTTATATATAAATACATATATTATAAATGAATATTTCATCATTAAAATCTTAAGTTTTATAATACTATATTATCAATTTTGTTTGATACGGCCTCCGAGGATATAATTGTAATTTATTCGTTATTTCATATTGGCGAATCCTAAGAGTGTGTTTAAATGAAAAATTTATAATTTAATGAGAACTTACAAAATTTCATAATTTTCAATTTTATATTTACAATTTTCATGATTTGTAAATTCTAACGTTTGAATATTAATGTTAAAAAATCATAAAAATTAAAATTTCACTTGTTTCAACTCATCATTTGTAAAATTCGGTCCCTTCAACTAGACTTCACCATTTGGCCCAAAAGCCCATGGGCTTATGGGGCCCGATAAGCCCGATGGACAAAAGCCCGGTCCGACCCGCTATGGGTCGTGGGCCAGCCCGGCCCGAGAGTTAGCGGACTGGCCTTGGGCTTATGGTGTTCAAACTCAATAGGCCCGAGCCCGATAAAACCCGATAAGCCCAGCCCGACCCGCCCGTAATAAACCCGGCCCATAAGCCCGAAAATATAAAATATTTATTATTTAAAAATTAATACTCAACCCATTCTTAATACTAATATTTTAACCCAAACTCAAATCTCAGCCCAAAGTCCACCTAATTTATTTTAAAAAACCAAATACTCAATACTCAATACCCAATACAAATCCTAGCCACTCCTCCACCTACTTAATAAGCCCAACGTTTTTGGACCCTTGATTATTTTATTTTAACGAGACCACATTTTTGCACCCTTGTGTATTTTTTTTCATTATTAATATTTTTTTGTAATTTTAAAATTTGAGACATAATTTATTGCAAAAGCCCACGTAAGCCCGATCCAAGTGGGCTTAATAGGCCCGACCCGAAAAACCTGATATAAACCCGGCCCGATAAAAGCCCTTGGGCTCTTTTTTATGTCATTAAATCCGCCCAGCTCGGCCCGCAAATTTAAAAATTATTTAATAAGCCCGGCCCGACCCGATCCAAACCCAAAAAATTTGGGTTGGGCTTGCCTAGCCCGGCCCAATGCCGAAGCCTACCTTCAACCATAATTTCAACAAACATTCAAATTTCTTAATTTTTTTTTTAAATTTATAAATTCCAGTTTTTATTATTCAAAAAGAAATTAATACTTAAAAATTATAATTTTTTAAATTTTTATCAAATTAAAATACACTGTAATCGGATTGTCAGATTAGGAACTTCAACTTCGTATCGCACTAATTACATGAAATTCGGATCGAATGCAGATCAAAATCGATTTTATCGACAGCAGTAGCATGATGGCTAGTTTTTACTTTCGGCATTGATTTTTTTCCCTCTTTCGAATCAAACGGGAAAACCTCAGCCTGTATAAAAAAAGGAAAAAAAAGTTTAAAATCCTGCCGGAGCCCAACTCCTCCCAACAAAATTTCAATTCCAAATTTTATTCAGCTGGGTAACGCTTCAATTCCTCCGAAGTTTCACCCCTTCTCTGATCTGTGAAGAAAATGGCACCAGTGTCGGCTTTGGCAAAATATAAGCTGGTGTTTTTGGGGGACCAGTCAGTGGGCAAAACAAGCATCATCACCCGCTTCATGTACGATAAATTCGACAACACCTATCAGGTTCCTACACAATAACCTAATATCAAATCCCCCTTGCTTTAATTTATATTTTTCATTTGCAGCTCGGATCAATTACCTTAACTTTTTTTTTCAGTGTTGAATGATGATCTACTTGTTTTGAGCTTTGG
This sequence comes from Prinsepia uniflora, assembly GCA_032719365.1. NCBI lineage: Eukaryota > Viridiplantae > Streptophyta > Magnoliopsida > Rosales > Rosaceae > Prinsepia > Prinsepia uniflora. The sequence goes on from CM064864.1 coordinate 83,910,738, forward strand.
GTATTTATATTTTCTGTTCTGGGTTTTGTTCTCAACCTATTCGAAATCTTTTTTCCGTTGTCTTCAACCAATCGTACATTGCTTGTACTGAGCGTTAGATTTTACATTTCCAAAAAAAAAAAGAGCAGTTTTTTATGGGTTGTGTTTCAATACAATTCAGTGGATTGATTGGATGGTAAGCCAATTTTTAGTCTGCATTATGTGATCAGAGCTTTTTTTTTTTGGTCGGAATGTAAAGGTTTAGTACATTTCAATACAAAGCTTCAGTGTTGATTGGATAGTAGGCAAACATCCTATAAGTTCTTTCCTTTTTGAGTTATGTCTGAATGTTGTAAGTGTTTACAGATATCTTTTTGGAGTGTAATGACAACTAATTTTTTGTCTTTTCCTTTTAATGATCAGGCTACGATCGGTATTGATTTTTTATCAAAAACTATGTATCTTGAAGATCGAACTATACGACTACAGTTATGGTAAGATTGGAATCTCGTACTGTTGATAGTACAAGTTTATTGTTCAATAAAGATGTTTATTTAAAAAAAAAAACTTTTGATAGTTTATCTAGTTTTTTTCTTTGTTTCTCACTCTTAATGTAAAGTATGTTGGACGGTTGAGTAGGATTTCTAAACCTATATATTACACCTTTTTTATATTTTCAATGGTTCAATTTTGTTGTCAAATATACATAACTGCAGAATGCACAGATAAAATGAATTATGCGAAACTAGATACTTTTTCTGGCTATGTATATGGTTCACAAAGGTCTGAACTGTTAGTTGATAGTTTTGGTGGAGTTATGGGTTCAAGTTAATGCAGCCCAACGTTGTCTATCTTCCATAATGATACAAATGGAGGGCTGAAGGTATCATATCTGATCAGAAGAGTCAACTTAGTTTTTCATATTTCCTCTGAAGTATACCCCATCTTATTGCACATTGGAGGAGTAAAAGCAGCATCTGTTATCATTGTGATATCGGATTTGTATTTAACAAATGCAGTTTTATTTTTTTACATAGGATATTTTCTTGCAAGGAATATACATCTAGTACTGTTAGCTGTGGACTTATGCATATATCTCCCTGTTCATGGGCTTCTTGGACATTAATCACCATGATGACCATTGTCAAAGATTCTTCTTATTTTATATGGTGGCAGGGATACAGCTGGACAGGAAAGATTTAGAAGTCTCATTCCAAGCTACATTAGGGATTCTTCTGTTGCAGTAATTGTATATGATGTCGCAAGTATGTAATTTGTACTTTTCTTCCATTTTATTATCTACCTATCATCCACTTGTTACTCTATGATGTTATTCGCTCACACAGCTGAATTCATCCATTGGCATGCTGGTACTTAAAGCTTGTATATATCATTATTATATGTATGTCTCCTGTGATTGGAAATATGATCTCTTGGTCATCTTTCTCTTATTGGCTCAAATTTTGTTTTTCTCCATTATTGTTGTCATGCTACAAAGATGATGAATGCCTTTTGACCGTTTTGATAATCCATCGTGTAGGCAGACAAACATTCCTAAACACTTCAAAGTGGATTGATGAGGTGCGAACTGAGAGGGGAAGTGATGTCATTATTGTCCTAGTTGGAAACAAAACCGACCTTGTCGACAAGAGGTAACGTTTAATAGCAATAGATGGTTTGTATCGGATTTGTGGACTAGCTTGGTTTATAGTTCATTTTTAAATTGATTCTCATTTCAAGGGCCTGTTTTTCAGTGTATGGGTGACATTATGAGTACTGTATTAATATTCCATCTAAAGGTTTTGTATTGCTTTCAAAGGCAATGGCTTAATCATTGAAATTTCAGTAATTTTTTATGATAAGTTTAGCCGTGCAAGGTGGATCTGAAACTCTGATTCCTACCCAACCAAATTAGGAAGCTTCTGATTTTAGCATCATCTGTACTATTTTGCTAAGCGAGAAGTAGTGGCTTTGGTATGACTTTTAGATATCTGAAAGTATCATTTGGCTAACAATTTTGTTTTTTGTTTAAAACCTAATTTATTTGAAGATGGTAAAGTGATAGCAGCAACAAATTATCTTTAGCCATTTTCATGTTTCTCCGCTAACTCCTATTCATTTCTTTTCTCGATACATTATATTCTACCCACCTTGGCACCTGCTTTATGGTAATTCATTTTAGTTGTGTAATTTTTCTTTTTGTTGTTTCTATTGTTTGTATCTCAACTGCAATTGCAGGATTTGGTTCTTGGATCTGATTTATGTCTGATTTCATATTCTACATTATCTTTGTTGTCATGGAAAGATCCTCATGACGAAAACAGTTAAATCATATGGATTTATTGGTGTTGTAATTAAAAATATGGGATCAGAAGTATGAAGAATTTGAATTTTAGTTTTTCGCTGAATAGGCAGAACTTCGAATTTTATATATTCCCTCCTTTTTAGTAGATGCATTCTTGTCTTATGAGTTTTTCTGGAAGCAGGAGTTGTAACCTTTAATACAGGTGAATCTAGAACCATTCTGATAAAGCATTGAAGACAGTGCATTGATTTATAGCCGTGCTTGAAAATTTTCTGACCATTTCGTAAAAATTTGGAAGCTTAAAAAGTAAATTTTTTCCAAAATTTTCTGAAGGTATAAAAGTTAGGAATAAGAAGGGCATTTAGGAATTCTGGAAATTTATGACTTGGAATTAGATTTGCATTTGATATGTATGTTCCTTTTGGGAAATATTTAGAAGACCCCAAATTTGATTCTATCCAGCTGAATAGAAAGCCTCATAGTCTCTCTGGCGCATAACTGGATTGTCCAATGAAGGATGCTGCTTAGAACTGTGTGTTGAACTAAAATTTTGTTTATCTTGTTAATCTAGGGTTTTAAAGGTGAAGGCTATCAGATTTTTCAAAAAAATAAAAATAAATGGTAAGGATTCTTAGGATTGCTTGGTGAGTTGAGTTTGATTAGGTTCAATTTAAAAAAATATTGTTGGATGTTTATAAACATATCACGCCATTGTAGTGAATATGTTGTACCATATTGAATTTAAATTAATAGAAAAGGAGACCTAGTTGGAACAATTACTGAAACAAAGGTAAGTGGGGTTGAAGAGAAAGAGATGGTTCCAAATACGAAATCTAGCTTAACTTTTGATATTTTAGTTAAGGAAGTACAACAATGCAGGGCGCATGCATGTGTAGGAAGCTTTATTTTTTGTTGGCGTTTTTCAAGTCTAGGTGAAGCAGGCAACTGCTTATGCCCGCTGAGTGCTGACAAATTTGCACACAGAAGGGATAAGGTAGGTGAGGCTTCGTTAAACATTCAGATGCGCCGACGACCAGTATGCTCTTATAAGGTCCTGAAAAGTATCAATTATTATGTTGAAGCCGCTCAAATAGTGAAAGAAATTGAAGAAATTTCTTTAGTGTCTGTCATCTATAGTTTTTAGTGTCAGTTATAGAAACACCTAGGTGTGGAGTGTTGGAATTTTTTTTTTCATCTGTTGTCTGGTGTTCGTTCTGAATATTTTTTTTTAAGCTTCCTATCTTTTCTTACCTTACCATATTTTGACATGTACAGGCAAGTTTCTGTAGAGGAAGGAGAAGCCAAGGGCCGTGACCTTAATGTCATGTTCATTGAAACTAGTGCAAAAGCTGGTTTTAATATAAAGGTAGATTCCTAACTTTGTTTCTCTATTTTCTGTATCTCTATTAAGCCTTCAAGAAACTTTCTGTCAAGCAGAATATACATAGTTTAGTGAAGAAAAAAAATTAGGTAGTGAACAGAAAGTTACGGAAAATTATAGAATGTGCTTGAGGGCTCAGGATGGACCTTTCTCATCATAGTTTTACCGGTGAAAAAAAAAACGAAGAATGTGAAATGGCAGAGTGCCCCTTTTTTTCTTTTAATTTTTTAATTTTTTTTTTATATTGCATTTTATTGGATGAGGTGTGTCACACAGTCCTTAATGCAGGTAAAGATGCTAAACGATGACCTTTGTTTGTGGGCACTGGCAGCCTAATTAAACTTGAAATATTTGTTTTAACGGTTGATTTGACCTTTTTGGTATGTACTAGATTATCTACTTAGATGCTTCTCTCGTAGTTCTGATTATTTTCCCAGTGAGTAGTAGTAGGTCAATGCGATTGTCCCTCCAATCTGATAGTGGTGTTGTCTTCATGGTCATGCATTTCAGTATTATAAATGCTTTTGTTTCTTTATGAATCTTTGTTCAGGCACTGTTTAGGAAAATTGCTGCTGCTTTACCAGGAATGGAAACACTTTCATCGACAAAGCAAGAAGAGATGGTTGATGTCAATCTGAAGTCGACAGGTGGCAGTGCATCACAGTCACAAGAGTCTGGATGTTCTTGTTAAGCAGCGGCCATTGCCCTCAACGTTTTTGCATGCTCTCGCTTTATACTCCCCCGCTTTGGTTTTTTCAGCCTGATCTGTAAAGGTTCCATTTAGAATTTCTGATTTGTTTTGCAGTATTGGTCATAGGTATGAATCTTACTGGTTTGCTTGACAAAAACCATAAAACCTTCATAGGTACACAAATAGCTGAAAGAAACTTTAGGGGTGTAAAGATACCGTGATTGAGGATTTTTGTTGTTTCAGTCGCATAATAATTTGCAAGTTTTGTGTGGATTTTGGACATCTGAACAAAACTCTTCTCCGTCTGAAGGTCTTCACAAATTCTCAAGGCGAAAAGACACATAATGCCAGAGTCCCAGACATACATGCTATTATGCATAGTTTCTCTCAAGTCTTTCTCTTGCTGGTTATATTGTCCGTTCTTTGACACCGATCAAACTTAGTGCAAAAGTTGAGATCGTTAAACAAATTAGGCCAAAAAGAAGCCAGATTGAAAAACTTCGGTTTTCTTAGCGCCAAACTGGCCTTTGAGGCCTTTGTAGTTAGATTCCTGGAGTTCAATTCCCGTTCTCAATTCATGACTAATGTAAGCTTAAGATCTTTAAACAAAGTAGGCCAAAAGGAAGGCAGATTGAAGAACTTCGGTTTTCTTAGCGCCAAATTGGCCTTTGAAGTTAGATTCATGAAGTTCAACTCCCGTTCTCAATTTCTGACTAACGTGAGCTTAAAGTTTCCTTTGTAACCTTCGAAGCTTCTTCGCACTGGCTCCGCTCCATGCTCTACAAGAAAGCAAACTCATTTCTATCATTCGGTTCACTTACCAAATGTGACAAGTGGTCTCTTATTTCCAGATCAAACGTTTGCATTAAGAATGTTCATCTGATGAGTTTAGACTTGTCATCTTTCAACAGTCATTAAATAGTGATGAGCTGACTTTCGAATTTCGATCCACAACTGAGCAGAACTCTTCTGGGAGGACTCTAGAATTTGAAAATGGTGAAAATTAATTATAGTGAAACAGTTAAATTGGAGGATTGTAGAACTTGAAAAATGAATTCTTTTTGGAGGAAATATTCGACGAAACTATTTTAATTAGAATTTCAGAGACGGGGGGAAGGAAATGTTACGCCTTTCTACCTTCTTTTATTCTGTGTTCGCTAGTGTCTCCGTTGCTCAAAATCCCCACAATAAGGAAAATGCGGTAACACAACACACCCACCTACCAACTACTCGACGAAAGTCCCCAACGAAACAGAAAGAAACACAATACCCAGGATGGAGTCGAGCATCCTGGAGTCGATCGGCGTTGAAATCATCGGTGTGATGTCGCCGGTCTCAATTTGCATGCTTCTTGTAGTTCTCTTAGTCTACGCTCTCTCTCCCTCCAACCCCTTCTCCGCCTCTGCTCCTCCGATCCGCACCGCCGCCAACCTTGTCTACCTCGAGAATCCTACCGACTCCGCATCCCAAAAGCTCGAAGGTGCTCTCCTCAACGCCTTGGTCTTCGTCATTCTAATCGCCATCGTTACCTTCCTCCTCGTCCTTCTCTACTACTACAACTTCACCAATTTCCTGAAGAACTACATGCGCTTCTCGGCCTTCTTCGTGCTCGCCACCATGGGAGGTTCGATTTTCTTGTCCATTATTCAGCATTTCTCCATACCCATTGACTCGATCACCTGCCTTTTGCTGCTTTTCAATTTCACTGTTGTGGGTGTGTTGTCTGTGTTCTCTGGTGGAATACCCATTTTTCTACGCCAAGCTTATATGGTTTGTTTGGGGATTATTGTGGCGGCTTGGTTTACCAAGTTGCCCGAGTGGACCACTTGGGTTTTGCTTGTGGCTCTAGCTGTTTATGATTTGGTGGCCGTGTTGGCACCGGGTGGGCCACTGAAGCTCTTGGTGGAGCTGGCGTCCAGCCGTGATGAAGAGCTCCCAGCTTTGATTTATGAGGCTCGCCCAATGGTGCCACAAAATGCTCCGCGTGGAGGATCCGGTTTGGAGTTTTTGGTTGCTGGGGGTTCAGATTCAGGCTCGGTTGAGCTTCAGGCAGTCCCAAGGGGTAATGCGGGTCAAAATGAGAATGAAAGTCGTGGTAATTCAGAGTACATCACGGGTGAGGTTGAAAGTTTCGGGATTGAAGGTACTGAGAGTTATAAAGATGAAGGGGAGAGGCTACTATTGGATCATAATACAAGGGCTAGGCAGTCATCAAGCAGTGAATCGTCCGGATATTCGACTGTGATTGGTCAGTCTGGTAGAACTACACAGTTTGGTAGTGGATCATCTGAAATAGTAAATGAAGAAATGTCCCCTCTTGTTGAAATGACAGGGTTGAGGAATGAGAGAGAGCAATTGAGGAGGGAGAGTAGCGAAATGTTCAATAGAGGAATTAAACTTGGTCTTGGGGATTTCGTTTTCTACAGTGTTCTTGTGGGCAGAGCTGCAATGTATGACCTTATGACTGTATACGCCTGTTATCTTGCCATTATTTCGGGACTTGGGTGCACTCTTATTTTATTGTCAGTGTGCAATCGAGCTTTGCCTGCTCTGCCTATTTCTATTACATTGGGTGTTGTGTTTTACTTCTTGACTCGGTTGTTAATGGAACCTTTTGTTGTTGGGATAGCTACAAATTTAGTGATGTTTTGATAGTCCTGCTTTTTGGGAAGAGATACTACATTAATGGAAGATCTGATGTTTTTTTAGGCCTGCAATGTATACAAAGTAAAGGTATTGTTCCTGGAATTTCTTTGTTTCCTGCACTTGTAATTGCTAGTGTTCCATCCTGAATCATACAATTGGGTAATGCACTCATTTGAGACCAAGCAAAAAGTGTTGTGTTTTTTAGTCCCTTTGATGAGGTCTATTTGTCATGAGGCGTTCTTATTTTCAGTTTGCACATATAGGCACTTACATTTGTTTGAGCTTCTTTAAATGCTTAGATGAAAGGCAAGAATCTGAAGGAAAACTTAATTTGTTTTGAATGCAAAGGTGCCAACTATTTGATTCAAAATGTCATTGTATATAAGTATCATCATGAAAGTATAAATGGACTCGAGTATACTTGAAATCACAATTACTGTAAGAAAACCCCTACAAAATTAGAATTTTTTTTTATAGAAGTTATCTTAAAGTGTAAATATTTTGTAGCCAGTACTCTATTTTGTATTCTTATTTATATACGCGGAGTTTCTGCTCCTAATCATCAAGTTTCAAAGTAGGTTATACCAGTGAAGCCAAGAAAAATGAATCTCCTGGTCAGTATATGTATGATGATAATCCTATCTGAAAAAGAAATAGAAAAGAATGATTTATGTGTATTTTTCATTGGAATATTCCCAAGGGAATGAAGATACGTGCTGAGATAATCAGGTTTAAGTTCAATTAAAAAAATTGCCAAGCCACTCATCATGTATGCTATGACCAATTGCCCATTTATTATTTTCAGCACATTAGTTGTATAACTGCAATTTATTGATGCTTCTTACTCTGCATGAAAGATGGTATTCTGGTTGTGACATGCACCGTTATAAATGGATCTTAGTAGGGAATTGTCTGTTTCCTACTAGTTTTTTGTGGTTTAATTTTGAGGTGCTTCATTATACTTGTATCTGACTGGGGAGTAAATAGAAGATAGTGTTATGTTTGGATAATATATTTATAAGCAGAGACATCTTTTCATTTGTCAGAGTCCATGTAAACTGAAAGCCATTTAGAAAGTTCAGAACATTATTAGTTTCTGAACTACAAAATGCTAGTTGTGGATAATCATATTCAGAGCAATAATTTTTCGTAGGGAAAGAATGAACTGATCTAAAAAAAATTGTTAATCTTCCATTTTCTTCGATTAATTAATTTGTTTGATTAAACTATGATTTTTGTAGCATTTCCAAATTTGTCATTGTTAACCTTCAAACACTGAATTGTGTCTAGTCACGTTGATGGAATATTTCAAACTTCCAAGAATGCATTCTGCACTCTTATTCGTTTCACATTGCATATTACTGTCCCTTGAAGGTTGAATACTCTCTGGTGTCATATGAATTACTGAGAATTGAAGGTTGAAACAATTAGACAAGTATTTGAAACTTTGAAAGTACATACATTTATAATTGCTATGTAAGTTTTCACTAATAGGTATATGAGCAGCATTAGCAAGTTATCTTGTGTATTATTTTAATCAATTTATTGCATCTGGAGGGTTCAACTTTCACTGGTATGGAAGAGGAAGAAACTTCTGATTTGCCACTTCTTGGATAATGATGTTGGACTTGGCACTGGAGAAGTGGCAACTCAAGTGTGGAAGTTGAGAAAGGAATTCTAAATGGTTGGTAACGGTGAAGATTTGGAATGTGGTATTGATGCAATGTGTATTGTTCTAAAGAGTTGTAATGGTGTAGGGTGGAAAAGGTCTCTTTCATTAATGGTGAGGTTTATGGGAAAATCAGATTCAATGGGCTTCAAACAGTATCAGCCAGATAAAGAAAATGGCATTCAAATGGATTCTTTGGAGCCACAATCAGAAGAAAATTTAGAAGAGTTGAGTGGAATGAGACTGAAGAGCTTGGAGTTCAGCATTTCGAGATGATGGACAGGAGAAGGGCATTACTTTTCTATGGGATAAATTTCATATGGGCTATGAGACCAGAACTCAGACATGGTGGCCCCCCGAAAATTTATGATCCTGTATGCATCAAAGGGTCGGAGTGATGACCAAGGAGGCAATGTACTAGTTGGATATAAATGGATTTGTCATGCTGCCTGGTGCCATCCACATCAACTGAAAGCTTTTCATGAGTACTTTGAGCCGGATGTTGGGGCTAAACAAGACTAGAATATTCCTTGGAAAGAAGGCTCTTGACGAATTTTGGTTGGCATGTACAATCGAATATGACTCCCTTGGAGATGATCCCAACCGACTGAACTTTTATATTAAAAGGCTTCTTGAGAAGAGGGAAGGAAAGCTGAATAGTTAGGTTATGCATGGTAGGATTGAATATGACTCCCTTGGCATGTACAATCGAATATGACTCCCTTGGAGATGATCCCAACCGACTGAACTTTTATATTAAAAGGCTTCTTGAGAAGAGGGAAGGAAAGCTGAATAGTCAGGTTATGCACAGTAGGGTAACTGAAGGAATTATGAGAGAGCATTGAGGGGTGGAGGTAGGTCTCTTGGATCTTCAAAGAGAAGGCTAATATGATTCGATAAACGGGGTGGGGCTGGCCTTTCCATGTATAAATGTAATGCCAATTGAGAGGAAGAAAACAAAGACTAGCAGCAGAAAAGATGCGACAACCGAAGACTGGCAGCTATAACCCCAAATGACACTTCTTAAAGCATGAAAGTAAGAATTGTTTAGTTTGCCAAAAGTCATGAAGTCATGATGCAATGGAGGCAATGTAGGCAATGTATAGTCTTTGAAGAGTCGTGTGAGTTAGAGTGGAGGATTTGATTAATGATGGGGTTGATGGAGAGTATGAGGCTCAAATGGGCATACAAGGAAAGTGATGTTCAAATGGGTTCAGTGGAGCCACAATCAGATGGCATTTCAGAGAGTTGGGTGGTAAAGCATTGGGATTAGCTGGGTAGAGTAAATGTTTTTTTTAGGTTATTTTCGGGAACAGATCTAGTAGTGATTTGGTGGGGCCTGTATCTGAGAGGATTAGAGCAGGTGCCTACGACTCATGGTGTCAATGTTCTAAAATTTTACTGGGCTGGAATCTCTCTGGCATTTTGGGAGGCAAGGGAGAAAAAGTTGATGTCACTGGTGACATAATGTTGGGATGGAGCTCATTTCTGATAAAGTTGATGTCACTGGTGACATATAATGTTGGGTGGACCTCATTTCTGATGACCTTCTAATTTTGATAGAATGGACCAAAACTAATAGCGCTGTAAGTGATTTTAAACTTTGATTTACTGTTGTACAATTTCGCTTGCTTGCGTTTGGTTCTATTGCTTTAGTTCTTGTGACATTTCTATATTTATCTATATGACATGACATCATCATAATTAACAAAACCTGGAAGGAAAGCATGCATGCTTCGTCTTTGCTACATGTTGGCCGAATGATTTGGGTGAACATATGTAAAGCTCGTAAAGTCGGGCCAAACAGAAATTTAAATTAACAAAACCAGTAGTTAGCCTTTGTAGATTATATATATGCATAATTTTGATTGGATGAAGCTGATGACTTGTTCTTGCTTAATTAACAACTGATGAAACTTGTAATCACTAAAAAATTGTAATAATATGAAGTTGTCCCAGGAGTAGTGCGATTGATGGAGACATAAATAGCCAAATTAAAGGAATTTAAGTTACAGTAAGTATCTATTGTATTAAGGAAGTAGCAGGCCTGTTGTATTCATCAACAAATTAATCATATATATATGTGCTTGACTTATTTATTTTATTCACAGAAGCTACCCTTCTCTGCTTAATTAATACCTCCATGTCAATGTCACTGTCAATGCCAATGTCAATGACAATGTCGTCAATATTTATATATTTATGAATTTCTAATAAAAAAAATATGCTTAAGGACACAATTATAAAAAAACATACGTCTAATAATAATCAACTAAAGATGTATGAGTTTAAGCGTTTGAGCATTAGGGTTTTAGAAAGTTTAATTTCGGACTGGGTTAGGGGTAGGGGTAGTGGTGAGCTCATGGCTTAGGATATTCTCGAGTTTTGCGTGGAGCCTAACTTGAGGCTAAACCCTGAGCCATAAGCGATTTTAATCCGATTTATTTTTTGGTTTATAGACATTATTGGAATTTTACATTTAGTGGATATATGTATTTTAGATTGTTTGTTTATATTTTCTCGCCTTGGACTTGAGCTGGTCTTGGATTGATTGGATGAACATAATTTATACACAAATTAATCTCAAAATGATAACCTTGCTACTCTATAAATATCATTTTGGTGTATACATATTTCAGTTTCAAGTTTGAACCACAGATCACAGCTAAACTAGCCCTCAAAAAATTCAAATTCTGGTCACCAAGTATGAGTAATACCAAAATTGCAGTGATAGATTTCTCCCAAGAAGACTGCTTAAAGCCAGGAACAAGCTCCTGGGTCTCAACCAGCAAACAAATTTGCTATGCCCTCGAAGAGCTCGGTTGCTTCGTGGCAAGAATGCCCAACAAAGTTCCTCTGGAGCTCCAAACCACCTTCTTTGGTACATTGAACGACTTGTTTGATTTCCCAACCGAAATCAAACTGAAAACTGCCTTTGAAAAGCCTTACCCCAGTGGCTATCTTACAGCCAACAATATCTATCAAAGCTTGGGGATCGGCTATGGTACAGACCCAGAAGATACTGGAAAATTCACACATCATTTTTGGCCTAATGGAAATGATCCCTTCCGGTAAGATTTAAATTTAGAGTAATTTGTTAAATTTCCCTTTCGGTTTTTATCTATGCCAAATTCACCATTAAATTATTGTTAATAACCAATATACTCACTGTTACTGTATTTATTCATATTGGCAAAAAAAAATTACATGTTGGTCGTTGGATATGATTCATTATGAGTAGTTTTTCATTTGTTAATGTTATATGACCTGTGTACTTTCTTAAAATATGACAAAATGAATGAAAAAATAGACGAAATGTAACCTTAGGGGGGAATTGGCCATTAACAATAATCCATCGGGAAAATTGGCTAAGGCCTCATTTGGTGAGCTAGTTGAATTGGATTGGATAATTCATTATATTCAATATATTTGGAATATGAAAATAGATAAGTTTTCATTGGAGAAGGAAACCTATCAAATCCAATCCCCTTAAAATAGTAGAAATGGAGAAGGTAAGTTTTCTTCTATGTCTAATTGTATCTAATCATTCTACAATAAAACTGCATCCTTTTCACATCCAAAATACATTGAATTTGGAAAGTTATCTAATCCAATTCAATCATGTTCACCAAACGTGGCCTAAAAGTTCGTTGACAAGTTCAGGACATAAACTGACCAAAAAGCCTTAAATATAACTACTCACACTCCACAAATTGTACATTTCATACACGTATTTGTTGTTGAATTAATTGTTGGGCAGTGAGGCTGCTGATTTGTATGCAAAAGTGATGGAAGAAGTGGATCATGTTGTGACAAGAATGGTATTTGAAAACTATGGCGTGGCCATGTACCATGATGATCACATCCAATCAGTTGTTCACTCGTATCGATTTAATCAGTACAGAGAATTTGAGAAAACTGGAGTTGAAGAGGGTCTGCCTGGCCATACAGACAAGACCTTCAGCACCATTCTCTACCAAAATCATGTCAATGGCCTTGAAATAAAATCAAAGCAAGATGATGATGAGTGGTTATGCATTGATCTTCTGCCTTCATCCTTCGTGTTCCTAGCTGGTGATGGATTTCAGGTATGTATAGATATTCTAGTACTTCGTGTTTTACACCGAACTACCACCGTGATGCATTAAGTTAGTCTACTGATACTCTGACTTGATGAATTTGCGTGGCCTAGGTGTGGAGTAACGACAGGATACGAGCTTGCAAACACCGAGTTACATTGATGGGGAAGGATGTAAGATACTCATTTGGGCTATTTGCGTTCACTCTAGGGGAAACAAAGATACCAGAGGAGCTGGTGGACAAGGAACATCCCATACAGTATAAGCCATTGGATCTCATGGAATATATTCGATATTTCAAGAAAAACTATGACACCCTTGGACCTGAGTATTCAATCAAGGCATATTGTGGCGTTTAATTTGTCCCATCTATCACCAATCCCTCTTGGTTTTCATTTTGATACTATTTTTGTTTTTTCTTCTGTGTGTGCTTGTTCGTTTAGAGCGTGTTTATCTGTCAAGGCTCTGTTTCAAAGTTGTGGATGATCTATCAATCAATAAAATTAAGAGCCAAACTTGCTTTCATCTTCTTCTCCAGACCCTAGCTCTCTTTTGGGATTACATTACGTGGAAAGTGATGTGCAGAACTGTAACAACCGAGGAGAGAATATTTTCTAATGCAATAACTTTTCATGACCTATTTTCGTTGTCTCATGAGTATTCTTGTGTCTATCAAACATGGGGACAGGGTTCTCTCTATTTTCACCCTGGCCTCTGCAATATCAAGGCATCAACCGTCACTAAAAGAAAGAGAATTGATTTTCACTCCCTTTTTTTTTCCAACATATGTTTCTATCAATTCATTTTTGTTTGATTGATTAAATTTTACAATTCTAAAAAGCGGTGTGCAATATTCCTCTCCTAAAAGAAAAAAAGAGTTGAGAAATTTACCAGGTTTGAATTACTTAGGATTTTTTTACTGATTTGAGTATCATTTTGGGAATCGCCCGTGGACTTCTTTATCTTCATCAAGATTCCAGATTGAGGATCATTCATAGAGATTTGAAAACCAGTAACATTCTTTTAGATGAGGAGATGAATCCCAAAATATCTGATTTCGGATTGGCAAGGATTGTTGGAGGCAAACAAACTGAGTCAAATACAAACACAGTGGTTGGAACTTAGTAAGTTTTGTGTAGACTACATAATATATTCGAGCTAAAAATTTCACACAATGTCTGCGTAAATAATTTACTGACTTGTGCAATAATGTTTGACGCAGAGGTTACATGTCTCCGGAGTAAGCGCTTGATGGGACTTTCTCAGTGAAATCGGACGTCTTTAGCTTTGGTGTGGTTCTTCTTGAGATAATCAGTGGAAAAAAGAATACAGGATTCTGTCAGTCCAAACCAACTTTCAGCCTCATAAATTATGTAAGTTTGTCAAACAAATTATGCCTCATTCCCTCAGCATCATATTGAAATTGGATTGAATTTTTACATTTTCTCAGGCATGGAGTTTGTGGACAGAAAACAAGGTGTTGGACTTAAAGGACAAGAATCTGGATGAAAGTTGCAATGAAAGTGAGTTTACTAAGTTTGTGAATGTTGGGCTGTTGTGTGTGCAAGAAGACCCCGGTGATAGTCCAACACAGCTTCTTCTAGTAAGCCTTCTGAAATAACAATAACTACAACTCTACAGGTACAGGAAGGTAGATAGTGAGGAGGCTTCTATTTGGCAGACATTTTACCTGGAACTTTTTCTTTAGGTTTGATGCGATTAAAATTATTTATCGTTTGCTGGTTATGTCTCTACGCTTCACGCGGTAATTATAAGACCCTCTTTCTACTTTGGTGGTCACAAAAAATAATTGACTCTTTTGTAATGTGACTTGGACTGATTGTGTATTGTTTCTCTTCATTTGCTCTTTACCCGCCCACACATAACTTTGGCCACAAAATTTGAGTTTGATTCTTATTTATGAGCCTGAAACAATTGAGTTGAGTTCAGGATGAGTGATTCTTATTTGTGGGAGTAGTCACTTGAGAGAGAAACAAATGAGAACAATAAAATAGGGAATGTTGCGAAGATTTTGGAATGAACGTACGTTTGAAAGAAGATGAGTAGAAGAGAGAATGATGTCTCTGTATTGTTGTATTGTTCTTCATCCTAATAGAACAATGCAACCCTTATATACATTAGGGAAATATAATAATGTACAAAGACCTATCTACGGCCTTCTATCTTTTACATGTAATACCAACTTATAATATATATATATATATACATGATACTTCCCCTTGGATATTTCATGTAATAGTGTTGTGTAGTTACACGTCTTTGTGTTGCCCCGTTAAAACCTTTCCAATTCACAAAAATCTTGTGGGACAAAAAATAACTCTAGTTAAAAGAAAAAGAGTGTGATACGAAGTAGTCGCATCAAAATCTCTGAATATATTTGAAGTCGTCTTTTCAAGATAAATGAGTAGATAATACATCTTTGAGTAGCCCTCGTCATTGGATCGCGTCGGGCAAGCCCGATCCAAATTTTTTGGGCTTGGGCCGGGCTGGTTCGAGCTTATTAAATAATTTTTTAATTTACGGGCGGGTCGGACGAGCTTACTTACACATATAAAATCCCTTGGGCTTTATCGGGCTTTTCGGGTTGGGCCTACTAAGCCCACTTGGGTCGGGCTTACGTGGGCTTTTGCAATAAATTATTTGTCAAATTTTAAAGTTAAAAAAATATTAATAATGAAAAAAAAACACACAATGGTGCAAAAACGTGGTCTCGTTAAAACCTTACCTTAAAAACCTTAACAAAACTGCTCAAGAGTACCCAACTAGAGGGAATAATGGGAAGTGAAAGTAAGCGTGTGGGGAATAATGGGGTTGAAAGATAAGAGAGATTGTGTTGAGTGAGTGTGGGTTTGTGAGATACTGAGATATGAGTTTTAAACTTTGAGAGTTGGGAGAGGGATAATGCAGTTAATGGGGAGAATCAGAACGTGGAAAGGGTTAGGATTGAGTGAAATTTATTTAAGTAGGTGGACATAGGGTTAGCTGGTTAGGGTTTGTATTGGGTATTGGTCATTGAGTTTTCTAAAATAAATTAGGTGGACTTGGGGTTGAGATTTGAATTTGGGCTGAAATATTAATATTAAAAATTGGTTAGGTATTAATTCTTAAATAATAAGAATTTTATATATTTGGGCTTATGGGCCTATTTATACGGGTGGGTCGAGCTGGGCTTTATCGGGTTCAGTAATAGCCCACTCGCTTTCAGTAATAGCCCGCTCGTTTCTATATTATACCAAATCGAAAAAAGTCGAATAGTAAAATTGAATAGATAATCGTCACGATACGGATATCGAACTAGTTCAAACTAGTACAAGATTAGTTTCAATGTCGGAAAATACCATTTCGTATTGAAACCGAATCGATTTTGACTTATTTTAAATAATTAAAAAATCAAATTAAATCCAAAAAAGAAAGAAAAAAAACCCTAATAGCTAATAGGACTCAACTCTATATATCACTCTCGGCTCTCCTCCTTGCCCTTCATTGTCTTCAATATCGAACAAAAACTCAAAAGAAAAACAGACATCAAGGTTTAAGCTATGATAAATATGCATCGAGTAAGAAAACATATATGGGTGCGACAAAGAATAGACAAGGCCCAACCCGGACATCATTTAGTACGATTCGACACTGAGGTGGTATCGGAACCGTAACAATTATTCTTTAAAAATCTAAACACTTTTTTTTTTTTTTTGAATATTTCTCTCCACAAATCCTCATCATCCCCTTGGCAAAGAAGCTTACGCTTAGGGATGGATTTGCAGGCACATTGGTGACCTGAGGAAACTTCCACCATATCAGCGCAGAGGTAGGTGGTGCCGTACAGTGCAGTAAGTTTTGGGTCTTGAGTTCAATTTGTTAGATTTGGTGGTGATTTCTTTACTGGGTGGGTTGGTTGCTCAGTAAGTAATTTGTGGATTGACAAATTTAACTCCGACTAAAAATAAACTTCCCTGCGAGAATGACTACAAGAATGACTACAAGTCCATTCTCAATTTTCTTCCCTGCGAGCCCTAATTAGTAATTACTTCACATTAAGTCACGCATGATTGCATGAGGTTTCGGAGCTAGGGAGGGCTCAGCCAGAACATGGGTCAATTTTTTTTTTATTTCCTTTATTTATATATAAAATATAAAATATATTTTAGATATTTATTATAGTATAATAAATGTAATTAGGTTGTTTATGAGTTTATCTATTGTGCATAATTTTTTTATTTTCTCTTATAATTTGTACTAAATTTATATGTATTATGTTATAATTTTGTATCATACTAATTTACCATACATGTATAAAATTTCTAAAATTTTAACTATTTTTTACCATTTTTTATTATATAGGAGGGATGAATTTTTGGAAAATTTTCATACAATATATCATTGGGGTTTGAATTTGAGACTAATTGTTTACAAGTCAACGCTAGAACCAACTGAACTAAAACCACTTGACAATTATTTTTTACCTTATTTGCATATTTTGTTAATTTCTTATTTTCTTTCTTAATTATAAATATTTCTAAAATATATTTACTTCACATTTCCAAATGATTCAATTTTTAATTTCTATTTTCCTGTTTATTTTTTTCATTTATCAATGTTTATATTGATAGCTTTCTCAAGTTACTATTTTATTAAAATTAAGAATATCAATATATGAATCACAGTGATTATATAAATAAAAAAACAAAAATAAGCTCGTAATTTTGTTTTTTTTTTAAGAAACCAATAAAAAATGGTCCTTGAAAAATTATTAAAATATAAATTTTTGAATAAAAATGCTTAAAAATTTCCAATAACCAATAAATCATCAATTTGTAAAAGGAAAAAATAATTAAACCCCTCTAATGTCAAATCCAGGCTCCACCTCTTAGCTACCCAATTGAGACCAATGAGTAACAAAACTGACCAATGACTAAAGCAGCTGAAAGTAGTGGCTTTAATCGATTGATGCAATTATTATCATATATGGAAGAAGGAAGGAGAATCTATCTTCTCGTCTGCTTTCATCAGCTCAATTAGAGTACTGTTTTGAATACTTTGAATCTTGAAGATGAATACCCAACAGCTGGAGCTGCAATCCAGAGGTTAGTCGCCTAAGAATCCCATTTTCTTGTTTTGTTTCGTCGAGTAATTTTGATTGACTGATTATGATCACCAAGTGCTTGACATACTGTGTCAATTAATTAGTTTCTCAAATACCAACTTTATCTCCATGTTTCACCAGTTGAGCACCAGACACCAGAACCCGTTTCACCCTCCGAAACGCCAAAAATTCCGAATTACAAGTGGTGGCTGAGAGTGACCATCTACATCATTTTCCTTCTCATCGGCCAATCTGCAGCCACACTGTTAGGCAGATTATACTACGACAAAGGTGGCACCAGCAAATGGATGGCAACATTTGTTCAGTCTGCAGGCTTCCCAGTTCTTCTCCCTTTCCTCTGTTTCTTCTCATCACCAGCCAAATTACCAAATCACCCTCCTCACACTACTTCCTCTGCAACCAAATCACCGACTCACTCATTTCTTGCCGTCCTATACTTGGCCTTCGGTGTCCTCTTGATCGGAGACAACTTGATGTATTCGTACGGCCTTCTGTACCTCCCCGTGTCCACCTACTCTCTACTATGCGCAACCCAGTTGGCCTTCACTGCAGTTTTTTCTTACTTCCTAAATGCCCAGAAGTTCACCCCTTTCATACTCAACTCTCTAGTCCTCGTCACCATGTCCGCTGCGCTTCTCGCGATCAATGCAGACTCCGAAAACACCTCAAGTAAGAACTCCAAGAGAAAGTACGTGACCGGTTTTCTATGCACGCTCGGTGCATCTGCTGCGTACTCATTGTACCTTTCCCTGGTGCAACTTTCTTTCCAGAAGGTCATAAAACAGGAGACATTTGCTACTGTCTTGAACATGCAGCTATACCCGTCGTTTTTCGCTACTTGTGGTTGCGTCGTCGGGCTGATATTGAGTGGAGAATGGAAGGGCTTGGAGGGTGAAATGAAGGGATTCAAGCAAGGGAGGGTGTCTTATGTGATGACTCTGGTTTGGACTGCAGTGACATGGCAAATTTCGTCTGTGGGCTTACTGGGGTTGATTTTTGAAGTCTCGTCTCTGTTCGCCAATGTCATCAGTACCTTGGCTCTGCCTTTTGTTCCCGTTCTTTCTGTGGTATTTTTCCATGATAAAATGGATGGGGTGAAGGTGATGGCAATGCTGTTGGCGATCTGGGGGTTTCTCTCCTATGTCTATCAGAACTATCGAGATGACTCAAAATCCAAGGCAAATGAAGGCCGTGGTAATTAGATTGGGATGGGCACGAGTCGGCCCGGGCTCAGTTTTGGAGGAACCGGACTTGATCCGTTCGAAATTTAAAAGGTTTGGTCTGAGAACAAGGTTTTTCACTACGTATTGTTTGATATTTACGTATATGAATATCAGGGACTTCCATAGACACATTGTTTTCTTCATATGTGTATACTATAAATTTGAAGATCAAACTCAGCTCAGACCATATACAGATGACGAATTGAGCTCGCTGTTGAATTAATTTGTTTAGTGTCAAATATTGAATTGGATTGGACAACTCGCTGTTTCAAATGCAAGAAGGAAGAATTTAGTGCCGGCCTTCAAATACATAGACACAACTGACCACAAGATAATTAGTACTTAGCAGTACTGATTACAGGACATGCTACTTAATGCTACAGTTTATTGATAAGGTCGATACCTAATTTATATGATGTAATTCTCCCCCCTAATATTATTGTATCAAAAATTACAAAACATATATCCCTCCAAAGAAAAGAAATAGAAGGCATATATCTCCTAATTTCCGAATATATATTATACAAAGTTTCATCTGCTTGTATCCAAAACATTACCCAACAAAAAGCTTTCAATCGAAAGCATCCACGGACACGCCCACAAGTGTTTACCGATACTTTCAACAGTGCTTTAGGATAATTACTTGGCATGGGTCAAATACATCACTGTTCTAACTCTGTAAAATAAAACAAATTACCTCGCCTGCAACCAAGCCGCCGATATGCCCCCTTTTCTAATTAGCTCTTACTGACTACGTTTGGCTAAGTATGCGAAATTACACTAAGGCTTTGGCAGTTCTTCAGGTAAATCGTCTTCGTCATGGTAAATGTTCTCTGCCATCTGCCAGATTTGGAGTATGTTATCTTCAGCAACGCTAGAAACAACCCAATCTTCACAAGGGTTCCACGAAAAATCCGATATTTTACTGGTGTGACCCCCATGAATAAAAAGCAACTCTGGTGGACCATCTTCAGCATCCTCTGGTGTTTGCTCTTCATCAATTCTGTAAAACATACCAAAGTTATAAGAATTAGGTAGAAGTTTGTTCGAATCAAGTATAATAAAGGCCTGAATTATCAAAATATAAAATTAAAAAGACATCATACATTCATTGTGGTATAGGTGTGGATGCTTATCCAATCCATGTTTGAATATTCTTTCTTTAGTGACAAGGCTTAGCCCTGGAGATTTCTTCATATTTAAGCTAGTATAGAAACTGAAGCTTCGTAGCATGGTGACTTGATTGGCGTAATGCTACGGACCCAAGATAGGAAGTTTAAGATGGCACCTTGATTGGTGGCATAGGCTCCCTACCTTTCTTTTTATGTTTCTTCTTAACACTTACTGTGCATTGCTGTTTTACTAGCAAGCATTGTAGAGCCAAAATGAAACCAAAAGCCCTCCCATCAAAGTATTCTAACCCTGTTCAGCATTCTGAGGTTGATCATTTTTTCTTCCTCATACTGACAATGTAAAAGATCCAAGCATGCTGACTTGATATCTCAGTGTTCTAATATGGCACCTTGATTGGTTTCACGGGCATTCATACTTTAGTTTGGCTACTCTCTTGGGATCATGCTTAGGCCAAAGGCTAACCAATAAGCTTGGAAGAGCTTGGTTGTGTGTGCCTTGTCAACAAGAACAACCAGCCTACGTATTTAGCACTTCCAAGAGTTAAGAAGATGATGCCTCCATGTTGCCTAAAGCCTTAGCTTTCCTTTTATCTTTCTTCTTAACACTTACTGTGCATTGCTGTTTAACTAGCAAGCATTGCAGACCCAAAATTAAACCAAAAGCCCTCCTATCAAAGTATTCTAACCCTGTTCAGTATTTTGAGGTTGATCATTTTTTCTTCCTCATACTGACAATGTAATAGGCTTGAGTTAGAAAAGGTACTTGCATTGTTTTGAGTTTTGTTAGGATAGGACAGTAAGGGTGAAGATCCATAAGAACTAAAATATAAGGTTACAACATGTTATTTAAAGAATACCTGCTAAGATCCCACACCATGAGCCTCCTTCCAAGACAACAAGAAGCTAAGATAGTTTCATTTTTCGGATTCCAACCGACTTGGAAAACCTCCTCCCTGAAATACGCCAACAAAAAATTTGAGATCAGGTTTATGGATTAACTATATCAAACATGATTGAAGGAATCTGAAAATACCAGGTCCAAGGGAGGATCCTTACTTATGGCAATCAAAGGTGTGGAGTGGAGTATTGATTTTGCGTAGATCAAATAACTTAACAGTTTTGTCAGTGGATCCAGTTGCAACAACCCATTCATTAAAAGGGTTGAATGCCAAGCAGTTAACCTGACATAATATTATCACATGAATAAACTACTTCAAAATCGACAAAGATATAACAGCATGTAAAGAAAACCACCACCCCTTAAATATCAAATACATAAATCTACAAACCATATAGATTCTTCAAAATATTTTGAGATATTGTTTCACACAGTTTGTGACTTCTGGACGCAACAAAATCACACAGGAGGCATTTTCCCACAAAAGATCATTCACATATAAATAAAGCATATAAGAATAACAATCTCCACCATACACTGAATGCTCTGATTTCCAATAGGCGTCTCTTAATCTTGTAATAAAGTCATGAATCTATTGCAACAAATTGACCAAGCTATCTACCATTATTATAATGTCACTAATTCAAAAATCTCCCTCTTCGCTTCTCAATAATCCTAGATACAGGCTCACATCACATTCTAGCTTTCATGGTTAACTATCATTGTCTGTCTTATCAGGGCATCCACAACAGATCTCCAGATTTTCATCAGGATTTCAAAAAAATTATTTTTAGTATTTGTGTGAACATTAATTAGCACATACATGATAGAGTATTCGCATAACTCACCTCACTTTGATGAGCGATTACAGATTGGACAGGCTTGGTAACTGATGGTGTCCGGAGATCCCATATAAGAAGGTATTGGTCGTCACCAACAGAACCAAATAAGTATTCATGCCTCAAATGCCATGCTACATCTTCCACTACACCTTCATGAACCTACAAAAAAAAGATGACCAGAATCCACTTAAAATTCATTTCTCTACACGAAGAACAAATGTCCAACAGAATCCTAGAACCGTACCTTAAATATCTGCATAGCATCAAGGTTTTTGTTCTTAGGAGCCGCATTTATATCCCACAGGCAAATTTGAGCATCATCAGAACCGCTGAGTAAATGACCCTGCTTAAACTTACTCCATGATAAACCATATCCTTCAGTGCTGTGTCCCCTCAGCCTCAAATCAGGACTGCATGCACCATCTAAAGGAGGCTTGGATGGATGCTTGCTATAATCAAACACAAAAACTTCAGCATTAACAGTCTTTGTAGCAATAATGAACGGATTCTGAGGCATGTAACGAGCCCGATTAACTTCTCCATCATGAATTATTTGTTGGATTATTTGCACCTGCAAGAAGATTACAATTTCTTTAAGCAGGCCCTCAAAGATAAATTCGATACCATCTACTTGAATCCATTTCGATGAAAAATGATAGAAACAAACACAGCATACGCAAATACAGTGTTTTACTTAAACTATCATTTATCGGAATACCACACGGGCAGTGAGGAAGCTCATGATCCCAACCAGAGCATGAGCCAATATCCTGGTTTCATTGTAGTCGCTGTTCTATGCATACCCATAGCTGTTATAGTATTTTTTATACCTCAATTTGTAATACAATGAAGAAAGCTGATGTGATTTCTCCACGTCGTAGACACTGAATTCCATTAAATAAAGTTTGGCACCTATCATCATTCATCAAAGAACCTTTGGTAAACATTAAACCTTTACATAAAACCACATATCAAACAACTCTCCGTTCTCTTTCCAACTCATGCAATCCGATTGAAATGCCATGGTTCCTTCATTTTCTTAAATAGATATTCAAATTTCTTTGCACTTTCTTAAAAACCAAACAGGGCAGCATTCCTTAATACCCAAATTCGAAATCCTTATCATGTCAGTATGGTCTGCTTATGTTCCTTACTAGGCAAATCTTAAACTCTATCACAAGAATTAACAACTTAGAGAACCAAAATCAAGTGTTACCTTGCCGTTGGCACACCCGAATCCGCCAACCTCAGCTCGATCATCATCATAATGGCGAGCATCGTTCTCGGCGTCCTCCAACGGAAGCTGAACATGAGCGAGCATAAGGTAATTAGGCTCGTTCTCGGAGGTGTGGGTGCCCAAAATCATCTTCTGCACCGAATAGTCCTTCCCTGGAGGCTCTTCTCTGTCCGGAAGCCACTCGACTGTAAGCGAAGGCCATTCTAGAGCATGGGTTATAACCAGATCGTACAAGAAAGGCGAGTTTTTCTTCCATATCTTGTACTCCTCGTTTATCAGCCTCTCCTCTATCTCTCCCCTCATCTCCTCGTCGTCTTTTCCCATTCTCTTTCTTCCACTTTCTCTGAGATTCTCGGATTTTCTCGACAATTATTGAAATCTGAGGTCGGGCTAATTGGCGGGAAATTGACCGAAACAAACCGTAAATGGAGGGTTTGAGAAATGAGTGAGCGCGAGTGTGCTTTTGGAACTTTCGAGACTAATGTGAGGTTTCGCTGGCTGGTTGGGTCCGTCTGTGACTTGGAAGGAACGGGCGGGGCAGTCCTTTTTTTTCCCCTCTGCAGTGTCATAAATATTCGCCAAATTTAAGATTCTCATATGGATTATTACTGTTTCTTACATGCATTGTCCTCAAGATGCTATATATATATATATATAAATTGATCATATTTGATCAATATTAAAACGAAATTGCCATTATTATTCTAACGTCAGTATCAAAGACAACACATAGTTGTTGGTCTTTGGTGGTTTCTGATTGCAGCTCTCGCTCGCGCGATCGAAATGGGTCCATTTTTTGGAATCAGTTGAAAAATCTCTGAGAATACATATGAAATTTGAAACGTAAACAACAAATATAAAAAAAAAAAACACTGATTTCTTGATGGAAAATCACAAATCAAATTTTAGTTTTGGATCGATGATTTTGTGTTATATGAAAGGTAAAAATTGAAGAGAGAGAGAGAGAAAGAGAGGGGAGGGGGAGGAAGAAAGAGAACAAAAGCTTGAAGAGAAGTTCCTTGATGTATTCTGCCCAATCTGAAATTATAATTGCTCATATATATATATATATATGCAAATATTATAGTCAATTATAATTAGGTATGGGTATAAATCCGTTAAAACTGAAAATTAATTCGATTCAAAGCATTATGGCATTTCGATTTAGATTTGACCGGATAAAAGATAAAAAGTTTGAAAATTCGAACGATTATGTTAGTAATTATTTAATTTAAATGAATTAAATCTTAGTAAAAATGAGTGAAAATTCTGGCAACGAGAAGAGAAGGTACCATAGTAATTGCACTTCTATATAATATTAATATAACGACTAAATGGGCACCAGAGTAATTATAGTAGATCTATCTACAACGGTTAGTTAATAGCACTTCAAAGAGATAACTATTTTGTCTTATCTCCTAATCATGCTTCTATAAATTAGCCGATTGGCTTGTAAATCAATTCATACGATTGATGAGGGGAAATTGAGGGAGAGGAACAAAAATCAACAACCATGGCAGGAAAAGAGAGAGGGGGAGGGACAATTGAATGATCGGTTTATGGTAATAAGACTTAAGGCTTTGATACTATGTAGAAATTTATTAATCGATCAGAAATTTTGCAATTAACCCTACTTTAATATTTAGTTTTTTTTTTTTTCAAAAACTATAAGATGTTTTTAGTTAGTTTTTCATCTACATGACACAACCTGAAAATGTTGAAATTAAATCTGAATTCCCGTAAAAAATCTCAGCAAACGGGAAGAAAACAAAAAGGAGATGACTTAAAATATGCGTTGACCAAATTCAAATTGAGTCGAGGGGAGTGAGACAGGAGTCGGTCTCAGTCCTCAGCCAGCACTCGGCACCACTTCCGCGCACAAACAAACGCTCCACTCCCACGAACAAACACTCCACTCACTCAACAACTCTCTCATTCTCATCGCAAAAACTGAAGATCCATTTTATCAATTTAATTAATTAAAAAATTTACCTAAGAAACGCAAAAATAGCTTTCTTGATCATCACCCTCCTATACTACCTCTTCCTCCCTCTCACACTCACTGCGTGCGTTATCGTCGTGTCGCTCGCTCGCTCAACCGCCTCTGCTTCTACGCTTCCCCAAATGGCGACCATGGAGGGCTTGATAGGCCTCGTCAATCGGATTCAGAGGGCATGTACGGTCCTCGGTGACTACGGCGGCGACTCTGCTTTGCCGACACTCTGGGAGTCTCTTCCCGCCGTCGTCGTCGTCGGTGGCCAGGTCTTTTTTCTCTGCATACTTGTGTGTTTGATTTATTGGTGTCTTCGTGTTCTGGTTTTTGGTTGTTGTTTGGCTAAGCGAGTTTTGTGCCTTGTGGTGGCTTTGGCTGCGAATGCAGAGTTCTGGAAAGTCATCGGTGTTGGAGAGCATCGTTGGGCGTGATTTTCTTCCCAGAGGATCAGGTTAGTGCTTATGCCGAATTGGCTCTTATATTTTCTGGAAATGATTTTTAATTTTCATTTTACACTGTTTGGATGCTGAGAAAGTGGAGAAAGAATATGAAAATGGAAATATTAAAATTAGTCAATTATTTTTCAAGAGTCAAGTGAGTCAAACTAAGCAAAGCAATTTAAAATTCGTATATGTATTTAGCTTTTGATTAAAATATATACAAAGCTACATCAAAACTCTAATGTATTGATTGTTAATTGCGCTGTTTGGCTTGAGAGAGCGGAGGGAAAAAAACATACATTTTAAGAGAAAAGTTCGGAGTTCCTCTGTTGTCAACTTTAAAAAATTAAATTCAAATTGAGCAATTTAATAATATATTTTTAATGGTTACATTTAATTTTTGGTTGGAAATTCATAAAGACACACCAAAGGCTTAAACTATAATATTATGGGTTATTGAAATATATTATGTTGCTTGGTTTGCAGGAATTGTGACGAGGAGGCCATTGGTCTTGCAGCTACACAAGACAGAACAGGGGATTCAGGAGTATGCTGAGTTTCTCCACTTGGAAAAGAAAAGATTCACTGACTTCTGTATGTTATCTGCTATACAGACATGCCATATATGGAGCTCCTGGTTACCGTTATTTGTTTTTGATGATAAGATAATATGCTAATGTTGCATTGACCATGCATTTGGCTCTAGATTGAGTATTTTCTGTGAAGACTTCGTACATGTAATTTAAAATGATAGATTGTCGTAGAAACCCACCAGAAAAATTGTCATGGGAAAAATTGGGTGATTGGTAATTTTGTAGGACCATATGAGTGATGAATTAAGAACTTGATGGTTTGCAGGAACGTACTGACATCTTACCAATCATTAATTTTGTATTGTACTTTTAAATAGCGTATTTCCAGGTTTTGTCTTTTTTGTTTGTTTACTATGCATTTAAATTGCTTAATGCTGGAAATGTATTCTTAAACAGTGTCAGCAATCAAATTTAGCAGATGCGGCAATGGTTTTCCCTTTTCATGTAATTTGAAATTATAGTTGATATTTGATTGGTTGTCTGTCTCTGTGTCTTGTTTTCTCAAACAGCTGTGGTTCGGAAGGAAATTCAGGATGAAACTGACAGAATGACGGGGAGATCAAAACAAATTTCTAATGTTCCTATTCATCTCAGTATCTACTCCCCAAATGGTAACATGTTCAATCTCTAGGGTTCTATGTGATTGTAAAGCACAATTATATTCCTTGATCTGTTTCGGTGAATAGTATCTATCAGCAGCATCGTTTCACACAACGGATTTAAAGTTTAGTTTTCACTATTAACAGCAATATCATTCTATTGATGATTATGACACCTATATGATGTGAAAATTGATTCCCTGAAGTTCATTCTTTCGAAGAATCTTTTTATGTTTTCCAGTTATGAAATTTAATAAATCCATGATTTCCAAAGCTTTCCTTTAAGTTTTCTTTATACTAATAAATGATTGCACTGTTAACATTTGGGCGTGCCATGAAACACGAGAGTATCAAAAAATAACTTATTGCCTCAGAACTACTGTTTTTTTCATGAATGAAAATTTATAGGATATTTTCTTTGATTGTTCATTGATACTTTTGTGATTTTTTTCCTTCTGAATACTGGGGCTTAATAGCAGTCAAGTTTCTACGGTGGCTATATGCGTGGTTCATGCTCATCTGTTGCATAAAGTTTCAAGTTTCAACATCTTACTTTTTCTTGATAAATTAACTGTTTATTGGTCTGTAGTCCTTTTGCTATCTGACAATCATGGTTTATCTTCTTGGCAGTTGTGAATCTAACATTGATAGATTTGCCTGGTTTAACCAAAGTTGCTGTAGGTATGCTTCATTTGCTGTTTCTCTTGATTCCAAGTTAAAATGTAAGTTTCAATGTTAAATTCATACTTCATACGTTGATTATTTAATCATAGATGTTTCTTACTGACAGAGGGACAGCCAGAGAGTATTGTCCAAGACATTGAAAACATGGTCCGTTCTTATGTTGAGAAGGTAATACGGAGTTCCTTCGCGGTCATATTTAGATAATAGGTTAATCTTGGCGCATCGTGGCTATTTATGTCAAAAAGAGTACCATCTTAGAACAATGGATAGTTCAGATTCAGAAATCTAGCAGCTGTCTTGTCCTTTATGTCAAGGAATTTACTTCTTATATCATAGTTGTACCTGTACTTGTTCAAATTTAATAGTAGTTCATATCATAGCAAGCATCTTTTAATTAGTTTTATCTCTATCCTAAAGCCTTAAAACTTGATTATCCCCACTAATGTGCTCTAATTTTACAAGAGATAACTGTCAAAGATAAAGTATTTCCTACTTTGTTGATGTTGTCCTTTTTTTTTAATTCCTGTGATTGAGCATTTATATAGTGCAAAAAGATGTATTTGTCCAATCCAATTATTCTATATCTCTTAATTAATGATTATCCAGCTGATTTGAACCAATATTGTTTCATAAGTTTCATATGTTATATTCACCATTTATTAAATTTTGGCCTTGAAGCTCTTTACGACCAAGTTTTAATTTGTTCTTTAATTCTTAATGAGTATCTGCTCGTTTACAGCCTAATTGCATCATTCTGGCAATAACTCCAGCCAATCAAGACATAGCAACATCTGATGCTATCAGGGTCGCTAGACAAGTTGATCCTACAGGTATCTTCCTGGAATATCTCCTACTTTATCATGCAACTATATGATCTGTTCAAACTTTCCTTCTGCTTTCTTTCTATGTTTGAGCTTATACATTTCTTTTTAGGTGAAAGGACATTTGGTGTGTTGACAAAGCTTGATTTAATGGATAAGGGAACAAATGCTTTGGATGTAAGGCTTCTTGCTTATATTATGCTGTTCAGCTTGATAATTGGATTTTAAGTAAAAATATACTTTTCACAGGGGTTAGGACAAGCCACTCAGTTTTTCTTAGGGTCATTGAACCACTCCGTTGTTGATATTCAATTGTTAAAGATAAACATTGGGCAATTTTCTAATTTTATATAATTGATGCAGAGGAATTAATCTCGTTCTTCATCATGTTTTCTTTGCATTGAGTTAGGTTCTTGATGGAAGATCTTATCGTCTTCAACGCCCTTGGGTTGGAATTGTAAACCGTTCACAAGTTGATATTAATAAAAATGTGGACATGATTGTGGCCAGGCAAAGGGAGCGTGAGTTTTTTTCCACCAATCCAGATTACTCACATTTGGCTAGCAAAATGGGTTCAGAATATCTTGCCAAACTTCTCTCAAAGGTTTTTCTTGCTTACTATCTTTATGATATGATAGCTCAATTTTCACCTTCAATCCTCTTAGCTTAAATAGAACTTACCAGTTAATATTTAGTTTTCATATGTTTTCAGCATTTAGAGTCTGTAATTAAAGCTCGGATTCCGGGGATTGCATCTGTTATCAACAAAAGCATTGACGAACTTGAATCGGAGTTGGGTCATCTTGGTAGACCTGTTGCTATTGATGCAGGGGTGAGGAACTTATAAAGTTATAAACTTGTATATAATATACATATAATATATCATGTATGCTACTTATTGGGATTTTTTCTGGGTTATTATATCATCTGAAGTTGTTTTGTTCGTATCAGGCACAGTTATATACCATCTTAGAGTTATGCCGGGCATTTGACCGGGTATTCAAGGAGCATTTGGAAGGAGGGTAATTGATCCTTTTTCTTTGGTTAAAAAAAATCAAGCAAATAATTGTGTTAATCTAAAAGAAAAAGCATCAGTATATGTGCTATCTGCATTTGCAGCTGTTTACAGATGGAGGACGCTACCTCCTTTCTTATAACTATTATTTTCTAATATGGAGTCTAATGTTTAATGCTTCATTGGAAATCTGGAGTCTGATGTTTAGTGCTTCGTTTTGTGAGCCAATACATAAGCTTAATCTTCGTAGTTGCCTAGTTGCCTAGTTGGTATGTGTGTTACCTTGTTTAGTGGACCTGATCAAAGGATTTTTCACTCTATTTCTCATTCCTTTCTATTGTGTGTTACCTTTTCATTTATTGAAAATCCTGTAGAAAGGTATGAATTTCTAATGTTTGATTTACAAGCCAAATAGGCATATTTATACACATATGTTTGGGAGATAAGATTTGACAGTTATCTCCCATCTAAATCTGATTAGGACATCTGTCCTAAGTAACTAACTGCTACATGTGTCTAGTTCTAAACAGGTGTCTAGTTCCAAACAGGTGTCTTGTCTAACTGTTATATCCAATTATTCTTGAACAGGTGTACAAGGGTCTGTCTTAGAGACAAGTGTACACTGTTCTGTACACTGTTTAACATCCCCCCCACAAACTAGGCACCCTTTGGGTGACGAGGTTGTTGGAAAGGCTGCGGTGTCTTGCCACTGGGAGACCTTTGGTGAACAAATCTGCAAGCTGGTGGGCAGAAGGAACAAACTGGACCTGGTAGGTTCCAGAGGCTACTCTTTCACGTAGAAACTGATAGTCCAAGGCAATGTGCTTTGTTCTGGCATGGAAAACAGGGTTGCTTGTCATGTAGATAGAGCTGAGGTTGTCAGAGTGAAGTAGAATCGGTAGTTGAGGCTGAAGATGGAGTTCTTGAAGTAGGCTGAGAATCTAGAGTGTCTGCACAGGTGTAGGCGAGAGCACGGTACTCGACTTCTGCACTGGAGCGGGAGACAGTTTTCTGTTTCTTTGCACACCAAGAGATCAGGTTTGGACCCAAGAAGAGACAGAATCCAGTGAGTGATCGTCTTGTGTCATGACATCCTGCCCAATCAGCATCTGAATAGGCACGGATGTGGAGAGGCAAGGGGTTGCGCTGAATGTGGATGCATGTACCCAACGTAACCTTTAAATAACGGATGATACGTTTCACTGCAGTGAGATGGATATTTGTGGGGGAACTCATGAACTGGGCAACCTATTGGACAACATATGCTATATCTGGTCTAGTTAGGGTTAAATAGAGGAGAGCACCTACTAGTTGTCTGTAGACAGTGGCATCGATGAGGGGCTATCCATCATAGGCAGAAAGGCTAATTTTGGCCGCAACTAGAGTAGGGGTTAGTTTGCAATCAGTGAGCCTACTTCGGTGTAGGATGTCGGTGGTGTACTTATTCTAAGTGAGATGAAGGCCAGCTGCTGTCTTGGTGGCTTCGACACCAAGGAAGTAGTGAAGAGGACCTAAGTCCTTGATGTCAAATTCATGGGCTAAGGTTTGCATGAAGGATGATACTGTAGTTGTAGAATTACATGTCAAGATGATGTCATCAACATAGAGAAGTAGGAACATGAGGGAGGAGTTTTGGTGAAACACAAACATAGATGGGTCAGCTCGACTCTGGAAGAAGCCGTGTTGAAATAGGAATGAACTGAAGCGTTCAAACCAGGCATGGGGTGCCTGTTTGAGGCCGTAAAGGGCTTTGTTGAGGCGACAAACATGGGTGGGTGTCACGACCCGACCCTCCTCGGTTAGGACCCGACTCTAGCACGATATTGTCAGCTTTGGGCTTCCTCGCCCTCACGGTTTTGTTTTCAGGAGCTCACGGTGCAACTTCACAGGGGGTCACCCATTATGGAATTGCACCAGCCTCAACTCGCTTAACTTTGGAGTTCCAACCGAACCCAAAGCCACTGAGCTCCCAAAAGGCCTTTGAGCTCCCAAAAGGCCTCTGAGCTCCCAAAAGCCCTCCTTTAGATCAGAGTTGCGCAGCGGCCCACTCTATCTATCACGATATTGTCCAGGACAAGTTGAGCTCATTGATGGGGCCGAGATCATTGAACGGGTGTTGTAGGGGGATAAAGGAGAAAGTAGGTGTAGGATTAGGGTTTTTATCGAATGGGAAGGCAGATTCATTAAAGATTACATGGCGGCTGATGTAAACACGTCCAGTGGGGACGTGTAGACATCAATAGCCAGCATGTTTGGGGATGTACCCGAGAAAGACACATGAAATAGAATGGGGTTCTAATTTGTGTTTGGTATAATCACCAAGATACGGGAAGCAGGAACATCCAAAGGTACGAAGGAGATGATAGGGAGGCTGTTTCTGGTGCAATGTAAAATAGGGTGATGACCAGTTGAGGACAGGGGTGGGAGTAGGTTTATAAGGAAAACTGTCGTGGTAATGGCCTCTCCCCTGCTCAGTAGCAATAGGGGAGACCAGCAGTGATTAAGAGGGTGTGTCCTACCTCAGAAATGTGTCTGTTCTTTCTTTCGGCCAGTCCATTTTGTTTGGGGGGTATGGGGGCATGAGAACCTTTGATGGATGCCATGGGTGGTGCAAAAGGTTTTAAAGGAATTGTTGGCAAATTCTTTGCCACCATCACTCTGAAATTATTTGATGGTGGTAGAGAACTGAGTTTGAACATAAGTAAAAAATCTGGTAAAGTTGTCAAAAACTTCAGATTTGAGGAGAAGTGGGTAAACCCAAGTAAAACGGTTGTAGTCATCAGTAAAGAGAACATAATATTTAAATCCAGAAATTGCAGATATAAGGGACATCCATACATCTGAGTGGATTAAGTCAAACGGATGTTGAGATGTGTGATTAACAGAGGAAAAAGACTGTCTAGTACATTTGCTTAAGGCACATTGATTACAAAAGGGACTAGTAGTAGAAATAACAGAAGGACTAAGATGGTTCTGGGTTGCCAGCATGCGTAGGACTTGGTGGGATGGATGGCCCAGCCTTTGATGCCACAAAGTGGGGAAAGCAGTGGTGAGTAAAGCTTGTGGTGGGTTGTGAGGCTTGATAGGGTATAATCCATCCTTACAGGGGCCCTGAAAAAGGATAGAGTTCGTAGTTAAATCCTGGATGATAAAGTGAGTAGGAAAGAAGGGGAGGCTAACATTTTGATCTTGGGTGAACTGAGCAACCGAGAGGAGGTTTTTGCGGATAGAGGGAACATGAAGGACATCTGTAAGTTTAAAGACAAACAGACCAGAGGAGAATGTAACATTACCAGTGTGGGATATGGGCATAGTATGGCCATTACCGACCATGCTCTGGTCTTAGGGGGTAGGGGCTGAGGGCTTGGGAGCAGCAGGGGCCATGGTAACATGGTTAGTCGCTCCACTGTCCGGATACCAGTTGGGGTCTGAGACAGCAGCCAGATAAAGGCCAGCAAAGGCCTGTGAGAGGTCATGTTCTGCAGATTGGGAGATCTGTGGGCAGTGGACTGCAACATGACCAAAGCGATTTCAGGACCAGCATTAAGGTCCTTGGAGTCAGCAAGTGTCTTGGCATGGGTATGGTACTCAGAGATGGTTTTTGACCCTTTGGAGAGAGACATGAGCTGAAAACGCAGATTAGTGGCATTGGCAAAAGACTGTAGAGAGAAGTTTTGCTTGAGACAATCCCAGATGGCACGAGAGGTGGTGAGACCCACAACTTGGACAGAATGGGTTCAGTAAGAGTGGCCCGAAGCATGCTGACCAAGGTCCGGTCAAGTTGGAACTAGAGGTGGTACGCAGGATTAGGCACGGGTTCAAGGTGGGAGGTTAAGGCAGAATATCAGAGTCAAATTGGGGTGATGATTCAAGAGTCAGGGAAGACAGAATAGTAGAAGGGGGAGGAGGATGAGTGCCATCATAAAACGCCAGTAATTATGGCCAATTAGGAAAGGTTTAATCTCGACTTTCCCAGGTAATTGGTTTCACTCAATTTCGCAGAAACCAGGGTAGATACATTAGTGGGGAGATGGAAGGAGAGGAACAAGAATCGGCACCCATAGGAAGTGTTTGAGAGGGATCGGTTTATGGTTGTCAGACAGATTGCTCTGATACCATGTAGAAAGGTATGAATTCTGATGTTTGATTTACAAGCCAAATAGACATATGTATACACATCTGTTTGGGAGATAAGATTTGACATTTATCTCCCATCTAAATCTGATTAGGACATCTGTCCTAAGTAACTAACTGCTATAAACTAACTAGGGTACAGGTGTCTAGTTCTAAACAGGTGTCTAGTCTAACTGTTATATCCAATTATTCTTGAACAGGTGTACACGGGGTCTTAGAGACAAGTGTACACTGTTCTGTACACTGTTTAACAGTATGTGCATACTTATGACGAATTCCCAAGTTGGCCTCTGTTTTATATGTCATTGTTTAAGATTTGAATTAGCCGAATTTGTATCTATTGTCCACAAGTATGGAAAAAAGAGTTTAATGGCATTTGACCGTGTGCTAAACTGCAGACGACCCGGTGGGGATCGGATATCTGCAGTATTTGATCTCCAGCTCCCTGTTGCTTTGAGGAAGCTCCCATTTGATCGTCATCTTTCAGTACAAAACGTAAGGAAAGTGGTTTCAGAGGCAGATGGGTACCAGCCTCATCTAATTGCGCCTGAGCTAGGTTACCGCCGCCTCATTGACAGTGCACTTAATTATTTCAGAGGCCCAGCTGAAGCATCAGTAGATGCTGTAAGTGTTCACCATTTCATTTTCTTATCCTCGGGGCAGTTTCCTAACAAGCTATGCATAGATTTTTGTTTCGACAGCCATTGGAAACAGAAATGGTTTCAATTTCATGCACGTGGTCATATTCAACTTGTGCTAACTACTTGTTTCTTGATCAATAATCCAAAACTGCAGGTTCACTTTATTTTGAAGGAAATTGTAAGAAGGTCAATTGGAGAAACTCAGGTTCAAAGCTTTTATAATCAGTAGACTTTATTTCACAGTAGAATGGTTAGTAATGGGAAAGTTATACGTTATGTTTTTGGAATGGAACAGGAGTTGAAGCGGTTTCCAGCCCTTCAAGTCGAATTGGCAGCATCTGCTAATGAAACATTGGAGAGGTTTCGTGACGACAGCAAGAAGACAACTTTGCAATTGGTGGACATGGAATCCTCATATCTGACTGTTGATTTCTTCCGGAGACTCCCTCAAGAAGTGGAGAATGTAGGAGGAAATCCAGCTGCGGCTTCTGATGACCGGTACACAGAGGGGCATTTCCGCAGGATAGGATCCAATGTTTCCTCCTATGTAGGGATGGTGTCAGAGACGCTTAAAAATACTATCCCGAAGGCTGTTGTTCACTGTCAAGTGAAGGAGGCTAAGCGCTCTTTGCTTGATCACTTCTACGTCCAATTGGGCAGAAAGGAGCTATTATTCTTACGTACATATAATTTTTATAATACTTGCATCTGATCCTTATCTCCTCGTATTACTTTTTTAATTTATTGAATAATCCTCAAATATATTAATTATAATCATGATCATTTTTTTCCCAAATAATTATTGAAGATCATTTATACAAGAATCTACTATATTGAAGATCATTTAGTCATTTATATGTACAAATTGAATGAATCGTTCACCACGAGGATCTTAATTATTATCAACACCGTTTATTTGTATGATGCATATGAATGACTACTCTTCCATTGTTGTATGATGCATCTGATCCTTAAAATGATGATTTAGAAGTTTTAACGGTTTCAATTATAATATATTGTAGAAACATTATTCGATGAATCAAAAGGCTAGTATGGGGACTGAGGAGTACTCCGGGAGGGTGGGATGCAAGTGTTATCCTATAATCTTATACATTTACGACGTATACACATTCACGGTGTACAAATGAATAAAAATAAGGCAATAAAAGTGATGTTTTGCTGATTGAGTTTTTTAATTTCCTGTAGGGGAGGCAACTTGCAGAATTGCTGGGGGAAAATCCTGAAGTGATGGAAAGGAGGCAACAATGTAGCAAGAGGCTTGAATTGTACAGGTCTGCAAGGGATGAGATTGACTCAGTCTCATGGTCCAGATGAAATTTAACCATGAATGCTTTTTTTTTTTTTTGTTCTTTTACTTTCAGGACAAGTAACCGCGAAAGCGTATCGAGTATAGTTGTTTTCGGAGTATTTTATGTATACTTTCAACTAGACAGAAACCAAGTTAGAAGAAATAGGCAGAGGTTTGGGATTTGTTTTTATGTCCCTAGAACCCGAGATCAGTTTTGGTCTCAACCTCAAGATTAGATCTTTTCAATCTTTTCAAGACCCATTGTCTCTGAAAATGAAGAACTCAAGAAGAAACCAAAGAAAACAAAATGTAGAAGAATATGACGTGCACCTTCTTGTCTCTAGATCCTTGAGAATCTTTTGAAGAGTCTCAATCTCCGCCATGTTGATACTACAAATAGCCTCTTCCTCACGATATCAAAATCCTTGTTTTTCTGTAAATAAATAAAGTCCTATTTTTTACCTGTAGATCTTGATTATCTACAAGTAGTGTACAGGTTTTAAGGAGGAAACCGAACATTTCCAATTGCAGTATCAAATGTATACGTTGATGAAACCTATCGATACTCAATAGTCACAGTGAAATTATACAAAATAAATCGTAGCAAAGTAATTATTTGAGTATCCTTTTGAGTTTAACACCCTGAGTTTCCAAATCGTTCCATTAGTAAGTAGTAACCCCTCAATTTTCTAATCATTTAGATACAGAGTCCACATGTACCGCTACCACTCAGCTTATCAAGCTCTTCCAATGCCGCCCACAACTTTGGGTCCTCATAATCCTTTATAAGAAAGGTAGGTTTTGCCTCCATTAGAATATCAGCTGGATTTCCGGTGGTTAAGCCAACAACCGGCATACCAGCTGCCACTCCCGCTTTGATCCCTGAAACAGAATCCTACGAAGGCAAAAACAGATCGTACAATAAGTTTCCGAAGCCTCTGAAATAAATTTTTCTGAAAACATGAAATGAGAAGAAGCAGACCTCGAAGATAAAAGTGTGATCTTTTGATGCCTTGAGTATTTCAAGAGCCTTCAAGTAGGGAGCTGGGTGTGGCTTCCCATACTCACACTCATCCCCAATAATTACAGCCTGAAAAAAATCTTGGAGGCCAACCATTGAGATCATTAGTTCTGCATTTACTCTTGGAGCATTAGTAACGGCAGCCCGTTTCAACCCACGATCTTCAATCCATTTCTTCACTTTATGGAGGCCTTTCACAGGCTTCAATTGATCTACTGCCAATCTGTTTCCATCGGACAAATTATGTAAGGTAGGGGGAACCAGAAAGTAAATTTTAAGTACAGAGAAGGTGAAGCCTTTACCTACGAAACATGGCTTCCTTGTCTTCTGTGAACTTTAAACCTCTTTGGAAGTCATCAGGAAAGAGTATCCTGGCAACATCATCATTATGCTTGCCAGCAAAATTCTTAACATAGAACTCTTCAGTAATCGGAACCCCTCCATTGAAACCTATCTGTTAATTCCCTGCGTCAGTTAATCGTCACATTTTACAATTAAAAACTTATTAAAACTCGTCCTAAATTACAACCTTCATGCACCTCTTCTTTGTAATATGACTACATTCCACTTTTTTATTGTACATATGATTTCCAGTTCCCTGTTATGAAATTTATAAAAAGTATGAGTGACTTCCACTTTAGTGGTAGAAGCATCCTTTGCGCTTTAAATGGTGTATTATGAATGTTGATTTAAACAAGTAAGATATAACCAGAAAAATCCCAAGCTTTTATTTATAAGTGAGTAGTGGGGAAAAGAAAAAACAAACATTCTACCTCTGGAAGCATTTCACGGAAGGCATAGTAATGAATTGGATCTGAATCACAAATTGTGCCGTCAATATCAAACAGTACTGTTTCAAGTGGAGCAATTCCAGAGAGTGAACTTCTGCTGGTTCCACATACACCACTAAAAACAGAAAGGAAAAAGGCATTAGTATGAAAAATGAAACCAAAAAATGTGTAAAAGAATCGTTTCTTTCTGTTTCAAGTAGTATTAGATTTAGTACACAATGAGCTTACACGGACCTACACACTAAAACTTCTACACTTGTAAAAAAACCAAAAATAAAGTGTCCCAGAACAATTTCTTCAGTGTAACAATGACTGGAGCGTTTAGTCAACATTACCTCTTCCTGTAAAGTGTCTACCCTCTCTCTACTGAGTCTTTTGACAACAAACATCATCACTTATTGATTCATTTAGTCAATATTAACTTAAATGTTGACAATATATCAACCATAGAGATAAAAGCAGCTTCTTAAGTGGGGAGAACGAACCATAATCTGCTTGCCTCATGCCCGAGAAACAAAGACAGAATAAGGAAAGGGTAATAATTCCACAGGTAGAGTTTCCCCAAATTTAGCCTTCGAAGAACAACCAAGTAACCAACACATACAATCTATTTGATATCCTTAAACAATTTAGTTCTGCGTATCTTCCTAATGTTCCTATGTGAGCATGAAAAGGCAAGGATGATGATGACTTCTTAACATAAATTTAACAAAAACTGGATTTTTTTTTGGTGCTCAATGAGGGAAAAACATAGCAAAATAGCTTAGTTGTATGTGTCAATATCACATGCTGTCTCCGACATTACAACCTGTTATTTTGATATTATCTACTATTTTCGAAGGAAAAAAAGAGTCTTTCGAAGTAACATGAATTAAGACCCTAAGAGAAGGCATACAATATTGGAATATTTTTGTATGATGTGTAAGTCATATTTTTCTGCCTATAAATTTAGGGATTCGACTTGCACCTTGATGCCACACGAGAGTTATAATTAACTGATCCAATTTGATATCCAAAACCATTGATCAACAAAACATACCAGAGAAAACGAATCATGTTGTCAATAATATCAGTAAAATGAAGTTGCAGTACAAATCCAAATATGAAAAAGAAATCCCAGATCAGCGGAAGAAGTCATTGATTGGACAGATTAGTCGACATTTTAATCCGGTCGCCTAACAAACACCTGACTAAATAATCCGTCGATCCGATGGCGTATCAAGTGTCCTTACAATTAACAGCAGCGGAAAAATGGACAAACTAAAATTACCAACTAACAGATGCAACATCCATAAATTAAAAAAAATAAATATAGTGCAGCATGATATGACAAATCATTAACACTGGCATTGCATGTCCTCCTTTTCTCGTTTTGTGTGAATCCCATTAAACGGGAAACTCGATTTTGAAATACGAGAGCAACCCGGATCAACTTTTTAGCGAATGTTGCAGGAAAAATCAAAGAGAGGAAAAAAGGAAATCGGAGGGTACCTGTCGTTCTCAGCAGAAGAAGCTGTCATAGTTTTGATGGGTTGTTGAAGAAATTGAAAAGGTCTCCGCTGCGAAATTTGGCTTTTAATTAACGCAAAATGGGTTTTTGAGAGCAGATTGATGAGAGGAAACGCGGAGAAGTGAAAAATGAAGGGGAATAAAAGAGAGAAGGGATCTACCTTGGAATCAATGCAGCAAATGATAGATGCTTCATGCTAGTTGCTTTCTTTCTCCAACTATTTTTCAACTCTGATTTGGTCGTTTTCGTTCTTGTAGTATTCATTTCATACTATCACCAAATTGCAAAGCGCACCCCAGAGTTTAGAATATCTTACTATATTCTCCTATTTGCATCTTTGTTTTACTTTTTTTTTACCACAGTTTATAACTATATTGGCTTTTTTGTCATGATTTTTTTTTTTTTCATTTTTGATCGATCTCGTTCTTTGTGAGAGTAAAATTTCAGACGACTTACTAAATCATCAACCAACCAAGCCGAATATCACAATGCTCAAACTTTGGTTTGTTTAAAATTTGCCAAATCTTTGATTTGTTTTGTTTTAAAAACCAAACTCGAAACTAAATACTTTATTTTAAGAGCCGAATTCGAAACTAAGTACCCACTACATTTACATTACAGTGATTTTTTGTACCAATTACTTAGTGTACAATGTACGTTTTTGTTAAAAGAAAAAATAAAATTATTCTTTCAATTAAGCCTTTAAGATTAGCTCAAGTATGGAGGGAAAGTTGAGAAAATATTTAAAACTAGGATAGATAGGATTAGCTCAAGTACGGAGGGAAAGTGGAGAAATTATTTAAAACTAAGATAGATAAGGTTCGAAATCTCTAATTGTAACGGAAAACTCAAAATCTGCGAATTGCGAATCACCGTTATACAATATAAAACAAAAAACTTAAAAAGACGCCAAATAAATTATTTAAAATTACCTCTTGATATTGGTCTGAAGTTTAAACACATTACCAAATTGATCACGAGAGCAATTTTGTCATTGAGATATCCACCATGTCTACCCTCCTAACTTTCGAAGAGTCGAGTGAAACAGACAGAATCAAAGTAATAAGCAATGATGAAGGCCACGAATGGCAGCTCAACTTTATGACTAATATGAAAACAGAAATTATAACATCCCAGAATTAGCAGCTACAGCTTACAGGGGACCAAATTAGACCAAAACAAGAGAGTTATTGGTGTACCCCTTTGAGTTTACTACATGATCATCAATTTGCTAATTATTTGAGCACTGAATTTCTAATCATTCGAATGCGGTAAAAGATGTTTTAAGCTCCATTCGTACTGGGAGCAGTACCACCCACCTTATCAAGCTCTTCTAATGCAGCCCACAACTTTGGGTCCTCATAATCCTTTATAAGAAAGGCAGGTTTTGCTTCCATGAGTAAATCTGCTGGATTTCCTGTGGTTAACCCAATAACTGGCATCCCAGCTGCCACTCCAGATTTAATCCCTGAAAAAGAATCCTGGGAAAACAAAAACCGAAGAGTCTAATGAGTTTCATGAATTTCCATAACATAATTTTTCTCAAATCATGACATGAGAGGAGGCAGACCTCGAACACAATAGTGTGTTCTTTTGATGCATTGAGTACTTCAAGACCCTTTAGGTAGGGGTCTGGGTGTGGCTTGGCATGCTCACACTCGTTGCCAACAATAAGTGCTTGGAAAAAATCTTTGAGGCCAAACAATGACAGCATTAGCTCAGCATTTGGTCTTGGAGCATTTGTGACAGCAGCCCGTTTCAGCCCACGATCTTCAACCCATTTCTTCACTTTATCCAGGCCTTTCACAGTTTTCAATTGTTCTGGGGCCAGTCTGTTCCATCGGAGAAGTTAAATAAAGTGGAACCAGAAAGAAATTCTAAGGTAAACGACGAAGAAGCTATTACCTACGAAACATGGCTTCCTTGTCATCATTGAACTTTACGCCTCTTGAGAAATCATCAGGAAAGAGTAGCCTCGCAATATCATCATTATCTCTTCCGGATATATTCTCACTATAAAACTCCTCAGTAATCGGAACCCCTCCGTTGAAACCTATCTGTAATTTCTTTACATCAGTTAACCACCAACCTCAACAGCTCAAATGTTCTTACAGTTTGTACTAAATTACCAGCGTCATTTGCTAAATAACATTACTGTCGGTTCAATCAAATTTTCATTGTAAATATGAATACAATTCACCCTCGCATTGTAATTACGATTAAATTTCACCTTTTTCAAGGTATATAATGTTTCGGTCCAGTTATAAATTTTGTAAAGTATGAACAACTTCCATTAGAAGCTTCCCTTGTCCTTTTCAGTGTGATGTGAAAACAGTTTAAAAAAATGTAGAACTATGACCAAGGAAAACCTAATTCTTATCTTTTTAACGGAGTATTAGAGAAAAGAGAAAAAACACCAGTTTACCTCTTCAAGCATTTCACGGAAGGCAGAGTAATGAATTGGATCTGAATTACACAAAGTGCCATCAATATCAAATAGTACTGCTTCAATTGGAGCAACTCCGGAGAGTGAACTCTTTCTGGATCCACACACCACAAAAGAAAATGAAATTAAAATCCAAAAGATTCAAATTCATTACAAACAATTTATTTTACATGCATTATACAACAGATGTACACACACCAAAAATCAGACTTGTATAAATGAAAATTTCATGCACAGCCATTTCTTCCGTGCAGTATGCTTGTATAATTCTATAAAGTTCACAACACCTCTTTCTGCGATCGTAAAACTCTCTACTTTCAGCCTACCTATAGAGCTCATATGTTAAATATTGTAACAATATTTCTGGAATCTTTTGATTATGTAGGGTATAGTCCGCTATCTATTTATTTTTCTTTTGCAACAATATCAACTTGGTATCTGGCATACTAGATCAAACTGGAGAATTTTGACCTAAAATCTAAAAGCAAACTGGGGAGTTGTGAATGAAAGAATCCTAAACGGATGTGCAAGCCAAATCATTCCAGAGAATTTTTCCAATAATTTCAAGTGGGATATTGAATTATGATTCAGGTTTCACTGCAAAGTTAATAACAGATAACCTAAAATCGAAAACTGTAGGAGCAGACAAATCATGTAAGAGAAACAAAGGTATAATAAGAACTACATAATAGAATGGCAACGGATTCAAGGGGAATTCACATTCTAAGAAAAATCAACACATCAATCTATGAAAACTTAACAATTAGTGGTCATCACACACTGACACTGACATAGAACTCAAGCTAAGCTGAATACACATCTATGGACTCTTCCATTTCCTGTCCACTTTGCTGAATCCTAAGTTTTCGCCTTTTCCTGACAGGAGTATTCTACAAAAACCAAACCTTCCATACACATAAAGATATATAAAATACTGTATAACTGGCCATCAGGCCACATGCTTAAGTATTCATACGTGAAAAATAGAAATTGGTTTAAAATCCCACTTTTAAAAAGTAAAATATAAAACAGCAGAAGAAAATTAATACAGAGAATAAAGACATTACCAATTCCCAACTACAACGCTCAGTTCACACACAAAATAAAAAAAAAACTAAAAATGCATAAGATCCAACATGATATAGCAAAAGTTTGAGACTTGCATTGCATCAAGAGCTCCAATCAACAATCCACCAATGGTAGTATGAGATTTTTCTTTCCATTTTGCGTGAATCGGTAAATGCCAATTAAAGAGAGGCGTATTGTGAAGTAATAGAATACACCAGATCAAATTTTCAGTCAATGCTGGAAGAAAGAAATCAAAAAAAGCACAAAGCTCCACAGGAGGGTACCTGTCCACAGAGTTTTCGCCAGAAGAAGCTGTCATAGTTTGATGGCCTGTGGACGAGAGAGGCTGTGGCACTGCGACTTGCGAGAGCTTCTCTGCAAATTAGAGCTTTGAATTAACGCAGAAGGGTTTTTGAGATTGAGAGGAGATTGATGAAAAGAAGATGGTGAAGTGATATAAGAAGGGAATGAGAGAAGGAATCTTCCTCCGAATCAATTTCAGCAAACGAGAAATGCGAGTTGGTTTCTTTCTTTTTCTAATAATCAGATATTTTATTATTCCTTTTCATGAGTATATACTATATAGTATTTATACTTTGACAAATTGCCCAAAGCCCATCTAACTTTTGTTTTTTGTATCCCATGCCCTAGTTTAGACCATATTACTTAACTCCCCTATTTTCCAACTTTCTTTCCAAAACTATTTATAATCTTTAAAAATCATCATGTATCGGTTGTCTCTGAGATTTCTGTCTACGCGTTAGAAGTCTCTTAACTATCTTGATTTTGGGCGAATCCACCTACATGCGCTAGTTGTCGCTCGGACCATCGCTTGTAGGCTAGTAGGCTAGACAGTGAGGCGGAAATATTTTTTTATTTTTTTAAAAATAATTTGTATTTTCATGAGAAAAAAAAATATTAAATTTTTAGATTTAAATTTCACTTTAAATTTTCGATCCCGCTTCATCTCAATTTCCCATTATGCATGTCTATTTCCCTCTTCATTTAACTTTGAAATTTATACGTATCATCGAGTTTTTTAAAAAAAAAATTAGTATGTTAGTTTCGTTCATTTAAAATTTAGATTCATAAAGGATGGCCGGGTGTGGTTGTGTCAACCATCAAGAAAACTCAGGTTGCTCACATTCACATGATTCATGAACTACTTTTATTATTAGGCCACAACTCACAAGGATGCTTCAAGTATTAATTGGTTCATGAACACTTGGATAGTCTTTACTATTTAGCCCGTACAACCTAGACGACTTGTCCATATATATGTAGCCATTTTGGTTTCATCGCTTCGATTTTCTTGAGAGTAATGGTGGAGAGGGCTTGGTCTATTGTGACGACGCCAAGTCATCGTCAACGGCCCACTGAG
Source organism: Prinsepia uniflora (assembly GCA_032719365.1). NCBI lineage: Eukaryota > Viridiplantae > Streptophyta > Magnoliopsida > Rosales > Rosaceae > Prinsepia > Prinsepia uniflora. Next base: position 83,954,392 of record CM064864.1, read on the forward strand.
CTTCGTACTAGTTTCATGCACCTTCCGAACGAGTATGCCCTGAAAAGTCGTTTTCAAATTTGATTTAAGTTTTCAGAAAATTATCACGGGCTGCGCTTCAGGCGTCCGCTAATCGTGAGCATGAATGAGTGGGCGTATTTGGCAGGCCACATGGGCTTTGTGGGCCTCGAAGAGGTGTCATGTCAATAAATGTCTGATAATTTCGATTAGGCGTATTATGCATTGTAATTAGGGGTGGGTACGAATTTGTTAAAACCGTTAATTTATCTGTTTTAAATCGTTATTTATTCAATAGTTTAGGTTTGACCGAATAAAAATCAAACGGCTCCGTTACTAACAATTTGAATTTAGATTTTTATTTCGAAAATCCGTTAAATCCAAACCGGACCATTCAGAAATATATATTAATTTTTAAATTTATTATTAATATAAATTAAAAATAATAAAGATAAAATGATATTTAGATATATCCAAATAAATACATGTATACGGTATACCCATATAAGAGTATAATAAAATATTATTAAGTGGTAATGTTTGTTTGATAAATCTTAATAAAGTAGCAATGTTTGCAATCCAATTTTTCGCAAGCTTAATATACAAAAATTTTGAGTATTGATTATTCTGCTATTTTTTTTGTATACTTGTTTTTTTTATAACCTTACTTTTTTTTTTATGTCTAAACGGTTTCAAACCGTTTCGATTCAAATTAAATCGTTAGTAACGGTTTGAATCGAAACATTTTTTTTAAAAAAAAATTGAATATTATCAATATCTATATCGAAACTGTTCCGTGCTCACCCCAAATCAACATGTCTGCTCTTTTATGTCTTATAAATTAGAGTATTCGTCAAAAATAGTCAAAATTTGATACTGAAAATCATAAATGTCATTTTTTTTAATTATAAAACTTTCAAATATAGTAGGAAAAAAATGTTACATAGATTTAAATATCCTCATATTACTCAAATAACAAACCCTGGTGCTTTCATCTATGACTCCCGGTAGTTAAATGGCGTTTCTTGTCAAGTACCTATTTGAACTTGGCATGTTCATCCCGAATGCAATTTTTGAGTACAAAAATAAACAAATTGAAAATGAAGGAAAAAAAAATATAACTTGGCATGTTCATCATCATCCCAAATTTCCTTCTAACCCTCGTTCTCTTTTCTTTTTGCTACAATTCATTATTATTTTCCTCTCTCATTCCCTTAGTTTCATAAGAGAAAGAAAAACATAATTTGAAAAGTTTATATCCAAATCGAAATTGGGTTGTATTGATTTTGAATTTGTGATTAATTACTTATTTATGAAATGTATGTTGGTGGGTGGATGGATCGGTGGACGGTTGTATCAGTCGGTGTGACAGTTTGTGGTCAAAGGGTGTTGACAATATTTTCTTTGTTTTTTGCGAAAAGACGAGTTTTTAACTCATCGTGTTATGTTTTGGTTTTTAAGTGTAATTAGTATTTTAATTTAAGGGGCATATGAGTCTATTTAAGTGTGTGTTTTTCTATTTTTGAAAGTTTTATAAAATAAAAAAATTGACAATTATGAATTTAATAGTTATTTTTTTGGCTATTTTTGTTAAATTCTTTGTTCTAAGCACATAAATAACAAGACATATTTAAGAATCTAAATAAATAATTTAACATAAAAGAAAAAAATAACTCAAATTTTTTTGAATTTAGAAGAATTTATCTATTAGAGATGCTTGATTTATTTTTTATATTATGAATTCATGGTAATTTGTAAAGATAAATATTTTTTTAAAAAAAAACTTTGACTTCCCTTTACATGGAGCTATTTTTTTTTTTGTTGTCACACCCAATACCTACATAATTGCTAGATTTTAGTTTATAAAATCGAAAAAATTGCGATTTATTGCGCAAGGTTACGTAATAAACCAAAATGGTTTCCAGGTCATGGCTGACATGGCTCAACAAAAACTGTAATCGATCTTTCATGTGTTTTAAATCCTTAGTGGCAATCTACGTCAACAAAAACTGACACCTTCCACATTCAATTAGAGTTTGAGTCCTAATTTCTTAATTAAATTGAGTGCATTTTGAAATTTTGAAATTGAAATATATTTGCGTTACATTTTTTATGAAACGATATTTTTGTTACATCTATCGTATGCTCCATATACAGTATGTTGATATATACGAACAATAAGAATCAACATATCATTCATAATAACTGGATTCACAATGAGTACAATTTGAAATTTTAAAATTGAAATTTATTATAACAGTAAAAAAAAGATATTTAAATATTCGCAATGAGTATATTTTGAATTTATTCGAATTTCAAATATATCGGGGACTAATTAGTGTCGAACCACGACAATTCACCTTTTTCGAGGGCCGAGAAGACACATATATGCGTTTCGCACCCTGTACCACAATTAAAAGAAACGTCAGTAAAGATTGAACCCCCTAACCACAATCAAAATATGCACTAACAAAGATAGTGCACCTCGAGCCATAATCAGAAGACACACTAATAAGTGCACCCTCGGGTCACCCCTAGCCATAGTCGGAAAGAACATTAATAAAGACGGTGCCCCTCAAGCCACTATCAAAATTAAAGATACACTAGCAGATCGAACCAAGAACGTACACACTAGAAGTTTTGTATCGGCCCTAGGAACATCCTGTCCACTAAACCATCCTGTGTTGTGATTAAATTGAAATGTATCTTGAACATACTAACATACTATAAAATAAGCACATAAAAAACTTAGATTGAAAATCCAACTTGAAAGGAGGGGCATGCTTGAAGACTTGAAGTGAGCTTAAAGGGAAAATGAAACCTTGGAGATATCATGATCTGAACCAAAGTAGACATATTTTAATTACTACTGACAGTATAATAATTACATGAATTAAATAGTGATCAACTATAGACCTGTAATTATCCATTTTTAATTTAAAAAAAAAACTATATTACATTAAGATATGATAGCTTTAGTGGATTGGACCATTTTTGTTCAATGTATGTATAAAGGGTGTTTCCCAAGAACTTCCTCCTCCACGAAGTCATATACATATAACCACAACGTACTCAGTGGGAAAAATAAAGATGCCCAAATAACATAGACATAGACCTTAATCTAGTGCCGAACCACCTAATTCTCCTTTAGTAGTCAATTTCAAGCAAATCCTTTTGTGTATTCAATTCACTTCCAAATTCTCAATCTTGCATTCTCACTTATCACGATCAAATTGTAAAGTTTAGTCAAAATTTAATTTGTAGTACATCTATAGATGAAAATACCTTTAATATCCGTAAAATTTCTATCGATATATCCGTATTTTAAGATATCGACATAAAAATAGAACGAAAATATTGCGGAACTATAGACCTTAATCTAGCGCCGAACCACATAATTTCCCTTTCTTATTCAATTTTAGGCAAATCCTTTTGTGTATTCAATTCACTTGTCCAAATTCTCAATCTTGCATTCTCACTTATCATGATCAAATTGCAAAATTTAGTCAAATTTTAATTTGCAGTACATCCATGGATGAAAATCAGAATCCGTAAAATTTGTGTCGATATATCCGTATTTTAAAGTCTCAACATAAAAATAGGGAAAAGAAATATTTTCGTGAATATACTCGTATTTAAGAATCTTGACATAAAATTTTACCTCACGAATAGCATTAACTTGGTCCAAAATTTTACAACTTGGTATATTTAAAAATTCGATGCTATGAGTCTATGACACAACGTTTATATGACCTATCATTTTCAAATAACAGAGTACTCAGCTCGCCAAGTTGCAGAAGCAACTGGTCCTCATCTTTTATATGCTTACCGCGATACGCAAGCTTTATTGCTTCTCTGTACTTACGAAATTAATTAAAGCAGTTTTTAGTTTTATTTTAATCAAAGAGGGAGGGAGTTTGAGGTTGAAATCTTTTTAAATAAAGCACGGTCGACAAAATACAGATATAATTAAATTTATTACGTAACCTTTTTTTATTTATTAATGTAATGCGCAAGAATTCAAAAGGTGAAGAGTAATGATGACAGTCACGTACTTTCTTTTTTCTTTTTGTGGGTTAGTGAACGATGGTAAATCAAGTAAGGTGAGAAACAGGTTTTCCACCATGTTAATATTCTAAATCGAGTAAATATATTTGGCGGGAAGGTAGCCGACAAAATACAAGTAACAGAACTCCACTCATCATCATGCATTCTTCAAAAGAAATTCTTGAGCAGAATGTCAAAGTTGAAGTTTACCAAATTTGAAATTTGACTTTATATTTTACTATAAATATACTAACCATTTAGCTCTCTCTATGTCTTCATGCAATGCAACACCACCTTGCAATAATATTCTAGCAAAGCTGATCAGTTCTCATTTCATTCTCCCTTTGAGGACATAACAAAATATGGCCCTCTCTTTCTGGTCTCATCTTTCCCTTTTCATTGTCTTGCTTCTAGTACAAACTCCCGCCGACGCTGCAACGTGCAACGACTGTTTTGTTCATTCCCGGGCAGCTTATTATCCCAATTCTGAAGAACAAGGAACAGATAGTAAGAGACTTTAACAGTTCTCAGAAAAAAAACACACACAGAATTTAAAGACTTTTAGTAAGAGACTAATCTTTCTTCTCTGTGTTGAACTGTCCAGTGGGTGCATGCGGGTTTGGTTCATTTGGAGCTACAATCAACGGTGGGGATGTCTCAGCTGCCTCTGATCTCTACCGCAACGGGGTTGGATGTGGTGCTTGTTACCAGGTGAGCATACACTACTCCTAATGCATATGAACCCATGTATGCGTGCATGTGTATGTCCATGTGTGTACCCGCATAACTTAATCTTTTGTGATCCTAACGTTTGCTAGGTGAGATGCACCAACAGTGCCTATTGCACAGACAAAGGAGTGACTGTGGTTATAACTGACCAAGGCTCTAGTCACGGCACAGACTTCATCCTTAGCAAAGGGGCTTTTGGCCGGATGGCTCAAACTAAGGATGCTGCTGCTTCTCTGTTGTCCCTTGGTGTTGTTGATGTCGAATACAGACGGTAAGAGCCTAACCAAATACATACTCTTCTTCATTCTTATAGTTCTGGTAAACTTTATTCGCGAGGAACTAGGTCAAGTTGAGTAGCTCCCTAACTCTTTCGCTTCCCGAAACAGTGTTTCATGCAGCTATCCAAACAAGAACATTACAATCAAGATTGATGAGAACAGCGGTAATCCTCACTATCTGGCCTTTGTACTATGGTACCAGCAAGGGAAGAAAGATATCACAGCTGTCCAGCTATGTGAGGTATACATATACACAAACTTGCTCTGCTCTTTGCAAGCACGGGATTATATATATGTGTGTGTATATATATATATATATATATATATATATAATTTTAGACAGTAAACATGTCTAATTATAAATTACCAAATGAAATTAGAGATCTGCATAAGATAAATTACCCTATCATGTTGTTTTCCTTTATCTTCCAATCCCTTGCTATCATGAGCAATATTTGCTTTGTTCTTAATTATATATCTCATCTTCATCATTATAAATGAATATTTCAAAAATTTTGCAGACACAGAATTTTGAGTGTAAACTACTGGACAGGAGTTATGGAGCAGTTTGGACAACTACTTCAGCACCAAGTGGACCCCTGCAAATAAGAATGTTATTCAGTGATGATGATGGTGATGAGAATTGGGTTGTGCCTGAGAATAACATACCACAAGACTGGAAACCTGGACAAACCTATGACTCAGGAGTTCAAGTGAACTAATTATTTATAGACCTGCAACAGATCATTAAAGTCCAATTTAATTTTCTTTGTTTCATGTTTTGATTATTCAGCTTCATTCATTAATGTTTTCTTTCGTAATTGAGAGTATGTTTGAATAAGAGGATTAGTTAGCACAATTCCTCAATGTAATCATCCTCATGTTTACTCAAATTCTATAAATTATCAACTTTCTGACTTATGTACAATACAAGTTTCAACAATATCCTTAATGATGACACAAGATTCTTAATAACAGGATTTTATGGGTAAAGGTTAATGAAGAGTTAAATTTGATACAGCCAGTAAAATATTTCACATGAGGTTCAAATTATTGGAAGTGATTCCTAGTTCATCCAATCCTCATCCTCCATTATTGATGGAAAAAAAAGGTACCGACTGTAACTAAATTCCACTTTTTTAAGGTATTGGGAGATGATTCCAGTCTGAGGTATATTCTTTTAAATATCAAAGTTTTTCTATGTGCATATCCGAAAGTTTCCTACCAAGAAAGTAGATGCTAACCAGAGTTTATAGTTTTATATCAAAATATTCTCTGTGCATACATATATGATCAAAATGTAAGGGTTTATCACATGTTATGAACATGTAATAGTAATACCCAGGTTCAAAAGGGATCGAGAAAAATTCCACTTAAATATAAGGTATTTTAGACCACGGCAAATAATGGAAAAAGAATGGGAAATCCATCAACAGATATCTTGACTAAAAGATAAACAGATGCAGAAATAAGTGAAAGTAGAAACACCATCAATGATCTTCCGGTGGGTTTAGTATTAATTTAAAAATTGGAATAAATTATATAAGTATGCATTAAACAAATACGAACCTCTTTCACCGTGTACCATTGGAGAAATTAAGTGAAAAGGCCCAATTGAGTACTATCTAGACTCTAGACAGGCATATAGTGTATATTTCCAACTCCAACTGTGCTTTCTTCCTTCCATAACTTCCAAGAAGCATTTGATTTATGAAATCTTGTGAGAATTCTTGAGCATTCAAAGCAGGCATGCTAAGTAAGTGCAGGGGAGACATAGTAACAGGTTGAAACTTGCATGTGATACAGCTTAGCCCACAAATTAGCCGAACATAATTATAATCAACAATTACTTGTAATTCAATGATGTGATCTCCTCTGGTTAAGTATGTTCTCGTCTTATGATTCACCCTCAAATACAAGTGATAGCATCTCATCTACTTGTGGAAGCAATTTATCCCCTGAGAGGAATACGCTAACCCTTCCTTGCAGCTGAATCCAACTGCATCCAGGAACCTTTCGAACTCCTTTCAAACCCATCTCTCTTCTCAGCATTCTTTCCTCCTTGTGCTGGCCATTTGCTGCATATATGTTACAAAGTACCACATGGGCTGGTGCATTTAAAGGATCCAGCCCCAAGAGTTGTTCGGCTGCATATCTAGCAACCTCAGCATTTGTTTCGCCATATCCACATATACCAAGCAATGCCCCCCAAACAGTGTGATCCGGTTTGAAAGGTAGTTTTGAAACAAATTCTTCTGCTTCTTTTACCTTCCCAGCTCTACCCAGAAGATTGATCATAGAAATGTAATGCTCCAAAGCTGGTTGAATTTCATAAACATTGCTCATTGAATTGAAAAACTCCCACCCTCTATCTACAAGCCCTGCATGGCTACATGCTGATAGGATGCCTAAAAAGGTGATAGAATTTGGGTAGGTCCCTGATGTCACCATGGCTTGAAAGATCCGCAGAGTTTCATTAGCATGTCCGTGGTCTGAAAACCCCATGATCATGGAATTCCAAGTAATTAAATCCCGAAAACTTGTGTTTGCGAATGTTTGGTAAGCATCAGCTATCTCTCCACATTTGGCATACATTGAGATCAGTGAGTTGTTAATAAGAAAATCAAATTCATATTGTGTTTTTATCAGCAGGCTGTGAAGCTGTCTCCCAGGATCAAGATATGCCATTGCACCGGCAGCTCCAAGAAGAACAGAATATGTTGAATTTAGAGGCGAAACACCTTCTGACCTCATTTCTGAGAAGAAACTGGTAGCTTCTGCAAAAAGCTCATTTTGAATGTGCCCTGAAATCATTGCTGTCCATGCAATTGCATCTCTATCTGGCATAATTTCGAAAAGATAACAAGCCTTCGATACTTGTCCAATACCAAAATACCCAGTGATCATAGACGTCCAAGAGATCTTATCTCGGATGGGTACATTGTCAAAGAAATTTTCAGCATGTTCTAGCTTTCCAATCTGTATGAAACCATTAATAATAGAATTACAAGACTGAGCAGTACAAGAACTTGAGTTGTTGGTAAAGATAAAGTATGCAGACTCCATTATACCGTAGGCTGAGTACATGTGAATGAGGCTCTTTGATAATCTACCATCATAATCATCATGCTCCCAACCATTAACAATCAACTGAGCATGCAGTTGCTTGCCAAGATGAGGCAAACCAATGCCTGCACAAGCATATACAAGCGATATGAACGTCTCTCCATTCGGTTTTATGTCATAATTCCACTTTAATTCAAGAAACAAAGAAAGAGCTTCTTCATAGAAGCCATTCCAAGCAAAGCCACCAATCATAGCTGTCCAAGAAACAACGTTCCTCTCAGGCATTTTTCGAAACAAAGAATATCCCTCATCGACATTGCTGGACCTACAGTAACCGGATATCATGCTAGTCCAACTAATCACATTCCTATTGACCATCTCATCAAACAAAACTCTTGCTTCATCCATTCTAAAGTTCTCGGCATACCCAGAAATCATAGCATTCAAAGAAACAACATTCTTCATTGGCATCTGGTCAAAAACCAGCCTTGCTCCCTCCAAATCCCCATTCCTAATCAACCCAGCAATCATCGAATTCCAAGAAACAACATTCCTCTCAGGCATCTCATCAAACAATCGCCTTGCCTCATCAATCCTCCCAGCATCGGCGAACCCACAGAGCATTGAAGTCCACGAGACAACGTTTCTCTCCGGTATCACCTTAAAGAACCTCCAGCCCTCATTCAACCGCCCAGATTGCACATAGCCTGATAACATTGCATTATAAGTAACAATATTTCTCTCGGGCATGATATCAAAGAGCTTCCGGGCCTCATCAAACCAACCGCCTCTCGAGTATTTCGTGAGCAGAGAAGTCCAATGAACAACGCGACCATGGCTATTTCTCTCAGGCAATTCATCGAGCAGGTTGCGTGCCTCTTGAAACCGATTTTGCGAAAGACATTGGAGAAGGTGTGAATCGACAGAAGTGAGCTTTGCATAATGGGTCCTTAAAAATCCGATCTGGGTCTCATAACAACGACAATAGAACTTAGAGTATCTAAATTTGACTGAGGTTTCTGAGAGAGTGAAAGAGAGGGGTCTGTAAAATGAGGCGCGCATTAACCGGTTTTTCAAAAAATAACAGTCTCCAAATCGAAAGGTTTCAATTTTGGAGGCCCGTGGTAAAATTTAAAAGAAGTAAAGCCCGTTTGACTAAAATTGAAAGCGTATATGTGGGTCAGCTAAACGACGCCGTCGAGTATGACCTTTGTCCTTTGAAACCCAGATGGACAGTATAAAAAAGGCTGGTGTCTACAGCTAGCTCCGCTGCTCTGAGATCCAAAAATGGAGTTTTTGGACGAGGACGCAAGGCCAAGGTTCCTCTTCCAATCCAAGGCAGTAGCCTCTTCAGCCATAGAAGAAGAACCCCATTACAAGAATCTCAACAAGCCATTCATTGTCTTCACCACTTTACTCTCATTTCTATTATTGGGTCTCTCCTTCTTCTTCCTCCAATCCGAACCCTTCCAATCTCTCCTCATCTGGGTCGCTCTCTCCATCCTCGTCGGCCCATTCGCTCCCGCTTCCGTCACCGGAGGTGATATCCGCGTTGGTCATGGCCCGATTCTCGATCTACCCGACATCACAGCCCAAGTAGAGGACGAATCGAAGAAGAGGGTATCTCAAAAGAGATCTAAACCGCGTCGATTTGATGAATTGGGCACAGATTCAACACCGGTGGCTGCAACTTCTAATGGGTCTCTACGATTAGAGAAAAAGAGTGGGGTCTCCGGACCTAATGGTGATGAGTCTATCGTGTTTGATGAAGAGACGGAGTGGGTCGAGGAGGATGTTGAGTTTTTAAAGAAACTGCTGCTGAAGCACCCGGTAGGGAAGCTGAGGAGGTGGGAGGTCATCTCCGAGTCGTTTCATGGAAAGCATAAGGTGGAGAGTGTAATCAAGAAAGCCAAAGAATTGGGGGAGAAGAAATTGAGTGATTCGGATTCTTATGCGGAGTTTTTGAAGAAGCGTAAACCCAACGACAAGAAAATTGAGAGTGGAAATGAAGAGGTGGGTGATGAGTCAATGGTGGACAATGGTGATGTGAAAAAAGAGAGCAATGGTGGTGATGTAAGCTGGGCTTCTACTGAAGACATCGCATTGCTCAACGCCTTGAAGGCATTTCCGAAAGATGTGTCGATGAGGTGGGAGAAGATTGCAGCTGCTGTGCCGGGGAAGTCGAAGGCAGCTTGTATGAAGAGAGTTGCTGAATTGAAGAAGGGTTTTCGGAGTTCTAAGGCCGCTACAGAGGAGTAGATAAAGCAAGGGAAGATTGCCTGATCAATTTGGATTAGGATATGCATTTGGCATTAAGGAGGTAATTTGATGTTTCATTGATTTCGTCTTTTCTATTGGTTCTTAGTTTTTTTCATATCTCAGTTCCTTTGCCATTTGGTAATTGTATTACAAACATGACAGTTGTATCTTTACTTCTTTTACCAATAAAACCAAGTCCTACATTTTTGATACAAAACATATGATCCTAAGGTTCATGTTTCTACGGCTTGAATCAACAATGCAAATAATGAAATGGAAACATGAAACAAAAATGGTAATGCTGAAATTGAGTTTTGATTTTGAAAACATACTTTGTTTGATCGACGATTCTTCTCTTGATTAATGATCTTCAATCGAGAGTTTTTCGATAACATGTTGTGAATAATACGTACAATGGAGAGAGGAGAAAGTTGGAGGCAATCAGATAACCCACCATATATATTTGTTTAAGGTACAACACAAATTACAAATATTCCCTTGCATGAATAGCCATAGAAAATAAACTATGTACAACAACAATACTAAATTTAAATCTGTGAAATAGTTTTACAGATGAAGTTGAGATCGATTAGGTGATAGTCTTACAGTATCAAGCACAAAAAAAAAGAAAACTAAAAATTATGAAACAAGTGCGGCAGTGCTCATCCAACTGACCCTAATGAGTTGCTCTTGCTACTTGCTTAAAAGCTTAAACTTAGCCTACCTTGGGGTCTGCTTGCTTCATCAACTTCTTAAACGGAGGTGTCGATCTCTAATTGCCGTGAGTTTGTGGACAACAACGTCCATTTGAATCCTCTCTGTTGGTGATATGGCAGAGCATGAGAGTCCCATCTCCATCACATTAACCAAGCACTCCTCCAATCTTCCTTCTTGGACCAGGCCGTGATCATGGTACTTGGTAATCGGTCTTTCTTGCCTGTGTCTCTCGTCGTCTAGTCTCGCATCATCTCTTTCAAGGAGCAATGTAGGGTCAACTATGTCCATGACATGGTCAGGAAATGCCGTGGCTGGGAATTGTTGAATGCTTTGATCACCCATGAACCTGTCATCTGTTGGTCTTTTCCCAATGAACATTTCTAACAACAATATTCCATAACTATAAATATCTCCGAGTGTAGATACTTGGCCTCCCATGCCGTATTCTGCCATTCAATATATGTATTTGGACGTCACGGTTAGATAATCTTATTCTAGAGTTACCAATGCTTCTTAATTACCAGGAAAATAGGGGCTTTATAAATGGCTTATTTATAGGTTATAAAGAATAGACAGAGAATATTAGAATGTACAAACACATACTACATACCTGGAGGAATGTAGCCTATGGAACCCTTTAGCCCAGCTGAAATGGTTTGACTTTCGGAAGGATCATTTGATGCTTCCAAGAGGAACTTTGCTAGACCAAAGTCGCCAACATGTGCAACCATATCTCCATCAAGAAGAACATTGCTCGGCTTTAGATCACAATGTACAACAGATGTTTCACAGCCGTGGTGGAGATAATCTAATGCAGACGCAACATCAATTGCAATATTCAGTCTCTCAACAAGGCTCAATCTCTTACTTTGAGATTCCTCATCTTCTTTTGGATACAACCAGAAGTCTAGATTTCCATTTTCCATGTACTCAAAAATGAGACTTTTGAAGTCATTACCCTGATTATCAATGCTGGAACATGCAGTTATGATCATGAGAAGGTTACGGTGCCTTATACTTCTTAAAGCTTTGCATTCGTCAATGAAACTTTTCGAAGCTCCTTGTTGTTGAAGGTTCAATACCTTAACAGCGACTATTGTTCCATCACTAGGAATCACTCCTTTGTAGACATAACCGAAACTTCCCGAACCAACCAAATTGTCAACAGAGAACCCATTAGTTGCTTTAACGAGTTCTAAGTAAGATAAACCTGATTTCCAATCCTTAAATGAACTTGAAGTCGTAGTTCTTCCTCTCCACTTTTTCACCATTGAACAAGCAATAATGAAGCATGACAAAGCAGCTATGAATCCAAGTGCACAAACTATAGGGATGATTACTTGTGGAGAAAGTACTCCTCTCGATAAATGGGTCTTTTGGCTGGGGCATGCTGGTAGATGCAAGTCTGGGATGCCTCCGCAAAGCTGATCATTTCCAAGAACAGAGAGACCACTTGCAGTTGAAAATATCCCTTGTTTGGGTAATTCACCGTCAAAATCATTATGAGAAAGATTGAGATGCTGAAGATATTTTAAATTGCCTAGAAATTCAGGGATTTTCCCAGATAAGCTATTCCACGAAATATCTATTTCGTGCAAGCTTTTTAAGTTCTCAAAAGTTACAGGAATTGTTCCTTCAAACTCATTACCTTCCAAATTCAGGTGCTCTAACATAATACAACTACCAAGCGCTTTAGGGATTTCACCGGTTAACTTGTTTCTAGATACATCTATCTCCACGAGATTTACCAACTCACCCACTTCAGCTGGCAGTAAGCCAGTCAAATCATTGTTAGACATGTTCAAAGATATTAAGGATGAAAGCCCAAGCAGGTCTTTAGGTATGGTGCCGGTGAGATTGTTAGCATAAAGATTAAGTTTCAGCAGATTTTGGCAGTTGGCAAGACTTGCAGGTATGCTTCCCTTGAACATATTCTCCTGCAAGTAAAACGTTGTCATCGAAGTTAAGTTACCAAGGAAAGACGGGAGCGGCCCAGAAAACTTGTTAGCGCTCAACCAAAGTCCCTCTAGCTTCTGAAGCATCCCAATTCCACGGGGAAGACTACCACTCAAAACATTACGGTTCAGGGCTAGTTTGGTCAAGCTCACAAGATTTTCAATTCCATTAGGGACACTTCCATGTAACAAATTAGCCCCTAAATTGAGATTTTTTAGTCTGGTAGAAAGATTGGCTATGGATCCTGGCAATTCTCCTCCAAAACGATTGCCATAAAGACCCAACATCTCCAGATTCGTGCAATTAGCCAAGTAACTGAGAAAACTCAAGTCCCCATTTTTCCCACTTCCCAGCCTATTGATTTCAAAGTTTAGCAAAACTAAACTCTGCAAACTTGCAAGATACTTAGCAGGGACAGTCCCAGTGAGATAATTCTCCTGTAAATCAAGCTTCTGAAGCCTGGAAGCATTGGAAAATGAGATAGGAATAGTTCCACTGAATTTGTTATATGCTCCTGCAAAAACTTGGAGATTCATATGACTAAAGCCAACATTTGTTGGTAGCTCTCCATGCAGCTGGTTCTCAGCTACGCCAAAGAAGTATATTGAAGAAATATTATAAATCGAAGAAGGGATCGTACCAGACAGATTATTATCTCCTACTGCAAATTGTTCCAAGCTTGTTAGACGCCCGAGCTCATTGGGTATGCTTCCTTCAAAATTGTTAATGGCCAAAGCAAGACTATGCAGCGAAGAAAAATTTGCTATCCAAGCTGGGATGGTTCCAGTGAAGTTGTTACCTTGAAGCCATAGATGAGTTAACTTCGACAATGAACTGAGCTGGTTTGGAATTGACCCAGTAATTTTATTGGAAACAACGTCGAGCACTCTTAGTTTCATACAGCGAGAGATATATGTTGGAATTTTTCCGTCAAAGGAGTTGAAAGATATGTTGAGATGTTGCAGGCTTTGTAGATAGCCCATTTCTTGGGGAATTTCACCATGAAAGCTGTTGTGTTTCAGGTTGATTCCAGTAAGAAAAGTAAGGTTTCCTACTGATGGTGATAGGGAGCCTGCCAATTTTTTAGCTTCGAGGTCCAGGATCAGGACTCTTCTGTTGGAATGGTTGCATGTAACACCTATCCAACTGCAGAAACTGATGGAATCATTCCACGAGCTCATGATATGCAGAGGATCTCGAGTTATTCTTGTCTTGAAATCAAGCAAAGCCAGGCGATCAGATTCATTTCCAAGTCTATTGGTAGCAAGTGCTGCAGATTCGAGGCCTGTGATGATGAATGAGAGAAAGAACCCGTGAAGAAACTTAAACAAAATGCGATTACCATGAATAGCTGAATGCTCCATCCTGATCCAAATACAGAGCAAATCAAAAGCCAAGTTTCATTAATTTACTCAAATGGGATATGATTGGGAGAAAATTATTCTAGTGATTTGGTTGGATGCGCAATATCACAGTAGAGGTCTGCTTCTTCAGTTGTGTCAATGATAATAATGTATATTGACTTTTGCTTTGATTTCATCCTACAGATTAGACTTTTAGGTGGGAATTAATTGTCACTTCCCTTATTTTCTATCTAAAGACTCCACCACACTATTGCCCAATTTTTAATTTGATTATTGCGATCAACAATCGACAATGTGAATCATCCAATGACCTTTTACACGGTCAGTGGCACGGTCAATATGCCCAGTATGTTGGCGTAGAACCATACGAAGACTTCAGAATTGTCACGTAGAAATTTGATGAGGTTGGTGCGAAGTGTTGGACAAAGAGTGGTGGCGATCCTGACTTTCATGTCGGCTAAGTTGTGAGAAAGGATAACTTCCTCCACGTTCTCGATGGTATGTGGTGTTGCCGAGTGGTCTCGTAGGTACTCGATCGGTCTATCCTGGATGTGCCAAGCAATCTGAGGGTCGATGGGATCGGCCTTGAAGGCGGACTCGGGGTGACTGTCATTGTTTCCTTCGGCTACGTGATGGTTTTTTCCGCTAGAGTGGTAGAATTGCAAATCCGTGCTGCCATCTGATCTCCTCGAACTTGTCTGATACCCATGGGGTTGGGAATTTGATCAGTAGAAAGTGGGTGGAAACCACCACTCGAAGTTGGTTGATCAATCCTCGTCCCATGATCACATTGTACACGGTCGGACAGTAAACAACCAGGAATGGAACTAGGACGGTGGCACGCTTTGGAACGACAATGTAAATCATCCAATGACCTTTTACTAGTTCATATCAGAATTGAAGCATAATTCGTAGGAGTAGGACCAGGATAGTTGAAAAAAGGAGCTTGAAGCAAAAGTAGATGCTCGAGCAAGAAAAACATCGCTGGCTATACGTAGTCCCATTGATAAAAAATGGACCCGAATTCCTCATCAACAATTACTTGAAGATATCCAGTTTGTTGACAACAAATTATACGCTGCAACGAAAAACCCTTCCCAGTTTTTAATGGTGTTTCACTTTGATGTTCATGTTGATGTTGACGCTGACGATAACGATGACATTCTCCGGTACAGGGTTGAAAGTCTGGTTTCAATTGAGGCCGAGCCAGAACATGATAGGTTTGAACGAATGTTTAAGATAAAGAAGAGCGGCGTTTACCTATCTAAAGATTTTTCTACGTCAAAGTAGTTGTTTATGATTACTTTTGCTGCAGACAGTTTTTACGATGATCTATATGGTTTGGATCCTTATTTTGCTGATTTTGAAGCGTTTCAAGTTTTTAAGTTGGTTGATGATGATGATGCTAGTAATAAAATCATAGTGGCATTCTTGAATCAAGATCAAGATAGGTAGAGATTGTCAACTATCGTGATCGGCTATCAGTGATAAGGGAGAAGCTCCCTGAGTTTGTAGGCCTGAATTACGACTGCAACATCAACATTAGTAGTAGTGTCGAAGATGATGACGGGATGACACAGTGGATTGTTCACTGTGGTTTACGTTTGGTAAGATACAGAGCCAAATTTTTCTCACTAAATCCATGGTAGCTACCCTTATACAATTGGAAGACTGTAGGTGCCTCACTCATCTCTTCAATTCGTTCTTATGCCTTTCTACTTGCATACGTATTTAAATTAACTCGTTCTAATGAATATGTTGGTTAATTGTGGTGCTAATGAATATGTTGGCGGAATTGTTAATGGAATTATTTGTGAGATTAGTTTTAGTGTTCAACTCATAGTTACTTGGTTTGGGGAAAGAGGATCCGATTCGCTGGAATACCCGAGACTCCAAACAGAGTATGGTTCCAATCCAGATAGCCAAATCGACTAAACCAGAAATTTAAGGTAAATTAAAAGTATAAGATGAATTGGTTACCTATACAAACTGAAAAAATTGTTGAGTTCATAGGGTTGTTTTTAAAAAAATGAAGAACCCACAAGTAATCTCACTATGAAATGGCATCCGTAGTCGATGATGTCGATCGAACCAGTATCAGTCAATTTTGTCGAACTTTCAAAGGTTGCGTTGGAATGTGGGACAATTAGACAGTGGGTGTGTGTCGATCTCTTGGGACGAATCTGCGGCTTCCTCTATCGTAATTTAACCCTTCTCTAATTGATAACTTGATTTTAATAATTTAGAAGTAATTAAATTGTTCTTTATATTATAATTTGATTTTTTAGAATTGTGAAAAAAAAAAAATCATAATTCGATTAGAAATTTGGAATTTTTTTATTTATATTATAGTAGTTTGGGGGTGATATAATTCGTTTCTTGGTGTTTGGCTACATAAATTAGTGTATTAAATTATTTTATATTAAGCATACAAAATATCATATACTAGTTGGTGTATGCATATATCCGTTAAAATCGTTAATTGATTAATTTCAAATTGTTATTTGAAACAGATGGGTGTAGACATACTTTTAATTAAGCTCCGATGAAGACAGTCTCATCCCCTTGACTATGGGACTATTAGAGACTTAGTTTCATTTTTGTGCTAAAAATATCAGCTACTAATAGGTGTAGGCATAAATCCGTTAAAATTGCTAATTGATCGGTTTAAAATTGTTATTTATTCAACGGTTTAGATTTGACGGGATAAAAGTCAAACAGTTTGAAAATCCAAACTGCTTCGTTAGTAACAGTTTAGATTTAGTTTTTCATTTTAAAAATTCGTTAAATCCAAACCGGACCGTTAAATAATATATTAACTTTTAAATCTATTATTAATACAGAGTAAAAATAAAAATACCGAATTATATTCAGATAAATATATGTATACCCAAATAAGAGTATAATAAAATATTATTAAGTGATAATGTTTGTTTGAAAAATCTTAATATGGTAGTAATCTTTACAATCGAATATATCCTCCGCAAGCTTAATATACAAATTTTGAATATTGATTATTCTATTATTTTTTATATCCTTTATTTTTATTTTTAATATTCTTGTTTTTGTTTATGTCTAAACAGTTTCAAACCGTTTCGATTCAAAACATTTTCAATCCAAACTGAACCGTTAGTAACGATTTTATTTTCAATTTCAGAAAAATTAAATCGTATCGAACCATTAAAATTTTAATAATTTAAATTTAAATATTACTAATATCCTATTCAAACCGGTACGATGCCCACTCTTAGATACTAAACCAAATTAGAACTAAATATTCTACTCTAATTTTAATTTTGTCTTAAAATAATATTAGGTAAGTTGACTGGCCGCTGAAACCAGTCCTTCAAAGTTCAAACTCAAACACTATTATTATTATTTTGTCAAAAGAAAATATTATTATTATTTTGTCAAAAGAAAATATTATTATTATTTTGTCAAAAGAAAATATTATTATTATTAAGTATATAAACACCGACTCCCATTCTGCTGTGTCGCTGTAACGGTAAATCCTAAATCGCTTGTGAAAGGCGCAGTTCTGTCTTATTGTATGGCATCTTCCGCGCCCATCTACTCAATTACCATTCTGCCCCTCTGAAACCCCGACGATTCAAAGCCCGAACCTTCGCAGCGGGTCACGGGGTCAGTGAAGGAAGCAACGTTTCAGGCTTGGTTTCACCTCTATCCCCATCTCTCTGGTACGCCTTCCTCTACTTTTACCAGCATTCGAACAACTTCTTTGGGATCCTTGAAAATTTGGGTTGATAGAGTGTAGAATTCGCACAGCTTTTGTTGTTCCAATAAAATTGCGTATTTTACTGTCTGTACGACTGTTTTTCTCCTTCTCTTCTTCGAATTTTTGGTTATCAGTTGGATTTGCCAAGAGAAATTCAGATGGTTGTGTGTGATTAGTTTGATGTAACAAATGCTTAAATTTATCTGATTATAGCAGTCAATTTCATCACTTTCATTTGATTTTGCAGCCCATAATTCGATCTTGTGGGTTGCAATTGCAAATTTACAATCCTATACTGCTCTAACTGGAATTGATTCCATCTTTTTGTGCCACAAAATGCTAATAAAGACTATGTTTTTATTGTTAAAGTAACCATATTATACTTTTCTACCTATATGAGAATGTTCCCAAGTGGTCTGGTATCTTAAAGAAATACAGGTTGCAATTCAGCTCTATATACAATCGAAAGGCTCTCTGAACACTAGTATACATTCCATATCCTAGTTGCAGATCCCTTCATTGGGTGCACGGAATTGAGGAGCATATTCCGTTGTAAAAATAGCTCTACATGTATGTATGTATGGATGAGAGTCGCAACCAATGCACTTGTTAACTTTAGGTCTCTATCGAATAGTTAATCCCTATTTTAGATTTTTGTGATGATTTTGCAATTGCGAAAATAATTTTGGTAAATTATTTAATATAGAAGCAAGAACAAGCACATACATATGGGCCAAGAGAAAAGGAGGGCTTCAGTTGTAAACTTATGGGCTAGCCTTCAGAGATTGATCCGTGGAATGGGCATACAAGGGTTGGCTTAGAATGTGTCGATTAGTCAATTTCAATCTGTTCTGTTAGAATAAGATGAATGCTAGCATAACAAAAGATCTGGAAAGTGACTGTCAACCATATTTTTTTGCTTTTGATGTCCAATTTTTTTTTTTGGCTTAGTTTTTCGTTTCTTAGTTCTTAGTGTTTCAGTTGATTAAAGAATAATTGAGTTATTTCTGTTCATAGATATATAGAAATTTTCCAGTTAGGTATACCGGTCTCCAGAGAAGTTAAATGTAAATACATGTAAAATTTTGCACCTAAAGAACCGGCAAAATTTTTCATTAAGGCTAACTATGAATGCAAATGAATAGACGCCCTTTGGATGTTGACAAACAAATAAACATTTTCTTAGCAGCCGTTAAGCTTTCTGGTTTTGCCTTGAGAACATATTTGGTGGTATGTTGTTCTAAAGTTTAAGTGGATGTGACTTATCTCGGGCATGGTATTAATATGTATTGTCCTGTGGCAATTTTTTTTTTTGTATAAACAACACATGAATGGCTTTCTTTCGTTGATGGTTATTCAGTAATTTGGAAATATGGCAAATGGTCTTTTATGCAGTTTTCTTAATCATTATGGTATGATTTCTTCTTGATCCATGGACTGCTTTCTCTTATTTTATTTTTTCGGTTTCCTGAGTATATTCTTTCTGTACATGAATTTTATTCACATATACTTTCAGCTGTTCCCCCATACATGAGGTGAGGCAAGTACTTGATGGCAGACTTACCAGGATATGTGCGTGCCTGCTTGCATACTGGAAAACTTGCTGCCTTGGCAATTTTGGTTTCAGGAGGAATCGTATTGCAAGTTTTGGTGGGCAATGTTTTTCCTTGTCAACTATGTTTCCTCAGTTTCTATTTTTTTTATTAAGGTTTTTCTCTGTTTTAAGGTTAATATTCATAATTCATACTATGTTCTCATTTCACATTTTTTGAGGCAGGCATGTGCTTTGTACAATAATTGGTGGCCAATGCTAACTGGTAGGAACTGAACGCTTTGGTCTTTAATTGTTTACTTTTTTTTTTTTTGAGAGTCATGTGTGCTGTTTTCCTTAATATCCTGCTATTGATGTCTTTACTTTTCACGAAATAATCTGTGATCTGATGCTACATGTTAATGTATTTGTTCTTGTACTGCATATTCAGAGATAATTACATGTTTAATGACATATAGTGAGTAAAAACCAGCTTCATCGACATGAGAAACATAACCTCAGAAGTACCCCCCTCAATTTGTATAAACACAGGTCAGGAGTAAATCAGGGTGGGATATTTCTGCTGTCTTGTATTGGACAATGGTTTCAGTCATATTTCACAATGTCTATGCTATAATTGATTAATGGTTCACCACATTAGTTTTTCTGCTATACAGATGATTCCTGTCTTTAGAAATAGTTACTTTCTAAACCATAAAAATATATGCGTGAAATGGAGTCCCATGGTCATATTCATCTACTCACTAAATTATTTGCCACTATGAAAGTCATCTATCCCATGATCATCATTTGGATGTACACTCACCTTCTCATTTATAAGTTGAATTTTACTCATCAATGGCACAATCACGAGGTCTAATATTGCTCAAAATATGTGTTATTTGGAATCACTTATTTTCACGAAAATATAGGGATGAAATAACCAATTTCTTATTTTAGAAAAAGGAAAAACAAAAAATAAATTCCTAAGAATCTTAATTCTCTTTATAGAACTTCCTTTATGTAGGTTTTTGATGATAACATGCATGCTGAGAATCTAATTATCACATTGTTCTCTTGCAGTAATAATGTATGTGCTCCTTCCCTTGCCCTTGCTGTTCTTCGTGGGATCTGATACTTCTGTATTATCTGGATCAGACAGTGGGTTTGTCTTTCTCCTCTGAACTTGAAATGCCAATTGTGTTCAAAGTCTAAAGTTGTATTAACATTATCTGGCTTCTTACTGGGTCGTTAACAATGGTGAAACAGGTGGGTTAATGCAACCAAGTTCTTGACTGGAGCTTCAGCTATTGGGAGCATTGCCATACCTGCTATCTTAAAGCATGCCGGTGTTATAGGTTGGGGAGCCCTGGCGATGGAGCTCTCTTCCTTTTTTGTGTTCGTACTGGCAATAATGTGTTACATTCGGACGACCGATGACGACAGTTACAGTGCGATCTGAGATATGGCTCGCCGGAATTCCGGCCAGATTTCTGTAAAGATGTCCTATTTTCCTATAGGATGGTCCTATTTCTTGGTGAGGGTTACCTCCAATATCAGCTGCTTATATATTCAGTAGACCATTTCATTTTTTGTGTAATTTATTTTTCCCTGTTTGGGTGTATTCTTTAACCCCTGTAGTTGGGTGTGTTTTTGTATTACAATATGTTTTAACATCTCCTTGCAGACAACTCTGATGTCAAAATGATTTCCTAATGAAGTTTTATGCTGCACAGAAGAAATATTAAGGGGGTCTTACAACTCTTGATCTACTTGTATTTTATACTGTAGTTGATGGTGTCATTGGTGTCCTCATCATATCTAGGGTTCTCTTTCTTCGGTGTGAAATATCGTATTCAATTCACGTACTCACGTACTTTAATATGAGTGAATTACAAGATTAAAAATTTTCATTTTAGAATATAATATCAATTAATATTCATATATATTATAATCAGTGTACGAGATAAGTCAAGTGATAAATAATTCTCCTCTTGAAGATCATTTGAGTTCTTTATTTTTAATTTCTAATTTTAGTAATAGAAAACAGAAAACAAGAAATATATGGGTGCTTTTAAGGGCAAGTTAATATTCATGGAACAAACTAACGTTCAAAATGGCGCTAAGCGCTTTTAGAACAGTTGATATGAGACTAGTGTCTAAGTGGTTTTTTTTTTTAAGATAAAATTTAACAAATTAATAATATATTGAATACTATCAAATAATTTCACAACAAAAATTAATTATCTAGATAAATAAATTAAGTTAAGAATTATAAATGTTAAAAATGTAAATTTTTATTAATTTTATTGTACAACATTCTATATTTTTAAATTTATTATCTTTATTTTAATTAATACTTATATTATTAATTAAATATTTACCAAATAAAATAATTTATATAACTAAATATATATATAAAAATATACATGCAAATCCATAGACGGCTAGCCATTGGATGGGGTGGTTTTTCATCTTCGTGCGCTTAAACGGGCTAAGTTAGGCCTCGTCATTGGGCCGGGTCGGGCAAGTCCGACCCAAAATTGTTGGGCTTGAATCGGGCCGGACCGAGCCTATTTCATAATTAAAAAAAATACCAGGCCGGGTCGGGCGGGCTTAATCATAAATATGAAAGCCCATGCCCTTTGTCGAGCCGGGTTTGGGCCGGGCTTTTATCGGGTTTTACGGTTCAGGCCTACTAAGCCCACTTGGGCCGGGCCTACTAAGCCAATTTGTACCTACCTAATTGTAAAAAAAAAAAAGTGAGTTGAACTTAAATATTATTATCGAATATTGAAATAAGTTAAGGAGGGGTACTATTGGATTTGGAGAATTGACTTAACTTTTCGACCATAAAACCGAGATAGGATAAAGAGGTCGATAAGAGAATCAGAGACTTAGTGAGTTTTTTTGAATTTAGGGTTAGAGTTTGGTTTGGGCATTGGGTTTTTAAATGACACTAGGTTGAGATTTGGTTGGAGTTTTGGATTTTGGCTATGATAGTAGTAACAAGATTGTACTGGGTATCAATTCTTAATTTATAATTATTTTATATTTTCGGATTTATGGGTCGGATTTACCTAGGCGGGTCAGACTGGGTTTATCGGGTTTTATCGGACTCGGGCCTAACGGGCTTGAATACCCTAAGCCCAAGTCTAGCCCGTCAACATGCGAGCCGGGCCAGCCCACGGCCTATATCGGCCCAGGTCGAATTTTTTGTTATCGGACCTATCGGGTACCCATAAGTCCGTGGGCTTATAGTCTAAATGGTGAGGGTTAGGCTAAGTGACCACCGACTAGAAAGAGCTCGCAATTTCTCGCGCTTCCTCCCTAAGTGAGCGACAATCATTATGAAGATTGACACTGCCACCATGGATGACATCCAAGCGAAGGCAGAGCATCTCCGTCTCCAACTCTCCTCCTTACACTTGAACTCTGCAACTCCTCCTTCTAACCAACCCTTCAATAATACTACTTTTGGGTACAATTTAAAGGCTCTTTGGTATTTTTTTTTCCTTCAAATTCTCGACCCTCCAAGCTCTTATTCTACTGACAATGGATTCTTGTTTTCCTTTTGATCCACAGAGATGGGCTCAACGGCCAAGAAGTTTTCTACGACGATGACGGCTTTCTTTTCAATATCGGATTCGGCAATGTGATTGTCGTTGATAACCTTCCGATTGTCGAGGCTAAGATGGCCCAGGAGCTCGAAATCGAAATCCGACAAGTGTTTAGTGAAGTTGGTGTCATTAAAGAAGATGGGTTTTCTATGCCTCTTAATCCCCTAACCCAGAAAACCCTGGGTCGTTGTTTTATCGAATTTAATTCTCGCCAGGTATCTTTTATTTCGTTTGGTTTTTAATTTGGATTCAAATAATTCTCATTTTTTTTTGGTGACATTTGGTATATTTTATGTAATTTTTTTGGTGGAGTTTGAATATTAGTATGAAATTGATGTCCCAATTTTTGGAAGAACTCATAGGGTTTAAATATATGTTTTTTGTGGCACAAAAAATGGCGGTAAACAAAATGAGTGGTACTAAATTGTCCCTTAAATTCATGGCAATCAGGTTGTCAGTAGGAATTTTGGAATAGGATAGAGCCGAGTTAGAGCATTGCACAGACTAGAAACTTCGGTTATCATGGCTTCATAGAAACTGCATTTGTCCACTAGACAAAAATGGGGAAACAATTTAACTGTGCTGTTACTGTTATTGCTTTGTTCCCTGGTGTGTAGATGAGCGGAACAAAACGGTTTTCGTAAAATTTACAATGTTAGGGTGAGGAAATGGCACGACTTTGGGATTGAGTTTGGTTTTAGGCATCTTTGTGATCTTCAGCTTTCTCAGGCTCTTGACTTCTGGTGTTCCTCATTCATGTGGAGTTGAAAGTGAGGATATTCAATTTCTCTTTTTTGAACATTGCATGCTGTTTTGGTTACGGATCTTGTATGCATTGAAGACTTACAGTTAGCAGCTTGTCCACTATGCCTTGTTCTTTTGATTTATAGCAAATTACTAAGATCTGGGTGTTGCACATTACGAAATGATTCCCTTTGCTGTAGTATGATATCTTTGGAATGAAAATTTGTTTCGACATTTGAAAAAATGTGTACTCAATATGTTTGATGTGCCTATGCAGTGTTTGGTGGCGTTAAACAGTTAGAGAAAAGTGCATACGGGGTGAATATAATGGTTTAATGGGATAATTTCTGTGTAATTGTAAACTTATGTACAAATCGAGATGTTTCCTTGGCATCATCTCATCTTTTCCATGCTTGCTTTTGTAGGAAGCTGAACTTGCTAGGGTCAAGAGAGATGGGCACAACTTCAATATACAAGCTTTGTCAGTAAACCTGTATGATGACTTTGACAGGCTTATCAACATCCCTGATGTGGGGACTACTCCAGAAACTAATCAATATACTTATTAAGTATCATTTTGTCCAGTTAGGTATAATTTTCTTGAATGTATTTCCTAACGTTCTCTATATGCTTATTAAGTATCATTTTCTTGATTTATATATTTCTCAACTCGAGCATTACCATATGAATTTAGTTAGGTATAATGCGTCATAATTATCTGTCAATTCTGTCCAGTTCTAATGAATATCGACATGTATTTATACCTTATGTGAAGAATTTGCAACTAAACAAGAGAAGCCATGCTATGAGCGATTGAGGTAGCATTTTTTCATTTCAAATTTGTTTCTAAGATAGCATACAATTCTTCTCTTCTTTGTTTGAGAATCACAAAGTGGAACAATAGGAAGGCTTTTGCCTTGTAGTTATTGATGTGTTGCTTTTCATTTGCGAGAATGATTTTAGAATAACTGAAAAGCATTACAAACTCTGTCAGGAAATTTAAATGTGCAATACTTTGGGGGATTCTTTTTCCTTTTTGTTAAAAGAAATCTATGTTGCAGTTGTCATTGCATCCAGGGTCATCATCCTTAGCCCCCTCAAAGAGGCTGCTGAAATACCTGAAGATGATGCACATTGGGGAAACCAAGAGAGAGAAGTAGGGCTGCAGAAGGAGCAAGATGTAAGGGAAGTCATTGCATCAATGGGAGTGATGGGTTTTGGAGGGAAATCATAGAATGAAGAGTAGAAATGTGCATGAAGCCATTGAAGGGGAGGTGAAATCATTGAGTTGTTTCAGGTGCTGTAATTTTGATTAAGTTTCATGATGTAATTCTTTTGTTACAAGTTTATTCTTTTAGTAGAAATGGTTACCATTTTATTGCGAAATTTGATTTTATATAGTTTCATAAACAACATCAATGAAAATTTGGAATTCAAACTCCTCATTCGATTACTAATTAATTTACTTGTCATTAGTTTAATCCATCAAGGATTTCAATGAACAATAATAATTTGTATGGCAAGAAATAGAAGAAGAAAATAACAAACCATGAATCAAAGAGAACGAAAGAAAAGAGAGAGTTAGGATAGTTCTTAGAAAGTATGGTGTGGCAGCAATCCCAAAACTTTTTCACTCTTTTTGCTGCTCAATTTCCATGGAATCCAAAACTATTTTTGAGTACTTGTACATGGCTGTAATTTGTAAAGCTGTTGTTTCTGGCTTGAAGCGAGTATGATTTTATACATTTTGCAGTAGTTTTATGGGCCAAAGCTGGGTCTAAGGTAGGGTAGAGTTCTGGAATTTCTTTTGGGTTCCTTTTCAAGTTTCATAATCCCAATTTTGAGCTTCAATTCCTCCATATGTATTCGATGCTTAAGAAAATAAATTACAGGTATAAACTAATACACAACCTGCTTGAAATTAAATATATTTTTGTGCGATGGGTCATTGGTTTTGTTGTCGAAATTGTTTCTTCGAATTTGGACAAAATAAGGTTATCATCATGAATCCCACATCGCAAGGGTAAGCTTTACTAAACGCTTTATATACGCTTTTCTTGCATCAACAAGCGTCCCCTTCGGGGGACATCCGATAAAATTGGAACGATACAGAGAAGATTAGCATGGCCCCTGCGCAAGGATGACACGCATAAATCGAGAAATGGTCCAAATTTTTTTCCAATTTATTCCGTTCAATCTCATCAACGTCCTAATTTCTGGGCTTAAATTTTTCCCATTTTCTACCTTCGAATCTCAATTTTCGGCTTACTTACTTCCCATTTCTTCCCTCAAATTTCCTTTTTGCAATTTCTTCCCTCAAGTCTCATGAACTTTTGAACTTTTGAATTTCTTCCGTCCACTTTCATGAACGTCCATATTTCTGCGCTTTTTTGGTCAATTTGTTTTTTAATTTCTTCAGTCCAATCTCATCAGCGTCTTCTGGGCTTAATTTTTCCCCATTTTCTTCCTTCAAATCTCAATTTTCGGCTTAATTTTTTCCCATTTCTTCCCTCAAAATTCCTTTTCGATTTCCGTTTTGAATTTCTTCCCTCAAGTGTCATGAAGTTTGAATCTCTTCCGTCCACTCTCATGAACTTCCATATTTCTGGGCTTTTTTGGTCAAAAATTTGTTCTATTTTCTATTTTCCCTGGAATCTCGTGAATTTTCCATATTTCCCGCTTTTTTCTAGTTAAAATTTGATTCAATATTCGATTTCTTCCTTCAAGCCTAATGAACTTTCATATTTCTGGGCATTTTTATTTGTTAATTTTTTTTTCCCCCCTTGAATTTCATCTGCCCAGCTTCCCTCAAATCTCATCTGCTCAAATTTCTCCCCTTTTTTCGATTATCTGAAAGGATTGTTTTCCTTGAACTAATTCTCAAATTGTTCATGATCTGGACAGGATTAATTTGTTCATGATGGCTATGTTCATGTGCACTTGCTGCTTGCTGTTGGATTGAAGGTGCAAATTTTTGTTTTGTTTCAAAGCGGAGGGTGAAAGAATATAGTAATACATGGTTTGAAGATGGCGTCAGAATCAGACGCTAAGAAGCATTTAGCCACAAGGCCTTTGCCTTCTGAACAAAATTTCCTCTTCCTGCAATTTTATTATTTCCTCCACTTAAATAGATTAGATAGCTTCCCAAATTCAATTAGGGTAGGGCTCATGTCCCAAATACAACTTTATTATTTCCTCCACTTAAATAGATTGGATCGTTCTCCAAATTCAATTCGAATGTCTTTCTTCTTCTACAAAATACAAATAGATAGCTACTCAATTCCAATCCCACAAGAAAACCACACAAATTCAGAAATTCCATGTCACCTGTAGCTTTAGCAACCGCTGGGAACTTCCCACACTGAAAAGTTGCACATCTTGTCCCAAGAGTAGAGGATCATAGTGGAATGCTGGTACTGGGATGACTGAATAGTGAATACACAAGAATGAAAGATTGATTATGTTTGTGCCCAAAAGTTTTTTTTCGGGTGTAAACAGCTTCAGATCCACAATCCCCCCGGCAACCAGACGTGACGTGACACGTACTGACGTACACAGCGGATTATAAATTTCAAAGCAAAACCCAGCATCTTCTCAAGCAGATATAATCACACAAATTGACACCTGATCTGATCCAATTCAAATTCAAAGCAAGCAGCGATGCAGCATACTCATGCTGCCTAACATTATAAATTTCAAGTAGCCATGGTTTACAAATTGCCGGCTATACATCCAAACTTACACCAAGCTTCAAAGCTGATAAAAGCATACAGAAAAATATCTCACTCAGATATGTGGTACAAGCGTTTGGTACAGCAAAGACATTATACAATCTACTCTAGTCATTATTCAAAAAATGAAGTCAGAAAAATATATGTAAGCACCATTTAGGCTGAACCTAATTCACCTCTTAGTCTTGGCTATCCTGGAAGGGAAGTGCACAAAATTGTTATTTCACCATGAAAGAACTTTTACAACTGCAACCACCGACGGCACTTGGATTTGTAGTCACCTGAAGATAAAACCCGGATTAGATTACTTGCATGTAAATCTGTGTAAAACTGATGTGATATATGGGTGACATTTCCACTTTGATTACACTACTTCAGAATCATATAGCGTCAACAATCAGAAAACTCGTGCAAATGCTCCCTCTTGGGGCATCAGGCACACTACCCGCTAATTGCTACGAAATACAATTACAGAATTCAAATCAGCACAAACATCATAACGGAGCTTCAATCTTGAGTAACAAACCAAATTCAACGCGCTATTTCCATTCTGCAAGACTGCACTATTTTAATGAAACAAAAGGACTTGTGCCTTGAGTTCTGCAGAAATAGACTAGTAGCCTGGGGACACTATTTGTCCCACTTCATGATATCTTAGCAATCATCAATAGATACTAACTTCATGATATGATACTTCTCGGTACTGTAGAACTTTCCTGATGAGAGCATCCCATTGATAACTGAGCCAGTAAAATGTGCAACAGATCTACATAGTGGACTAAAAGAGTCTTGTCCTACCAAATTAAGGTGAAATTTAGCAGACTCCAGATCTAAACATGTTTTTCTCTGAACTATTGATGTGCACAAACAATAGCTCTAAGAAACCACAAAAAAGGGCAGAGCCACGTTAAAGGCTTTCCAAGGCTGTAACCCAGGAAAATTTCCTCCTAAGCCCATCAACAACATAGATCACTCCTTTATAAGCACAAATCCAGAAAGGCAGCTTCAAAAATTCTAATTAAGCTCACAGAAATACTCTTCCATCCCTTTGGCAATTCCTAAGTTACAACCCCAACCTTCACGCTTTTTCACTCAGATACCCCCAAAAAAAAAAAGGCTCTCTCAATACTTTAGCTATTGTATTTATGTCGATATTAGTCCTCCTTTCCAAAAAATATCCCGGTTCCATTTGACCACACAGAACCAGAAATAACTTAATTTGGAAATAATAGGCGGTGATAATAAATAAAGGCACCACCCAAACAATACCTATACCAATTACATAATATTTGGAACAGTAATGATATATTTCTTGCATGCTTTGGATATCCCATCAAGGGAAATATTATGATATGTTCTAATATGGGCACCAACTAGCCAAGGGGAGCCAAGACCTACACAATATCTGTATAACATATCTGTAATTGTTATATTGAATAAATAGAATAGCATTATTCTATGTTCTATATCTAGAAGATGTCAGAGTTCTCCTATGCTCCAATGTCACCAATATAGGCATCATTTAGTTAACAGAAAAAATTCAAACAGAACTTCAATTCTAAGGAATATACTTCCTGGTTATTCTAGTTAAGATATCCCAAACCATGAATTTCCATGTACGGGTCACAGACACGGGTATAAGATTCATTGAGCACATGCGGTTCTGAGAAACATAAAAAATAAATAAAGCATGCAAAGGGCAGCAAGATAAATTCACTTACTTGGAAAGCAGAGCGGATGAGCTCCTCAACATAATCAACAGTTGCTCCTTTCACAAAATCATATGAAATATTGTCGACCACCAGTTTTATTCCTTCTCTCTCAAATACTCTATTATGGAATGTATGGATCTCCAATTAAACAAGCAAAACAGATAAGAAAAGTGTACTTAATCAAGAAATTGAAATACAGAATATGAAAGAGGGACAGAAAAGAAAACCTGTCGTCAGGGTGTGATTTGTCATCCAGATCAAAGACATATTGGAACCCAGAACATCCACCGGTTTCCACACTCAGGCGGAGCATCTTTCCCTCCGCTTCACTTGCTTGTAGCTGCTTCATTCTCTGTGACTCATTCATCAGAAACCAAAATCAGCAGAAGAATAATAGTTCACTGAGTTAGGAAATAAGGAAAGATCACAACGGAAAAATTTCATAAGTTATATGACAACGACACTCTCTTTATCCAAAACTGCATTTCCATGAGCATGATGACCAACTTACTAACCAAAAAAATAAATGATACTACCATAATCTGCTAGAACAAAGCTGTTTGGCTTATTAGTGCCTAAAAATCAGAAATTATCCACATGCATCCCCTACAAAGTTCTGGAGAAAACATTTATTTCAATAGAGAGCCTACATGAGTGATTATGACAGTGGAATTACAGCGAGTTATTGGTTTATGACAAATAATTCTTATCCCTTTTCGTTATGTTATAACACAAACAAATTGAAAAAAAAAAAATATTCCTCCCGGCTTCCTTATTTTCATCCCAAATCAAACAAATTGCAGACTTAAACATTTCATAAATTATAAAACCTTCATAAAGATCCGAAATTGATAACCAGGAATGAAAACCCAGAACACTAATGGAAAATCCGAGCAGCCCATATATCAATCTCATGGTAGACGATCGATAATCAAATCTTCAAACAGAAACATAAAAGAGCGAGGACAGATATATATTACTTGAACGCAAGTATCAGTCATGTGAACTGAATCGAGGGACGGAGATGGAGATGAAGAAGCTTCTTCTACCGCAGAAGAAGAATAGAAAGAAGAGCTTAGAAGCCTCTGGTTCTGCCTGATTCGAGCTACAAAGAAGGGGGTGACCCGACGAAGAATCAGAGAACTTGGAGCCATTATTATTAAACAATGGTGCCCAATTTTCTCTTTCAGTTTCAGTTTCAGTACGCCATCGTAAGAAAAACTCGCGCTTCCTCTCCCCTTATATGGTTCTCGGTCCAGGCTGCCATCCGCCGTTCCATTTTCACGTCCCATTTGGTGTCCAATTTATATTATTCTTGCACGTGTCTTTCTAATCAACTCTAATTTAACACTGTTAACATGAAATTTTAAAAATAAAAATAAAAGAAAAATCAGAACAGGGCGGGTTGGCGGATCCTACGGTGGTTTTGGCTATCGGGCTTAGATTTTGGCGGTGACCTTTGGCGGCGGCAGGCCATATTCTTTTTTCTTCTCTTAAATTTTAGTTTTTTTTTTTAATTTTTCCATTTTCAAAACTTCATAAAAATAAAGTCACTACATCTAAAAATAATAGGGGTGTACCACGACATGAGACAATATAAAACATCGATATGATACAATACAGACATCAAATCTTAATTTTATAAAATGATCGGAAATCTTAAACATTTATACATTTTATAAATCAAATATATCTCTCTGATAATCTTTTAAGTTTCTTGAAAATCTTGACATACGTTGTAAAATTTATCTGTTTTCTGTGGTCTCTTGTCAATTATCGACTACTTTCTTTATTTTACTTTTATTCATTTTAATCGACCTTCATCTTGTCATATATTATTCATTTTTTATCAGGGCATATATTATTCGTTGGGTAAAATTGAAACCAGAAAACTTAATAATACAATATATTTTTAACTAATGAAATTTATATGTAAAATATGATGATAAGCGTTATATCAATAATTTAATAGCTTATTACTTAAAATGCACTCAGAACAAGTCAGCGATTCTCAATTTGCACCTAGAATTGAAATTTGCCTCAAAATGCATACAAAAACAGTAGTAACGTCAAAATCATTGCACCAAAAAGTCAGTTTTAAACTCCATGAATTGTGCAAATATGGCATTTTTACGTGAATATTTTAGTCATTTTGTGAAGTAGGAATTAGGGTTTGAAGATTTCACCCAATCTGGTTCTTCTTCCCCAATTCCACCAACATTGCAACGGGTGCCTACAAACAGAAAGGTAAAGATTCTACTTTGCCTTCTCCAAACACAATAAAAGCCTCAATTGAATCTTCTCAATACAACTCTCCCTCCTTAATCTCCCCACCTTCATCAGCATTTGTTTCGACTCTTCAGTCCCCATACATCTATCCAAGAGCCTTAATCCCAAAACCCCAACAAACCCAAGAGACAACTCCTCCCTTCAGAACCCAGCCTTCTCCATACACAAACTCAGTCAGATGACATACCCAGCAACTCCTACACTCCGCCGTCGGATCAATACGAATATTCCGACGATGTTGCAGACTCATTAAAGCTCAAATTCGACTCAGCCCCTCCACGGATTTTGTTTTTGTTCCCGATCCCTAGGATTTCATTTGCTAAAGGCCCCGTTTCCCTTGCTTCCAATGCCAAGCTGAGAAGCTGCGACGTTTACATTGGGTTCCATGGCCAAAACCCCAAACTTGGTTCGCTTCTGCAAGTGGCTGAAATTAGAGCTTGAGCTTCAGGGCATTGCTTGTTTTGTTGCCGACAGGGCAAAGTATTCGGATTCTTAGAGCCAAGAGATTGCTGACAGAGTCATCTGCTCAGTGACTTATGGGGTTGTGGTTGTCACAAGCTCAAGCTTTCTCAACCGCATGGAGGAGGTCAGATTTTTTGCCCAGAAGAAAAACCTGTTTCCTATTTTCTTCGACACCGGGCCTGTGGAAATCGTGGGTCTTCTGAATTATAATTCGGTTGACAAAGAGTGTAGAGAGCCCATTGATGGGCTGATGAAGTCTCACGAGTTCAAGCTGGAGGCCAATGAAGGGAACTGGAGGAGGATTGTGTCGAAAGCGGCAGGGGTTTTGAGGTGAAAGCTTGGGAGGCAAAGTGTGTGGCAGACAGATGTGGAGGGAGTCGATGAGCTGCCTTTTCCGAGGAACAAATTCTTTGTCGGGAGAGAGAAGGAGATTGCGGAAATAAAAACTGCATTCTTTGGATCTTCTGGGGACCACTTAGAGCAAGAATGTTGTGTCAAAGGAGAAGCTAGCGGGCATTCTGAAGGCGTAGCAGATGATGAAAGTGAAGTAGTTACAACAACTAGAGGCAGGTACATTAATATAGAGGTGGGCAAGTGCAAAGAGCCCAATTTGGAGGCTTGGATTGAAGGGAGGAATTCGTTCAAGAGATCGAAGCATAAGAAGTCGAAAAGTGGGAATTACAAGAGCTTGGGAAGCTCTATGATTTGCTTAATTGGGGTTCCTGGCATTGGGAAGACTGAGCTTGCACTTGAGTTTGCTTAAATGGGTTCGGGACATGCCGTATTTGATTGTGATTGATAATCCTGAGACTGAGAGGGAGTGGTGGGAAGGGAAGGACTTACATTACTTGATCCCAAGGAACACAGGAGGGTCTCATGTAATCATCACATCTAGGCTCTCCAAAGTGGTGAATTTCGATTCAATGCAGCTTCCTCAGTTGCCGATGTCTGATGCAATGGTTTTGATCGGAGGAAGGAAAAAGAAGGAATACTCATCTGAGGAGTTAGAGTTTCTGATGAAGTTTGATGAGAAGTTGGGAAGGTTGAGTTTCGAGTTGACAGCAGAGAAATGTTGGTGAAATTGGGGAAAAAGAACCAGATTGGGTGCAATCTTCAAAATCTAACTCCTCCTTTACAAAATGATTAAAATATTCACCTAAAATCGGTCACATAAATGTCATATTTGCACACTTCATAAAATTTAAAACGGAGTTAATTTTTTAGTGCAACGATTTTGACGTTATTATTATTTTGGGTTCATTTGAGATAAATTTTAATTTTGGATGTAAATTGAAAATCGCTGATTTATTGTTGGTGCATTTTAAATAATAAACCTAATTTAATTGATAAAAGAGGAGTGGTAATGATAATTTCAAAATATTACATGTACTTAGTGATAATAATTTAAAATAAACATAAGATAACCAAGAAAGTTTCGGAAAGATTTTCACGAGATGAAGATTTTTTTGCAACCAAAAAATTGAGCTTTGCAAATCTTGTCCATTGATCCAAACCAACGGCTAAGATTGCGACGGCTGTCCTCTAAGGCTCTAAATGAGAAATTTGCTACTCACTTCGTCACTTCACCCGGAACCAAAAACCCAAGCAATGAACTCGGTGTCCAGAGGTGCGTGGAGCGTCTTCAAACGACCGAGTCATGTGGTGGACTCGGTGAGTCAGGGACTTTATCATCGTCACGAGCAATGCAGAGGGATTCGAGTGAAGGTTCTGAACGGAAACTTGGAAGCTGCGCTGACAATTATGCAGAGGAAGATGCAGTCGAGTGGGATAGAGCGGATGATAAAGCAAGAGCAAACCCACCACATCAAGAACACTGAGAAACGAATCTTGGCTCGCAAAAATCTCGAGCGTAAACTCCGATCCCAGGACTTCGCTAGGAAGCTCCAGGCCATCCTCGTCAAAAAAGTCAGGTATATATTCGTTACATGTCCCCATTTCAGAAAACCCTTATCCTCTTTTTTGTACA
Source organism: Prinsepia uniflora (assembly GCA_032719365.1). Lineage (NCBI taxonomy): Eukaryota > Viridiplantae > Streptophyta > Magnoliopsida > Rosales > Rosaceae > Prinsepia > Prinsepia uniflora. The sequence continues at coordinate 83,988,617 of CM064864.1, forward strand.
TCTGCAATTTAATTTTTTTTTTTCAGTAATTGGGTTCAGTGAATTTCAATTTCTGGTTCTCCAAAAATGTTTATACGCAAAATCCATATGTTTTACTATTGTTTTCTTTTGTAAATTTCAATGTGAATTATTGAGTGGGTTAAGTGAATTGCAGTAGATGGATTGCAGATTTCTCTTGATTTTTTCATTAGGTGATTACAAATGTTTGCTGCAAATGGGTTTTGTATTTCAATTTCTGGTTCTACATTTTACGAAGTGTTTACACAAAATCCATATGTTATACTATTGTTTTCTTTTGTATATTTCAATGTGAATTATTGATTGGGTTAAGTGAATTGCAGTAGATGGATTGCAGATTTCTCTTGATTTTTGCATTTGATGATTAAAAATGTCTGCTTCAAATGGGTTTTGTTCTAAGTGATCAATAATGGAGTTTACTTTGAGATCTAGAAGGCCTTATATGTATAAGGCTTTTCAGGCCTCTAATTTGTCCGCAGTTCAAGTGTTTGATACTATGTCTGGTAAATTGGAAAATTGTTTACAGGCTTTTCAAAGTTGTTTACTTTAGAAGAGCAGGGAAAATAACTGTCCATCTTTCTTTCAATGCAGTAGCAAAATGATCCTCTATATATTTTCCTTTTGCGTATTTCCCTTCGTAGAACCAAAAATAAGAAATTTTTGTTTTCCTTGTTTAGTTTCTGTGATCGAAAACCCAAACATGTACTCCTTTCTAATTTAATATGTACATAGAAAGCAGATTATAGTTTTTCACAAGAATGCTAGATGTTGAAATGTAGACAAGGATCTAAGGTTACAAACCAAACAACTGCCATCTCTTCACTATATATCATAGGGAGGTGATACTGTCTTTCTTTCATGACCAGTGGATTTGTTCCTGTTTTTAGCTTCATATGTCTCTTTTTCTGGTATTCTTTCAATTTGAATTCTATTTGTGTGGATTCCATTCGTGCTTTTGCTTCTACTCTACGTTGTTTATGTGCCTCATCTCGATTGTTCTCATTTCGCGATTCATTTCATATTTTGCAGAGGTCTATGAGGAGAGTATGCTTTGAGCAGGTTCTTGATGACATGTTTTCTTTTTCTTCTGGAGTAACATGCTTTCATCTTACGGCTTGGCAGCTTAATTGCCTCTCTCTAGCTTTAGCTTTTGTAGGCCAATATTGATTGATTCTGTTTCCCAAAGCATTCACGTTTCATCTGAGAAATGTTACTCTAAACCAGTAAGGTTTGAATTGTGAATGAATGGCTCAAGTTTAATTATTGCTGTCCAATTGTCCAAACCAGCAGCGTATGAATTGTGTACATTGGACCACTTCATATGTTAATTTTTTTTTTTCCGGAAAATACCTCTTTATTAACTAAACACGAGTAGAAACGCCAACATCCTTAGCGAGAAGGTTAAACAGCCAAGTTGGTTCCAGACTGGCCCAAACATGGTACCCACTCATACACTTGACATGGGTAGCAACAGCATGTGCCACCATGTTACACACCCTAGAGGCAAATTGGAAAGTAATCGACAGAAATGACTCACAAAGTACACATATGTCATGAAGGATGTTGGTAATAGTACCATCAGTACCCTTCTTACATAACAATTGAATCAGCTGTAGTGAGTCAGATTCCACAATTACGGTAGTATGGCCAGCCGTCACACAAGACTCCAATCCTGAACGAACAGCCAAAGCTTCCGCCTGAAGAGCCGACGAGCATGTAATCATACCAGCCCCCCCCCCCCCCCCCCCCCCCCGGCCGCCGGCCCCCTCGAAGGAACCTAGCCATGATCGTAGAACCCAACCGTAAGCCCCCCTGTGTGTGCCTATAGACCAAGCTCCATCACAATTGAGTTTGAGGTCTCCGAGGATGGGTCGCTGCCAACCTTGGCCCTGTACGCTCTGACAAGGCCCTGCTATTTCACCTATAACCACCTCACCAACCACGGTCCCCTCAATTCTGGCCTTAGAGAACTCAGATATCTGTCGAAAAAACAAATCTAGAGTTGTGGCTGGAGATTGTAAAGTATGCTTAAAGCACTGTTCATTACGTGCTTTCCAAATCCGCCAACATCCAAAGGCAAGCATCTGGAGAATATTCCCTGCATCTTCTTTACTACCAAATTTGACTTCTAGAGCGTGCCAACAATCACTTCATATGTTAATTGAGTGTACCTATTTATTAAATGGATTATATGAGTTATCTAATTTATTAGCGAATCAAATTCAGATTGGAAATTCGTACTACGATTATTAAATAGATTGAATTCTAATCGGATATATTTGAATAAAATAGAATTGATGACACAATATAGACCCATTATCAGCTCTACCATAGAAGATACTCCAGAAAGCTCAATTTCTTGCAAAATTAAATTTCACGTATACAAACAGTGTTGATATTTATGAATACGGAACATCTGCCACTCAAAGACGTTACAAGACACATTTCAATGTCTTTCAATGTCTTTCAATGTTTTCCTTTCACCGTTCCAGGTGCTTGGTTTGCCCCTAAATTATTCTTTCTGAATAAACCCTAATCAGGTGTCCAAGAATCATCACCAAAATCAATTAAAAATCTGTAAGGCTGTAAATTCTCATTGATATTGAAATTCCATCAGTTGTTTGAAGACGAAAGAGTTGGAAGTTGGAAATGGTTGATTAGGAGCTGCCAAACCCAAGAAACTGGTCTACCAGTTTTACTACAGAGTTGGCTAGGCTGTCTGCTCCATCCTGTGTGGATGCCTCTGCGTACACACGTATAACATCTTCTGTTCCTGATGGTCGTATAAAACATCGCCCTCTAGGGTACTTAGCTGCAATATAAACAGAAACCTCAAAATTTTGCTCTTAAATTTAAAGATAAATTATACTTTACTACCTTGTAATTTACACCAGATAACAAAATTACTTGTACTTAAAAATATTTCACTTTACTACCCTGTGACTTATACCAGATTACAAGATTATACATGTATTTTAAAATATTTCACTTTACTAACCTATATTTTTAAAAACATTGCACCTTCAACCTTCCGTCACGTTTTCTGTTTTTCCTTTAATTAAGTGCTGATGTGGAGTGTGTGGATCACACCAATGAACTATTTTTTAATTTATTTTATGCTAAAGTGGAAGGATTTGAGTTCTTCAAATGCATCTAAAAACATCAAAGTGAGAGAGATTTGGGAGAAAATTTTAATTCGTTAGCGACTTATTTTAAAATGCAGTTATTTGATGTAAATTGACAATTACAGGCTTCAACTGAATTAAAAATAGTTAATCGGTAGGAATCATACACTCCAAATTAGCACAAAATTGGAGAAAAAATAGATAAAATAACCGTTTTTTTAAAGTATAGGGTAGTAAAGTGAAATATTTTTTAAAATACAAGTGTAATCCTATTATCTTGTGTAAATTACAGGGTACTAAAGTGGAATATTTTAAAGTACACATGTAATGCTGTTATTTGGTGTAAATTACAGGATAGTAAAATGACATTTTCCCTAAATTTAATAACAACCAAATATCGGTATGGATATCATGCAGAGCAAAGGTTGAACAGCATGAAAGATAAAAGGAGAAAGAATGGAGCCTCATTTGTTGCATACCAGTTTCTGCGTTGATAGCTCCTTGAATGCCAGGTGGTGTCACAGCCACAGTTTCGGCATTTGTTGTAACAACAGCAGTTCTGTCCACTACTTGGACCTGATAATTAAGAAGTCGAAGAATTAGTTTCTGAATGGAATATCAGAAAACTAGACTTCAAGAATGCTAAAGATTAAGCATTCACACCACTACTCTTCTGGGTCTTCCAACATGAGAAATGAAGGAAAATCAGTTACTTTAGAAATATGAAGAAGCGCACTTGCCTTGAGCTGCCTACTGGGTAGATCATGATAAAGCTCATTCCATCTCTGTATTGACCATCCCATATGTTTCAGAATGGCCTCGACCAAGAGTACCCCGCTTAATGCATCCCCAACAGCCTGGTTAATCAACTCACCAACTGCTGACAGTCTCAAAGCAGCCTTATGCTGTTCTGAACCTGAAAGGAACAACCATATACTTCATTTAGATTGGGAAGGTACAATCATGTCAGCTCTTATAGAGTACATAAAGACTGTCCGGTTTAACCTTTTGCCACATCAGAAAGCGCAGTAGTCATGACCTTTAACCAGCGTAAGAAATGTTCTGAGAACAAGATGGTGCCATGGCCATTTGCCTCAAAGTACACCCCGATATCATATTCCGCAGCTTTCTCATGTAGGTATTTCACCCCTGTAGGAGTAAATGTGACTTCCAGGCCTAACTGTTTCAGATAATCTGTGGATGCTCCATTTGCATAAGCTGTTTGCACAATACCAAGGCGACATTGGTGACTGTTATTCACCTTAACATCTATTTCCTTATTCAAATTGATTAGTTGCTCCCTGATGAATATAGCAAACAAAGACAATATCTTGTCCCCATCAACTAATTCTATCTTATTACTACTTGTAGATGGCACAATAAAATATACAAGCCGATCAGCATCACCATCCAAACTAGCACACCTGAAAAGCTAGAACCGTTAAACCAGCTAGCCCCCTGCCTCCTATCATATAATGGACACTTCACATCAACAATAGAACATTAATAAAATTACCATACAGAAAAATTGACTGGTTCGAAACTCAAAAAAATTAGCGAGAGAAAAAAAAGAACCCAAAATTTTTTTATTATTGAAAATTACCATCCTTTGTGAACGAACCAAACTAGCTTTAGGGAAAACTATTATAAGAAACAAAAAGGCAAACTTCCTTCTGAGCCAACAATCATTTATATCAATAAGCAAATATATCCCTTCTAAGAAGTCAAACTAGCTGTTGAATATGATCAAAAATCAAGTGCTTTAAACTAGCTTACTTGCTACTAGTAGTCTAGTTATGATCTAATGTTGCCCAATGTGACTAATATAAATCAGAGTAAAAACAAAAGATTAATACGCCACCAAAATTCATAGACTCCCACCGATGCAGAATGCTACCTAGCACCAATATAACACGATTCTCAGCATTCTCCAACAATCTGTATGATGCAGGCATATCTAGCAAGCTACTTAAGTAAATCACAATCAAAATTTCTATTATTAAAAGATGGCTGACCTTGTCCTGACATCCTGTGAACCAAAACTACAAGGAACAACCTTCTCTTTCTGCACATAATCAGCACCAACTCCATCATTGAGCACACCTCCTCCTTTCCCAGAATTCCGTACCTCAATAGCCAAACCATCTAACATAGTCTTCAAGACTTCAAGTTTTTCTCCACCAACACCATTTGCCCCATCCACAGCCAACTTATCATCCGCACTGTCGTTAATTCCAGTAGGAATCAAATCTACTAAGCACCTAAGCGACAACACAAAAAACCTTAATTTAAGGCATGCAAACAATACATGATTTATTTTTAGAACATGCTCATAATTCATAATCACCAACTAACCTGAAAGAGCTTGAAAGCTGCTTAAAGTAATCGACTTCTGATGCCTTATCACCTTTATTTCTAGCGCGAACCATCCAATGGAGCTGCGGAGTGGTTAAAATTCCCATGTCAGAGGAAACCGCTCCAATAATCGAACTGATTCCCTTCAAAGAACAAATATAACCAAATCAAGTTCCTAGAAAGATTTGAAGAACTGCAAGCTAAACAATGGTAAAAGAGAATATACCTGTTTAGCAGCTTCAAGCAGAGATTCTCCACTGGGCCTTGTATCTCTTGCCAGCAATATCTCCACCGGTTTTGCTCCATCAAGTGTGATGTTTTCATTCTCAACAAATTCAGTTATCAACTATTGGAGATTTCAGTCAAATTTCTGTACAAAATTGACAAAACGAAAAGAGAACAAGGAATGCCTACACATACAAGGATTATCTAGCAAAAGGAAAAGCGACCTGAACAAGCTGTTGGGGATCACAAGCATTGGCCAGAGTATCCGCGAAGGGTTCCCAGTTTTGAGAAAGCATTCCACCGCTCGGATCAGCAACTTTGACTCCATTATCAGAGACTTTGTTGTGAGAGGCTGTGATCATCAACCCGATCACTGATTGCGTCTTGAGGGCCCTCAGAGCTGCTAGAATCCCAACCCTGTAAATGGCTGACTGGAGGATTGACGCGTCTGCCCTAAACCCGGCCGTTCCATATGATAGTTTCACTCCTGGTTCCGAAATTTCAAAATTAACCTCCAATAGCAGTATAAATGTAGTTTTGTTAAGAAGAAAGATAATGTGAGAGAGAGAAGAGCGGACCTTGTGGAGGTGGGAAGCGAGAGGAGGAGCTGAGGAGGAGTGAGCGTTGGTCTTCATTCATGGTAGTTGTTAATAAGAAGTTTCCACAAAAACGCCCTGAGATTGAAGATTACATAGCAGACCTAAAAGTAGCCCTGAGCATAAGGAGCAGATATCGAAATCAACCGTTCTGCATCAAATCTAACTAAAAACGTACTGGATAATAAAGTCCAGTAGACCAGTACTATTTAAAATTACGTATCTAAATTTATTAAAAAAATAAATTATTGTTATTTATTTAAAACCTTTTAATATTTGTATATTAAACAAAATAAAATTTTACTTCAAATTTTTTTTATTCAAAAATTCCTAAACAAAATTTATTAGTAATAAATTTCACATTTACCATTTTATATCTCAATAAAGAGAATAAATGAATTATTGAGAATTCTTTTAAATAATTAAAAATAACATTGTATTTTTTTATCCTATTTATCTCATGTGCCCTTTAGTATTTGATTTCTTTGGCATCTTGGGCCCTTTACAATTGAATTTTTTCTATAAAATAACAAATAAAATCCGTATTTTCTGGAGTTCAACAGTAGGGTATAGGAAGGGTTGAGATGATAGTAGAAATTCGTACGACCAGGTTTAATTCTTGAATTTTTGCACAAAATTCAAGAATTACATCCTACACTATACGAAATTAATCAAGTTATATAATATCAAAAGATAAATAGTTTTTAAATTTAAAATATTTTTGAAGAATTATTGCTTTTAATGATCTTATTTTAAGTTAGATTGGATATTCATATTACTTTTAAGTTAGATTGGACGATGATTATTTACATCAAAAGATAGTAATTTTAAACAACAAATCTGAATCTGAATAATAAAAAAGCAAGCAAAAATTTGAGATTCAAGCAAAACATGACTAATCGTCAACTGGTAAGGAAAGGAAGCAAAAGTGAAGTGAAAGATAAGCAATACGACAACACTGACCTTATATACTTTCAAAGCTTTCCTACAAGGAATACAGACCCAAGCGCCAAAACCCAGCTATATTCTACACATAACCAAAATAATAGAAATTTACAACCTACAAAGATAACAATCAAAATCCCTCTAAGCTCTGGGTGAATGAAAGATAATCAAAAAATGGAAACTCCGGTTTTATCTATGATCACAAATAAATACATGCCAGAAAAAATTAAAAGAAATCAACCCAGAAATTGAACTTTTGAATGGAAAATCGAAATTTTTTACCGGAAGTTGGGATTGATAGATCTGCAACTACTTTCTTAGGAGGGTGTATTCAATTAAGACATTTAAATATTTTAAAAGATTTTTAAAAAGTTCTAGGGTATTCAATTAAGACTTTTAATGTTATTAAAATTGTCAAAATAAGTCTTAAGGTTATTCAATTAGGACTTGTTTTTTGAAGGACTTATTTAAGTTGTGGAGTGGGTGAGATTTAATGTTAAAAATATACATATGATAAAACAAAAAATGCTAGCCTCAAATGGAGGGATTTATTTGTGAATCTCATTTTCTTCTGAAAATGTTCATTCCATGGTAAAAATTAATTTGGAAAAACATGCGTCAAAAGACGGCTAAAAAGTTTTTATTTTAGTGAAGATTTTTTTGGGTATAATTCTACAGTTTTTGTTCCATAAACCTCCATTTTTGTTCCCTTTTGCCGCCGTGTTTTTTAGATTTTTTGTCACCAAAAGTTTTTGGTGACAAAATTTTTATAGTAATTTCAAATTTTCCCGAAAATCAAGAAGATTACAGAAATTTCCAAAACCACTTTAGGATGATTCCAAAACATCAAATATATTCAAAAGCATCTAATAAATAAATTCTAAGGTGCGATCAATTCCAATAAAATTAAAAAAGTGATAAGTGCAAGTGTATGATACCAGTCTCTGTTAAATGTGTGACTCAAGATGATGACGATGATGATGAAGAGATCAGCTCAGCCATTAATTTTTACATGAAAAAAACTATTGTAAAAAGAGAGAATAAAATGGGGAAATCACGAACCAAAAATTCTTACTATATATCCTCCAAAATTGTACAAATAAAAGGAAAGTTCAAAATATGATTTATAAAATATCTTTAAAATTTATCATTTAAAAAATATTTTAAAAAATATTTAAATATTCTAATCGAATAAATCTTGTTGATCGACTCAAATAAAAAACCGCGACAAAAGGATGCTAATGACGGCCGACGAAGATCGTAACGTCGATGTTGCTGATGAAGATTGTAAGGTCGGCGAAGGCATCCGAAAGAGACTGTTCATTACGTTTAAGGGCCTAGACGAGAGGGTCACAGGGCTTGAGCTTAGCCCAATGGCAATAACGTAAATTACGTAAATTCAGAGCCCAAAGTTTAAATCTCCTGCTATCAAGAAAATAAACCCTATGCGGATATGCCAATGTCCCTTCGTCCATTTCATTTGCCATCGCAAAAACAACCAAACCAAGTAAAAGCCAGTCATGGGTCTGCTCTCGTGGTGGAAAGGCAAAGACCCGAAATCCACAACCAACTTTAACCCGGACCCGAAACCCGTTGAGGCTCCGGGCATGAACGGCGCCGTTGAGGTACCTCGACCCGCTAACATCACCGTCTTCGAATTCGGGTCGGTTGCCGCTTCCGCCGATAAGGTTACTCTCGCCGGGTACTGCCCTGTCTCCGAAGACCTGGAGCCCTGCCGCTGGGAAATCCTCCCCGCCAGTGGCTCCGACGCACCCCAGTTTCGTGTGGTCTTCTAAGCAAGTGAGGGAAAAGGCAAAGGATTCGACTCCCCTTTTCTGAGCTTCACTTTATTCACTGCATTTTTCAGCAATCAGAAATTATGTTGTGGGTTGTTTTAGATTTATGAGGTTGGTGCTTTTTCTAGTAATATACATGGTGTTTCTCAAGATTTCAATTCTTCATTTTGTGATTGCATGTGCAGAATTTTTCAATATTGTTCATAATGAGTAGGGTACTGGGTACCCTTGTGTTTCGATCTTGGCTACATGGGTATTTCATGTCGACATTACCATTCCACCCTCTACAACTGACCAGGAGTAATTCAAATGTTCCTCTGGGTTTAGATTTTGATTCGCACTTTCGAATGAGACCCCATCGACTACGAGTAGTATTACACAGAAGAAATTAATTATGGACACTAAGATATACCCATCTGAGATATACCATCTGAGATAAAAATATACCCATCTGAGATATACCATCTGAAATTAATTAGATTTTGATTCGCACTTTTGCATTGTTTATGAGTTAAAAATATAACCATCTGAGATATACCCATTTGGTTTGTACGAAAAGAATTACATTGGGTTGCACGGACTTGTGAATAAGCTCTCCTCTAGTGAAAATTAGAGATGAGAATAATAATGGAGTGTTTTTAGTGTCAAATCATGTTAGAACTTAGAATTGGTTGTGATTTGGGGATGCAAAATGGAATTCCTAAATTTGGCACTAAAGATGAGAATAAGCATTGGCGTTAGTGTAGCATTTCTAGGAGAAAAATGAAGCAAGAAAAATCCGCCGTCTGCAAAATTTTGGTGGGACAATGGTTGCGGCGGAAGGTTTGTGTCGAGGCGGTGGCTGCTGCCGCAGCAGCAAAAATAGGAATAGGATAGGAAATAATAATATTAATGCCGGGACCGACTCTATTTCTCACTCACGACTTAAGACAATAAAATTTTGAAGCAAATTTTCGAGTTACAAAGCAGTATTTTTTTCGAAGAGTTTTTATTTAGAATATCATAAAATAGATAACCTAAACATAGGCATTATAAAGAATACACCATATAATTTGATACAAACTTCCACAATTTTGTTGGTTTGAGACCGATTGAACGTTATAACTTAGCAGTCCTCGGTTTGATTGTCCTAACATACCATGAGAGTTGGTTGTGGGTTCAGATTGCTAGGGCCAAATAGCTCAGGCAAGGTAATTGCCTGAATCTCTTTTAAAATTCCGCAAGGCAATATATAATTTATGTTGCTTGATTTGAAAATGGAGTTAATGGGATGTGACTTTGGTAGTTGCTGGTATGCATTTTTTCAGTTTAATGGGTGACCCACATTACAACAAGAAGAGCATCCGATATTGGTGGGATACCGACCTAACAAATCTCGATTCTTAAGTTACTAAGCGAAATGAAGATGTGACATGAATTAGGTAGCATATAGGCAAACAATATGTTTAGTTGGGTTTTACCTGTATGGCATGATTTGGCTAGTATTTATAGTATAAATGAATGTGATGTTGAACCCTAATAGTGTGGGTTCAAGTTACCTCATGATATGCTGCCACACGTCCCGAGATGAAGAGTATATAGTAGTAGACCTCCTAACATGTCAATGAGCTACTGATGTCATAGTCAGATGGGCAGAACATGAGTGTCGATTAGTATGGCCTTGGACCTATGTGGATCGACTTTGAGGTCAGACCTGGAGGGGCCGACTAGCATAAGACCCCTGAGATTAGTCGGGTAGTTTTTTTTTAATAATTCGTCAATATAATATCAACGCATATAATCGGACATGTCGCTTAAACAAATTACGAAGTAGTAGATTATATAAACCAGATGAATTTTGAAAGTGGAAAATAAACAATTGATTAAGTCGTTAAGTAACAATTGATTTAAGTCGAATTTAATTTAATTGGTTCGTATAATTTGAAATAGTTTAAACGGGTCAAACGCATTAGCCGACCCATTGACGGAACCTATATTTGACCTTTACCCTTCTCTTCCCTCTCGTTGCCTTTGTTTTCTCATTTTCTGTTTCACAGCTAGACACAACCAGTATAATCAATGTCTTCCACTCCAAAGAAGCGCCCCAAATCCAAATCCACACCCGAACAACCCAACCCTAAAGCTAACCCTCAATCTTCTCTTTCTTCTATTACATCAATATTGGAACCATCCCCGGACTTTTTTCCCTCAAAGAAAGAGTTCTTGAGGCTCATTGCAGTGCTCGCCATCGCAACCTCTGTCGCTTTGACCTGCAATTTCCTGTCCACTACTATCTTTAACCGTCGCCCCAAGCCCTTCTGCGATAGCCTCGTGGAATCTCTGGACTTGCCCTCTGGTATGTCTCTCAAATTTCTATCTATTACTCGAGAATATATCTTGTGTTGTTAACTTGTTTTTGAGCTGAATTTGATTTTCCAAAGGTTCTGTACTTCTGTGTTATACTTTTTTGTAGTTTTTAAAAAAAAAAAATTATTTTATGGGTATGCCGATGGGAAAATGGGTTTTTTGGTTATGTGTTTGTTTTAATATTTTCTACTTTTGTGTTGAGTTTATCTGGTTATTGTGTGCGTCTGTAGCTACAGACTTAGTTTGTGATCATTGTGGTTAATTTTGGATACTTTCCTTAAAAATGCCAATATATTGGGATTGCGTGTCTGGTTTAGTTTTATTGAGTTTTTGTATTCTTCTAACTAAGTGGATCCCTGTTCCTCTTATCAGTGTTATTATACAATCTTTTGTTTAATAAAAGTTTATTACAGTTAAAAAAAAAATATCGGGTTTGTGTTGTTAGGCAATTTTGTCGTCAGTATTTGTGATATAGCATAATCTTCTTGTGGGTTCACAATTCTTCTATAGTTTGTAATAAGTTAAAACCACGAAGAACCACTAGTGGTCGTGTCAGTCAATAGTGTGGGGAGAATGTAGAGAGAAGGCAAGGACTTAGGGGTTTTAGGGTGCAATGTCTTTCGTACCTCTGGCTACCAGTTATTATTGGAATATATACCAGAGTGGCAAGTCATGGGAGGTTTGTTGCAGCGGTGAATTGGTTAGCTGAGGCTAATGGGCATGTGGGCATCCTGGAATCACAGGATAGCTGTTAAGGAGATGATTACCTTCTGAATTAAGGTTTCAATCTGTCTTGTGTTCTAAGTTGGGCCTTCTTGGGTTCAAGGCAGGTCAGTGTTGTGCTTGGTAGCATAGGCATAAGCTTGTAGAGCTGATTATTCACCTGGGCCTTATGGTATTGGTTTGCCACACATCTTGCAAGGAACTCAAGGTTTTTTGTGACTTTATGGGACCTGTGTTTGGATCCTAGGAGCCCTTTTGATTCCAGTCCCAAACTTCTCATTAAGTTGTACTTATGTTTTGAAGTAGGCGATGCACATATTTTTATGCTGCCAAGTTTTAACAAATTCGGTTTATTACAGATTCTTGTGAGCCTTGCCCAAGTAATGGACGATGTCATCAAGACAAGATGGAATGCCTTCAAGGATACAACAGGCATGGGAAGTTATGCATAGTAAATGGTGGTATTAATGAAACAGCTAAGAAACTTGTAGGTCCTGAAACTCTCTTTCTTTCTGCTGCACTAATATTCTGGGTTTGAAAAATTGTATCAATTAAGTTGCACTGTGATGCATGAATATATATATATATATATATAAACATACATACATATATATATATATTATAAAATATTCACCTTATTTGGAAGCTTTTAATACAGGCAGAAAGGGTGGAAATTCGTCTTTGTGAGGCGCTTGCTGAGTTTTTGTGCTATGGAACTGGAACAATTTGGGTTAGTGGCTTATTCAAGTCTTATGAAATTGTTTATATTCATTTCTGTAAGAATATTTTCACTTGCTGTTGAATTATATTGCTTGAGTTTCTCTGGGTCTGACAGGTTCAAGAGAATGAGATATGGAATGATTTAGATAAGTCAGAACTGGTGGAACATGTTGGCTCCGAAAATACCCTTTATACAAAAGAGAGGACAATGGTGGCTGTCAATAGAATGTTGGACACAAGGACAAATTCTCATGGGTATGTCATTCCATACAGAGAATTGTCCTCTTTCCAATTGTGAACTAACTATCTTATTTTATTCTTATTTTCTTCATGTAAAGGGTCAAAGAGTTGAAGTGCCCTGACATGCTAGCAGAACATTACAAACCATTTGCCTGTCGCATCCGTCAATGGATCTATGAGCATGCGTTACTTATTTTTCCAGCTTGTGCATTGGTATTCCATTCTAAAGGGGTCCTTTAATGCTTATGTTTTCGTATCAACATTTTGACAAGCTTGTTGACTGTATTGAGATCTCCAGCTTGTGGGGTCGACGTTCATAGTTTGGAAACTCCGCCGAAGACAGCGTCTGTCGACTAGAGTTGATGAGCTTTACCAGCAGGTATGCAGTAATAATTGTTCTTTACTTGTAAGGGACAGCATGTTAGGTTTTCCTTCTGTAAGTCAGACATTATAAGGATGTCAACATATTCTTAATCCTTTTTGGACTAAAATTTGAGCACTTGATCTCTAAATGCCCTAAGATTTGAAAAATCATTTTTTGAAAGATTAAGCGGATAAAACGCCAATAGCCTGATGTTAGCTTAGGTAAATTTCAACTTTTTCCATTAAACATCTGAAATTTAAGTCGAAATTTCATGTCTATTAGTGGACGACACTATGTTGATGTCTTTTGAAGCGATAAATGTTTCAACTGTTGATTACTCGTTGTCCAATCACTAAGTGACGCGTGTCTTTCCTCGATTACCTGTCAACTAGGAGAGTAATGGGTCTTCGGTTAGTACGGGCACCGGTGTGGTGCCGGCCTAAGGTTCGTTGACGGTCAAGTAAGTAACTTTGTTCGTAAGAGGAAACGGCAAATGGTAAGTTTGGCAGAGTAATAGTGAATAGTAAATATTAGTTATCTTTATTGGGAAATGTGTACACTTTATGTATGGGTAGTGTGATGTTCGATTTCCATAGTTCCGATGTGGGACAAATGTTCATCGATTTGCGTGCTGACACGTGTTACGCATATCGAGTGTAGATAGACTTCCACGTGTCATTCCGTATCGGGCCTAGTGCTGGGGCTATGTAAGTACGGTGGGCTTGGGCCTTATTCGGTGCTTGGACTTTATGCATACGGTTCAGTGGGTCTGGTCAGATATGATGTCAACAATGTCAAACCCGGCCATGTCAGATGAGGAAAAATCTAAAACCATGCACAAAATTTGGGAGATATATCTTCTTTTCATGGTGGTCTGGACATGTAGACCACTACAATGCTTTTAGTGTAAACAGATGCATCTGGTGGTCTATGTTGTACTTGTCCATTCCGCGAAGTCCATTTTCTCTTATTTTGTCACTACTATGTGCAACTCCAATTATTTTCGTAATTCATTGATCCTATTTTATTTTAGCCTTTTGTAGTCACTCCTTTCACCTTGTAGTCTTGCCTTGTTTCTATAATTTTTGTGTGTTTATTAAGACACCCCGAATTCAGTGTCCAGTTCAGATGTCGACCAACATATCTCGATTTCGGTGTCCAAGTGTACTTTTTGAGTCGAGGTGTCATTTATTGTGTTCGAAGTTTTTGATAGATCAGCGGTTCAGATCTTTGATGTTTCAAAAACATGAGTCATTCCACATTCTAGTGGTTTGAGCCTACCTTTATATGCAGTACCCACAAAGAGTTAAATTAGATAAAATTATCATATTGCAGTGGAACAAGAACTAGGGATGCCAAATTTATGTTCCTTTGTGTTCACAATACCTCACTCTTGATGAGGAAAGCTTGAGCTTCCCGCTCTAGGAGTTGAGAACTTACATGATCACCATAATTTATTATTGTACTTAATATGCAAGCTTTCACTTGACATTCCAAGTCGAGTTTTGTGAAACACACTAGATTCGTATTATATTAGCTCAATACATGGAGGCTCATTCTTGTAAACTCTTAGCTTAAATAGCACCATAGTAGACGTGATTGCCAAGTATGCACAACTTATAAAATACTCAATTTTGTAATGCCCCTGGGATCATTTGAATTGTTAAAACGGTTCAATTGGCAATTTTTTAGGTTTGTGAAATACTCGAGGAGAAGGCCATGATGTCAAAGAGTGTGAATGGTGAATCTGAACCATGGGTTGTTTCTCGGTTACGAGATCATCTTCTTTCGCCAAAAGAGAGGAAGGACCCTGTATTGTGGAAAAAGGTACTTTCATTTACCTTTGTGATCGACTATCACTTCAACCTTTAGTTTCTTGTTCAATTGATCTATTAGGTCATATTTGCTCATTGGATATATTTTGCTATCCAAAGTGGTCTTTCTTTTATTTAACCAAAGTATAGCATAACAGTATCATATATTTAAAATTGTCAGTGGAGTTCAATTTACATCTATTTAGAAAGGCCTAAGTACAATAAAAAGTTAACCTGACTTGCTGCGTCGGGCAACTCTCACTGGGTCCAAGCTTCGAGTTGGATTGGTCACTATCGATCTTCGAGTCAATGAGGCCAATAATCATAATTGGATGAGTGGGTCTTTGTGCGTTATGATCTCACAAGTTGTGCCTCACTTGTAATTGTTACTTGGCTTATTTTATTTCTTTTTTTCTTTTCTTCCAGTACATTGGATGGGATTGAACTCATGAGTGTTTTCTGCACTCCCTCTTATCACCTAAGTCTAGGGGCTTAATTTAACTTTCTAACTTGTTTTGTTGCAGCACAAAAAAAAAATCCTGAGCATGCTTCTTTTTAGAGATGTATCACTTTTCCATAATCTCCATTTAACATAATCAAGCCATTATGTCTACCTGGTGCGAATTTATATCTCGTTTTTCCATTGCTCGATATTAATATGTAGGAGAATACTTATCTTGAGCCAGATGGAAGGGTTGCCATCTAGCTGTGAAATGTACTGTTATCCTTAGTCAGAAAAGTGAGAGTCCACTTTGCATAACTTGAACTGATTGTTATATTATTTGTATCATTACTTAAAACTTTGATTTCCTCTGTCCCAAAGAGAAAAATTAGCTGTTCAACTCTATGGTTTCAGTTATTCTATATTGTAAAAGAATAATAGAATGATATTGTTGTGTCTCAAATATTAATATCCGTATGTTTGCAGCTTGAAGAGTTGGTTCAGGAAGATTCTCATGTAGATCGTTATCCAAAACTGGTGAAGGGTGAATCAAAAGTAGTATGGGAATGGCAAGGTATGCGGGGGCCTGTTATCTTATGCGGCTTATCACCATTTCTCTTTGCATAAAAAGGAAAAAAATGGTTTTCAAAGTCATAGTCTTTGTAAATTTGGGAGCTCAATGAAACAAAGGTTACTCGTCAAACTTTTTTTTTAATACCCTCAATTTTTGCAATGGACTTTGGCATGTTGGCTCATTTTGTTCAGTTGAAGGCTCTTTGAGCTCTTCAAGAAGAAGAAGAAAGGGTGAGGCTAGCAAATGGAACTACAGCGAACGCACAGAAGGAAGTTCTGATCACCGTTTCCAATCACTGAAGGCTGGTGAGTCGCACAAGATTTAGTTTTTGACTCAAAAATTGTGTTTCTGTTTTCATGGATTATAATGCCCACCTCAGAGCTCATTCTGTGCTTAGTTTCTTTTTGAGATAATTTGTTAGCTAACATATGGGGGCATTATAATGCCCACCTCAGAGCTCATTCTGTGCTTAGTTTCTTTTGAGATAATTTGTTAGCTGACATATGGTGGAAATGTGGAATTCACATTTCATGCAGAACCCAAGGCCCTGAATCTTGATAGAGTGATGTTGAAGCAGGACCATTAACCCACAGGCGAACGATATCAGAACGTTGTCTTCAAAGGTGATTCAGCAAGTGTTGTTTGAGGGGGTTGTACAGGAGATTGATCATGATGTGATTAGGTATAGTCAGTTGCTAGATGAAAGAATACAGAAGTTTTATTGCTTTCGTGAATACTGAGGCCACCCACAATGGTGGTCTGTATTTGGAGCTGTGGCTACGGCAGATACAGCTCCAAATGGTAGCTTCAAAAGGAATCTTCAGGGCTAGATGGTATATTGCTCACAAGTCACAATAGTGAGTATTTATTGGGCTACATATGAAGATCATATTCGTATTATGGTAAATTTATTTTCTTTAATTTTTATTTATGTTACTCTATAAACCTTTTTTCCTAACCATTTTAACCTTAAAAAAATTCAAATTTTTAACAGTTCAAAGGACATCTTATACGGATGGTTAGGTCAAATTTTCTTATTTCAATTTTAACGGGTACGTGAAAAAATATAAATTGGAAACACTAACTTAAGTGTATGTGAATATTGTATGTGTTGTGAAATTTTAAATGAAGTATAATAATATATCATAGTAAACAAAAAAAAAACTAATAAGAAAAGTACTATAAAATAAAAAAATGTACAAGAAATGAGTGAATTAATCTTTTAATACAAGAATAATGCTTTACTTACAAGCAACAATATACTTGATACTTGATAGCAAGTAACCGAGTTAAATTTAAAATTATAGTATTAAAAAAAAATTACACGGATATTAATTGAATTATAGTGACTAAATTCTCACTTTTCACCTTTTTGTTGCACTTGGGAGTTTAAGTTCGGCAACCTCTAGCTCAAACCTCATCGGAAGCTTTGATGAATCTAACCTAAAAGTATTACCTTGGGTGATTTTTTTTTAGCAAAATTGAATTTTTGCGAATTAATATAAAATATTAATTATGCAAATTAATTCGAATAAATTTTGTGCACCGTGTGAATTTGGAATCCTATAAAAAAATTGCTCCCTTTAATTCCGTTGCCCAATTATCCACTAGCGAGCTTTTAAAACATTGAAAACGATGACCAAAAAGAGCATACAGGTAGCAGCAGGGCGTCGGCAATGGTTTATGTCTTAGTCTTAAGAACATGGAGGGCATGACATGATATGAGGAATCGATCATCCAATTGCCAACCCTGTAATAAATAATATTGCTTTCATATTTTTTGAGAACAGAAAAAAAATATGTATCATTCTCGCATCAAATAATATAATGACAAAAGTGGCAATTCTTTTAATAATGCTTTCATATAAGATGTGAGACTGATACATAATTTATATATTGTAATTTCTCTTTTCCTAATATTAATATATATATAATGACGCACTATATATTTTGTCACTAAATATAATTTATTGATATTTCTTATACTAATAATATTATCGTCAAAGGATGTATTTAGTTCATTTATATCATAACTCGTAAGTGTAGACTATATGCATTAGTAACGAATCGTCGCAAATTACTCCTCTAAATATATTTATCTTCCAATACTTATACTCTATATTTAATAATTTATTTAGATCTATTCACGAAAATCGGACTCGTGACTACTAGCATTTAATTTTAGGAGTAGAAAATCAGAAAAAGTTTATCGTGGTGGAAGGCTACAGCTCATTGCATGCTCCGGAGAGCAGTGCATGATTTCTGTGTCGGCGGATTATTCAACCAAGAGTTGAAAACGGAAGTCATCGACGCAATTTCTTCACTTCAATGCCACCACCTCTCTTCGCTCTCAATCTCACATTCACACTCACACTCACACTCATTCTAATTTTTACGCGCACAAACCTCTCTCTCTCTCTTAGTCTCTTAGATTCATTCTCACCAATCACTAACACTGTAGGAAAGTAAGTAGAGGGAGAGTGAACTTCAAATACCACATACCCATTGGAGGATTCATCTCTCAAAAAGCTCTCACCTATTTTCAGGTTAGCTCTTGGATCACTGTATTATTTATTTTTTCCTCTTTATGCATTGGTATTTCCATTGTATATTGTCCCGAGATCTATGCTTGGACTTGCTTTTCTTTTTTGGGCTTGTGGAAAAGAGTTTGATTTGGTTTCTGTTTAGCTTAAAAGGTTGAAAATTTCATTTGTTTCAAATCTCGGCTTCACATCAGAAGTGTTCTCTTCAGGTGAAAAGGATTGATCTTTTTATGATCCAAGAGGTGAGCTCTGCTATCTTGGACTTGAGGTGGTAATCCTTGATCCTAAATTGAGAAAGGAAAATGAATAGAGCTCTGTTGCTATGGATTTAGTAATAATGTAACATTGCCTACTGATGCGGTTAATCATAAATTTAATCCAATCGCATATTTTGGGAGAGCATGATAATGGGCTTACCAGAGCTGATGGAAAGTGATATGGTTTTGATCCCACTCCTCCATTAGACTCTCTCCTCAATAAATCTAGTTGCTGCTTATTTCTACAAGCCCTTAGTCATATTATGCATTGGTCATAGGATCTAGAAGCTTATTCTTCATCGTTTCTATATTTTGGAATCCGTCCTGTTTCTCAGGTCAATCTGGAAACAATGATGCCTTCTGGGAATTGTGTTAATTAAGTACTTGGTACTGCTCTGATGATTTTTACGGAATTTTATATTCGCTTAGGTTATTTATAAGCGAAATTTTTCTCATGGAGAGTCTGATGTATAACGGACTGCAATTTTAGCTAGGATAAAAAAGAACCATCCTTTGGAATTATTAATCTACTTATCGAGCCAGCCAGTATCTTTTCTTTTCTCAATATTTATGCCTATTCAGTTAATGCCTGACTTCAACTTCTCAATCATTAATCATTTACTTAAGAGAATTGCCTCTAAGTTTTCTATTGTTGCTGCAGGTTTGAGGGAGCTATTGTAACAAAAACAATGGGCTCAAAGCACAATTCTTCAGGAAACAGAACGAGAAGGACGTTATCTATATTTGTTGTGATTGCTCTATGTTGTTTTTTCTATCTTCTTGGAGCATGGCAAAAGAGTGGTTTTGGAAAAGGTGATAGCATTGCATTTCAAGTAACCAAGCAGGCAGACTGCAATGTCTTTGCTGATAACGAGTTGAACTTTGAATCTCATCACAATGATGTGGTGATAGTTGAAACCTCTGAACCTAAAGCCAAAGAGTTCAAGCCTTGCGATACTCAGTATGCTGATTATACTCCTTGTCAAGAACAAGACCGTGCAATGAAATTCCCAAGGGAAAATATGATATACAGGGAAAGACATTGTCCGCCAGAAGAGGAAAAACTGCATTGTCTTATTCCAGCGCGGGAAGGTTATATGGCTCCTTTCCCTTGGCCTAAAGGCCGTGACTATGTCCATTATGCCAATGTCCCTTATAAACACCTCACAGTTGAGAAAGCTGTCCAGAACTGGGTGCAGTTTCAGGGAAATGTGTTCAAGTTTCCAGGTGGAGGAACAATGTTCCCGCAAGGAGCTGATGCATATATCAACGAGCTAGCTACAGTTATTCCAATTGCAGATGGCTCTGTCAGAACAGCGTTGGATACTGGTTGTGGTGTATGTTTTCTAAACTATACTTGTGTTTTCTATTGCATGTATTTTTGTATTCATTTCTTCACTTCCGCATTCAATTTAAGGACCTTCCACTTCAAAACACACAATGTTTAGGCAGACATGATCATGCTTAGCTTTTATCCGAACACAAACACAGATTTATTCAACAGTGTGGCTTGACAATGTATTTCTGGTTGACCGCTTACATCCTGCAAAACAGGATCCCTTTACTGAAGATTTTTCCCTTACACACACACACATACACGTATATAGATAATGTATTTATGTGAGCTATCCTCGTCTACATGTTCACATACAGTCAGTTTTTGTGTTCAGTCGTGGTACTGCATTAATGAGACCAACCATTACACAGGTTGCAAGCTGGGGTGCATACTTGCTGAAGAGAAATGTACTAGCCATGTCCTTTGCTCCACGTGACAACCATGAAGCACAAGTGCAGTTTGCAGTCGAGCGAGGTGTACCTGCTGTTATTGGTGTCCTTGGATCAATACGTCTTCCATATCCATCTCGGGCCTTTGATATGGCGCAGTGCTCAAGATGTCTAATTCCATGGACTGCAAATGGTAAGATCTGGGAGTGAACCACATTAAATGATAGTTGATGTCTTTAATGCCTATATTATGATAAGATGTAGTTGAATTCATGAGCATTAAAATTGAATATAGACAGTTGAAAACTCAGATTATATGGCCCCATGAATTATCATGCTCTTGTTTCAACTCTCAAGAATAACCACTGAAATATGCTTAGAATTGTTTTTTAAAACTTTGCACTTGTCTTATTTTGGTACTCCTGATTTATAAAACTCCATTTTGAAGGTTATTTGTTTATGTAGTTTCATGTTTTCTCCTAGATTGTAGTATGCCCAAAATAATAATAAGTTTTACATCGGTGATTATTTGTCAGCAACTGGAATTTAGTACCAACCCTGCTAAATTTCTCTGTCCCAAAGTGGTGGAATTGTATGGTTAATATAAATGCCTGTGTGTAGATGGGATGTACCTAAAAGAAGTTGATCGTGTCCTGAGACCCGGTGGATATTGGATCTTGTCTGGACCTCCAATTAATTGGAAAACCTACTACAAAACATGGAAGCGGTCTAAGGAGGATGTCCAGGCAGAGCAAAGACAGATTGAAGAACTAGCTGAAAGTCTTTGCTGGGAGAAAAAATATGAGAAAGGAGATATGGCTATCTGGAAGAAAAAAGTTAATACAAAATCCTGCAGGAGCAAATCTACCAATACATGCCAGACAAAGGATGCTGATGATGTCTGGTGAGTCTCCACTCTTCAGGCACTGCGGTTTCTCTTGTCTATATTGTAATCCATTGTTTGATCCTTGTTTGTTGTTTTCAAATCTTGATTAACCATGTTTATTCCTGTTTAAAGATAATCATGTGGCTGTAGATAACTCTGAGTGTCTCTAAACTTCAGTAGTCTGACAGACTTTGCAGCTGGTGGTAGTATAATGCAAGGAATTGAAAGCCTCAAATATAGGATATGGAGTAATATTTGCTGGATTTTTTTTTTTGTCAATACTCTCAAAAAAGAACTAAGGAAAGAGAATATTGTAATGAGATACTAACTTTTGTTTCATCCAGGAAGTCATACACTTATTAGTTTAGGAAAATGCTAAGCATGACATAAGTTTTACAAACTGACATGTATTTGACTGGCATGCTGCACAAGTCCTACAACCTCGCCCCTTATGTAAACATGCTCCTCCTGTTGCTTGCCATTAGTTTGAGAAAAGTTCTTATTTATTATTATTTTTTTTTTTTTACAATTGTCTTTTATACCTCTTCCTTCACTCATTCCTTTACATTAGTAAACTGGAATATTACAGTGCAGTCTGTCCTTCTGTTGTCTTCTATAGTTCTATGTTGTTGGGGAGAATAGTTCTGTTTTTATTTGGGAACTCCCTCCCATTGTCTTTGTGAAAATACAGTACTACGGAGTATTAAAAGGTATATATCTCTTGACGCTAAAAGTTGTGCAGGTTTACATTTCTTCGTTCATCTCCTAGTTCACTAGTAGCTAAATTCATTGATATACGCTGAATGGTTGTGTAACTTTTGATTCCATATAGAGTGAATTCTTCCCCCACCCAATCTGGTTGCGAATATTAGCTTTATTTCTTAAAAAGGTTGTCATAACTAGTAATACAAGCCAGGTTCCCTTGGGTCAAGGATGAATTTCATTCCTTTTCCATCTCATCTGGTCAAGTTCTTTTGGCTTTTCCTTTTGTTGTTTTTTGTTCTATTAGATGCATTATGTAACATGTCCCAATTCGCATAATTTTTTAAATCCAATGTAGAGGAATAGATTTGTCTAAGTGTTCTTTTCCTTTTTGTTTAATGAAGGCTGCAATCCTAATTCTTAGTTTTATGTGGTCTATTGCAGGTATAAGAAACTGGACACGTGTGTAACCCCTTCTCCTGAGGTAACCAGTGCAAATGAAGTAGCAGTAGGGGCGTTGAAGTTTCCCGCGAGGCTTTATGCAGTCCCTCCTCGAATAGCTAATGGATTAGTTGTGGGGGTTACGACTGAATCTTACCAAGAGGACAATAAACTTTGGAAAAAGCATGTAAATACTTATAAAAGAATCAACAGATTGATTGGCACTACAAGATATCGAAATTTGATGGATATGAATGCAGGCCTTGGAGGATTTGCAGCAGCCCTTGAATCACGAAAATCTTGGGTTATGAATGTTGTTCCTACAATTGCAAAGAACACACTAGGTGTTATTTATGAGAGAGGTCTCATCGGCATATATCATGACTGGTATGCCCTGTAAACTCTCTCTCAAACACACAAACAAAAATACATCAGTCTTGTTGGAGACTTATCGGGTTTCTTCAGGACTCATTGATGTTTTTGCCTTTTGATGACTCATAATAATTGAAGTTATTGGCCTTTCTAATTCAATCTCATAACCGAAAGGAAAAATCTTTTTTCAGGTGTGAAGGCTTCTCTACGTACCCAAGGTCATATGACCTTATTCATGCCAGTGGAGTGTTCAGCTTGTACAAGAATGAGTAAGCTTCGTCATCTTCTTTCCATGTTCACCTGTGTACCATAAGTCATAATTAATGCTTGCGGCATTAGATTATTCCATGATATAGCAATCAGATCATATGATTCAACATTTTTCATTAAGATTTCTGAAACCTTCATATTTGGACTTCATTTCATACAAATGTGTACAGTTTTATTTGAATAAAATAAAAAGATGGAGGAGTCTTTGATTCACTAATCCCAAAACTCTATCCAACAATTATTTTCTCTAGGTCTGGTAAGGTTATGTTCAAGCACAATCTTATGTTCATTGTTAAGACTTAAGAAAGATAGTTTGCCAATTTTGTCTAACATAAGGTTTAGCAATGGTTTCCGTTTAAGGTTCAACTTTGTTAGATGAACATTTAAACCTTGAGCCTGCTAATGGATGAAGCAGGTGCAATCTGGAAGACATCCTTCTGGAGATGGACCGCATCTTGCGGCCTGAAGGTACTGTGATCTTCAGAGATGAAGTGGATGTACTGAACAAGGTGAGAAAGATTGCAGGAGGCATGCGATGGGATGCCAAAATTATGGATCATGAGGATGGGCCTCTTGTGCCTGAGAAGATATTGGTGGTGGTTAAACAGTACTGGATCGCCGGCCACGGGAACAGCACATCCAATGATGAGTAAACCAGGTTATGATTCATTCATTTGGCTGTGAATAAAACAGAAAATAGCACAAGGAAACATCAAAATGGTCTACACTCTGCAGTTGGGGGACTCAAAGACTACCCTTACTCACGCCTACTTAGGGATCCATGAGCTATGTAATTTATAGCTTTTTGTTGGTAATCTTATCTGATTCATATGAAAGCATCTGTTTTCCATTTTAATTCTCAATTGAATTCTCATTTTCCACTTTATTTCCATTGGTATCGATATCAGTTTCCGAAATGTGATACACTCATACACTTCCCAACTGGAGTATCCATGATTCATAGGTGTGCTAGGGGTTGCAGATTTTACAATTCTCTTTTGCTCCAAGATTTTGTGTTCTTTTGTTGTTGTTTTTTTCCTACAGTTACAAGGCTTTGTATTGTATTTCATTTTATTTTTTACAAAATGTTTAAAACACGCTGACTTCGGCTTATAATTGTCACGAAGAACACCCCTTTTTTCAAGAACATTTTCTCCAAATAGACTACTGATTCTTTATAAGAATAGTTTATCTTATAGTAAAAATTAATTTGATAATTTGAAGAAATATAAGTTAAAGGTTTACCAAAAAGCCTTCATTTTAGTGCAAATTTTTTCTATAAAATTCTGCATAATTTTTATAGAAACCGTCACTTTTGCTCTTTTTTGCAGCAGTGTTCTTTAGGTTTTTCTGTCACGGGAAAGTTCTTCAGTTTTTAGTGACTACAATTTCACATTTAATCTTTAGTTTTCGAGAATATTAAGAAAAATTCAGAAAATTTTAGATCCACCTTGGAATGATTCCAAAGCCCCCAGCGCATTCAAAAACTTTCAATAGATCAATTCGAATAGAAAAATGTTATAAATGTGAGTGTGTGTGATACCAATATATGCTGAATGTGTGGCTCGGATGATGATGATGGAGTAATTGATTCAGCCATTGATGTTCTTCTGTTGATTTTTTCTCCTACAGTTACAAGGTTTTTATTGTCTTTCATAATTTCTTTTACAAAATATTTAAAACACGCTTACTTAGGCTTATAATTATTAATATGCCCGTCTTCCACTGTAATTGTTCGGCGACTACCATAGCATCTCCAATTGGCCGGCAGTCGGTGACTGGATTCTGGCGAATGGTGTGGCTAGACTTCGGAGACCGGTGACTGGATTTTGGATATTGGTGGCCGAATTCTGTGACCAGTGATTGAGTTCCATTGGCCCGAGCAATTGTAACCGTTTTTGGATTTCGGCGATCGCTTGTCGGAGTAATTGCAACTGTTTGGCCATCCGTACAGCTGCAATTAACCGGCGACCGGCAGCACTGCAGTTGTGTTGTACATAATTGTATAGTGACAAAGTAAATGCAGCAAAAACTGAAGGAAAAACATCTGAAAGAATGAGCTGAGATAAAAAAAGTTCCAAACTTATCCTTCCCCGGGAGGGAGAAGTACAATCAAGGATGAAAATATCGATATCGACGGATATATCGCTAGTTAAATTTACAGATATCTTGCCCCAAATATAATGGAAATTCGATTTTAAAGTTGTAAATTTAAAATGAAATTTTAGGAAAATCTTAAGTGTTCAATAATAGTTATATATAACTAATAAAATTATAAAATAATTTTGATATAATAAATATATGATGAATAATATAATGTAATATGATTCTGACGATAACTAATATAAAATCTTAAATATAAATATAAATTGAAGTGAGTTACTATAATTGAAAGTTAAAATATTTAAAAACATAACAATAAACATACAAAAATTCATTGTAAGAAAAATGATAAAATAAGTTTAAAATATTTAAAATTGGAAAGAAAAAAAGATGAAAAAAGATGACCAAACTTTGTTAAAAAATTGGAAATATGAAACCAAAAAAAAGACCAACCTTTGTTGAGAAGTTGGAAAAAATGAATAAGGGGAGGGGGAATTGGAAAAAAATGAATAACAAGGGAGGGGAAAAAGAAATTGGGAAAAATGAATAAAAATGAGGGGGGAAAACTGGAAAAAAATGAATAAAAAGGAAAAGAGAAAAAAAAAACTGCAGTTGGACAAAGGGGGGTCGAACCCGTGACCCCCCAAACTTAACCCCAAAACAGCAAATGCCATTTCTGCTACACTTCATTATAGTTATTTAACATCGTTTAATATATAAGTACACACATTACCAGTCATCCCTAACCTTCAGCAGGGTCTGCAACTCGGGTTTTTCTACCCGACGGCATGACCCGACTCAATCTCTCTCGTTTTATGTCCGATTTTCACGAATTAATAGTGCATCTTCATCGTTTTGATCTTAGGAAATGATCAGTGGGCTCAAAACAAGACAATTGTTCGATATTTTGATGAATTTCTTTTCCCCCTTCTTATGTGTCGCCGGGTTAAAATACCGAAATTTCTGCGATATTTTCATCATTGGGTGAAGCTACAATGGAAAAAAAAGGAATCGTCGGTGAAAACAAGTTTTCAACGCAGAGGAATCCTTGATGATGGTGGTGCGACGATGTGAGATGAGGACGAGAAATTGCACCGCAGAGGAGTAGCAACGACGGTGGAGCAGCCAGCCGGGAGTCTCGGCGTTGATGAGTGCGACCGGAGCAATAGATTTAGGGTGTGTTTGGATGGAAAATTTTAAGATCATTCAAAATTTATGGAAATTATTAGAAATTAATTTTCTAGAATTTACAGAGTACATTTGGGTAATATAAAATAAAATTTAATTTAATATGTATATATAAATGACAATTATAAAACTTGAATTTTAAAAATGATACTTTTTTTATATGGAATGTAAATTTGGAATTTGTGTCATTTAAATTCCAATTTTTTTATTTTCTTAAAATCTTAAATTTTTATTTTTATGCGTCCAAACAAGAGAATTGATGTATTGCAAACTCGAATTCTAATTTTTGCCCTCATCTAAACACACCCTTAGAGATTTTTTTTTTGTGTAATTAAATCATAGGTCCTTACTAACATATAAGTTTTTTTTAAAACTTGCATATAGAAAAATTAAACTCATATTGACTAGTAAAATGACTATATAATTGAAAATATACAATAATTTTTATAGAAATTATAATTAATGTCATCCAATTGTAAACTAATCTAACAACAATAAAAAAACACTTATCAAAATCTATCATGATTTCAACATTACTTTTTATTATTATTATTATTATAAGATTATATTAACAATTATGAAAACATTACTCCTATTTATATTTTTTTTTCACTTGCTCATTTTAAAAGTAATATGAGTATCTAATCTAATTTAAAGTAAGATAATTCTTCAAAAATACTTTTTAAGATATTAAATAATTTGGCTAATCTCTTATATTTTAGGGTTTAATTTTTGAATTTCGTGCCAAAATTTAAGAATTAAACCCTACATTGTACGTTTTTCCACCATTATCTCACCACCCCCCCCCCCCCCCCCAAAAAAAAATTATATACCCTACTGTTGAACCCCAGACAATACAGACTTTATTTTTTATTTTATAGAAAAAATTCAATTGTAATTATATAGAATATATATGATACATATCTAATATTTATTATATGCATAATATAATAAAGGGTCCAAGAGACCAAAGAAATCAAACACTAAGGAGCACATAGGGCAAAGAGGACAAAAAAAAAAGACAATGCTATTTTTAACTGTTTAAAATAATTCTCAATAATTCACTCACCTTATTGAGATATAAAAAGGTAAATGTGAAATTTATTGCTTACAAATTCTGTTTAGGGAATTTTGAATAAAAAAATTTGAGATAAGGTTTTATTTTATTCAATATACAAACATTAAAATTTTTAAATAAAAATAAAAACTGTTAAGGATATAACAATGATTTACTCTCTGTTTTTAACTAATCACCCTTATAGATTAATGATTAGTCCGAATTAGTTTATTTTCGTTCTTATTTACTTCATAGAAGAAATTAAGAATCGAAAAATCCAAGTTAAAATTTTTGAATTTTATGCCACATCATTTGGGAGTCGTCTTTGTTTTTTTTTTTTTTTTCTAGATGCCTAAGTGACTACGCCCAAACTACGCATTAAATTAAACATGTAATTCGAGTGTTATGCAATTTAAACCCTTTTTGTGTAGATGTAGTATTGATAAATAGGGATCGTTCTTAACCGGGGAAATTAGGGACATTAGTAATGTGTTAGTGGGAGATGAATAAAAGAATAATGAATTAAATAATTAAATAATAAAAGAATTAATAAATTAATAAATTAATAAATTAAAGAATAGATGAATGAGAGAATAAAGAAATAAAAGATTCAAAGAATAAAGAATTAAAAGAATAAAAGAATAAAAAAATAAAAGGAATCAAAGAATAAAAGAATAAAAGAATAAAAGAATAAAAGAATAAAGAATAAAATGGATCAAAGAATAAAAGAATAAAAGAATAAAAGAATAAAAAATAAAAAAAGGGGGTTTTGAAAAGATTTGTAATTTAAGCTAAAGACAACACTAACTAAAAATTAAAATGTAAATGTTCATGCTAATTAGAACTTACAAACCATAGAGTAGTTTCATAGACAAAACCCACACTTTTACGTAAGTAATTTCGAATTAACAATCACATTAATTCTAACATTTTGCTCATAATAAACCAATCACGAAATCCTACCTTCATCATCTCAAATACTTACATACATCTTTCAATATTATAAATGCATCAACCATTAATGTGCGTCAAACATCAATATGCTTCAAACATTTACAACATGATTTACCTTAAGTTTATAATTAAATGCGCCGACAGCGATCAACATTTAATCTCTTCAATTCTACTCTAAGTGCACCGACAGCGGATAAAACACTTAACATCAAATTGAAGTTTAAGCACTAAAACATATGAAGTAAAAGAAATTCAAAAAGTAAAACACATGGAGATTGCATTCTTACTTACAAATGTTAGAAAGAAAATACCAAGAACAATAGTAAAGAAGAAATGAAAATAACATAAATTACGAATAAGAATTAAAAGAAAATTAATTAATAAGAAAATCTACAAGAAGTAAAATTGGTCCCCAAAAATGTCTCTCAAAAGAGAGAAACAAAAGAACTAACTAAGAACTAAGAACTAAGAACTAAGAAAGAAATGGAAGAATGAAACTAATGGGGGACTCCCCAAAATACAAGGATTGAAGCCCTATTTATAGGTGGAAAAAGCTATCAAAAATAATATAAAAATACAATAAAAAATGTGGAATAATGGAATGATGAGTAGTAAAGATTTGTAATGATGTTTAGAAGTGGTTTGAGTTGTAAAGTTGCAAAATTGGGTTGAAAAGTGGAAGGAATTTGGGTGGAAGTTGGGTGGAAATTGGGTGGAAGCTGCTGGAAAAGAATTCAGCAGAGAGCAGCTGAAAATCAAGTACAGAATTCGGCGGTGTGCTGCTGAATTGGAGAGCTGGAATTCGGCGGTGGTCGAGCGGGAGGGAGAGCTTTCGGCGCGCGCGTGCCGAAGGGAAGAGAGGGCTTTCGGCCAGCGCCTGCAGTGGACTAGAAAGGCTGCTGCGCAGGATTGGGCCGCGCGGTTTGGGCTGCGAGACGCGGGCCTGGGCCGGAGCTGGGCTTTTTTTCTTTTTCTTTTTTCTGTTGGGCTGCAACACTTGAATGGAAAAATGGTTTGAGCTGCAAAATCAATTAATTAATTAACTTAGTAATATTTCACCGAAATTCGTCCATAATATTTTCGTTAAAATTCCGATCGAGACGATTCTTTCGCCAAAATACTCCAAATTACAAACTTTATTTATTTAAATAAAAATAACACGAAATAAATTAATTTATCTATTTATTTAATATTTTAATATTAAAAGTCAAGTATAAAGGGTATAAAATAATATAAAATAATGCTTATTTGAGGACCTATCACTAAGATTAGTCAAAGTTAAATGACAATTTTATAACTATATTTCATTATAATTTTTTTTATTGGAGAAGAATGTTGTAATTGTTTAGTAAATGTATGATGGTGGAGCGGTGGATTATAATTCCACTAGTTTTTTTTTTTATCTGAACATTTGTCCTAGGTAAATCCTTTTTTTTTTTTTTTCTCAAAGTAGGTAAATGGTAAATTTTTTTTGTTGTACATTCTTCTAGGTAAATTACTATACTTACCCAATTACCTATACAATTTAGAAATCATTGTACTTACATATTAAATTTAGGTAAATCATTGTAGTTACCTTTAAATTTAGGTAAATCATTGCAGTTACCTTTAAATTTAGGTAAATCATTGTACTTACCTTTAAGACTTAGCTAAATCTATCATTGTAAATTTCAGTAAATCATTGTACTTGTCTTTAAAATTTAGGTAAATCATTGTACTTACCTTTAAAACTAGGCACAATTTGGTAATTATTATACTTACCTATATAATGAAGTCACTGAATCTTTCATGGCGAAGTGTGTACCCAGGGCGGTAATCCTGGGAAAAATCCTACTACGAACTGCACTGTGATTGAACATGAGAGAAGTCAACAACAGCAAAATTAGGAGATTGACCCATAAATAAAAGTAAAATGTCAATATTATTCTCACTTAAAATATTAGCTGAAAATTAAATAATAATAAAAATATCTCAAATAGGAAATAAAATCAAATTTTCCTTTTATTTTTTGTGTCTCCATTAGATCAATAGCGCCATCTTATACCCTTATTTTTGTGAACCTACATTCCAATCCAAAAAAAAAATATTTACATTCCGAGCTCACTTATATAAAAGTGACACACAAGCCCACAGGGGATAATTTTTGGCCTTTGGTTTGTCAATCAAATTTACATCATTTCATTTCTGGTGCTTGGAAATCCTGAGAAAAATAAACTCTGGGCTGGACACAATTTTTTTTTTATTTGGAACCCACCTAAAATCAAGTTTTTCGGACTTAATTTTAACTGGTAAACAAGGGTCCACACAACTGAACCCTTAATTGTGTAAACGTTTAAATTAGGACTCAATGGAAGATGGTGAAGTTTAAACGTAGGACCAGAGACTGAAAGACATAGTAACTGGGAGGCCCCTGCCACCATACCCACACCCAGGGGTTGAGCTGGGCACAATATTGTAATTGTGCTTCAACTCTACGATAAATAAAAGCTTTCCCAATAAAAAAAAAAAAGCCTTCAATTTCATCTTGGGCTTGGTCTAGTTTACTTGATGGCAGGAATATGATCACTCGGGGAGCTCGTTGGCAAGTCATGGATGGGAAAACAATAAAAATTCTGGTCTGATCACTGGCTCATTGGTCTACCTGAATCTCAACCTAGATTATTGGCTCCTGCTGGAGAAAATCTTAATGAGGTGGCCGCTTCGTACATGGACGTCCAAACCGGGGTGTGGAATTTAATTGCTCTAGAGGGGGTATTGTCTGAGGCAGAACTGAAGATAATCTGTGATATGGAAGTTGGTTCAGCTGGTTTGCCGGATAGGCTCATATGGGCTGCCTCCAATGATGGGAATTATTCGGGGCGAGGTGCACCTGGTTTGGGTGTGCCCTTAATTATAATATTGACCATACCAGCATCACTACGTTCAGTGTTTGGCTCTTGGGGGTCTTTTCTCCAAGCTTGCTGGTTGGCTTTGACAAAAAAATGGGTTTTGACAGTAATTGCTACAAATTACTGGTTAATTTGGAAGGAGAAATGTAGGGCAATTTTTTAGGACTGCTTCTTCAGCCCCATTCGGGCAATCGAAGGAGGCTGGAAGCTGCTGACTGAGTTCTGGGCTGCTTCTGTCAGGACCCAACCCTCCTCTATCAGGTCCCAACTCATCTAGCACGATATTGTCCGCTTTGGGCCTCATTGCCCTTGCCCCTCACGGTTTTGTTTTCGGGAGCTCACGGTGCAACTTCCCAGAAGATCACCCATCATGGTATTGCACCCGTCTCAACTCGCTTAACTTTGGAGTTCCTCGGGAATCCAAAGCCAATGAGCTCCCAGAAGGCCTCGCTTAGATCAGAGTTGCGCAGCGGCCCACTCTATCTAACACGATATTGTCTCATCTAAACTCACTGGCCGAACCAGCCCAACCCGCAGGGTTTTGCTCCCGGGAGCTCACGGTGCAACTTCCCAGTGGGTCACCCATCATGGGATTGCACCAGCCTCCACTCGCTTAATTTTGGAGTTCCCCAGGAATCCAAAGCTAATGAGCTCACAGAAGGCCTCGTGCTAGATAGGTGTGTGCCTACACCTTTAAGGCACACCACCATTCCCCTCCCAGACCATTCCCCCCTCGTAGAAATGTGGGATTGTTCACCGTTCCCTCCAAGACATGGGTCTTACAGCTTCTACCACCTTTCCAGCTCCGGTTAGTGATGTGGAGAACTTTATACACACCGCCCCGCACTGGACACCGTTGAATCCTGATGTCCTAAAACTAAACATCGATGCCTCTTGGATTCCCAGCTCAAATTTGGCTAGACTTGGTGTTGTTACTCGAAATGCTGATGGGGAGTTTGTGGCTGGGAGCTGTGTTGGAAGATCAGCTAGATCGGTGATTGAAGCTGAAGCTTGGGCCTTACTGAATGGTGTTAACTTTGCTGTCAATCGTGGGTTTAGAAAATGTGGTTTTTGAATCGAACTCTCTTGAATTAATCAAGGAAACTGAAGGATCAATTAGTCGTGGCCACTGAGAAATCTTCCCATTCTTAGCAAGGGTGAAGTCTGCTGCTCGAAACTTTGACACTTTGAGTTTTGTTTGGATGAACCATGTGGCGAATATGACAGCTGATACCTTAGCGACCCGTACACGGCGGGGGATGTGCAGGGATGTAACGACCCGCCCCGAATATCGGGATTTAATAATATTTAATGGTGATTTACTAATCTGGGATTAGTTGGGCGATTCGGACGAATTGTGCAAAATGACCGTTTTGCCCCTGGGTGTGGGCAAAACGTTGACTTTTAATTCGGATGGTCAAATGGACTTTGACCGATGACCGTGACGTAGTTCGGGACGCCACGAGTTCATAGACGGGTGGCACGTTCGATTCCGACGTTCGTGGTGAAAGTTATGATGTACGGAAGTCCAAGGGCGTTTTCGTAATTTGGACGATATAAGGGGGAAATGTTGACTTTTTGACCGGGATGTCCGATGGCCGAGGGCCAAGGACCGTTACGGAGGTTTCGTCGATACGAATTCAATGACAGGCGGCACGCATCAATCGGAGTCCGTATGACCGAGTTACGGGTCAGGATGCGTGAGGGGCATTTTGGTAATTTTCTGCACAAGGGCAGAATTGTAATTTTCTTCACGGGACACTGTTCCATTGAATTAGCCGTGAGGTGGATGCCTTGTGCGATCGATCCCATGTTTGTTTATCAATTAAATGATGGAATTGGACCGGTTTGGGGTGGGATTGCACATGGGAATGAGTTGGCATCGATTGCACGACATGTGCACTGGGTTTTCTATGATTTTCTGGCCAGTGCGGGAACTTTTGCACAGTGGAAATTGGACACTTTGGATGCCTTTAACGGCTAAATTGAATTAAAGGAATGAAGTGTGTGTCGAGGGCAGTTCACTGAGATTGAGAGATGGAAGAATGGAGTGGAAATGGTGGAGGAATACTCAAAAACCCGAAACTGGGTTCTGGGGAATTCAAATTCGAATTTCCAGTTTCAGGCCAGCCCAAGCCTAATTGATGAGTGATTGAGCTTCCTGGAACTTCAACGAGTCGAACCAGATCAAATGGGGCAAGCTTGGGAGCTCCTAGGGCCGTGAACGGACATGGTGGACGGCCGGAAAACTCGAGCTTGAGTTGTGACGATTGAGGTATTTTCGAGTTAAATTAATTATGCTAATTAGTTCGAATTAGTCCTTATTAACTTCCTGTGAAGTTAATTTGATTTTGGTTAAGGATTGGAGGAGCTCTGGTGATCGACCCGTTTTGGGTGATCACGGGTTGTCGACAAGATTGATCGACGGTTGATGCTAATCATGGACACAGAACTGAAATTGGTGGATTGATGATTGTTGTAGGATCAAGAACGGATGGAATTGATATCGAATTGAGGGTGTTTGAAACGGATCCTATCGCGGGTAATCTGACCCGTTTACCAGTCATTCGGGTGAAGAAGGAGCACTGTAGCAGGCGCGTGGCTTTCACGCGCAGCCACTCACGGCGGCGCGTGACGGCGCGTGGGCACGAATCTCGAGGTGAGGTCAACATGACTTTTATCCTATACTTTGTAACGAACATTTTGGGATTGGTTTCGTGTCGATCGGACACCGTCTCGATATTGTTCGGGATGTCCGAAGGTTTTTAATCCAACTTAAAAATACTTAAAAAATTCGGGAAAATTACGGGACTTGAATAGGATGTTAATGATGAGGTTAGTGATCCTCTAAATTGATTTGAACAGGATTGGGAGTCCCGGTGATAGTAAGGTGGCCCGGGAAGGCCTATGGCACGCGTATCGAGGCGCTCGGTTAAACGGTCTGTGAGTGGACATTGGTTTTATAAATTCGATGCATGCATAACTGTTTCATGATTGTTATAATTGGGATTATATGATTTATTTTGGATATCAGTGAATTTATATGTTTTCACGCTTTTCGAGGCGATTTACGTGTTTGCACGTGAATCGAGGTTTTCTGGATTTGCACTGATTTCCATAAATATGGATGGATATGATTTCATGAAACGGTTACGGATTTGATAAAGTGAATCGGGCCAGGGGCCCAGTTAATTTGTTGAATCGGGCCAGGGGCCCAATTGAATTATGAAATCGGGCCAGGGGCCCAGTTAACTTAGGAATCGGGCTAAGGGCCCAGTTGACTTGTATATGTGATTTCGGGTCGGGGACCCTAAAATGGAATTGAATAAACTATTTCGGATTTGATTCAACCATTTGGACTTATGACGGTTTTATGGAAATTCGGGGCAGGGCCCTTGTGATATTTTGGAAATGAATAATAAAATGTGTTCCATAAAACCATCTCGATATGAGGATATTTATATCCTGGTCTCCTCCAAGTGTCGGGGACACTGGAGAAGTCACGGTGCATTGCCTGCGAGGGCTCATTGTACGGAGCTACCGGACCGTATAGTGATCCAGGAGCAGGATTGCTAGACGTCATGGACGTCAGACATCGGGGATGTCAGAGATATGGACCCGGTGAGACCCCGGGCAGCACGCGTTGCTTAATACCGTGAGATATGACGTCTGGAACGTCAAGCGTCTAGGACGCTAGGCATCGGGGATGCCGGAGATGGAAAAATAATAAATGAATATTACTGGATTGATGAAATAACTCTTGGATTTACTTTTGGAAATCGAAAATATGCTTTGGTTTCCGGGCTAAGGCCCTAATGGTTATTTCTAAATAAATATGGGATTATTGGTTTTGGTGCATGCATATGATTTTACTGAGGGGCATAAATGTCTTATAAATGTTTTAAGCAGACTTGTTTATTTTCGTCCACTCACAGCTTTTGTTTTCAATGCCCTTCAGGTTGATTCCGGATACGACTGCAGCAGAGACTTGAGCATCGCACACCTCCTCCATCGATCCTTACGCACTCTGGAAGCCCGTTTGGGCAATGGCAATCGGTTATCCCTTGTCTGGCGCCTCTTGTCAGACGGGAGCACGTCACATTCCATGGTAATCCCGGGGGGATTGGGATGGGTCGTGTCAAGTGGTATCAGAGCAGGTTTTGCTCTTTTGTGCGCAAAGGACGAGGGTGTGATGTCTCTTTGGGCTGCTGTTCCGTTGTCAACCTGATAGATAGTTTTGGGTTTGTATGGTGAATTGGGTGTGTTTGGCCCGATACGCCGTGCATGGTTGCGATTCAACCCAGGTGGGGTTGTATACGATTAACTGGTAATGTGGGACCGTCGGTTCGGTCATGTGATGAAGGGTTGTTGTGCCACTGGGCACAACTGGGTTCGGGGAACCCCAATTGAATAATGGTTTGGGAATGCGAAACTCAGTTGAGTATTGGTCTATGTTGGACCCTGGTAGTGTTGGCTAGTGTACGGGGGTTGGTGCATCGGAGTTAGCCGATGACCTTCGTGGTGGAACCTACGATGGAACCCACGTTGAGTTGACGATGGGATTGGATTGGACGTCTATATGATGTCAGGACCGCGGGGTCGGTCAGGTTGTGGATTTTACTACAAAAGGCAGTTGGGTTCGGTGGAACCCTAGGGTGTGACCTTGGAACCCTAATTTATAATTGATGGACCGAAAGGTGAACCTTAAGTGAGAATTTGTGCTGCGACGAGCGGCTGAGGTCATGAATGACCATGTGGATGACTCTAGTGAGTCTGGTCTGGATTATGGGATTCGATCCACGGATGCGGTTATGAGATAAAATATGGAATACCGTGTTGGATCGAATAGTAGTGTGATGTGTGGATACGGATCTTGACAACGATGACTGTTGGTCGACAGTTGTGTCGAGATGACTGGCTATCGAGGGTATTTAGTGTGGTTTTAATACTTGGGGATGTTCAGGGAACGTCCATTATCCTGATGTGCCAGTGGTCAAATTGGAGGTACCCATAGTCGTGGGGTACGAGTGGTGTTACGGGATCGTCGTTCGTAATGAATGGAGATCCAGGGTAACAACTTTGCACACAGTGTGCTAGCATGGATGTTCGTGTGCTAGCATGGGTGTTCGTGTGGTATGTTTGGATGTTGGGATGGTGATACCTATATGCCAATACTAGTATGGATGCCTGTGTGCTGATACTAGTGTTGATGATGGTGCGCTGGTATTGGTACTAGCGCTGGTGCCGGTGTCAGTGAGTGTGATGACGATGAGCCACCAGTTGGGGTGTGACTCTGTCATGATGAACAGATGATTGGTATCTGCGACTCAGTGGTGGTTGAGTCTTGGACTGGATGGGATCCAGTGGAGGTTGTGTCGTGTTGGGATAAGTCCTAACAAATTTATGATGTCAAGTGATGAATGGATAAAATGGTATGATTGAAACTTAGGGAATCTAGGGACGATGTTCCCTATGTCAGGCGAGTTGGTGGATTTGGGGAGTTGTGGTCAACTCCGAGATTGGTAAGTTTGTGTACTGCTTATATCCCCTGAGAGTACAAGGAAATTATTGGAATTGGAAAAGTCGGGGAAACCATTCGTGGTATTGATGTGGGATTTTGTGATTGTGAATCACTTGAAACCTGAGAATTGAACCTGTTTAGGTTGTGATGTGAGACGAAGGCAGTTGGGTATGCACATCCAGGCAGTGTTGTGGATATCCCGTTCGGAATCGGGATGTGTGCATACATGATTATTGACGGACGTGAGGTCCGAGTAATGAATTGATTTTGGACACGTGGTGGTCCAAGTGAGGTATGGACATGGGCAGTCCAGTGGTTGGACTTGACATCTCATTGGGAGCATGTCTGTTTCCAACATGGTTGGAACTCCCGATCTGGGGAGAGTTGTGATTGGGGGAAACGAGAGGAGTGCTCGTTTCCGCATCAGTGATTGGTATTCCGAAGTCATTAGGGTTGACTTCATATTTTCTGCCGTGGCAGATGATGATTGTTGCTACCAGTACGTTGAGCGTGTATTGGTAGGTAGACCCAGGTTTGG
The DNA here is from genome assembly GCA_032719365.1 of Prinsepia uniflora. Classification (NCBI taxonomy): domain Eukaryota; kingdom Viridiplantae; phylum Streptophyta; class Magnoliopsida; order Rosales; family Rosaceae; genus Prinsepia; species Prinsepia uniflora. Next base: position 84,026,345 of record CM064864.1, read on the forward strand.
CCTTGGGTCATTGGACACAAGCAGTTGTGTATGATTTTGGATTTGGTGGTGAAATGCGTGGTCATCTTTCCACCAAGAGGAATTTGGCAAAGGATTCTATTGAGGGTGTAAGACCCTACGATCAGCTTCCAGATGGATTGTTAGCTATGTGAGCATGTGTGGATCCCAGGTGGATCTGATTTGTGATGTTGTCGACTTTGGTCGATGTGACGATCTAGGATCGTGATGTTACTTGTCGGGTGACGTAGCGATGGATATGGATTGTGATCTTGATGATCCAGATGGGTGGAGAGTTTATCACTCTTACCTTGGTACGTGAGTCGTTAATGACGGGACTGAACTTCTTTTCGGAGTGAGTCCATATGGTTGTTACTCGGTTAAGTAGGTTTCCGATGTGGTCGGATTTTGTCAACCTTTGACGTGTGGATATTGGGTTTGGCTTCCCTGTGAAGTCAATCGAGTGTTTTGGAGAGGCAACCGATAGATTCGGTTACGTTACGTCTTGATGGACGTAAACGAGATTTTGGGCTTTGGAATCGAATTTCTGGGTGACGATTCAGGATTCGATTGCGAAGCTCGAAAATGGATTACTGGATTTGGGTGCGGAATGATTATTCCAATGCTAGCTTACGGAATAATGATTTCGGATTCGGATTTGGAAATGGGTTGAAAATGTGATGTTTGGGTTTGGATTCGGAATTTCTTACGAAATTGCGGATTCGGATTCGGAATTGGAACTAGATGACGGGTGGAGTTCGTTTTGTCTCATGTTGGGTTGGGCAAATGTACTCCATTATTGGAACGTGTTTGGCTATGACCTGGGTGGTTGTAGGCAGATTGATGGATTGATGTGCGTACAGGGTACGTTGTACGAGGATTGATACTTTGCAGGCTTGTTATGCCTGGTGACGGTACATGGGTTGTACCAGTGGTGTGTGATTGAACGTGTTGGTGATCGGCTTGGTTCCGATATCATTGTTGTTTGTGATTGTGGACTGGACATTGGATACTGTACGCTGTGCAGAGTGATTTTGTCGGGTTCAGTGATTGTGTGAGCAGGTGCTCTTGGCCACGGTTGGCTAGTGGAACCCCGGTATTGATATGTGTGATCACTGCTGGGCTGGTATTCAATGTGTTCCAGTTACACCACTTGATTGAGTAAGTTGGCGGTATACGTACACTCGGGATGAGGGAGTTGGTGGTCAGAGTAACCACGAGTAGCCTTGCGTGATGCTACTACGCCGTTATATTTTTCCAGCGTCTTGGTTCGCTGAGGGAGTCGGCGATTATGGACATTGAGATTTACTTATGTCGCAGGATGGGCTTGCCCTGCGAATTGAGATCAGGTGGTTGATCTTGCGCTACATCGAGAGTGATGTAGTATGTGGTGTTGTCACGGATAGACAGATGGTTGGGGCTTTATCAGGGTGGTAAAGTTTTGTGATGACAGTTTGACTAATGGTGTCAGCATGGACTGACAAATGAGATTTGGTGACTCCCGACGGGAGCAAATGTAAGGATTTATTGGCAATGGAAAGGAACCATCTAGCTGAAGGAGTCAGCTAAATGGTTAAGCGATTTTATCGCGAATCAGGTGATTATGTCCACTCGAGGTGGTCGAGTGTTGTTGTTGTGACGTATGACTGTGATGGGATGTCTGGGTACAAACGAGGCCGGTGTTGTCCCAGTATGTGGGTGTACAAGTGTACACAGATGTGTGGTCGAATTGTTTTCCACAAGGTGGTTGTGGAGTAAGGTTATTGGTAATTTCGAGGACAAAATTCTTTAAGGAGGGAAGGTTGTAACGACCCGTCCCGAATATCGGGATTTAATAATATTTAATGGTGATTTACTAATCTGGGATTAGTTGGGCGATTTCGGACGAATTGTGCAAAATGACCGTTTTGCCCCTGGGTGTGGGCAAAACGTTGACTTTTAATTCGGATGGTCAAATGGACTTTGACCGATGACCGTGACGTAGTTCGGGACGCCACGAGTTCATAGACGGGTGGCACGTTCGATTCCGACGTTCGTGGTGAAAGTTATGATGTACGGAAGTCCAAGGGCGTTTTCGTAATTTGGACGATATAAGGGGGAAATGTTGACTTTTTGACCGGGATGTCCGATGGCCGAGGGCCAAGGACCGTTACGGAGGTTTCGTCGATACGAATTCAATGACAGGCGGCACGCATCAATCGGAGTCCGTATGACCGAGTTACGGGTCAGGATGCGTGAGGGGCATTTTGGTAATTTTCTGCACAAGGGCAGAATTGTAATTTTCTTCACGGGACACTGTTCCATTGAATTAGCCGTGAGGTGGATGCCTTGTGCGATCGATCCCATGTTTGTTTATCAATTAAATGATGGAATTGGACCGGTTTGGGGTGGGATTGCACATGGGAATGAGTTGGCATCGATTGCACGACATGTGCACTGGGTTTTCTATGATTTTCTGGCCAGTGCGGGAACTTTTGCACAGTGGAAATTGGACACTTTTGGATGCCTTTAACGGCTAAATTGAATTAAAGGAATGAAGTGTGTGTCGAGGGCAGTTCACTGAGATTGAGAGATGGAAGAATGGAGTGGAAATGGTGGAGGAATACTCAAAAACCCGAAACTGGGTTCTGGGGAATTCAAATTCGAATTTCCAGTTTCAGGCCAGCCCAAGCCTAATTGATGAGTGATTGAGCTTCCTGGAACTTCAACGAGTCGAACCAGATCAAATGGGGCAAGCTTGGGAGCTCCTAGGGCCGTGAACGGACATGGTGGACGGCCGGAAAACTCGAGCTTGAGTTGTGACGATTGAGGTATTTTCGAGTTAAATTAATTATGCTAATTAGTTCGAATTAGTCCTTATTAACTTCCTGTGAAGTTAATTTGATTTTGGTTAAGGATTGGAGGAGCTCTGGTGATCGACCCGTTTTGGGTGATCACGGAGTTGTCGACAAGATTGATCGACGGTTGATGCTAATCATGGACACAGAACTGAAATTGGTGGATTGATGATTGTTGTAGGATCAAGAACGGATGGAATTGATATCGAATTGAGGGTGTTTGAAACGGATCCTATCGCGGGTAATCTGACCCGTTTACCAGTCATTCGGTGAAGAAGGAGCACTGTAGCAGGCGCGTGGCTTTCACGCGCAGCCACTCACGGCGGCGCGTGACGGCGCGTGGGCACGAATCTCGAGGTGAGGTCAACATGACTTTTATCCTATACTTTGTAACGAACATTTTGGGATTGGTTTCGTGTCGATCGGACACCGTCTCGATATTGTTCGGGATGTCCGAAGGTTTTTAATCCAACTTAAAAATACTTAAAAAATTCGGGAAAATTACGGGACTTGAATAGGATGTTAATGATGAGGTTAGTGATCCTCTAAATTGATTTGAACAGGATTGGGAGTCCCGGTGATAGTAAGGTGGCCCGGGAAGGCCTATGGCACGCGTATCGAGGCGCTCGGTTAAACGGTCTGTGAGTGGACATTGGTTTTATAAATTCGATGCATGCATAACTGTTTCATGATTGTTATAATTGGGATTATATGATTTATTTTGGATATCAGTGAATTTATATGTTTTCACGCTTTTCGAGGCGATTTACGTGTTTGCACGTGAATCGAGGTTTTCTGGATTTGCACTGATTTCCATAAATATGGATGGATATGATTTCATGAAACGGTTACGGATTTGATAAAGTGAATCGGGCCAGGGGCCCAGTTAATTTGTTGAATCGGGCCAGGGGCCCAATTGAATTATGAAATCGGGCCAGGGGCCCAGTTAACTTAGGAATCGGGCTAAGGGCCCAGTTGACTTGTATATGTGATTTCGGGTCGGGGACCCTAAAATGGAATTGAATAAACTATTTCGGATTTGATTCAACCATTTGGACTTATGACGGTTTTATGGAAATTCGGGGCAGGGCCCTTGTGATATTTTGGAAATGAATAATAAAATGTGTTCCATAAAACCATCTCGATATGAGGATATTTATATCCTGGTCTCCTCCAAGTGTCGGGGACACTGGAGAAGTCACGGTGCATTGCCTGCGAGGGCTCATTGTACGGAGCTACCGGACCGTATAGTGATCCAGGAGCAGGATTGCTAGACGTCATGGACGTCAGACATCGGGGATGTCAGAGATATGGACCCGGTGAGACCCCGGGCAGCACGCGTTGCTTAATACCGTGAGATATGACGTCTGGAACGTCAAGCGTCTAGGACGCTAGGCATCGGGGATGCCGGAGATGGAAAAATAATAAATGAATATTACTGGATTGATGAAATAACTCTTGGATTTACTTTTGGAAATCGAAAATATGCTTTGGTTTCCGGGCTAAGGCCCTAATGGTTATTTCTAAATAAATATGGGATTATTGGTTTTGGTGCATGCATATGATTTTACTGAGGGGCATAAATGTCTTATAAATGTTTTAAGCAGACTTGTTTATTTTCGTCCACTCACAGCTTTTGTTTTCAATGCCCTTCAGGTTGATTCCGGATACGACTGCAGCAGAGACTTGAGCATCGCACACCTCCTCCATCGATCCTTACGCACTCTGGAAGCCCGTTTGGGCAATGGCAATCGGTTATCCCTTGTCTGGCGCCTCTTGTCAGACGGGAGCACGTCACATTCCATGGTAATCCCGGGGGGATTGGGATGGGTCGTGTCAAGGGAGGTCTGGCTTAACCGTCCCACATCTTCCTTAGTGCATGTGCTTACCAGTGATGGTCTTCCCTGCCCTCCGCCACTCGACCCGCCCTTGAATATCACATGACTGTATGATTATATCTTTCATAGTTTTCATTTGTTTCTCCTCCTTATGTGCTGCTTTGTGCTTATTTAGCATTGTCCAAAAAAAAAATTGAATATCGATCTCATATAATGAAAATCGAATTTAAAACATTTCATATGACAGATAAAGAAAAATATCACTAAATCATAGTACTAAGCAAGGATGAAAATATCAATATCGACGGATATATCGCTAGTCAAATTTACGGATATCTCACTCCAAATATCGCTTTAAATATCGATATCATTTATGGTCAACAAAAATGACGGAAATTCGGTCTAAACGTTGGAAATTTGGAATGAAAATTTGGGAAAAACTTAAGTAACCAATGATGGTTATATATAACTAATAAAAACTATAAAATGACTTTGATATAATAAATATATGATGAATAATATGATACAACAGGGTTCTGCCAATTACTAATAATATAAAATTTTAAACATAAATATAAATTGAAGTGAATTACTATAATTGAATGTTAATATAGTTAAAGTATAAAAATAAGCATAATAATGGAGTTTACATTTACATAATAATTTAGAAAATCGGGAAATTTGTATTTACATAATAATTTAGAAAATTTGACATTAATTAGTGAAAATTGGAGGTAAAATTAATTCTTATTAATCGTATGATCATCTCATATTTTTCTAAAATCCATTAATATTCAATTCAACATAATTTACTTGAATTGTTCAACATAATTTGTTTTAATTCAACATAATTTGCTTCAAATTAACCATCTTTACTTTACGAATCATTCCATTCAATATAATTTGCTTCAAAAATTCATTAATATTCAAATTAACCTTATATTTATATTCCCAATTTTTTTTATATCAAATACTAATTTAAATATAAAACATATTATATTAGATTTTCATAAATGTACCCATATGTTATCCAATTAACCTCAAAGTTGTACCATTACACTAAAAATAAAATAAAAATTTCATGTTGGATGGACGGCCGGTTGGAAATTCCGATATATCGAGTGATATATCGGCGAAAGTGACGATATTTTCATACATGACTTTAAGATGGCAAAACCTAAGCGATAGTCTTGATCAACACCTCATTTCCCGCTGATAATAGTAATTTTGATAACTGACAATATAATACTTTAAACATTAAAAAAAAAACTTTAAACATAAATAAAAATAAAAACATAATAGATTTCATAATATATAACTAAATTGAGAGTTAAACTCCGATTTTTTCATGTATTTCGAGAAATTTGAAAGAAATATTTCAAAAAACTAAATTTAAAGTGAGAAGATTGATTCTATATGAAAAAATAATAATAAATTAGATCTAAAGAAAATAAAAATAATATTATTTTAAATTGAATTATAAATTTTTAATTATAATTTATTTTTCTAAAACCATAATTGAATGTGGGTTGGACAATTGGACCCAAAAAATAATTGAAGGGAAAAGTCCTACACTCCTATGGCCTACAGATAGATATGAATGTTATTATTTAATATCTTTTTCCTCTCTCCCTTTCTCTTTCACCCCCCCCCCCCCCCCGCTCCGGAAGACCTTCATTTTCTTTTTCTGCAACCACATCAATCCAGTTGAATAATGGCTAAAATCAACCTCACTTTTAACACAAATCATTCTCCACTTTGAGATGAACAAGATGAACAAAGCCCAGCCCTCCTTTGCCAGCCTCGTCGCTGGAGTCTGACGAATCGAGGTTTGAAGGTACAAAAATATTGCTGAAATCGGTAGTTATCGTTGATATTCTCCGATATTGGCCGAAATTACCGATTTTGGGGGAAGATTTTCCCTCATTCCTGTCTTACCTGCAGGTGGTCAGAAAAACCCCTATATTGACGATATTGGCGATTTTTTCATCCATGGCACTAAGTGATTCATGCCATTAGATATATTGACTTCACCTGACGAGAATTAAACCCTAAATCTCCCCATACCAAATATAAAAAAATTATCATTAGGTCATTACTAAGTAGCCCATTTCATCCATTATTTAGTTCTAAGAATCAGCAAAGCACATAACATGATGGAGAGTAATTCTTCTTTGTTGTTGCCAAACGGCTTAACCGAAGTATCTTGGAGTCTATTGTCTATCCTCATATTGCCGAACACTGGCATGACCGTACGATTTGATTTGATTTTTAATTTTTTTCAATATTCAAAAACGTGTATTTTAAAATAAAAAATTAAAAGGAAAGCCTAATTCAAGTGAGAAGTGGACGAACCAACCAGTGACTTCATGACTAGACACCGCAATGGCATGGCTTCGTCTCGTCATGATTATGCCACGTACATATGTCGACCTCTTTATTTAATTATCGCAAGTCTATTATTGATGACGAAACGGTTTCTCAATTCAATTTTTAAATAGATTAAATTTATATATTATATATAAAATAAATTTAATTTTTACGAATAAATTTTATTAATAAATATAAAAAAATTAATAAATATAGAAGATATATTTATTTAACAGTCTATTGCTAATAATCGATAGCCACCTCTTGCAACTTTCAACTCCTTTTATTAATGGAAAAATATTTTCTTGACAGTCTATTACTAATAATCGATAGTTTTTTTCTTTTTCTTTATGCGAAAGTCTAAGAGATAAACCAAAGAAGATCTTGTCAAAGCCATTTAAGACGAGAAGAGAAAAGTTCTCACGCAATTACTATTGATAAGGTCAAAGCTATACATGTCTACGTCTGCTTCATTCAGGCCGGCGTGAAGGAGACCAATATTTTGAAATTGAAGCCATATGATTCTAGATACCTTGGAATATGTTAAATTCGTTAGTCAATTTATTTTAAATTATTATTTATTTAATTATTTAAATTTAAATTTAATGGAATAAAAATTAAATAGTTTGAGAATTTAAATTATTTTATTAGTAACAATTTGGATTAAAATTTTTATTTTGAGGATTCATTAAATCTAAATCGGATATTTAATGAATATATTAATTGTTAAACCTATTATTAATACAAAGTAAAAATTAAAAAAAAACTGAGATATGTTTAGACAAACAGATATATACCCAGATACGAGTGTAATAAAGGATTATTATGTGGTAATGTTCATTTGATAAATATTAATAAAATGATAATATTAGCAATTCAATCTCCCGCAAACTTAATATATCAAATTTTGAGTATTGATTATTTTGCTGATTTTTGTATCCTTACTGTTTTTATATTCCTGAGAATTGATTATTTTTCAAACCATTTTAATCAAAATCGAACATTTAGAAACGGTTTGGATCGAAACAATTTCATTTCTAAATTTAAAAAAATTTCAACTGTATCAATCCGTGCGTTAAAATTTTAATAGTTTGAATTTGGATATTTTTAATATCCGTATTAAATCGTATTGTACCCACCTGAACATATGGTCCATTCTAGCCGACAAATCTACTACAAAATTAGTTTTATGAACTAATTTAAACTTAGATAACTCAAGCACGAATATTCAAGTTGATTATTATTATCTGAATGCATATTTCAAATTCACTATGGACTATAAGAGATTTGACCAACAATTATGCATTAATATGAAAATCATTAGGTCTTGCTCTGCAGGCCTGTCGACCAAGGAATCGAATATCTAAAACATTATTTGGAATCTGAAGTGCAATGCTTTGAATATATGAAGGAGATAAGTGACTAAATTCAAAGTCTGAAGTTCGGTTGTGTGGATCTCAGTTTATCGGTTAGGGTTGAGTTCGAAAGGCTTGACTTTATGTAGGTTTTGGGTACCAAAAAAAAAAAATCAAAGCATGAGGGGGAATTATGTTGAATATATATTTTAGTTTTATACTAATTATAGCTATTATTTATAGATTTGATTATCAGTAATAACGTTCATGAATTATACATAAATATATAAGGACAATTCTTTTGTTAAATTTTTCAACGATTTATGTTAAAAATACACAATTGATAGGACAATTTTATCTTTATTCTTAAAATAAATTATTTAGAAATTAAACGAAAAGAATGTTCAAATACATTTAGATATATTTCAGGTTCGTCTGCTATTAATAATAAAACTTACTATTATTAATAACAAAACTTATGTAAATTAAGCTTAATAACTTTGACAGTAGTTTTTCAAATTACTAAAGTGGAATAGAAATAGTAAAATGGTGAGCAATTCAAAGAGAGAAAGAAAGAAATGAAGGGGAACAAAGATCTAGAGAAGGAATATGTGGGGCTTTCCACTAACATAAGAGAAAAATTGGGGATATGAAGCCACAAGCAAGAGTATCAATCGATCACTTTATTATTATGACAATTCAGATCAATTTTTTCACCATACAATAATGCCAACTAAAACTTCAAACTATATAAAGAAAAGCTCTTTTTTTTCTTCTCATTATTAACAAAAAGAATGTCTAGTTGTTCTCCTTGACCAATCAAAGGCCAACAATAATACAAGTAACTAACATAGTATCTAGAATTAAAAACATTAGTCGTGTGAGGGCGTCATGCAACAATAGGAAACACTACTAATGTTTTAATATTGTTAGGGGAGTAGCCTAAATTTATTTAGGGCACAAATTGAAGTGATCTATTTAGGGTACGAATTGAAGTTCTAGTTTTTTTATGTGAGATATTGTTTCGCACTCTAATACGCCCCCGATTTTCAAACCTAGAACGTGGTGATATGATAGGGCCTAAAGCTTAGAAGCCTAACTATATAAATTGAGGTTTCACTAATAACTAAATGGTAATGATAAGAGTAGCATAAGCCTATTTAGGGAAAAAAAATGAAGTGGCCTATTTATGATACAAATTCAAGTTTTGTTTTTTCGATGTGTGATATTACCTCACACTCTAATATGCTTCTGATTTTCAGGCTTAACACATGGCAATTTGAATGGATAATGTGTGATATGTGTGGCAAATAAACCTTACACACGAAACAACCCACTATGATAGTATGAAGAAATTGAGGTTTCTTATCAAAATCAATTGACAATGAGGGGAGAAGACTAGGGTTATTTAAGACACAAATTGAAATTTTGTTTTTATGACGTGAGAAATTGCCTCACACTCCAACATAAACAGGAACTAGGCGCGAGTCTAGGTAGATTTTTTTTTGTTTTAATAAAAAATAATAAAAGTTAATAATATAACAAGTACCTTCAAATAATTCTAGAATAATGAATATTTTCAAAGACAAAATTACTGTATTGAGAAACATAATGTGTAAAATGGAAGTTCTATAATTATAAACATACAAATGATAAAACTGAGATGAAGATGTCAAGAATTTTAGTGAAATTTAAACTTAATAATTCTAATTGTTTTCCAAAAATAAATATAGAAAATAACGAGTGAAATTTAAACTTAAGAATTCTAATTTTGTTTCAAAATTAAAATTGAAAATAATTATAAAATAAAATAAACTATTTTTCGTCTAATTGTCCACTCTTTCTAGCCTATAGCCAGCCGCCTAGGTGGTGTTTGAGGCGCGTCTAAGTTAATTTTCCTAAAACGAGATAGTAATAGAGAACCTAGCGCTTAGGCGGAAATTTTTAAAAATACAAATATCCTAATTCAATATATTTTAGACAACAAAATAAGCCGTAAATCTAAATTTGATGTCTCGTGGAATTTGGTGGTAAAGACTTGAAAACGTGGGGGATGGATGGGCCAATAATACATGCACCATTTACTGATGGAAGACATTTTTGCTAACAGAGAAGAGAAACAAAGAGGCACGTATTGCAGATGGTAAGAGTTTTTGTCCGATTCATTAGGCGGCTGCTTGATGTGTTTGAAATTTGGTGTTAATTGATAGGTCAATTCGTCCTTCTTCTTCTTTTTTTTTGATAATTATTTTTTGGAGTACAAACGACTAAACTGTTAGGAAATTAATCCTCCACCACGCAAGTGCTAACAATAAAGATGAAAAAAGAAAATAAAGAAACCAAGAACACAAAAGATTTAACGAGGTTCGGCCAATTAACTTGCCTACGTCCTCGGAGAGTTTTCTCCTTCACTATGAGAGAATACAAAATACAAGATTACACTACTCAAGTTTATACCCAACTTGAGCCCTTGTACCCAATAGGATACCCCTTGTACACCCTCTCTCAACCCGAGAAAATCACTCTACCCCAAAGAGCTATACACACTCTTTCACCTTCTCTTAACCGAGAAGATCACTCTCCTCCAAGAGCTATACTCACTCTTGAAGTGCTCAAGAAGATCACTCTAGCCCAAGAGCTATACACACTCTTGAAGCACTCACAAGTGTGTGAGGTGTTCTCCTTGATGTTGAAATGTGACCAAGCTCTCCACCTTATATAGTGTTTAAGGCACAAGTTGTATTTGTGCTTTTCCAATGTGGGACATTTTCCTCACATTTCAACATCCTTCATTGAAGTCCATTCATGCACCTTCTTCAATTAATGATCTTCTTCATGAAGCTTCCACATCAATCTTTTCCTACAAAGTTGAATGAACAACACCATGTATTTATTCCCAATACATAATCAAATTCCAATGCATTAATAATCCACTAAGGAGGCATTAACTCAACAATCTCCCCCTGCCGACTTAGGTGGATAATGTTGCATCACCACTTCAATCCCTGAAGTTCATCTCAAATTGAGATACCGCTTGATATACTCACAAGCATTCCATTGGCCTTATTCTTGTACCAACTCCACATACCCGAATCAGTTGCATACGGTCCTAGCTCCCCCTGATTCAAAATGGCCAATGCTATGTGTAGCTGCTCCGAGTCAACAATTACCAGTTGGCTCCGAAGAGGGACCTCGACTTTGCCTCTTCCTTAGCAGGATTATCCTTCTCACCATCGTCTGCAACTTGGAAACATGTAGATAGCGTCTCTGCTGTGCCCGCAAACGAGACCCGCTTCAGGTACCAGTTCTCCTGTACCCCCTGTTTCCCAACAACCTTCGAGGTCTGAGTTTTTCCTATCAGACGGAACATACTTTTACATTTTTCTCCCTTCATTAGGACCATGCAGCCACGTGACACTTTCATAACTCCCCCTGCTGACGAAACCTTACAGCCCTTGGAGTCTAGTTGGCTCAAGGATATTAGATTTCTCCGGAACTTTGGGACATACACCACATCACCCAATGTTCGAACTGCTCCATCGAACATTTTGATCTTCACCGTTCCCGTACCCATGACACGACGTCTTGTGTCATCACCCCAAGTCACAAATCCTTGGACTTCCTGGAACGTATCAAAATATTCTCTCCTAGAGCAAAGGTGATGAGAACAACCACTATCTAATATCCAATAATCTTGAGAAAAAATGTAATTACCTTTGGAGACTGTGAGCAGTTCTCCAAAATCTCTAGACATCTCCGCTACACCAGCCAAGGAGCAATCTGAGCCCTTATCGTCCTTCTCTTTCATCAATGGACAATCCGGCTTTATGTGTCCCCACTCCTTGCACTTGTAGCATTGCTTGCCCTTTCCTCTGCCTCTGGATTTAGACCTGCTATGCTCACTAAATCCCCTCGCAGTTGACCTTCCCTTACGATTCTGTTCATGAGCAATGAAGACGGAACCTTGAGAATCATCGGCTTTCCTTCTCTTCTCATGTGATAAGAGAGTCGATTCTACATCCTCCATCTTCAGTGTATCCTTACCATACACAATTGTAGTAACAATATTCTCATATGAATCGGGAAGCGAGGTAAGAAGTAAAAGGGCTTGATCTTCTTCCTCAATTTTAACCTCAACTCTTGATAGTTGATTTATCAATCCCTTGAACACATTCATGTGCTCCATGAGATTCGCACCTTCTCCCATCTTGAGCTTGTAGAGACCCCGCTTTAAATTCAGCTTCGTTTGCAAACCTTTCCCAAGATAAAACTTCTCCATTTTCTCCCAAAGCTCAGGTGCAAAATCTACATCATTAACATTATTTATAATATTGTCAGCAATATAAAGCCTAATAGTGCTGACACACCTGGACTCCAACTCGTCCCAATCTTCATCTGACATCTTCTCTGGCTTCGCATCCTTCCCCTTCAACGGTCTTGCAAGGCCTTGTTGAACTAGGATGTCCTTCACCCTCCTTTGCCATAGAGTGAAATTTCCTTTTCCATCAAACTGCTCCACCTTGAAATGTGAACCGCTAGAACTTGCCATGGCAAACCGCTCACGATCGATAAACCGAAGCTCTGATACCACTTGTTAGGAAATTAATCCTCCACCACGCAAGTGCTAACAATAAAGATGAAAAAAGAAAATAAAGAAACCAAGAACACAAAAGATTTAACGAGGTTCGGCCAATTAACTTGCCTACGTCCTCGGAGAGTTTTCTCCTTCACTATGAGAGAATACAAAATACAAGATTACACTACTCAAGTTTATACCCAACTTGAGCCCTTGTACCCAATAGGATACCCCTTGTACACCCTCTCTCAACCCGAGAAAATCACTCTACCCCAAAGAGCTATACACACTCTTTCACCTTCTCTTAACCGAGAAGATCACTCTCCTCCAAGAGCTATACTCACTCTTGAAGTGCTCAAGAAGATCACTCTAGCCCAAGAGCTATACACACTCTTGAAGCACTCACAAGTGTGTGAGGTGTTCTCCTTGATGTTGAAATGTGACCAAGCTCTCCACCTTATATAGTGTTTAAGGCACAAGTTGTATTTGTGCTTTTCCAATGTGGGACATTTTCCTCACATTTCAACATCCTTCATTGAAGTCCATTCATGCACCTTCTTCAATTAATGATCTTCTTCATGAAGCTTCCACATCAATCTTTTCCTACAAAGTTGAATGAACAACACCATGTATTTATTCCCAATACATAATCAAATTCCAATGCATTAATAATCCACTAAGGAGGCATTAACTCAACATAAACAAGGGGGCCTTTTTCTGTATAATGTTTGGAATTTTTTGCCTAAAATATAGTACTACTAATCCGTCTTCTCTCCCTCTGTATATGATCCAATTATTCTACGTTGAATGTGAATGTGTGTTGATTAGAGTTGCCACGTTGTGGAATTACAGCCTGAGTGCATATCGGGTTACAAAATCAAGCCACATTAAGGTAAAACCATAATTTTTTTTTTTTTTACACTACCCGGATAAGGGGAGAGATTTAGTTTTAGGTTTGGACTCTTAAACTGTTTCGTTTCTCCGAAAATGGTGAAGAGATACGCTAGAAAACCGATGAAGTAAAAAGAGGACAACTTTGGGATTTGAAATCGTTGAGTTTTCATAAACGAAGAAGATAAAAAGTTTGATGTGAAGTTTGAGTTTGAGGCGATAGATTGAAAAACCGAGAACTTAAAAGGGCATCTAGAGTCTATCGAGTATCAAGTAAGAATTAATTTGCATGTTAAATGCAAATCTTTATCGTTCAATTAGGTGTGGCTGTTATTTTGAAACGTGTTTGTACAAGGTGGTGATAATGATTGTACAGCCAGTTCTCTCTGCTCAAAATTATTGACACTTTCCTTCAATCATACACATCGATGCCTTTTGGTGTGCCCGGCTACAGTAAAAACCAAAAACCAAGGGGCGCCTTCTGTTTTTCTCTAATGCAGAAAATATGCCCCACGCTATTGAAATTAAAACGGTTTGGTTTGGTTCGGTTCTTATGGGTTCACGGATTCTAATTTACTCCTATATATTATATCGATAAAGAAAATGTAATGACAAGTCAAACGAGAAAAAAAAAATTATATAGAGAAATTGACACAATATTGGCTCATTATATAGAAAACCAAATATAATGAGATGTGTGAAGGAAAAATAATATCAAATAAGAACACCTCCCTCAGGGAAAACCATAATCTGATGGACGAAACTCTCTCTTTATCATATTCTTGTACGGAAATAAAATGGGATATACGTAGATGTACGTACAAAAGATTTGGGATCCCATGCAATAAAATTCATGCAGTACGTACTCCCGAGTCCCGATGGACTTTCGATTCACAGAGTCACACACATTAGGTGATGATGTAAAGCATTTAATCACCACTCTCTCGATCTTCTCAAATATTAAACTCTGCATTATGTTTCATTCAATTCTCCACCGTAACGTACTCCAGCCTTTCAATGACGTACTTAGAATTTGATGTCAAAGGGGATCTAATCGTTTTTTCTTTGTATAAATTTACTCTTAATTGATGATTTATTGATTATTAGAAATTTTCAAGCATTTTTATTCAAAATTTCATATTTTAATAAATTTTAAAATACCATTTTTTAGTGGTGTCCAGAAAAAATTAAAAATTTATGAGTTTATTTTTGTTTTATTTATTTATATAAACATTATGATTCATATATTAATACTCTTAAATCTAATAAAATAGCATCTTTAGAAAGTTCTATCATGGTAAACATTGAAAAATAAAAAAAAAATAAACAGGAAAATAGAAATGAACCATTTGGAAATATGATGTAAATACATTTTAGAAATATTTATAATTAAGAAAGAAAAGAAGATAATTAACAAAATAGGCAAATAAAGTAAAAAATAGTTAAAATTTTGATATATGTATGGTAAGTTAGTACGTATAGTATCATGTATACCATAATAGATATAAATTTAATACAAAATTAGAAGAGAAAGTACAATATAAATACATTTATTATACTGTAATAATTATAAATATACTAAAATATATTTTATATACAACAAAAAAGAAAAAAAAAATCGAGTGGGAGCCATGCTTCCACTGGGCTCTCCCTATCCCCGCCCCTAACTCCTTTGCTATATAAATTAATTTTGACAATCTTAATTTGCAAATTTCTAAAAGATAAATCAATTCTTATTTGTAATTAGAAATTTTGATGACGGATTTGGAAGTTTTTTTTTTTTTTTTAAAGGAAGAGTACTCTTGTGGAGTGTCTATTTTTTTTTTAATAGAAAAGAAATATATGTTAGCAATTATAATATATTCATATCTCTTCCAATGTATAACCACCTAAATTTATTTCTAATTTATTGTTGAGGAAGGTTGAGTTATGGCCTTATGGGTAGGAGTCAAGTTATTGCCGCAAAGGTAGAGAGGAAGGTGAAAGGTGATTAATATTTTCTTCTTTATGAGTCCCTTAATTAGTCGATCCCTTAATTAGTGCTTAGTGGTATTTCTCTTCTCTTAAAATTATTTTAGTATTTAGTAGGTAGGTATTCATTTTCACTTAAACGTAGAGATGTCTACGATTTAGGTTTTTTTATGATGGGGGCGTTATATATAAATTTTGTGTGAATTTGATATTGAGAGGTCGACTCATTATGTGGCTTACGCTAAATCCCCAATTTTAAATAAAATTAGAGTAAAATATAATCGTTGCATATAAAAAAAAACAATTTTTTTCTTCTATATATACAAATATTATAATTAGCTTAAAATGTTTTAATATGGCCATTGCCAAAAAAATTAAAAAGGGTTATCCATTTATTAGCTTTTAACAACATTAATATTTATTCAAAATCCATTAACCATATTTTTAAAATTTTATTATAATTAGCTTAAAATGTTTTAATATGGCCATTGCCAAAAAATTAAATAGGGTTATCCATTTATTAGCTTTTAACAACATTAATATTTATTCAAAATCCATTAACCATATTTTTAAAATTTACTAGTCCATAATCATCATAATAACTAGTCAAACAATAAAATTGACCATTTTTATTCAAAAATACTTTTAAATTTTTAATTATTTTTTTATCATCTATTAATAAATAATTTGGTTAATTGCGTATGATTTAGGGTTTCCATTAGACCATGAACCCTAAGTCGTACGCTTTTCCACTACCACCACATCTCCTTCCAAAAACTTTTGATACCCTACCATAGACCTCCAAACAATACGGATATATATCATTTTTATTTCATAAAAAAAATTCAATTGTAATTATATATAATATATATAAATAATATTTATTATTATATATAATATAATAAAATGCCCAAGAGGCCAAAACACTAAAACGCACATAAGAGCAAATTAAGAAAAGTCAAAAAAGACAATTATATTTTTAATTGTTTGAAGAACCTCTCAATCAAAATAAATTAATAAAATATTTTAAATAAATGTAAAAGTTATTAAGGATCAACTAATAATTTAAACAATCGAATGAAAGCCGTTTAGACATTTATATGCATAAATTAAAATGACACCATATATATATATATATTCCAATAATTAGCAATTTTTTTCTTCTTCTTGATAATCTATTAAGAGATACTTTCAATTATATATAAGATATAGAAAAAATTCCTTAACAATGAAGGACATTATTAATATATAATAACACTAAAATATAATAATTAAGTTAAATTAATTTATAATAAAATTCAGATTAGCATAGCATAATCACTTTTCCTTAAAATAAAAAAGTTATGTCGTTAATTTATATAATTAAAAAGTAATAATATTTTTTTTATTTTTTTTTTCAATTATCAGTGATATTATTATTAGGATATTATTATGTGCTCAACAATAAACTAAAGTTAGGCTCTTAATGACAATGAGAAAGCATTTGCATGTATCATGATTCAATTTATTCGGCCATAATTTGTGGAAAAATAAAATTATTGGTCATGAAATCTTCAATTGGGGGAAAGTTGGAAATAAAGTTGTAAAAAGGCAAGGAAGCAAAATCATAGAAAAAAAAAAAAAAAGACACTTTAATTAATCTCTATTGAAAAGTTTGTTATGGTATCGAGTGGATAAAAGAATTTAACATTAATGTTAGTTGAGTGTCTAATTATATCCCAAGCCACCCACTCATGAGTAGCCAATTAATTTATCTGGTCGAATTTACGTGTATTGATTTTTTTTTATTATAAGATTAGAATTTGATTTTCATTAAAATTAAATTAAGATTTAAATGAGAAAGCACATAGTGAATTATTACTAATTTTCTCGAAATTTTACCCATAATTCTTACTACTGTTGACATCACCACCACCACGCAATCTACCACAAGCCTTCACAACCACACGAGTAGCAGCAATGACCATCACTTCCTCCACTATCACTACCAATACGTCGGTGGCCACTGCCACCATCACCACCGCCGCTATCCAATAACACTTTAATCGCAGCCAGCACCACCACCATCGCTATCATTACATCCGCTTCACCCGAGTAGATAGAACAACCAACTTCGCTTTTTATTTTATTTTTTCATTTTTTCTTTTAAAAAAAGGGCATATAAAATATTAAAAAATTGAACAATATATTTATCTCTATTTTTATAAAACAATGAGAGAAAGTATTTGGATATTACAAGGTTTCGCCAAAAAATTTCAAGCAAAAATGCCCTTAATGAGCGAAATTAGAAAAAAAAAAACAATTATATTAATATAGAAAAAATGGTAAAATTAGGATATTTAATTAAAAAAACTAAAATTGGAGTTATTTTTATTTCCTCGTTTCTAATTCTTTTAAAAAATAAACTAAATATAAAACAAAAATTTGACATACTTGTATGAGCTAGTGGAGGAGTATGCAAAGAATGGGGGTATCAAGATGCTTGAGAAAAGAACTGAAAAGAAATAATAAATGTTAAATAGACCATATCTATAAACACATTAATATATAGCTTATATTAGTGTATTGTCGAAAAAAAGAGAGCTTATATTAGTGTGTGTTCTCTCAAAATTGTAATTTATAAACGTGATCATCCTAATATTTTCAGAAAAAAATAATCCTTTTCCGTGCTTGGTAGAGAAAAAAAAAAATTAAAGTTCAAAGAGTTTTGGGATATTCACATAAAAAGGCTAGTTGTATATATATATTTAACTTTTTAAAGAGAAACGCCTTTTGCATATTCTGTGGTCCGTGACGAAGCGATGTAATTGTTCAGAGGTTTGGACAGACTGTCATAAGTGAAGGCCTTTAACCGATTAAACCCCCTGCCCCATCTCTCTGCATAATAAACAGCTTTCTATATACAGCCAAAGCGCAAAGGAGGGGAAGAGGATCCCAGTGAGGGAGAAAATGCCTGTTCTTACACCCAAGAGGGGATAAAGATTTTATCTTTTTGCGTTTTGGTAAATAGTAACAAAGTTTTTATCTTTCACTGTATTTTCTTTGAGTTATCATTGATCATGTTCGTCTCTGTGTGTTTTAACTTTTGAGCTATATAGTGCTGGGTTTTAGTTCTTTTGTGTTGCTTAATATGTGCATGCATGCCTTTGTGTTTAAACTTTAAAGTCTGTTTAGTTTCAGTCTCAAAAAATTTCCCAGATTTTATTTCAGACTGTTGATTTTTCTCATTTCATTTCCTCTAATGATGGTCAATGATGTCTTCTATCTTTGTAAGTTTATCTATTTTTGGTAGAGATCTTACATGGGTTTTTGCCAATTTGTTGTCTTGCAAAATTAGCACAAGAAAATAAAAAATCTTTAAACTTTTAGTAAATTATTTCTTCTTGCTTCCCACTGAAAACTTTCACCATCTGGTTGTATTTTGTTCTTCATTTTTTCTTGTTCTGCAATTCCAGTTTTCTAAAAGATATGATCTCATCCAACAGTTACAGCTTGTATGAACAAAAATTACCCCCCACCCCCCCCCCCCCCCCCCCCCCCCCCCCCCCCCCCCCCCGAAATTTATATTTTGTTCCACTATGAAGTTTTAAGTAAAAATAATTTTTGTTTAGATAATTAGATCGAGAAAGTTGGTTCTGATTTGTGATTCATGTGGATCTTGCAGAGTTGATTAAATGGTTACAAGCTGTGATCTTCTTGTGCCACAGCAATTTATGACAGCCTGAGAAAGGATGCCAAACCAGCTATGGTTTGCACTGCTAATGATTTGCAAGAGTGGAAAGATTTCCCCAAGGGCCTTAGAGTTCTTCTCCTTGATGGAGAAACAAGTTCTGCTTCTGAGATAAGATCCAAACTTGAGGCAATGGATTATATTGGTTAGAGATTTCTATCTTCCATTTTCTTTCTTTGCATTTTCCTTTCTAACATCAAGCAAATTTATTTCCTATGCTAGACAAATTAACTTTCTCTCTTTTTCCACTTCTTCATATATTTTCCATAAGTATAATGGTCCCCCTTTTTCCCTAAACGCATCGTATAATGCTTCTATATATAGAAGGATTCTGGCTTTCGTTGATATCATTTTTTATTCTACTCGTATAGAGGTTAGAAAGGTACTTGATCATGGAAGAAGAATCAATTTCTTGCAATTCTCAACACCACCATTCCATTGTTTTTCCCAATTTCATCCTAATACTTTTGTGATTTAAATGTTGAAAAGTGGCTTTCAGTTTGTACCTTCTATTTTTTATTTTTAATGTCTAAGTTGTTTACTTATTTAAGTTAAACTCATATTTTTGTCCTGCACTAAAATTAGAAGTCGAAGTGGAAATGAAGAATAATTCAGTTTAGTCTAACTACCATAAATATAGTGTGGGTTGGATTTCTAAGTCTCTATATGTTTCTATCTGTTTGTGTACATGTCTGTTTTGCGTTTGTGTATAACGCTTTGGGTAACAGCTCCATGTCCATTGCAGTCACTACATTTTGCAATGAAACCGAAGCATTGTCAGCATTTTCAAGCAACCCTGAATGTTTCCATGTTGCAATTATTGAGGTAATGAACTTAAGTTATTAAAACTCAATTTTGTTAATTTTCAGAGAAATTTTACTTCTTCATGTGTAGTGCTTTTAGTGTCATTCTATAGCTGAATATATCCTAACTAGGCCTGTGGTCCCAGGTAAATGCAAGCAATGAACGTTGGGGCTTCCAATTTCTTGAAACTGCTAAGGACTTGCCAACCATTAGTAAGTTTATAAACTAAATCTGATGATTTTAAGTTCAACATAAGTTGTACTCTTGATTTGTTTAATCATGTCTTTATTTTTGTTTCTGTTTTTAGTTCCTCCGACGATTGTCTGTCTAATGAACTTTTCTGTTTATTTGTTGTGTTTCTTATAAGTTTCTGTTAACTGTTAGATCATTAAGAATAGATAACTATTACTGTCGAAGTGATAACTTTGTTGATTCTAATGCAAAGCTTCCAAATCCTTCTTATAGTGACTTCAAGTTCAAGCAGTCATTGCCTGAGCAATATGATGAAGTGTATAGCGGTAAGATATTTGCTCTTCTGAATAATAAACTCTACTGCCTGGTCCAGGAGTTATGATTTTTTGTGCTTCGAATTTTAGGTCTACCATCTTAATAAAATCATATGTAAAGTTTATGCGCTACATTTCCAGCGAATTATACGAGTTCATGCCTGTATTTGACAATCTATTTTCAGCTTGGTGCAGTTGAGTTCCTGCGGAAACCACTCTCTGAGGACAAGCTTAGGAATATTTGGCAGCATGTTGTTCATAAGGTATGTTGACTATGGTAACGTTGTGTCGAGATCTTCCACAAATTAATATGAAAATGCTGAAAGTAGAAATTTCTGATTTTTTAAATCCTGAGCAGGCATTCAATGCAGGAGGGAGTATAATCTCTGAATCACTCAAGCCTGTCAAAGAATCTGTGGTCTCCATGTTGCAAATCAAACAGGAAAATGAAGAAGACAATTGTGAAATGTTACTAGAAACAGAAAATGTGTCAAGGGCTCAAGAAAGTGACCATGAGCAATCAACAGGAAATGACAAGTACCCAGCTCCTTCAACACCGCAGCTCAAACAAGGATCACGATTACTGGATGATGGAGAGACAAACTGCTTATCAGGGAAAGAGAATGGAGAGCCTGACAGTGAATCTAAATCAGTCGAAACTACATGTGCCAATCCAATTTCTGAAGAGACTCTTCAGATGAGTGAAGCTCATATGCCTCAGAACGTCGGGGTTAAAGAGGAAGATGAATTAGCCAATGGATCGAATTTGTCTAGCCACCAGCATAATAAAGAAAGTGCCAATGAAATTGGAGACAGTGCCAATGATAGTGGCCACCAGCATATTAGTGACAGTGCCATTGATATTGGGCACCCACATATTAGAGACAGTCCCAATGGTGTTGCCCACCCTCATTATAGAGACAGCGCAAATAATATTGGTGGTGCTGCTGAAGTTTTGAGTAAAACATCTGGTCCTAATCATTCTTGCAAATCTAATCGGAGGAAGATGAAGGTAATTCAACTACCAAAGTCTTGTTTGATTTCCAATTTTAGTATGAGATGATGATAATTGTTTGAGCCTTCCAAATCTATCTTGTACTTGATGTAGACAACATACTTTTATTTATTTTTTTAATGGAAATGTTCGTGCTTAGGTTTGCTCTTAACTTTTCCCAAGATAAGCATACAACATAGAATGTATATAAGTGACCCTGTCCACACACATGAAACGATTTTCTCACTAGCTAGAAACTGCAAATACATTCTTGAGATCTCTCAAATTTTCTCCCAAGTAAATCTTTGTAGTTCCATAACCATTTTTAGTGGCACAAGCATATAACTATAAAGCCCTATCCTTTTTTCTAGTTGATCAAGGGCTCGTGGTTAATGAATTTGCAAAATCAGTCAAATATCACCTCAAAGGAGTTTTCCATTTACTTGGAAGAACAACTGACAACAAATTAGATACTCTGGTGTTGTCAGCTGTCCTTGAAAATCATAAAATTAGTCCACCTAAAACGTACTCGATGTCGGTCTTGTAGGGTAGTAGTAATGAACCTATTTACTAATTAGTGTTCTTCATTTCTGAGGATTATGAGTTTACTTAGTGATTTTGACCATCTTATTGCATTTGGGTGTTTTTGTTCGGTTCCAGGTAGACTGGACGCCTGAACTGCACAAGAAATTTGTGCAGGCAGTGGAACAATTGGGTGTGGATCAAGCCATTCCATCTCGAATACTTGAGCTCATGAAAGCTGAAGGTTTGACCAGGCATAATGTAGCAAGTCACCTCCAGGTGGGTATTTTCCCGAACTCTTTACTAATCAAAGAAAGTTTTGTTTCAATATAAATTGTTTGCTTGATGATGGAGCTAGAATTTCTTCAGATACTGTTGAGGCTTCTTTATGATAAACCTATTGTTTAGGTAAACTTTGTGTGCAGAACTTTCTCTTGCATTCGTTTTGTTAATTGAAGTTCTAAGGTTTGAGTCATTGGCATTTGGTTTGTATTGAGCAGTGCCAAAAAATTTATCATCCCCTTCCTATACTTAGCTAATCATAATGATATGATTGGCTGTTTTCAAGCAGAAATATCGTATGAATAAGAGACACATCTTACCCAAAGATGACGGCAGGAGATTGCTCCATCCTAGAGATCCAAATCAAAGGAGTTATTATCCTCAGAAGCCGATCATGGCATTTCCCCCATATCATTATGATACTTCTTTACCGATGGCACCAGCCTATCCTGTGTGGGGATCACAAAATGGCAGTTACCCTGCGAACGTCCAGATGTGGGGTCCACCTGGCTATCCTCAATGGCAGCCATCAGAAAGCTGGCACTGGAATCATTATCCAGGGGTAATGTTTGCCATTATCTGAAGTATATTTTTAAGAACAATGGAAATATTTTCTTTGGTAAAACATGTTCATTGATGGTGTTAGGGTGTTAGCATTTACACCGTTTTGATGTTACAGATGCAAGCTGATGCATGGGGTTGCCCTGTAATGCCACCTCTGCAAGCTGGTTATTCTTCCTACCCTCAAGTCAGTGTGCCAATGCAAACATCTAGACATTAATTTGTTTTATGCATTTTGTCATTTAATCTCTTCTTTTAACCATGTATGCATGGCATGCTTACATTCGTAACCTATCTTCTTTCACTCATTGTTTCTAAATTGCAGAATGCACCAGGTCTTCACAATGCAAGTGTGGTTAATAATGGGTGCGGCACGCCACATAACTCTATCGATGTTCATCCGGTAACACTGGTCTTCCTTGTGAAACTCAATTGCATTTTAATCAATATGGTAGTGTACGTTGCGCAATTCAATCTTTGATTGGTGCAAACTAGCTCTTGATCTTGTACTTCTCCTCACAATGTCGGCAATATTCCCAATTTCGAATATCATTTGAGGGGAGCCAAGTTTCACGTGGAATATGATTTTGAATTCACTGTTTTTGCTTTTGATTATGTAAATGAAAAGGTAGAAATGATGGCAAAAAATAAAATAAAAAGCAGTGCAGTGAAAAGCCACTTTCATAAATGTGATTGAACCAATTTTCTACTTGAATTTGACAAGTCATGAGTGTTATCACTAGGGGCAGCATGCTCAATTATTTGAAGTGGTAGGGTAACATGCAAACCAGACTTAGAAAATGCACATGAAAGTTAAATCTTTTTTCGCATTTTTTCATTTTGCTTTTGCAGGCGGATGAGGTGGTTGACAAGGTTGTGAAGGAAGCAATAAACAAGCCATGGCTACCCCTCCCTTTGGGACTTAAGCCTCCTTCAACTGATGGTGTACTAGCTGAACTGTCTAGGCAAGGCATCTGCAACATCCCTCAAATCAACGGCCCTAACATGCGCTGACATGGACTGGGTCCCCCTATCCTGGATCACAAGGCTAGTACTGCACCCAGCCAATCAAGCACTCATTTGTCAAATGTAACATGTGTGCACACTTGATTGACTAAAACTTAGGACCAGCTATCTCTTGTGATCCCAGAGCTAGCAGATCTTCATCTGCCCACTTGCCCATCATCCCACAGTGGACAAGGTCAGTTTCAGGGCTTTGACACAATTGAGATGGATGGCCTAGGATTAGCCACGTTTGTGGATCTAACTCTCAGATTGTAAATAGTTTCAAACTGAAAGAGGGCCTACTTGGTCCGAATTGGGCTTGGGTGCAACTTTTTACCTGATATGGGGGATGTTCTGTGTGACTCTGAGGTCCCTTTTGGTGATGTTGGGTTGGTGTCTAATAATGGAAGGGAAAGCAGTGCTTCTTTTCATGGGTTACTGGTGAGAAAGTAACTCAAAAGCTTAGCGGGAAAGCTGGCTACTGGTTTATCTACTGTATAGACATTCAAAAGAAAAGGCCACCATTATGTAGTTTACTAATTTTGTTTTATTTTGGAGTTAGCAATGAGTGACATCTGTGGGGATCAAAATAAACTTTTCAAGTGGTAGAAACTGTTGTGCGGAAAAACACATGCAAGAGTTAAAGTAGAGTAAATTTTCAATTCCTGAGGTAATTTTTACCGTTATTTTAAATATGCTAGAGTAAAGATACACACGAAGATCATATGAGATAATTTTTACAGCTATTTTAAATATAATTCGTTTAAAGTTTTGTACGTTAAGATTTAAGCCTAATTCTTCAAATTCTTTCATTCTAGGATGTGGAATGCGTCCTAAGTGTTTGTATTTTTCCTCTTTCGAGGTTTGTTTGGCCTCCGACCTTATTTGTGTTTTCTGGTGAGCTTGTTCTCCCTTGCTAGTTTCTCCCAGAACTAATGACTAATTTCTGGCCTCAGACCCTTTTTTTCATACTTGCATTCAATTTTATATTCAAAATTTTCATTTTAAGAACTTGAATTTATGCCCTCATATCTCCTTTATAAAGAAAATAGTAAAATTTTATCAAATATTGATATATATTTTCTATTTCAATTTAAATAATGGTTTTTGTCAATTATGATGTAACTCAATATTCATTCAATAGTCAAAATGGAAATATATATATATATATATATATATAAAAGTTCTTCTACTTGAGTTAGTGTCCTATTTACTATACAAAATATGTCCAAATAATAATTAGTAAAAGTTAACTACACATTAATGAGGATAACCTTAATAATAATTTTTAAGAATATGGGATAATTTATTAATAAATTTAAAATTTTCTAACCCAATTTAAATTTATTTTTTTTTTAAAATGTAGACATGTTCAAATTTTTTTTTTTCCATAAAAATAAGATTATTTTAAAATTGCAGAGTCCTCCTGGTCTGTGGGCCTGCAAATGGTTGCTCTAGGCTAAGGCCGACTGCGAATAATGCGTATGAGTTATTGTGGAAATGCTCTCATGACATGCAACATAGCACAAAAAATAAAAAATAAAAAACAATGCAAACCCACATTACAACTTCATCAAAAAAAGTTTACCCTAACCTTAGTTTTGATTTAACAAAAAAATAACTTCATCAAAAAGCCTCTGACTCCAAGTTTTACGAAATCAATCAATTTTGTGATCTCGTATCGTGCTCATATCTTATCCAAAGAACGCGTATAGGTACCTTTGTGATTTCGTATCGTGCTCATATATATCTCATCCAAAAAACGCGTATAGGTACCCTTGTGATCTTGTATCGTGCTCATATATATCTCATCCAAAGACCAAGTATAGGTACCCTTGGAAAGTTCTTGTGACAAGAAACATAACCCAATATGTAAATAATGAAAACTTACATTAGAACTGCCCAAAAAAAGATCTCGAAGATTGGGGGGAGGGGGAAAGTTTGTATGATTTAAAGGTCATTGGTGGTTTAACAATCTGCAGGTTTCCTTATGAAGAGTTTATTCTTTCCAATGTTGAAATGAAGCGATCATGCATAGATCATTACATCCTTCAACAGTTGTAGGGCTTTTGAAGAATTATTCTTTATGTGATTTTCACAATCAAGGTCCACTTCTTTATGTTGGTTTTGGTGAGATCAAGATCAGCCGCCGCGGACGGTGGTCGGAGAGACGTAATCCGTGATATTGATGGTGTCAATTGATAAGTCGGTAGGTCAGTGAAGTTGGGTGTTCTCTCATCTTGGTATGAACTCCTTCATTTTTTTTATAATTTAAAGAAGAAGAAGAAAAATGTAAAATCATTAAGGAGCAATAAAACGATACTGATTGATTGGTATTTGTTCTTATTCAGTAAGCAACATCTGAACAATACACTTCAATTTTTACGTATACAGAAATTGAATCCAGCAGAAAAAAAAAATAAAAAATAAAGCAAAAGCAAAAACCAGAGGCACAAGAGTGAGGATATAGCAGCAGCCAATTTACGCTGCCAGAGAGACGGTCGAAACGACGTCGTGGAGTCAATAACGGTAGCATTCGCGATTGTAGCGCGTCTTGTCGCACCTAGGGGGCGGGGGGTTTCTGTTAGAGTCAGGATGGCAAGGAGGGTACCCTTTCCGATCACACGCCGCCGATGCGCCACTATTCAACACCTTTCCGGTGTAACCCGAACCGCCCACCAGAATTCTCCGGCTGATTTCTGCGTCCATCATGAACTCCAAGTCCTCCCCCAGGTCGATGTGCCCGATAAGGCACGGCGCGTCGGTGAGGCCGTTGCACGGCCAACTGGTGGTGTTGTTGTTGCACTGACTTGTGGTGAACAAGGCCATCGCCACCGTCGCTAACAGAGCGATCCGTAGTTGTACGGTACCGATTGCCATCTTTTAGTTTCTGTTTTTCAATGGTGTTGGTGACTTGGTGGTGGTGGCTGCTGCTGCACTGGATAACTATTATAGTTGTCTTGAGTCAATGAGGGCCACGACAAAGACGACAGCTGTCATCGTGGGCCCCATTTTAGATATTATACATATAATTGAGATACTACGGTTTGGGATAATCCAAACTTCCCTACTCGCATCCACTCAAATGTTTACTTTTTAAATTGTTAAAATTTTAATAATTTGATACCATTTGAATTTTTTAAAATTATAAATAAAATAATTTTGATTCAAATTGTTATTAACGATTCAGTTTAAATCGAAACATAAAAAAAAATAGTAAGGATATTAAAAAAATAAGGATATAAAAAATAAAAAAATAATCAATACTCAAAATTTTGTATATTAAGCTTGCGGATAATTAGATTGCAAATATTACCACTATATTAAGATTTATCAAACAAATATTACCATTTCATAATCTTTTATTATACTCTTATCTAGGTATACATGTATTTATTTGGATAAATCTGACTTTTTTTTTTTTTTTTTTACTTTGTATATTTTTTAACAGTCAAATTTGGATTTAACAGATTTTCAAAATGAAAATTCAAATCCAACCCATTACTAACGGAGCGGTTTGGATTTTCAAACTGTTTTATTTTTATCCGGTCAAAGTAAATTGGTTAGCAGTGTTAACGGATTTATGTCTACTACTAGACGTTTTGTTACTCATTAAAAAATAAAATAAAAAATCTAAATATACAACTTAAAATATGCTCCATGGTCCATTCTTTATTTTTTATATTTTTGTGAGAACATGTGCATCTAGCCATCTAGTGTTCCATTCCATTCGCTTCAACCATACTCTCTGCGGAGTTCATTTTGCTACTGATGTTTTGGTTTCAGAGGAACATTTGTTGGAGATTACTAAAATCTGGTTTCATCAAACTCCATCATGTGCTTCTAATGTCTGTTTGTTTTTCCTTGTATTTTTTTTTTTTGTATTTCGAGTAAATAAATAAAAAAAATTGTTTGTATTGGTTAATACTTTCTTTTGAAATTTCTTGATGTCAAACATAGACTTAATGATTGTTACTACTACGAACAATATTTACAAGAATTTTATAAGTTATATAGCATTAAGTAAAGGTGATAACTTTTGACACAACTCGATACACGATTCGAAATTCACACAAAATTTATCGGGATTAATCTACACGATTAAAATTTTGGGTAGTTTTTGGATCAATCCGTTATCACACGTTTAATAAACGAGTGAATTTTGGGTCAAACATGTTAATCCATATAATAACCTATTAACTCATTTTGTAAACGGACAGATTTCAAGTCAATTTGTTAACCAGTATGATGATCTATAGATTAACCCGTTTGATAAACATGTCAATTATTAATTCATATGACACGACCCATCCCAATCCCCCCGGGATTACCATGGAATGTATCATGCTCCCGTCTGACAAGAGGCGTCAGACAAGGGATAACCGATTGCCATTGCCCAGACGGGCTTCCAGAGTGCGTAAGGATCGATGGAGGAGGTGTGCGATACTCAAGTCTCTGCTGCAGTCGTATCCGGAATCAACCTGAAGGGCATTGAAAACAAAAGCTGTGAGTGGACGAAAATAAACAAGTCTGTTTAAAACATTTATAAGACATTTATGCCCCTCAGTAAAATCATATGCATGCACCAAAACCAATAATCCCATATTTATTTAGAAATAACCATTAGGGCCTTAGCCCGGAAATCAAAGCATAGTTTCAATTTCCAAAAGTAAATCCAAGAGTTATTTCATCAATCCAGTAATATTCATTTATCATTTTTCCATCTCCGGCATCCCCGATGCCTAGCGTCCTAGACGCTTGACGTTCCAGACGTCATATCTCACGGTATTAAGCAACGCGTGCTGCCCGGGGTCTCACCGGGTCCATATCTCTGACATCCCCGATGTCTGACGTCCATGACGTCCAGCAATCCTGCTCCTGGATCACTATACGGTCCGGTAGCTCCGTACAATGAGCCTTCGCAGGCAATGCACCGTGACTTCTCCAGTGTCCCCGACACTTGGAGGAGACCAGGATATAAATATCCTCATATCGAGATGGTTTTATGGAACACATTTTATTATTCATTTCCAAAATATTACAAGGGCCCTGCCCCGAATTTCCATAAAACCGTCATAAGTCCAAATAGTTGAATCAAATCCGAAATAGTTTATTCAATTCCATTTTAGGGTTCCCGACCCGAAATCACATATATAAGTCAACTGGGCCCTTGGCCCGATTTCATAAGTCAACTGGGCCCCTGGCCCGATTTCATAATTCAATTGGGCCCCTGGCCCGATTAACAAGTTAACTGGGCCCCTGGCCCGATTTAACAAATTAACTGGGCCCCTGGCCCGATTCATTAATTAACTGGGCCCCTGGCCCGATTCCATTTATCAAATCCGTAACTGTTTCATGAAATCATATCCAACCACATTTATGGAAATCGGTGCAAATCCAGAAAACCTCGATTTACGTGCGAATACGTAAATCGCCTCGAAATGTGTGAAATCATTTAAATTCACCGATATCCAAAGTAAATCATTTAATCATAACCATAACAATCATAAAACAGTTATGCATGCATCGAATTTATAAAACCAATGTCCACTCACAGACCGTTTAACCGAGCGCCTCGATACGCGTGCCATAGGCCTTCCCGGGCCACACCACTAACACCGGGACTCCCAATCCTGTTCAAAACACATTAGAGGATCACTAAACTCATCATTAACATCCTATTCAAGTCCCAAAATTTTCCCGAATTTTTAAGTATTTTTAAACTGGATTTAAAACCTTCGGACATCCCGAACAATATCGAGACGGTGTCCGATCGACACGAAACCAATCCCAAAATGTTCGTTACAATGTATAGGATAAAAGTCATGTTGACCTCACCTCGAGATTCGTGTCCACGCGCCGTCACACGCCGCCGTGAGTGGCTGCGCGTGAAAGCCACGCGCCTGCTACAGTGACTGCTACAGTGTTCCTTCTTCACCCGTTTGTCTGGTAAACGGGTTGGAAAGCCCGCGATAGGATCCGGTTCAATCACCCTCAATGCGATATCAATTCAATCCGTTATTGATCCTACAACAATCATCAATCCACTAATTTCAGTTCTGTGTCCATGATTAGCATCAACCATTCCCTAATCAAGTCAACAACCCGTGATCACCCAAAACGGGTCGATCACCAAAACTCCTCCAATCCTCAACCATTATCAAATTAACTTCACAGGAAGCTAATAAGGACTAATACGAACCAATTACCATGATT
Organism: Prinsepia uniflora; assembly: GCA_032719365.1. Taxonomy (NCBI): domain Eukaryota; kingdom Viridiplantae; phylum Streptophyta; class Magnoliopsida; order Rosales; family Rosaceae; genus Prinsepia; species Prinsepia uniflora. The sequence goes on from CM064864.1 coordinate 84,056,800, forward strand.
AATTGAACTCGACAATACCTCAATCGTCAAAACTCAAGCTCGAGTTTTCCGGCCGTCCACCTCGTCCGTCCACGGCCCTAGGAGCCCCAAAGCTTGCTCCATTTGATCTGGTTCGACACGTTGAAGTTCCAGAAAGCTCAATCCACCATCAATTAGGCTTGGGCTGGCCTAAAACTGGAAATTCGAATTTGAATTTCCCAGAACCCAGTTTCGGGTTTTTGAGCATTCCTCCACCATTTCCACTCCATTTTTCCATCTCTCAATCTCAGTGAACTGCCCTCGACACACTCTTCATTCTTTTAATTCAATTTAGCCGTTAAAGGCGTCCAAAACCGTCCTCAATCCACTGTGTAAAGGTTTCCGCACTGACTCGAAAATCATAGAAAAACCCAGTGCCCATGTCGTGCAATCGATGCCAACACATTCCCATGTGCAAATCCACCCCAAACCGGTCCAATTTCATCATTTAATTGATAAACAAACATGGGATCGATCGCACAAGGCATCCACCACACGGCTAGTTCAATGAAACAGTGACCCATGTGAAATTACATTTCTGCCCTTGTGCAGAAAATTACCAAAATGTCCCTCACGCATCCTGACCCGTAACTCGGTCATACGGACTCCGATTGATGCGTGCCGCCTGTCATTGGATTCGTATCGACGATACCTACGTAACGGTCCTTGGCCCTCGGCCATCGGACATCCCGGTCGAAAAAGTCAACATTCACCCTTATATCGTCCAAATTACGAAAATGCCCCTGGACTTCCGTACATCATAACTTTCACCACGAACATCGGAATCGAACGTGCCACCTGTCTATGAACTCGTGACGTCCCGAACTACGTCACGGTCATCGGTCAAAGTCCATTTGACCATCCGAATTAAAAGTCAACGTTTTGCCCACACCCAGGGGCAAAACGGTCATTTTGCACAATTCGTCCGAAATCGCCCAACTAATCCCAGATTAGTAAATCACAATTAAATATTATTAAATCCCGATATTCGGGACGGGTCGTTACACATATATCTAAACATTTAACTACTTATATACATATTAAATCTTATAATTTAAATAGACTAAATATGTTAAACATTTTAGCGGGTTAAATAAATTATATATTAATTGAATTACGAGTACAACATATTTACTAAATGAGTTACACTGGTTACCTGAGTTATTAATATATCGGATTCGGATCTTGACACGATTATTAAACGGAACAAATTCGACTTGACACAATTATCCACCATACAACGATGTAGTTGCCTCATTGAAAACATTATTTGGAAAACCCAATGAGACAAAACTAAGGAGAGGGGAAAAGAGTGCAACATTCATTTGGATTATTGCTGGTGTTCAACTTGCATATGATTTCTCGTTAAAAACTGGCAAGGTAAATACCAAATATGACAAAATCTAGTTAAGGGAGTACAGGGAGTAAAGGACCTAGCAGAAGTCCGAGTCCCACATCGAGGGAAGGGAAAGGAAGAGTATGCGGTTAATCATATGCAAGAGGCAACATTGCCACGTATTTACCACGTTGGTTTCAATTGCAAAACAGCGATACGACGTCGCTTTTCCAGCGTATTTCTCCTACAAAGGTGATTTACAGCACTTCCTTTTACCGTCTCGACATACAGAGAGCTCCTGATTCTCCTCAACTCTCTTGCTTTGCCATTGACTGAGCAAATCGACTCCCAAACTGTAAGATTGCCGATCTAAGTTCGAATTCTTGAAAATATGTTTACTTTGATCCTTAAGATCTCAGTGTTTATAATCCCAATTAATTCTTCTTTTTGTCTGGCTTTGTTAAGCAATTACGGTGTTGTTTATACGTTTCGTAGATCTATTTTCTGTGCAGAGGCAGTTGCAAATTTGTTGCTGTATTTAATTCAGTCATGAGTTCATGTAATTGTTTGTCCGGAAAGTTAAATTCGTAGAATGAATCGATTTTTACTGGGAAATATGCAGTTGGCTGTAATTCGGTTTCGAAATTAAGCAACTTTGCTGTATATAATTGCTTCAACAACTTTGGTGTAATGGGAGTTCAATGGTTTACAAAATGTTGAGTTAGGAACAAAGTTACGATCCAATATGCTCTATGGTGGTGAGAGTTGTTCATCATAGACGCTAATTTTGGGTTTGAGTTTTTCCAGGAACGCTTAGTGTAGCCATTTAATTTGGAAAATACTGTGGTGTGGCTACAGATTGCGGGTTATAAACATAACCCGTTTTCCTCCTTAGACCATAACAGTTGATTTTCTTTAGTTTCTGCCATTCTGGAATAATTCTCATCTTCTTGCTGTTGTTGTCCAACATTCACACGTTTTGAGTTTATTTCATTGATAATATTCATTTGAAATATGTTTTTCAGGTTGGCCACTGCAAATATGGTTTTGATTTCTTGAGTTTGTTGGTTTATTTGATTATTCCGGCTTATCGATATGTCGAATAACTATGTAACAAGTATTTGAAATGACACTGAGATACACCTGCTAATAATCTGAATTTTGCATTCTATGTTACAGATGATGGATGATCAGGACTTGGGCTTCTTTGCCAATTTTCTCGGAATCTTCATATTTGTCCTGGTAATTGCTTATCATTATGTGATGGCTGACCCAAAATATGAATCCAACTAGTGATTGGTTTCCATTTATGCATTTGCGATGGAGGTGCATTTTTCTTGCTCCCCTATTAATTTGTAGCATGAGCTGTTTCACAATGGATACACCTTGATTTAGTTAAAAGCTTTGTCATGCAATGTGAATGTTTGCGTACACGTTAATTTCTTTCTTCTTCATATGAAGTTGTCCACTCCTTTCCATTCATATTGGTGTTGTCTATGTTTGGATTTGACACGGGGTGTGCTTCGGAGGGTATTGGTGGTAGTGGCAGTGACAGTGGTCTGTGTTTCTAAATGCAGAACGTGTTTTTAAAGGGTTTCAAAGTTGGGATTAAAATTTCAAATTACTATTCGTGCATTGCATGTTGCACTTATCACTTAGACTGGTGGGATAGAGGACGTGCTTGTACGGTTCAAAGAAGGGTATGATCAACTCATTGATTGTTGGGAACTTTCACTTCTCAATATTCGAAAATGTCTTTCTAGGAGCATTACGCCTGCAGCTCAAATGGTCCCTTATGAAGTCTCTATTGGTCTTATTTTTATTGTGCGCCTTGTGAGCGCGTTTGGATCCACGAAGGCAATCGCTCGGATGTTCCCCTAATACAACCCGGGAACGGACGGATTAGGGCTTATTTTTGTTGTATAGATGATCTAGCCAAATTACAATGCGTATTGAGGTCAGTGGCAGATTGGGACGTCTAATTGCATATGTTAAAGCACTTACATATACTTTGAAGCTAAAACGCTTCCTATTGGCATTAGCTCTTTAACATATATTTGGGAACTTTTTTTGCCTTGAGGGACTCTCCCAGTGCACTAGTTTTCCCACTTCTATGTTCATCTCCATTGTGTAGCTAATTAATTATAGTACTCAACTTAAATCGATGCAAAGATGAGCATCAGAGGGTGAGCTCCCGGCGTGATTGGGTTTGGGGGGGAAGTGGTTTTCAGCTATCGATTCTATCTACAGTGAGAATGTCGGAGGTCAGAGGTGGGACGGTAAGGAAGGGAGAGTGGTGGCCGTCGTGGTATGGTGGGGGTTAGAGGGGCGGGGCTCAGAGCCTGGGAGCCTCAGCTTATGAAAGGTGAGTAGAGGGAGTCAAGGGCTTAGCGGGACTTCGAAGGGGTGCCACCTTGAGGTCTCCCCAAGAGGGAGACCCTACGCCAATTATTTATTGTAGTAGGATTAAAAAATGTAAATTTAGGTGGGTGTATTCAATTAGGATATTTAAATATATTTAAAAACTTAAAAAAAAACAGGTGTATTTTATTAAGATATTTAAATGTTTTAAAAGATTTTTAAAAAGTATTGATGTATTCAATTAAAACTTTTAATTTTTAATGTTATTAAAAACGTCAAAACAAATTTTGATGTATTCAATTATGACTTGTTTAAATCGTTGAGATTGAACATTGGAAATATATATACAATAAAACAAAAAATGTTTAGTTTTGATTTGAGGGATTTATTTGAGAACCTCACGAAACATTTTCTCAAGGACGTCCTCTTCTTTCTATAACATTTTATTCAAATAGACTCGCGATCCTTTATATAAATGGTTCATTTATAGTAAAAATAAATTTGTAGAAACTTTTAATTTGAAGAAACATGCGTCAAAAAGTGGCCAACAAATCTTTATTTTAGTGCAGATTTTTTTGTATAATCTTGCATAATTTTTCTAGAAATCGTCACTTTTGATTCTTTTTGCAGCAGTGTTCTTCAAGTTTTTCGTCACCAAAAATGTTTTTGAATTTTTAGTGACGAAAATTTCATATTTGTCTCATATTCTCCAAAAAAATTAAGAATTTTTTTTAGAAAACTCCGGAATCACCTTGGAAATATTTCAAAGCCTCCTGGCATATTTAAAATTATCCAATATATCAATTATTAGGTGTGATTAATTTCTATATAAAAATATTTGAATAATACCTAAATATCCATACTAGTTTACAGGATTTTAAAAATATTTTAAAATTTATCATTTAAAAAACAATTATTAAAAATATTTAAATTTTCTAATCGAATACCCCTTATTTTTACTTTTCCACCATGAAAATAATTTTCACATTTAAGATTTACTAAATATAATGAATTTTATTTCGATTCAATCCAAATGGGCAATTGAGTGTGGTCGGTAAGCCTAAATAGGATAATCCCTCTTATTAGGGTTTCGCTTGACTTTGACATGTGGTTAATGTCTTGAACGACGGTTGTTCACATGCGACTATGCGAGTATCATTGGAATTAATTACTCCACGTGGCATGTTCACAACTCAGCACCCTTTCTTCGACAATTTATATCAATTTTGTTTTTACCAAAAATAAAATAAAATTGAGATTTTTAATTATTTATTTAAATTGAGAGGAGTATGCAATTGTCCTTTTTATTTCATCCCTGAAAAGAAGTTAAGATTTTACTTAAAAATCGATTGGTAATATGGGAAGAACCTCGATTTTTTATAAGCTCTTATAAAATTGTGGAACTTTCTAATATGAGATTTATTTATTCACATTCTCACATCCATGTTTCATTTGAGAGATTGAATTGTATTCGATAACTAATCAAATCCAACATATTTCGAATGTAAATATGAATGTATTTTTCATTGTTAAAAAAATAAAATGAAACTTATCTCTTCCAATACACTATTTTAAAATATGGGATCAGTTAGGTTTTCTTTTTGCGTTATCCACTCTGATCTATATAGAATGAAAGCAAATTACTTTGTATATTCAAAATATTGAGTTTGATGAATTATCCAATCAAATTCAATCATACTTACTAAATGAGCCACATGGTTATCAAGACTTCTATATAATTAAACCATTCACATAAGCATGTGTGTATCGATTTGTGTAATCTTGTAGGCTGTAGCTCGCTCTAAGTACTCATTTGGGGAGTATGTTCACAAGAATGAAACTAAAAAAAGGACGATAACTCGACTGGACAAGTTTCAGCTCATACATCAATATACAATTAATTTCCACCTAAAATAATAAATTATATGAACAATTCCATTGCCTCTAAAGCAAGAGATATCATTATCCATCTTAATTGATGAGGAAGAGGTTTTTAATTCAATTTTAATACACACCCAATTTGTAACCTACAACAGTTTTCACTTTAATGAAGTTCAAACTTAGATCTTAGAAGAAATAAATTGATTTTCACGCTTCATATTCTAATAGTAAAGAAACTGTCTCAAATTTACATAAATATCCTCTGAGATTTTTTGTATTTTCACATACACCCCTTCAAGTTTTAGATCTTATATAAACACCTCATCCGGTTGCAAAAATATTACACCTAACCCATAAAATATGAAGAAAAGTTAATTACATGTGTTCATCCTAAACTAGTCGGTTTGACTAAAGACCAAATTGATCTGCCTTAGCAACTCAAAAGTACCAAGCTCAAGCTAATCGACCATGTATGATCGGCCAGCCCCCATGCACCCCAGATTAGGCTAGTACAGTCAGGACGACCTAGAAAGATCATATGTGATCGGTCCACCCGCAGATCGGCCTGACAACCAGTCGGTATCCTTGCAAGCCAACCATAGACTGACTCTTTTTAGGCCGACTACACCTGGCAAGCTGGGCCCACTGACAAGTCATAAATGTTGTCCAGGACCACCATAGGACACATGTCAGCTCCTAAATGCCACAACATTTATTCCACATTGATAAACACCAACAATTCAACAAACACATTCAATGCTATTATAAATACAAAGGCATCTCCTTCCAAAAGGTAATGACAATCTTATCCTTACGCTGCCTAAATTACTACAGTACCCTTCCCACTTAAAACTGACTTAAGTATTGGAGACGGTTAGGCCGGCATCACACCGATGTCCCTTTACTCTCACCCTCTTTCTGTATAGGTTTCCCTACTCCGAGAGGAGCAGTAAAAAAACCCAGCTCAGTGAGACTAAGTTGATCAATTTCTTGAATCAACATGTAATATAAATTATGTAAATGCTAAAATATCTTTCTGAGTATTTGAATAACTTATCAGTTCAATTTTAAAATCATTACTGTAGAAGGTCAATTTTATAAAATTTGAGGTTAATGTCAGGTTTTAATTGATAATCACTTAACAATAAGTTTATGGGTAATAATTTTGGAATCTAAAGAGTATTTGCCTAAGGTCTAAAACATGAGGGGTGCTTATGAAAATACATAAAACTTCAGGAATGTTTGTGTAAATCTTTAAAAAAACCTTAATTTTTTATTTTTATTTTTAGTGGACTTCCACACGACTAGTTTTCTCATTTTCCCAACAGCGAATAGGCAAATGTCAAACCAGAACCTTACCAGTTGGAGAGAGAGAGAGAGATAAAACGCTGTCGTATATGCGTAGCGATTTCTATCTGGAACCCATATAGCCACTCGATTGACCAGATTATCCCTTTGCTTATCCAAATGCAGGCGTAAATAGAACCTGCATCGGCAAGGTCATAAACGTCATTAACAACTTCAAAACGGTGACAACGCAAAATGGAGAGGGGACATATAAGAGTGCCAACTGGCAATTTGACAAAAGTAAAAAAAAAACAAGTGCATCACCGCCCTCCTCCCTCCCGTTGCTTCGTCACTGCATCATCTTCCTCTATCTGAAATTAGAGAATCCGAGAAAGCTCGATATTCGAAGCTCTCGTGATCGCTTCTAATCTGTAAGTTTTTGTTCAATTTCCCTCATCTTCTGATCCATGATAGAATTCCATAAGATTGTGGAACTTCATTCTATCCTTACGGTTTTCTTATTATTTTTTTTAAGATGTTATTTGAAATTTTTATTGTTTTGGTATGTATTACTTATAAATCTGACATTGGCTTTATCTCGAGGGATTCTATTCTTTCCCAAAATTGGAAAATCAAAGATGGTTAGGTTAGCAAATTGGGGTAATTATGAGTTCTATGAGACTAGAATCATCTGTTTGGTTGCTCAGAAAGTTGAGAGAGAAATACAATTACGTCTCATTTAGATGTAGTGTTGGTTATGAAGATATCGAAGTCAACCATGCCAAATATTTCTATGAGCTTCAACTCAATTGAGTATAAGTTTTATATTATTTTTTTGAAAATTTCCTCGATTTATTAGTCTGATGTTAGAAATGAATAATGTGAAATTTAAAAGGTTAAATTTTTTAACGCTTAAGCAACCAAACGCAGCTCAATCATTAAATTTACTACGAACTTTGAAAGTTTTGTAGTGAGAATTGTGTGTTTGAGTAGTGGATCTATGGGCTAAATGTGGGTCTTCTGTCGAAAGGTAGTTGGCGAATTGATGAAATAGAAGAGACCCAGTTGATTTGAATTTGGAAATTGAAAGGGTCCTAGAACTCGTTGAAGATGGCCTGTAGAGGGTGCTTGGAGTGCTTATTGAAGCTTTTGAACTTTATTATGACCCTTGTGGGGCTAGCCATGGTGGGTTATGGGATCTACTTACTGGTTGAATACTTGAAAGCTTCTGACACAGCCAATGTGTCTTTGCCCGTGGGTGACAATCAAGCCCTGATACAGCTGAGCCGACCTATGCTCACGACTATGTCTCTTACAGCTGGTAGTATCTTCGATAATTTGCCAAAAGCTTGGTATGCCTACTGCCTAATTGACTATTATTCTTTTTCGCCTTTTTGAGCTATAGTTACTATTCCATATCTTTTATTATATTTTAGGACATTTGTTGGTTATTTTGATTTTAGATATGTCTGCAAACAAGATAATGACTATGCTTCCGATAGACTTATCTTCTTGCATTTGATAACATATAATTTGCCAAAAGCTTGGTATGCCTACTGCCTAATTGACTATTATTCTTTTTCGCCTTTTTGAGCTATAGTTACTTCGTTATCTTTTATTATATTTTAGGACATTTGTTGGTTATTTTGATTTTAGATATGTCTGCAAACAAGATAATGACTATGCTTCCGATAGACTTATCTTCTTGCATTTGATATCACATAATTTGCCAAAAGCTTGGTACGCCTACTGCCTAATTGACTATTATTCTTTTTCTCCTTTTTGAGCTATAGTTACTATTCCATATCTTTTATTATATTTTAGGACATTTGTTGGTTATGTTTAATTTCAAATCGGATATGAGGCTGTCTGTGATTTTAAAAGAAATAGAAATTTAAAAGAAAGCACTAGAAAATGTTAGCAGTGAAATCATTATCCTTCCAATTTTTCATCCTTTAAACTACAAATAGCTTGAGTCCGGTTGTTGCAGAGATTTTTCTCTCTGTTTTTTATTCAAACACATGTTCAGAACTGTAGATCAGATATAATATGGTTCATCTAAAGTCTTTGACAACCCTTACGATGTCTCCCTATGTTTCTGGGTGCGCATTGCTTCAGTGTAGGTGCTTGTGTGACCCTCCCAATGGATTTTGCTCATATGTTCTTCCAAAAGCCCTTACGATGAGGTCTATATAGTGTGCAAGTCCTTGTCTTTACTAGAAAAGTTTTCTGTAACTATATTGTGGCTTTAAGGCCCTTTCTTGTTCTGGATGTGACTAGGAGTATCCAACTTGAAGACTCCCTGCCCTCAAATTCTAGCCAGAAGTAAGATCATGTGGTTTCTGTGGATATAATGCAGGGATAGAGCTTTACAATTTTGAGATATATAGGATCCTGTTCCCAGAATTTTGGCACAGTAAGTTTCATACTTCTTCATTTAGGTTCATGTAGGATATGGAACGTTTCCTTCCCTGTATAGCTTTATCACTATTTGATGACATGATCCTACTCTAGACCTCTAGACAGAAGGTAGGCCCCTCTTTATCTTAATTTTTTTTTCATCTTTTACATAAAATTAAGTGACAATAAGATCTCATTGTAGTTCAATTCTTACATATTGACTATAGCACCATGCAGCTTCACAAATTGGCGCTTGGTTTGAGCAATATTCTATA